>CM042163.1:13982487-13999987 GCA_023376005.1 Doryteuthis pealeii
ACATCATCAGCAGCAGCAACAGCAACAACATCAGCAACAGTAACATCAATAACAACATCAACAACAATAACATCTCATCAACATCACATCACATCAACATCAATAACAACATCAACATCAACAACATCAACATCAACATCATCAACATCAACATCAACAACAATAACATCAACATCAATAACATCAACATCATCAACACAACATCAACATCAATAACATCAACATCAACATCAACATCAATAACAACATCAACAACATAACATCATCATCAACATCAACATCAATAACAAGCATCAACAGCAAGAAAATCATCAACATCAACATCAAATCAACAACATCAACAACAATAACATCATCATCAACATCAATAACAACATCAACATCAACAACATCAACATCAATAACATTATCAACATCAACATAAACATCAATAACAACATCAGCAACATCATCATCAACATCAACATCAACAAACAATCAACATCATCATCAACATCAACATCAACATCATCAACAATCAACATCAAACATCAACACATCATCAACATCATCAACATCAACATCAATCAACAACATCATCAACATCAATACAACATCAATCACAGCAAAACATCATCAACATCAACATCAACATCAATAACAACATCAACAGCAACAAACATCAACATCAACACAAATAATCAACAACAATAACATAAACATCAACATCAACAACATCAACAACATAACACAACATCAACATCAACATAACATCAATAACATTATCAACATCAACATAAACATCAATAACACATCAGCAACAATAACATCAACATCATCAACATCAACAACAATAACATCATCATCAACATCAACAACAATAACATCAACATCAACATCAACATCAACAACAATAACATCATCATCAACATCAACATCAATAGCATCATCAACAACAACAAGTTGTTATCAAGTCTGAGAAAAACAGATAATCCTAAAATTAACTCAGTTCTTCCCCACAAATTCGATTCTAACACGAAGGGTGATTTTAACCCTGCTATTAAAATTGCTTTGTCTGTTTCTTTTTTTTTGGGGGGGGGGAGTAACTAGTTTTAACTTTCGGGGTCTTGCTGTAGAGCAATCGTTAGAGAGCTACACTGGTAGATAAGGGTAGTCGCTAGCGTAACGGTTATTGTCGTAGCAAATGGAATCGATGACCTGAGTTCAAATCCTGGTCGAAGCTGTTTGAATTCCACTGGCAGGAATCCATCTGTTCATCCCCCAGCTGTGGGTGAATAGTAGGACAGACTACTGTTAGGAAACCAGTCTAAAAGAAGAGGAAAAAACTCTGAATTCAAACCAGCTTTACTCCTTTATTCAACTTACATGCTTAAAATGATTGTGAAGGTATATTTTTGTATCGTGTGTACTAACAGGTACTAATACTCCAGGTCAGAGTGGACCTGGGAATAATAACGATGAAGGGGTACTCCAACTTTCTTATTTAAACTTTGACCATAGTACTTTGTGTACAAGTTCATACTTAATTCCAAAGAAAAACTTGACCAAAAGTAGGCCCGAGACAAAAATCTTTAAAATTTAGAAGGAATTGTTCTGGTTTTTCAAGCTCATCCAGAAAGTTGAACCTCTAAGCCCAATCGATCTTTTGTCAGATGGATATTCGTCTTGGAAGCGGTAACTCCCTGTAGACTC
The DNA here is from genome assembly GCA_023376005.1 of Doryteuthis pealeii. Classification (NCBI taxonomy): domain Eukaryota; kingdom Metazoa; phylum Mollusca; class Cephalopoda; order Myopsida; family Loliginidae; genus Doryteuthis; species Doryteuthis pealeii. The sequence continues at coordinate 13,984,180 of CM042163.1, forward strand.
CCAGACGCTCTCCCACAGATGCCCTCAGCTTATCATCCCACGTTGTTACCGGATTGCCTGTTGGTAACTCGAGATACCGTTCGTAAAGTGTGCGTCGAGACTGCGCACAAACGAACTTTCGTCTGAATGCTTTTCGTTTCGGAAACGCTAACTTCCTGTGGACTCCCACATGCTCTCCAGCCGATACTCTCAGCTGGTCACCCCACGTTGTTACCGGCTCTAGTGTTCCCGAGACACCATCCGTCAACTGAGATGTTTCTTCATTAGAAAATGATTTCGTCAAATGATTTGTTCGAGATGAGAGACATTCGTGAACAGAGATTCCGCTGTACAACTTTTCCTTTCGCCCAGTTCAATATACGTATGTACCCCCCCCCTCCATAGTAGGGTGTGACACAAGGTCAATTTATTACGCGGAGTTTAACAGGTTTGAGTTCAGAGTTTTCCTTCCATACTGTTTGCCTAACGAAGACTAAAGAGTCCAATCTTTCCTACTATTTACCCATAGCTGGAGGGAGAATAATTGGATGCATACCTTTCCCAAGGATATTAGCCCTGTATGAAATTATGAAATGCAAACAGACTCGTCCAGGATTTGAACTCGTTTTGCCTTATCCAATGTCTTGGATAAGGCAAAATGTCTTACACTACGCGGAACCGTATAAAAATCATATATAATCGACCAGTCCATTCGCACGAGCAGGATGTGACACAATGTCAATTTCTTAAGGGGAGCTTAACAGGTTTTAATTCGGAGTTTTCCTTCTCCTACAAATGGTTGTCTAACCAAGATTAAAGAACCCAGTCCGCTCTATTATTTACCCATAGTTGGAAGGAGAATAATTAGATTGCATACCTTTCCCAATGATATTAGCGCTATATGAAATATAATTTCCTTCTCCTACAATGGTTGTCTAACCAAGATTAAAGAACCCAGTCCGCTCTATCATTACGGTTACCGTCGTTAAAAACGGACACAGCAAGACGAATTCAAATTATATTTCATATAGCGCTAATACCATTGGGAAAGGTATGCATTTAATTATTCTCTTTCCAACTATGGGTAAATAATAGAGCGGACTGGGTTCTTTAATCTTGGTTAGACAACCTTTGTAGGAGAAGGAAATTATATTTCGTATAGCGCTAATACCATTGGGAAAGGTATTCACCACGCGCCTCCATTTCAATATACGAGACTGTATCAAAACTACTCGTACTTACATTCATTCAAACGGTGTGCCTTTTGTGACTGACGGGACGAAACGACTATGTCTATATTTGATTGTGCGTTATAAATGGTGATTGACTAGCACTTAATTGGGTCTGACTTGACTTTTCATGGTTTACCTATGTCATTCAGAAGACTCTCACACCCTTCCAAACTCGGGAGATTTTATTGCCGATTTTTTTGTGTGTTGGGAAGAAGCAAAATAGGCCACCTGTCCGTTACCCGACCGCACTGAATGTCTACACCATCCCCAGCACCATCACTCGTACTGTAATAACTTCATCGTTCGCCACCACCCCCACCCCCCAAGCCAATAGTCAAAAATCGACGGAGTAGAACATTTATTAGACTCGGGTATGGACATTATTTTTACCTAAGCTTTTACTTACTTAATATATATATATATATATATATATATATATATATACATACATATATACATATATATACATATATATACATACATATTACATATTATACATATATGTATATACATATACATACATATACATATATATACATATACATATATATACTACATATATACATATATATATATATATATATATACACATATACATACATATATATATATATTATATATATTATATATATATATATATATATATATATATATATATATATATATATATATATATATATCTTGGGTCTGTTTTTTCTTCCACCTTTTCCTCTTTCGTCTTCACACCTCAAACTTTAGTTACTGAACCTTTTTACGACTTTTTTGTTTGTTATTGACGCGTATTTGGACCCAACTTAGACAATCAAGTCACCCTCTCTCTCTCTCTCTCTCTCTCTCTCTCTCTCTCTCTCCTCTCTCCTCTCTCTCTCTCCCGATTCTTCTTTCCCCTCCTTTCTCTCCCTGTCTTTCCCTTTTCCTCTATTCTTCTTTCCCTCGCTTTTCTCTTAGTCTTCACTCCCCCTCTCCCACTCTCTTCTCTTATTCTTCTCTCCCCCCTCTCTCTCCTCTCTCTTCTCTTATTTTCTCTCCTCTCTTTTCTCTTATTATTCTTTCTCTTTCTCTCTCTCTCTCTCTCTCTCTCTCTCTCTCTTTATTCTTATCTCCCTCTCTCTTCTCTTATTCTTCTCTCCTCTCTTTTCTCGTATTATTCTTTCTTCTCTTATTCATCTCTCTCTCTCTCTCTCTCTCTCCTCTCTCTCTCTCTCTCTCTCTCTCTCGATTCTTCTTTCCCCCTCCTTTCTCTCCCCTCTCTTTCCTTTTCCCCTATTCTTCTTTCTTCTCTTTCTCTAAGTCTTCGCTCCCCTCTCTCTCTCTCTCTCTCGCTCTCTCTCTCTCTCTCTCTCTCTCTCTCTCTCTCCTCTCTCTCTCTTCTCTTATTCCTCTCTTCCTCTCTTTTCTTTTCTTTTAGTCTTCTTTCCCTCTTCTCCTCTGTCTTAATCCTTCCTTCCCACGCTCAAACAATCCCTTCCACCCTCTCTTTCTTCTACCCTCTCTATTCACTTCATTATTCCTTTTTATTTTCTTTCACTTCTTTTCCTCTCACTCCAATAATTATTCATTCTTTTTTATTTCCTCCTTTTATTTTCTTCTTCATCTCGCTCTTTTCCTTCACTGCATTCTTCTCATTCAAATTATTCTCGCAAATATTTTATATCTACATCATTCAACCAAGCACCTGTTCCTTATCCAGTAAAAAAGAGGAGCAGTCAATACCCATTTCATTGAACAGATACATCCTTTTGATCCTAGATGCAAACAAACGAGAGCAGACTTGATCATTAGTATTACTAGTACAAAATAAAAAACACCCTCCGGGTGATTAAAATAGATTTTTGAAACATATGCCTGAGGGGTGGGAGTAAAAAATTCAATGTCAGCGAGTTTGTACCCTAAGTAAGTAAAATCATAAAATTTATTAAATGATTAAAAAATAAAACAATTTGAAATGTAAACTTTAAATATGTATTAAAATAAAACAAACTATATATAGATATATAATACCAGTTATGTATTTATTAAAACTTGTTTTAAAAAACAATGAGGACTGTCTAATGTTGCATGGTCAAATTTTGAGTGTATTTATTGTATGTTATGACGATTTTGAGAAATGTGACGTAAGCAGTGACGTAATTTTTGTTACAGACAAAAACCGGAAGCGAATCTCCATTATTAATAGATTTAGATTTTTCGAATTGTTGTCCTCATCTATAAAAGATTTGAGTTAATACAGTTCAGTCATCGGAAGGCTGTAGGTTCAATCCTGACTACAGGCCAAAATGACATAGAATATTTAGCATAGCTAAACATTGTACCTGTTTGATGGAATGAGACCAATCTACCCCAGTGGATTAAATGATGGGTTCGGTTCGAAGTTCCGTGAAGGTTCCCGATTACGGCATGAAGGTTCCGGAGTTCGACAGAAAGGTGACTAAGTCCGACAAGAAACACCTGAAGAAGACTGGAAAGCACATCGGCTGTAACCCTGTGTATATAACAATAAAGATGAGAACAACAGTCCGAAAAATCTGAATAATACAAACGAGAGTGGGTAATCCATCTATATTATAATGATCCAATTTTAGTAGGTATACAAAAACATATGACATCGTGGAGAAATTTTTGTTAGTGTTATTCCCTTAATATATTTTAACTCGGGAGTAAAGCAATTTCCCTGTAGTAATAATAATTGTGTAAGTCACGCTCACTACGATATATATTTAAATGTCTGACCAAGGGAGATAACTCCACTGGTGGATTTATTTTAAAGGATCATTATTTTAAAGGCATTGTTTGTTTGTTTTGTTTTGTTTTTGTTTTGTTTTTTTTGTTGTTTTTTTTGTTGTTTTTTGTTTTTTTTTTGGGGGGTACTCTTTCACCATGAATTTTCTGCTTTGAACTAAAACGACAGGAGAAAATGCTAAATACAAAGCATATTATTGAACCCCTATAATACACTTATTATGCGCGTAGTGTAATGGTTAAAGTCATGGGAAATGGACTCGTCGCCCCGAGTTCAAATCCTGGATGTGATAATTGCATTTAACGTTGCGCTAATACCCTTGGGAAAGGTATGAATCCTACTCTCCCTCCAGCTATGGATAAATAGTAGGGCAAACTGGGCTCTTTAACCTTGGTTAGGCAACCAGTCTAGGAGAAGGAAAACTCTGAATTCAAGCCTGTTGAACTCCGCTTAAGAAATTGACCTTGTGGAGGGGTTGGTAAATATATATATAATACACTTACCTTCAAGGTGAAAATTTTTCCCTTGCTTAAAAGTTGATGCTCTAATAGATATATCGCTATGCCGTGCAATCTTTTTTTTTATGGGTTACACTAACAATGAGACTTTCTTTTTTTATTCATAAAAATAAAGTAAAGTCGTCGGGGTGGCCTAAAGTTGGTATCAGCCAATCAGCGAGGGAGTCTATCCCCTTTTCACTTGCGCAAGTCCACGGAGATTGTTTTTAGCGTCTGGGGTGGAGCGCCACACCTACCGTCAGCTCCTTACTACCACTTCGGGTCAGAGTGAGTTTGTGAGTAATGCAATGAAGGGGCACTGTACACTCTCTTAATCTCCAGAACTGAAGCCTCGCCATTAGATTCAGTTTATTGTCAAACCAAGAACACCCCTTTCGAGGGGGAGAGGATCTTATCTTCCTACTGGGGATACAATCAGAGTATGCTAATCCCCGCCGATATCATTTATATATTCACTAACCTCTCCGCATGAGCAGGATGCGACACAAGGTCAATTTCTTAAACGGAATTTAACAGGTTTGAATTCAGAGATTTCCTTCTCCTAGACTGGTTACCTAGCCAAGGTTAAAGATCCCAGTCTGTCCTACTATTTACCCATAGTTGGGGGGGGGGAGAAAGTAGTTGGATACATACCAAGGATATTAGCACTATGGGAAATGCAGACAGCTTCGTCCAGGATTTGAACTCGGGTCGACGAGACCATTCTTCACATGATATATGGTGTGGTTAATTTGCATACTGGTTTTAATAAAACCGGATTTAATAAATCATCACTTGGTGAGCTCTAATATTATTGTTTTATTCTTCAACGTATTAAAATCAATCGTATGAATGAGTTTATATAGAAAACAATTAGAATATAATTAGAATAAGTGTAATCATTTTATATGCGTTCTTATTTAATTTCGTTAGTCTTTTAATTTAATTATTTTAATTGCACCGCGCGCCTAGGGCTAAATATATTTTTGGTGTCAGTTCTTATCATCAAGACATGAATAACCGCCCTGTCGGCTGGGCGTTAGAATGCACCGACTGCACCTCTGCAGAGGGGTAAAATTCCCCCAATGGGGCCACCTGTTGGCCGTGGGTGGCGACCTGTGATGCTTAAGGATAGAGCCCAGGTGGATGAGCAGTTCATGATATGCAATACTCCACTTTGGCCCTATCTTGGGCTAGACGGGCGGTCGGACAGGCCCCATCCGATCAATCGGCTGGTCACGTCAAGCCCTAGCACCTATATGATTTTCCCAACCCTATTGCCCTTATGGCAAGCCCCAACCCCTTTTTATCATATGGGTGCTAGAAGGCGGTGGCTGCGGGTCTACATGTCCTGGGAATGACGTTAAACTCTATCTGATGGTGAGGTTCCAGTTTTGGAGGTTTGGGGAATGTGGAGCACCCCTTCATCACCATTGCTCCCTGGTCTACTCTGACCCGGAGTGGTAGTACCTGTTAGGGTCCCATCTATGGGTTAAACAGAAAAATGTATTTATAAAAAAATTGTATTATCCATTAAGAATTGATTTATTTCAAAACTTTATCGGCATTAATGACCCACTGAGGTTGATATGCCGTAAAACAAAACAAAACAAACCAAAAGCTGTGAATACAAGACTTGATTAATTATAATGGCATGTCAATTCGTCGCAGGTTATTCTCAGAGGTTAGGGAATCGCGTTTATTGTACGTTTATATTTACATTTTTTTGTGTTATTGATTCTTAAGAGTTTTTTTTATTGGAGAGTGCACACGGTCGTATCGAATACGAATAAATGACCCACTGAGGTTGATATGCCGTAAAACAAACCAAACCAAACCAAAAAAAAAGACTTGAATAAGACCACGCTTCCAAAATCAACGTACCCTAATAAGAGTATGAGACCTGCCATTAATTGTTATTGTTGTTATTAAAGCACAGATGGTTTCTGTGTGTATTTGTCATCCAATAGAGCCGATACACAAAGCGCTCATTCCTTAGAAGTCAGACGCCCAGATTGAAATGTTAAGTTGAAAGTTTATACATACTATTCTAATCCGTATCTACTTAAGAGGCTTTTGATCCCAAATCCCCAACTCGCTGTCCTTCAGACCTCTCTTGAACGGAGCGACACAGACATGCGCCGTCTATCTTAATTGTTCACCCCTTAGGCCCAACATGCAACCCTTCCACACACAACTTCCCTCGACGTTACTAGTTTGAAGTTTGCCGTACAAATTTCCGTTTTGTGTATCCGTGATATTGTTTACGATAAACAGAAACACTCCTCATTTTGTAGATAAAAAAAAAGATTCATTTGCTAAGCACTTGGTGAATTTTGTTCAGTTTTAGTAATATTTGAGCTTTAAAAAAACACCTGCACATATGTGTGAGTAATATAGCCCCACCCACCCCTGCCCCTCGTAACGGAGTACTTAGTAAGCTACTCTTGCTAGCTATTTCGTTAGCGTAGTGGGTTCGATCCTCAACTAAAAAAAAATTGATTTGCTCAGCAGTTGGTGAATTTTATTCAGCGTAATTCATGAGGAAGTGCGTCCCGGTCTCCTGCCTCAAAAATTGCTGCCCGGTGACTATTAAAATAACGACCCAGCTATGGTGTTACTTGAAAGAAAACAACCAGCTTAGGGCGTTAAAGGTATTTTAGAGGGGGGCTTCTCTTTTTTGTCGTAATTCTTATTTATTTATCGTAATTTGTCGTAATTCTTGTTTAATATTAAATTTGTCGTAATTCTTGTTTAGATATGAAGATGGATATCTATCTATCTATCTATCTATCTATGTAACTCAATTTGTTCATTTTTTTTACTTTGTTTGATAAATAAATAAGAATTACGACAAAAAAGAGAAGCCCCCCTCTAAAATACATTTAACGCCCTAAGTTGGTTGTTTTCTTTCAAGTAACACCATAGCTGGGGTCGTTATTTTAATAGTCACCGGGCAGCAATTTTTGAGGCAGGAGACCGGGACGAACTTCCTCATAAATTACCTTATTCAGTTTTAGTAATAGTTGTGCTTAAAAAAACACCTGCACATGTGAGTAAGATAGACCCCCTCCCCCATAACGGAGTACTTAGTAAGCTACTCTTGCTAGCTATTTCTTTAGCGTACTGGGTTCGATCCTAAAAAGAAAGATTGATTTACTCAGCATTTGGTGAATTTTGTTCAGGTTTGCGAATATTGAGTTCAGTTTTAGTAAAATTGTTATTTACTAAGTTTAGCTTAGATTTGGCACAAGGCCAGAAGTATGGGGCACCCAGTGATAATTTATGAGGAAGTGCGGCCCGGTCTCCTGCCTCAAGAGTTGCTGCCCGGTGACTATTAAAATAACGACCCATCTCAGTCTATTCAAAACTATCCATCTTCATATCTATCTATCTCAATTTATTCATATTTATCTATATTACTTTAAATACTAAGGTTTTTTTTTTTATTCATGTTTGTTTAATGTCTTGTTTTTAGTTTAAATAAACAAGAATTACGACAAAAAAAGAAGCGACCCCCTCCCCCAAATACATTTACTTGTCGAAAATATCTATCTATCTCCATTTGTTCGTATCTATCTATATTATTTTGTTTATTTATCTATCTATCTATCTCAGTCTATTCAAAACTATATATCCATCTTCATATCTAAACAAGAATTACGACAAATTACGATAAATAAACAAGAATTACGACGAGCTGGGGTTGTTATTTTGATAGTCACCGGGTAGCGGTTTTTGAGGCGGGAGACCGGGACGCACTTCCTCATAAATTACCCACCCAGTAAGAATCGAACTCACTAACAATGGCCTAGCTAAGCTAGCTTGCTAACCATTAGTCTACATGAGGTGCCTCAGTTTTAGTAATATATGTGCTTAAAAACATCTGCACATATATGTGAGCAAGATACGCACCCACGTAACGCAGTAGTAGCTAGACTTGTTAGCCATTACGTTAAGTGGTTTCGATCCACTACGATGGCCCTCTACTAGCAAGATAGGCACCCCACGTAACGCAGTAAGCTAGACTTGCTAGCCATTACGTTAGCGTAGTGGTTTCGATCCACTACGATGGCCCTCTACTAGCAAGATAGGCACCCCACGTAACGCAGTAAGCTAGACTTGCTAGCCATTACGTTAGCGTAGTGGTTTCGATCCACTACGATGGCCCTCTACTAGCAAGATAGGCACCCCACGTAACGCAGTAAGCTAGACTTGCTAGCCATTACGTTAGCGTAGTGGTTTCGATCCACTACGATGGCCCTCTACTAGCAAGATAGGCACCCCACGTAACGCAGTAAGCTAGACTTGCTAGCCATTACGTTAGCGTAGTGGTTTCGATCCACTACGATGGCCCTCTACTAGCAAGATAGGCACCCCACGTAACGCAGTAAGCTAGACTTGCTAGCCATTACGTTAGCGTAGTGGTTTCGATCCACTACGATGGCCCTCTACTAGCAAGATAGGCACCCCACGTAACGCAGTAAGCTAGGCTTGCTAGCCATTAAGTTAGCGTAGTGGTTTGGTCCACTACGATGGCCCTATTACTAGCAAGATAGGCACCCCACGTAACGCAGTAAGCTAGACTTGCTAGCCATTACGTTAGCGTAGTGGTTTCGATCCACTACGATGGCCCTCTACTAGCAAGATGGGCACCCCACGTAACGCAGTAAGCTAGGCTTGCTAGCCATTACATTAGCGTAGTGGTTTCGATCCACTACGATGGCCCTATACTAGCAAGATAGGCACCCCACGTAATGCAGTAAGCTAGACTTGCTAGCCATTACGTTAGCGTAGTGGTTTCGATCCACTACTATGGCCCTCTACTAGCAAGATAGGCACCCCACGTAACGCAGTAAGCTAGACTTGCTAGCCATTACATTAGCGTAGTGGTTTCGATCCACTACTATGGCCCTCTACTAGCAAGATAGGCACCCCACGTAACGCAGTAAGCTAGGCTTGCTAGCCATTAAGTTAGTGTAGTGGTTTCGATCCACTACGATGGCCCTATACTAGCAAGATAGGCACCCCACGTAATGCAGTAAGCTAGACTTGCTAGCCATTACGTTAGCGTAGTGGTTTCGATCCACTACGATGGCCCTCTACTAGCAAGATAGGCACCCCACGTAACGCAGTAAGCTAGACTTGCTAGCCATTACATTAGCGTAGTGGTTTCGATCCACTACTATGGCCCTCTACTAGCAAGATAGGCACCCCACGTAACGCAGTAAGCTAGGCTTGCTAGCCATTAAGTTAGTAGTGGTTTCGATCCACTACGATGGCCCTATACTAGCAAGATAGGCACCCCACGTAACTCAGTAAGCTAGACTTGCTAGCCATTACATTAGCGTAGTGGTTTCGATCCACTACGATGGCCCTCTACTAGCAAGATAGGCACCCCACGTAACGCAGTAAGCTAGGCTTGCTAGCCATTACGTTAGCGTAGTGGTTTCGATCCACTACTATGGCCCTCTACTAGCAAGATATGCATCCCACGTAACGCAGTAAGCTAGACTTGCTAGCCATTACGTTAGCGTAGTGGTTTCGATCCACTACTATGGCCCTCTACTAGCAAGATTGGCACCCCACGTAACGCAGTAAGCTAGGCTTGCTAGCCATTACATTAGCGTAGTGGTTTCGATCCACTACGATGGCCCTCTACTAGCAAAATATGCACCCCACGTAACGCAGTAAGCTAGACTTACTAGCCATTACGTTAGTGTAGTGGTTTCGATCCACTACGATGGCCCTCTACTAGCAAGATAGGCACCCCACGTAACGCAGTAAGCTAGACTTGCTAGCCATTACGTTAGCGTAGTGGTTTCGACCACTACTATGGCCCTCTACTAGCAAGATAGGCACCCCACGTACGCAGTAAGCTAGGCTTGCTAGCCATTAAGTTAGTGTAGTGGTTTCGATCCACTACGATGGCCCTATACTAGCAAGATAGGCACCCCACGTAACGCAGTAAGCTAGACTTGCTAGCCATTACATTAGCGTAGTGGTTTCGATCCTCTACTATGGCCCTCTACTAGCAAGATAGGCACCCCACGTAACGCAGTAAGCTAGACTTGCTAGCCATTACGTTAGCGTAGTGGTTTCGATTCACTACGATGGTCCACTACTAGAAAAGAATGATTTTGTCAGCACTTTTGCTCAGTTTTACAAATATTGAGTTCATAATATATGTGCTTAACAAACACCTGCGCATATTATGTGAGCAAGATAAAGGTGCATTGGAAAATGTTTTACTATAAGAAAGCAATGGAAAATGTTTCATTATCGGAATACTTGGGAAAATGTTTTATTATAAAGATGCATTGGAAATTTTTTTCTGTAATAGTTTATTGGAAAAAGATTTAGCGTAGAAATGCACTGCGAATGTTTTCCTATAATAATTCATTCTATAAAAAATATCTTATTGGTTTGGTTTTGTTTTACGGCATATCAACCTCAGTGGGTCATCTAATGCCGACAAAGTTGTGAAATAAATCAATTCTTAATGAATAATACAATTTTTTTTATAAATACATTTTTCTATTTAACCCATAGTTGGGACCCTAACAGGTACTACCACTCCGGGTCAGAGTGGACCAAGGAGCAATGATGATGAAGGGGTGCTCTACATTCCCCAAACCTCAAAAACTGGAAACTCACCATCAGATAGAGTTTAACGTCATTCCCAGGACATGTAGACCCGCAGCCACTGCCTTCTAGCACCCATATGATAAAAAGGGGTTGGGGCTTGCCATAAGGGCAATAGGGTTGGGAAAATCATATAGGTGCTAGGGCTTGATGGGGCCAGCCGATTGATCGGATGGGGCCTCTCCGACTGCCCGTCTAGCCCAAGATAGGGCCAAAGTGGAGTATTGCAAGTCATTAACTGTTCATCCACCTGGACTCTATCCTTAAGCATCACGGGTCGCCACCCACGGCCAACAGGTGGCCCCATTGGGGGAGTCTTACCCCTCTGCAGTCGATGCATTCTAACGCCCTAGCCGACAGGGCGGAAAAAATATCTTAGTACGACACAGAAGGACAATCGTCACCATAGTCACTATATGCATTTATTTTTGCAGGCATGTCTTTTCAGTTTTCTATAGGATATTATTACAAATTATTTTACAATAAGAATGAATTATAAAGGATTTTATACAGGAAATATTTGCAAATTATCTCACTATAGAAATGCATTGAAATTGACTTTACTATAGAAAAGAATTGCACATTATTTAAAGATAAGTGTAGTAATAAGAAAACAGACACGGTCGGACTTGAGTAAGCTTTATTTTACTTTGAATACATTTGCACTTCTCTTGGGAGTTTATATAGTTTTACAAATCATTAAATTTACATAAAGGGGAGGTGACTCAATTACTTATACAATAAAACTAAGTAAAGACGGAGGAGTGACCTATTGTCGGTCATCAGCCGGGCAGCGCGGGGGTCTATCCTATTTTTACTAGCGCTAAACAAGGGAGATTGTTTTTGCATTTGAGGTGGAGCGCCACACTAACCATTAGCTCTCCACTTCACCGCACAGATCCAATCTATGCTACTCATACACTGAGTTGACAAGGGCTGGTATTGAACCCGGGACCTTGGAGTTCCTAGGCGGATGCTCTACCGACTGAGCTAAAATAGGATATCATTATGAATTCTCTTTTAAACAAGAATGTGTTATTCATGATTTTGTATTGGATATCGATGTAAAGGATTTCACAATAGGAATGAATTGCAAATGATTTTATTATAGGAACTAGCAAATATATGCACCCTCCGGGTGCAAGTATTTAAGTTTTAATATAATATTATATTAAATTAGAAAGGCTAATGAAACTGAATAAGAATACAGATAAAAAGATTTGGAACAGAGGGGGTATGATTGAAAAATAGAACAACTTTAAAAATAACTCTTCCATCATTTTTCATTACTCCCGTCTTTCATTGGTAAATTTTCTTAATTTAACTATTTAGTTAAAATAGGAAGTAAAGAATAAAATTACAGTTATTTCTTTATGTTAATAGATTTCTGTTAAGATTTATCCCCGAGATTTTTGCTCATATTAGAAAAACCAAACAATTAGAAATCAATGATACTAAGCATATATTTATTAAAATCAATTTTTTTAAGATCACTATGCAAATTAGCCTTCCCATTCACACTGTAAACCGCTATTTCGTTGAATATATAAATATAATTGCATGTTATTAAAATGTAGATATTGTTAACAGTCTTAATGATGTAAAACAATTTTACTAATAATTGAGGTTTAAATAAAAAATAAAATCATGTAGAATGTGATGTAAATAACAAAGGGAATTGTGACTTGTATAGTAATATAGTTTCGGTTACAGACAGACAAACCCACAATCTCCATTATAATAAGATATATGGGAAGGTCCGATCGCTGTGTAATGGGTAGCAAGCTAGTCTTGCAGATCCATTACTACTGAATAGCAAGTGACAACTGCAGTTTGTGTGTTGTGTATGTGTGTGTATATGTGCGCACGCGCGTGCACGCTGAACGTTAAGTACTTTGGTTTGGTTTGGTTTTTTGGTTTAACGGCATATCAACCTCAGTGGGTCATTTAATGCGATAAAGTTTTGAAATAAATCAATTCTTAATGGATAATACAATTTTGTTTATCAACTCATGTTTTTCTATTTAAACCATAGATGGGACCCTAACAGGTACTACCACTCCGGGTCAGAGTGGACCAGGGAGCAATGGTGATGAATGGGGTGCTCCACATTCCCCAAACCTCCAAAACTGGAACCTCACCATCAGATAGAGTTTAACGTCATTCCCAGGACATGTAGACCCTCAGTCACTGCCTTCTAGCACTCATACGATAAAGAGTGGTTCGGGCTTGCCTTAAGGGCAATAGGGTTGGGAAAATCATATAGGTGCTAGGGCTTGACGTACGTTAAGTACCGCTGGGATATTTGTTTTGATAGGATCGCTTGGAAGAACGAGTATGATGTTGGAAGACCCGAAACTTGTTATTAACCCAACAACATCACTGATGAGGCGATCATGCGCATTCTTTGGGTGTAAGATTACGAACGGACCCTCGCTAGACGCTCCATACTTTTGACCTTGTGTCACATTCTAACCGTGGCGAACGTGTTAGGTAAATTCATACATTGGAAAGGGTTTATTTAACTGTTTTTATTGATTAAGAATATCTACATAAAATCTGGTAACTCTTGTTGTTTGTGCGTATACGTATTGATTTTTAAACAGAGAAAGAAAACTATCGTTTCAAAGTAGTAGTTAATACTTGAATGTACTTCTAAAATACTTAATGCCAATTTTGTTCGAGTCTAAAAAATGATATAAAAACTGAAGTTTCAGTGCTCTAGCCTTTAATGTACTTCTAAAATACCTAATGTCGATTTTGATTGGAGTCTAAAGAATAATATAAAAACTGGTGAAGTTCGAGTACAGTAGTTTTGAATGTACTTATAAAATATCTAAAAACGATTTTGTTCGAGTCTAAAAACCTTGTTTCGGGAGGGTTGCTTAAGAAGAACGAGTATGATGTTGGAAGACCCGAAATTTGTTATGACCCCAATAACATCACTTATTAGGGGATTCTGTGCACTCTTTGGGTGTATGATTACGAACGGATCATCATTATAAAAACTGGCGAGGCTAGATTGAAGTACTTTTTAATGAACTTCCAAAATGCCTGATTTTGATTTTGTTCGAGTCTAAAAAATGGGACCATATGACCTTTAGGCACCCATTTTTTTTATCTCGATTAAGAAAGGACATGTTTTTCATTTACACCGTCAATATCCGGTTGTTTTAACAGACGATTTTTAGATATATTTTTTAATTATAAAGTAAAGTAAGTAAAGTCGTCGGGGCGGCCTAATGTCGGTATCGGCCAGACAGCGAGGGAGTTTATCCCCTTTTCACTAGCGCTAGACCAAGGAGATTATTTTAGCATCTGGAGTGGAGAGCCACACCTACCACCAGCTCCTCACTTTACCGCACAGATCCCTGTGCTACTCATTCGCTGAGTTGGCGAGGGCCGGTATCGAACCAAGAACCTTGTGATTCCTAGCCGAACACTCTACCGACTGAGCTAAACCGGCCCTTCCTAACCCTAACCTCTAACAAACAACTGGATATTGACGGTGTAGAAGTTATCCTCCAAATATAGAAACAATATGATACTCACCGTCGCAGTGGGGTTCTAACTACCGTCGAGTTAGTAGACAAAAACAACAGGCAAGCTGTAACTTAAATACAGTCCTTGCATGCTGCTGGCATAATGCAAAGTGATGGCTGAAGAGTGGGTACTTATCCATGTTCTTACTCACCCTGAAATCCAACAGCCAATCAGAACTCAGGAAATGAACTTGCCTGAGTTCATAATGGAACAATCCAAAGCTCCATATAATCCACCTACCAAACTCTAGTTTTAGTCTTGCATTCATCTTGTAACAGAGTTGAATACTTTACACAAAATCCAACAGACGGTGTAAATGAAAATCATGTCCTTTCGTAATTGAGATCAGAAAGGGGTGCCTAAAGGTAATATGGTCCAAAAAATGATATAAAACCTGGTGAAGTTCCAATGTTCTAGTTTCTATTTACGAAGAACCCCCTGTGAATTAACAGACAGAACATATCTTCATCCATCGTTTAATGAAACAGTGGGCTATTGTCCGATCAAGTCATAAATTAAATTTGTTTCTATTATTTTTCGTTGGCATTTGCTTCTTCTATTTGATGATTTATCATCAACAGGGTCGCTTACGTCAACATTGATCTAAAGTGAATTTCATTGGCGAAAAATTTACCTCGCTTAAAATCGATCTAATG
The DNA here is from genome assembly GCA_023376005.1 of Doryteuthis pealeii. NCBI lineage: Eukaryota > Metazoa > Mollusca > Cephalopoda > Myopsida > Loliginidae > Doryteuthis > Doryteuthis pealeii. Next base: position 13,999,472 of record CM042163.1, read on the forward strand.
TGTTCACTTTTAGATTTTGTTTTTTATTCATTATTTTACAAAAATATTGTCTCCTCCTCTGTTTTCTTCTTCTTCTTCTTCTTCTTCTTCTTCTTCTTCTTCTTCTTTCTTTTTTTCTTTGTACTTTTATGTCTTCTTCCTCTCTTTCTTATTATTCCCCTCTTCTTGGGCCTATTTTTCATATTAGTTCTTCATCTTTCTCTCGTTCTCCGTTATTATTCTCTTTTCCTTAGAGACCTATTTTTCATATTATTCATTCTCTTCTTTTTCTTCTTCTTCTCTTCCTCATCTTCTTAGACTCCCTATTTTTCCTATTATCTCTTCTTCTTCTTCTTCTTCTTCTTCTTCTTCTTGGATCTATTTTTCATATTATTTATTCTCTTCTTCATCTTCTCTCTTCTTCTACTTCTTCTTCTTCTTCTTCTTCTTCTTCTTTCTTCTTAGACCCCCTATTTTTCATATTATTTCTTCTTCTTTTTCTCTTTTCGTCTACACGTTTTCCATGTTTTTATATAT
>CM042163.1:14004987-14012487 GCA_023376005.1 Doryteuthis pealeii
AAACAAACCAAACCAAACCAAAAATGTTTTGACTTCCCAATACTATTCTTAGTATTTTCATGCATGTTTAGATAGATAGGGTTGAGCAAAAATAATAGGGCAATCAGTAATAACTTTATGTATGTGTTGTGGGGTTTTAACGGGTCAAATAAGAACAAAACGACGGGTAACAAATGTAGGAAAATGTATTAACAAAAGAGTAGACAATTACAGTACAGAGAAATGAGAAATTACGTCCGACAAATAGAGTTATGAGCTGACTCGCATTGGCTTACTCTCAAGCCATAATTGTCCATGTTACTTATAGTAACCGTCGGCGCATTCCACTATAGTCTATAGGATATATCACCTATAATAGTATGTGTATTGTGAATTTTAATTGACTTCTTAATACTACTCCTACATCTAATATTTCCCTACATGTTTGTTAGATAGATAGATAGATAGATAGATAGTGTTGAGCAAAAACAATAGAGCTATCAGTAACAACATGTTTATTTGTATTGTAAAATTGTTTTTACTTCCCAATACTACTCTTACATCTAGTATTTCCATGGAGGTTTGTTAAACAGATAGATAAGGTTGGGCAAAAATTATAGGGCAATAAGTAATAACATGTGTGTGTGTGTGTTGTGAATCTTTTATGGACTTCTACATCTAATATTTCCAAGCAAGTTTGTTAGATAGCTAGATAGATAGGGTGGAGCAAAAATAATAGGGCAATCAGTAAAAATAATAGGGAAATCAGTAACTACATGTATGTGCACTTGGAATGTGAAATGTTTATTGTATTCCCAATACTACTCCTACAACTAGTATTTCCATGCAAGTCTGTTAGATAGATAGATAGATAGATAGATAGATAGATTGGATTGAGCAAGAAATAATAGGGCAATTAGTAACATGTTTGTTTGTATTGTAAAATTTTTGGACTGACCCAATACTACTCTTACATCTAGTATTTCCATGGATGTTTATTGGACAGATAGATAAGATTGGGAAAAAATAATAGGGCAATAAGTAATAACATGTGTGGGTGTGTGTGTGTGTGTGTGTGTGTGTGCGTGTGTGTTGTGAATCTGTTATTGACTTCTACATCTAATATTTCCAAGCAAGTTTGTTAGATAGCTAGATAGATAGGATGGGGCAAAAATAATAGGGCGATCAGTAACTACATGTATGTGCACTTGGAATGTGAAATGATTATTGAATTCCCAGTACTAGTCCTACATCTAGTATTTCCATGCAAGTTTGTTAGATAGATAGATAGATAGACAGATAGATTGGATTGAGCAAGAAATAATAGGGCAATCAGTAACATGTTTGTTTGTATTGTAAAATTGTTTTACTTCCCAATACTACTCTTACATCTAGTATTTCCATGGATGTTTGTTAGACAGATAGATAAGATTGGGCAAAAATAATAGGGCAATAAGTAATAACATGGTGTTGTGTGTGTGTGTGTGTGTGTGTTCTGTTGAATCTTTTATTGACTTCTACATCTAATATTTCCAAGCAAGTTTGTTAATAGATAGCTAGATAGATAGGGTGGAGCAAAAATAATAGGGCAATCAGTAACTACATGTATGTGCACTTGGAATGTGAAATGTTTATTGAATTCCCAGTACTACTCCTATTACTAGTATTTCCATGCATGTTTGTTAGATAGATAAGGTTGGGCAAAAATAATAGGGCAATAAGTAATAACTTGTTTTTTTTTAAATTTTTTTGTTAACTTCTTAATATTACTCCTACATCTAATATTTCCATGCAGGTTTGTTAGATAGATAGATGGATGAATAGATAGATAGATAGATAGATAGATAGATAAAACCCTAAAAAATGCATAATGTCTTTTTTCGATACATACACTCACACACACTCATACTCACACCATAAAGAAAAATATTTGACATCATTATTTCAAACCGTCCACCTTTCCAGCGTTCTTTCTTCAAACTTCAAATTTGAACAGACTGATAAACAAAGACTATCACAGATATTTTTCGTTATCCTGTGATAAAATTTTTTTATTACCTTTCCTTATATCAACAAATGCTCTGAAGAAGATCTAATTAATAGATCGAAACACTGCAGCGTCGGCTAATAAACTTACCACTCAATTTATTTAAACCTGGTGTTTTTTCAATTTTCTTAATATACTACATACCGTCTGATTCACTTCCATAGATAGATAGATAGATAGATAGATTGGATTGAGTAAAAAATAACAGGGACATCTGTAAATACATAATGAGTGTGTACTGTGAATTTTTTATTGACTTCCCAATACTACTCCAAAATCTAATATTTCCATGCATGTTAGATAGATAGATAGATAGATCGATAGATATAGATAGATAGATAGATAGATTGGATTCAGCAAAAAATTTATAGGGAAATCAGTAAATACATAAATGAGTGTGTACTGTGAATTTTATATTGACTTCCCAATACTACTCCAAAATCTAGTATTTCCATACATGTTAGATAGATAGATAGATAGATAGAATAGATCGATAGACTGGATTGAGCAAAAAAATAAATAGGTAAATTGTTATATACCTCCTTACGTCTTACTCTTATTCTGGTCGTCTACTCTTCTGGCCGGATCTGATATATCTTCTAAGGTCTCGTCTGGTCTTCTATTGAGGGTTCGGGTCTGGTTTCTGTTGCTAGGGATTTCTTGTTATCAGAAGCCTTGTGTCATTGTTAGCTTTTAGTAATAACAACAAGACTTCGATTTACGATGATGTTACTTTATTCGTAGAACCCTAGACCAGACAATCACGCAGTGAGCTCACATCTTGCTAGCTTCGCTTCTAAGTCCTAACTCTAACTCTGCAACTGACTAACTGAGTTGCTTACACATTAAACCGGAAAGGGGCTTTCTATCGGGGTTCCGTTTCTCACGGTCCTCCCCAGAACGCAAGGTGAGAGTGAGGTCAAGCATTGTCACTCACTCTCAAGGCCATCAGCTGTACTGATCGCCATAAGGATTTCTATACTACCTTAAAAAGATATTAGGGATCCATAATTATGTAACAAAATCAGTAAATACATAAATGAGTGTGTACTGTGAATTTTTATTGACTTCCCATTACTTCTCCAAGATCTAGTATTTCCATACATGTTAGATATATAGATTGATCGATCGATAGATATATAGATGGATAGATAGATAGATAGATAGAAATAGATTAGAGTAGATAGATGATAAAGAAACGAGGGGCGAAGAACAAATAGTGGACATTAATAAAAACAAAAGTAAAGTTGAATGTCATTATTAATCAATAAAAATAAATGAGTCTGGGAGGAGAAAAAGATGTTTGGAATTTTCATTCTTGAATGATTTACTCGCTTGAATAAGAAGAAAAACAATAAAATTTGTAAGTTTCACTCTTACGGAAGGGTAAGTTGAATCGACAGTTAGTTTGTCTGATTCTGTCTAATCAATACAAAACTATTGTTCGTGATTTATAAAACACTGTTGCTCATATAACTTGTTATATAGACAGGACTTAGAATGACATATTGATATGACCAATCTTCGGATAGATAGATAGATAGATATTAACAGTCAGACCATTGGTATAGATAGATAGATAGATAGATAGATAGATGTTAACAGTCAGACAATTGATCTAGATGATAGATAGATAGATGGATGGATGTTAACAGTCAGACTATTGATCTAGATAGATAGATAGATGGATGGATGTTAACGGTCAGACCATTGATATAGATAGATAGATAGATAGATAGAAGTTAACAGTCAGACCATTGATATAGATAGATAGATAGATAGATAGATAGATAGATAAATGAATGTTAACAGTCAGACAATTGATCTAGATTGATAGATAGATAGATGGATGGATGTTAACGGTCAGACCATTGATATAGATAGATAGATAGATAGATGTTAACAGTCAGACAATTGATCTAGATAGATAGATAGATAGATGTTAACAGTCAGACAATTGATCTAGATAGATGGATAGATAGATAGATTGATGTTAAACAGTCAGACCATTCATCTAGATAGATAGATAGATAGATGGATGGATGTTAACAGTCAGAGTATTGATCTAGATAGATAGATAGATAAATAGATAGATAGATAGATGGATGTCAACAGTCAGACTATTGATCTAGATAGATAGATAGATAAATAGATAGATAGATAGATAGAAGTTAACAGTCAGACCATTGATCTAGATAGATAGATAGTTAGATAGATAGATAGAAGTAAACAGTCAGACCACTGATCTAGATAGATAGATAGATAGATGGATGGATGGATGGATGGATGGATGTTAACAGTCAGACCATTAATCTAGATAGATAGATAGATAGATAGATATATAGATAGATAGATAGATTGATGTTAACAGTCAGACCATTGATTTAGATATATAGATAGATAGATAGATGAATGTTAACAGTCAGACCATTGATTTAGATAGATAGATAGATAGATAGATAAATGTTAACAGTCAGACCATTGATCTACATAGATAGATAGATAGATAGATAGATAGATAGATAGATGAATGTTAACAGTCAGACCATTGATTTAGATAGATGGATGTTAACAGTCAGACCGAGATAGATAGATAGATAGATAGATAGATAGATAGATGAATGTTAACAGTCAGGCCATTGATCTAGATAGATAGATAGATAGATAGATAGATAGATGGATGGGTGGATGGATGTTAACAATCAGACCATTGATCTAGATAAATAGATAGATAGATGGATGGATGTTAACAGTCAAACCATTGATTTAGATAGATAGATAGATAGATAGATAGATGGATAGATAAATGTTAACAGTCAGACCATTGATCTAGCTGGATGGATTGGTGTTATCAGTCAGACCATTGATCTAGATAGATAGATAGATAGATTGATGTTAACAGTCAGACCATTAATCTAGATAGATAGATAGATAGATAGATATATGGGATGGGTGGATGTTAACAGTCAGACCATTGATCTAGATAGATAGATAGATAGATGTTAACGTCAGACCATTGATCTAGATAGATAGATAGATAGATAGACAGATGTTAACAGTCAGACCGATCTAGATAGATAGATAGATAGATAGATAGATAGATAGATGTTAACAGTCAGACCATTGAACTGGATAGATAGATGGGTGGATGTTAACAGTCAGATCACTGACCTAGATAGATAGATAGATAGATAGGTGGATGTTAACAGCCAGCCCATTGATCTAGATAGATAGATAGATTGATAGATAGATGGATGGATGTTGACAGTCAGACCATTGATCTAGATAGATAGATAGATAGATTGATAGATAGATGGATTGATGTTAACAGTCAGACAATTGATCTAGATAGATAGATAGATATATGTTAACTGTCAGACCATTGATCTAGATAGATAGATGGGTGGATGGATGGATGTTAACAGTCGAACCATTGATATAGATAGATAGATAGATAGATAGATGTTTCCCTCAAAAAAGAGAGAATATCCTCCATGTTGGCATTTTCGAACAGATCTTTCTTATTGTTTGCTTAAAAAAAAACGGTTTCTGATGTGAGCAAAAAACCTGCATTCCATGAATAAGTGTTTAACTGGTGTTTGACATGTTCCCCATTGTGGTTGTTGTTCTTATTTGAGTATATTGGAGTGCGTTAGTCTTGTATGACCAATGCGTAATCGAGATACAGTGACTTGTTCCTTTCTAGACTTCCTTAAAGTTGGTCTCCAGCCTCCCAAATTGGGTTTGATTAGGAAGAGTTTATTGTGGATGTTGTTATTCCATTGTTGTTGCCATTTTGTATGAAGATCTGTCTCTGTTTTTCTGACATCTTTTAGTTCTATGGTTTGGCTTGTCTCAATTATTTTAGTTCCGATGCAAGAGTCTTCGCGGTCGTGTGGGGATTATCTTCCCAAAGCCAGGAAGAGTTATCTTCCCGTGGTGTTGCCGTTTGTTTCCCACTAGGGGACCTCTGGTATTTAAGCGCCTAGTTTAAACTTCTCTTCCTCTTTTAGCTAGATCTTCTCAACGAACTGAGATGGGCTAGAATCTATCTACCCCTTTCTCGGTGGGCCTCGCCTCCCCCCTCGTCACTGTAAGTGATTTATACAGCATGGACACTCCTTAGTCTCATATCTGTATCTTTATATTATGTGTACTTTAATATTATCTTGTCTGTGACTTTTATGTATGTACGTTTATGTACACTATTATATTCTATCTTCTATTGTTTATGTATCTTGTTTATTCATGTGCTGTATTATATAAAATGTTTTGTCTCAGAAATGTGTCGGAGTTGTATGTTCAATTATGACTTTGAACCTTACAAGTGTTGACGCCGACGTGATGAACACGCTTTTTGAAGGCCTTGTTTCACATTACAACTTGAATTCCGCCCTGTCAGCTGGTGCATTAGAATGTACCGACTGCACCTCTGCAGAGGGGTAAGACTCCCCCAATGGGACAACCTGTAGGTTGTGGGTGGCGACCCGTGATGCTTAAGGATAGAACCCGGGTGGCTGAGCAGTCCATGACTTGCAATATTCCACTTTAGTCTTTTCTTGGGCTAGACGGGCGGTGAGAGAGGGCCCTTCCGATCAATCGGCTGGCCACGCCAAGCCCTAGCACCTATATGATTGCCCCAATCCTATTGCCCTTATGGCAACACACAATCCTTCTTATCATATGGATGCTAGAAGGCGGTGGCTGAGGGTCTACATGTCCTGGGATTGACGTTAAACTCTATCTGATGGTGAGGTTCCAGTTCTGGAGCTCTGGGGAATATGGAGTACCTCTTCATAGCTTTTACTCCCAATACCACTTTGACCCGGAGTGGTATTACCTGTTAGAGTCCCATCTATAGGTTAAATAGATTAAAATGTTTTTGCCTTTTTAAATTGAATATCCAACAAAAATCTTTAAATCAAAAAACATCTTCGGCATGAAATAACCCAAAAGTTGACACTCCGTAAAATCCAACCAACCAACCAATTAATCACGCTAAAGGGCCGGGTTAGCTCAGTTGGTAGAGCGTTCGGCTAGAAACCACAAGGTTCCTAGTTCGATACCGACCCTCGCTAACTCAGCGTATGAGTAGCACAGGGATATGTGCGGGTAAAGTAAGGAGCTGGTGGTAGGTGTGGCGCTCCACCTCAGACGCTAAAAATAATCTCCTTGGTCTAGCGCTAGTGGAAAGGGGATAGACTCCCTCGCTGATTGGCTGATACCGACTTTAGGCTACCCCGACGACTTTACTTTTCACTTACATCACGGGTAGACAGTAGAATGAGAACAAGATACGCCTGTGGATTGAATGAAGGGTTCTAGTTAGGTCAGTGCTTACCACACAGAGTTAATCCCCTTCGTTGGATCGCTCGTAGCTCTAATGGTCAATACGCTGTGGTATTGATCTTCTTTGCAAGTAACGTGCGACGGGTTGTGCTGGTTTACATGGTACTAGGATGATTCCTGTCCCA
>CM042163.1:14014987-14027487 GCA_023376005.1 Doryteuthis pealeii
TGTTACATATACTCGCGACATATACACGCATACAAAATAATATTCATACATATTTATATGCACACACATGTCACTATATTTGCTGGGTAAGCCTTACATATACATACTGAAGCGCATACGCATACTACTATGGGCTCCACGTATACATATATACGCACATACGCACACATGTACACACAGACAGACACGCATATACGTACTCATACAAATTTGTGCACATACACTCACACGCTCACGTATAGGCACACATACATATACATGCATACATATATACACGCGCGCATATACGCAGTAACATACATACGCATATGTGCCCAAAGACACATGCATGCACGCACACAGATTTATGCACATACGTGCGCATGCACACGCTCATACATGCATGCATGCACACACACACATATGCACATACGCGCGCATGTACACGACCATGCATGCTCGTACACACATATACACACACGTACGCATACACACGTACACGCGTGTGCGCACACACATCCAGTCGCATGCATACACGTCAGCACGCATGCACATGCACACACTCACATACATATATATATATATATACATACATATACACATATACACACACATACGCATATAAACACATACATACATATACACACATACACACATATATATATACGTACACATATACTCCTACACACACACACACATGCACACATATACACACATATGCGCTCGCACACATCCACGCATACACCCACGCTCACACATGCATAAACATACAAGAGCACGCATATATACACGAATGCATATGTACAAGGACCAAGGTGGGGTTGGTTGAAAGAAGGAAGCGGGGAACAAGATGTGGGCCAGAGGGGGTAGAACTGTTACGTAAGATGGACGAAGATGGACTTAGGTGGAATGATAGATGGATAAATAGATGGATAGATGGATAGATTGATTGATTGATGAGGGAATTTCATTGTTATGTGGATATATATATATATATATATATATATATATATATATATATATATATATACTTACATACTTCTGCATACTTTATATATAAATATTTGTTACGGTAGTGAATATATATATATATAATATATATATATGTGTGTGTGTGTGTGTGTGTGTATGCATATATATGTGTTACGGTAATTAATATATATGTATATGTATATATATATGTGTATATTTTGGGGAGAATATGTGCTTAATTGAAGTCGTACCAAATTTTGAAAATTAACTAATTAATAATTAATGAATTAGGCGGGCATACCTATTCAAATGTAAGGCTAAACAAATCGAGAAAAATCAATCTCAGTTATTAATTAATTAATTTTCAAAAATTAGGTACGACTTCAATTAAGCACATATTCTCCCAAAAATTGTCGGCTAAAAAAGCCATAACAAAACACATTGTTTGTTTGTTTACTTCTCATATATATATATGTATATATATGTATATATATGTGTGTGTGTATATATATATGCATATATATGTATATATATATGTGTGTATGTGTGTGTGTGTTAGTTACGGTAGCGGAGACATGTTGTCGACGGCGCTTGGTTAATAACAGTTTGTTGCTTATATGATTTTTAGACCAAGCATAAGCCAGAAACTGTTAGTAACCAAGCGCCGTTAACTTCGCTTTAGATGTACAATACTAATTATATATATATATATATATATATATATATTATATATATAATCCTTATCATATCATATATATTATTCTAATATATCATATATATATGTGTGTGTGTGTGTGTGTGTGAGTAAAAAATAAAGTCGTCAGGGTGGCCTAAAGTCCGTATCACCCAGGCAGCGAGGCAGTCTATCCCCTTTTCACGAGCTCTAGACCAAGGAGATTGTTGTTGCGTTTGAGGTGGGGCGTCACACCTACCATCAGCTCCTTACTTTACCGCACAGTTCCCTGTGCTACCCATACGCTGAGTTAGCCAGAGCCAGTATCAAAGCAGTAACCTTGTAATTCCAAGGTGGACGCTCTACCGACTGAGCTAAACCGACAGAGAGAGAGAGAGAGAGAGAGAGAGAAAGAAGGGGAGAGCGAGAGGTCGAATTATCTCATCTCTGTTTGTTTAAAAATATCGTCTGAATCACATGTTGAACTTGCTGTTAAAGTGGGAAATATCGAATCATCCAGCTGATGCTTGATCAATATCGGCTTTGATCCCACGTGTCGCCCCTCGTCTCGCCCCGTTGTGAATTGCATTGCATGAGGCTCGATGCATCGCTACCAATCTCCATGAATAGACAAAGACGAGTCGGTTCGTAACAAACTTATCACTTGTCAATGAACATAATTACCTATCTTTGATATCAATCGATCTGTCTGTTTGTACAGGTATTTACTACGCAAAGCTTAGTTTGGCACAAGGCCAAGCATAACAGTGCACCTATTGAGATAGAAACGCCTGTTAGATGAGCCTGGTAAGCATCACTCTAGAACACAAACATACACACACACGCACACACACACACACATATATATATATATATATATATATATGAGGTTAAGTAAACAAACAAATGTGTTTATTTTTATATGGCTTTAAGCCGACAATTTAGTGAGGACATGTGCTTAATTGAAGTCATACCTAATTTTGAAAATTAATTAGTTAATAATTAATGAATTTAGGCGGGCATATATGTTCAAATGTAAGGCTAAACAAATCGAGAAAATGCCAATACCTGAATGTACATTTCGACCTATTAGGTCTCATCATGTCTATAACCTTGCTGATGAGACCTAATAGGTCGAAATGTACATTCAGGGATTGACATTTTTCTCGGTTTGTTTAGTCTTACATTTGAACATATATGCCCGCCTAAATTCATTAATTATTAACTAATTAATTTTCAAAAGTAGGTATGACATCAATTAAGCACATATTCTCCAAATATATATATATATATATATATATATGAGGTTGGTAAAAGGATAGTGAACAAAAAATAATAACTCAAATAAGTCTGAGAGTTGAAATATTTCGTCCTTTTAATAAGGACATCCTCAGTCAACTGAGCACATGTGTAGCGCAGCTTGAGTAATGTGATCTGTTACTTATACAACGAAGACTTCTTCGTATGTCGACATGTTGAATTGTTTAAAAATGTTGACTGAGGATGTCCTTATTGAAAGGACGAAATATTTCAATTCTCAGACTTGTTTGAGTCATTATTTTTTGTTCACTATCCTTTTACCTACCTCATACTGTCGGATTTTACTCCAAGCCTCCTATCTTCATATATATATATATATATATATTATATATATATATATATTTATAATGTGTATAAAAAACGTATCGAGATTTTTTGTACTTTTTGACACAACTTGTATTCTAAAAAAATTAACGTTCCATTCATTGTTCATTTCTATCTTGGTAAATACAGTTTCAATATCGGTACTTTTATGACACACCTTATATATATATATATATATATATATATATATATATATAGTGTGGGGGATTTTCCTTGCATTAGTAACATCTTCACCTGGTCGTGAATGTTTCCTTTGTGACCAAATAAATAGATATGTAAAACCTTTATATATTTATTTTATCATATTATATATATATATATATATATATATATATATATATATATATATATATATATATATATATAATGAACCCTTCACCTCTGGAAACAATTACCTGTGTATGTATTTACTCAGCTCCTCCACACGAGCAGAATGCGGCACAAGGTCAATTTGTAAGCGGGGTTTGTGATTCTAATGCGAATGCTCTACCGACTGAAATAAAAATAATACGAATAAAATATGAAGAATCAACTAGAGTATTCGAAAAAAAAAAGGACGGGGGTCACGCGCCAATGTCATTTTTTAAACAATTCAACATGTCGACATACGAAGAAGCCTTCGTTGTATAAGTAACAGATCTCATTACTCAAGCTGCGCTACTTATGTGCTGGGTTGGCGAGGAACGGTATCGAACTTTGAACCTTGCGATTCATTGGCGAATGTTCTATCGACTGAAATCAAAGTAATCCGAATGAAGTAAGAAGTACTAATTAGTGTATTTGGGGGTCACACGCCAATGTCATTTTTTAAACAATTCAACATGTAGACATACAAATGAGCCTTCGTTATATAAACTAGCAAATATATGCACCCTCCGGGTGCAAGTATTTAAGTTTTAATATAATAAAATATCATATTAAATTAGAAAGGCCAATGAAACTGAATAAAAATGCAGATAACATGATTTGGAACAGAGGGGGTATGATTGAAAAATAGAACAACTTTGAAACTAACTCTTCCATCATTTTCAATTACTCCTATTCCTAATTAAATTATTTAGTTAAAATAGGAAGTAAAGAATAATATTACAGTTATTTCTTTTTGTTAAGGGATTTCTTTTAAGATTTATTGAAGAAAATTTTGCTCATATTCAATAAGATAAAACTAAACAATTAGAAATCAATAATATTAAGCACATATTTATTAAAATCAAATTTTTAAAGATCAATATGCAAATTAGCCTTCCCATTCACAGTGTAAACCGCTATTTTGTTGTATATATAAATACAACTGCATGTTATTTGTATGTAGATATGGTCAACAGTCTTAATGATGTAAAACAATTTTATTAATAATTGAGGTTTAAATAAAAAATAAAATCATGGAGAATGGGATGCAGATAACAAAGGGAATTTCTATAATAATATAGTTTCGGTTACAGACAGAAAAACATACAATCTCCATTATAATAAGATAACAGATCAGATTACTCAAGCTGAGCTACTCAGGTGCTGGGTTGGCGAGGAACGGTATCGAACCTTAAACCTTGCCATTCCTAGGCGAATGTTCTATCGACTGAAATAAATGTATGAAGTTCCTACTAGTGTATTCAACATGTCGACATACGATGGGGCCTTCGTTGTATAAGTAACAGCCGGACGAGTAGCTGAGATTTGATGACCACCAGTACAAACGACCCGCCAGACATTACACGGGTTCTAAACAGTCGAATTAAAACAGGTGAAAGTAAAATCCTGGTCGAAGGGGTGATTAGGTACAATAAAGAGCAAACAGCCGGGTGGATGTTTAGTTGTGAGTTGACGGGTGTGGAAGGAAGTTTTGTTTGGGTGGAGGGTGAAGAAGCTTTGGAAACTTCACTATGGATTTAGCGTGTGGGTCTGAAAGTGTACGTGGGTCGGCAAAGACGCCCATAAATCTCGACTGGGTTTTTTCAAGAAGGCGGGGATGAGAACCAGTAATTATGAGGCCAGCGTCGGACCCGCCCTTAGGTCTTTAATGATATGCCTCAAAAGTTTTCTGGGGGAAACATATTTGATCGACTGACCGAGACGGAACGTGCCAGGCAGGCGACCCAAGCCCCCAACCTTGACAAATAAAAAAAAAAAGATCGACATGAACAGACATTAAGAAACAAAAACAAAGACAAAAATCTATACATATCAAAATAGTTGAATCTATCTATCTATCTATCTATCTATCAATCTATTTATCTATCGGAGTGTTCTTTATCTATCTTAACAGGCTGTTTTTGTCTATCAATCTATCAGTCTGTTCATAACTACTTACCTATCAGTCTGTTTATATATATATATATCTATGCATCGGTCAAGCTACATATCTATCTATCGGTCAATTCGAATCTCTCTATCATTTTTCTTCATATCTTTATATCTATCTTTCTTTATATCTATCTATCTATATTTCTATCAACCAGACAGTTCTATCCATCACACAGTTCTTATATATCTATCTCTCTTCATATATATCTATTAGTCTGTTCTTATCTACCTACCTATCAGTTTTTATCTATGTGTCGGTCTAGCCATATCTATCTATTTGTCAATTCGGATCTATATATCATTCTCTTCATATCTATTTCTCTCTCTCTCTCTCTCCTCTCTCTATATATATATATATATATATATATATATATATATATATATATATATATATATATGAAGAAAGGAAGTGAATCCGACGGTATGTAATATATCAAGAAAAATGAAAAAACACAGGTTTAAATGGGTTAAGTGGTGAATTTATTGGCCGACGCTGCAGTGTTTCGATCTATTAATTTGATCATCTTTAGGGCATAAGATAAGAAATTATCTATCACAAAATAATGAGAAAATGATTACCACTCACTTTTCTCATTATTCTGTGATAAATAATTTCTTATCTTATGCCCTGAAGATGATCTAATTAATAGATCGAAACACTGCAGCGTCGGCCAATAAATTCACCACTTAACCCATTTAAACCTGTGTTTTTTCATTTTTCTTGATATATTACATATATATATATATATAACTGCTCTTATCAATCTATCTTTCTCTTAATATCTATCTATAATTCTATCTATCTAACAGACTATCATCTATTTATCTATCTATCTATCTATCTATCTATCTATCAGACTGTTCCTATCCAACTATCTAACTGTACATATATATCTATGTATCGGAATATATATATATATATATATTATATATATATATATATATATATATATGTGTGTGTGTGGTGTGTGTGTGTGTGTGTGTGTTTGTGTGTGTGTGTGTCAGATCTATCATTCTCTTCATATCTTTACATCTATCTATTCATCAGACTGTTCTTATATATATATATATATATCGATCTATCTATATTTCTATCTATCAGACTGTCATCTATCTATATACCTATCTATCTAACAGACTGTTCTTATCTATGTATCAGTCTGTTCATATCTATCTATCTATCTATATATCTATCTATTTATCCTGTTCATATCTATCTATGTATCGGTCTAGCCATATATATCTATCTATCTGTAAATTCAGATCTATCAATCATTCTCTTCATATCTTTATATCTATCTATCCATCAGACTGTTCTTATCTATCTATCTATCTATCTATCCATATATATATATATATATATATATATATATAAATGGACTCTCCCGTCGATTTTCGACGTATGAGGGTTCATACACACAATGAACTCCCACACAGGGATTTGTTTATAGTGGTGAAGGCTTGTGTTGGACCATCCACACTTTTTGGCACAGTCGATAGGAAAGAATTGGTGCATCAAAGGTTGCCACAAACCCAATCAACGACCGACCACAGGAATTTTGAATTCAGAGTTATATCTCTCCTAGACTGGTTACCTACCCAAGGCTGAAGAGCCCAGTCTGCCCTACTATTTAACCCATATGGAGGCGCGTGGGCTAGTGGTTAGAGTCGTGGGAAATGGACTCGTCGATTCGAGTTCAATTCCTAGACGAAGCTGTTGGCATTTCACATAGCGCTAATACCCTTGGGAAAGGTATGAATCCATATATTCTCCCTCCAGCTAGAATATATATATATATATATATATATATATATATATATATATGCTGTAGATAGAAGGAAAGTGGTCAAGAAATGAACAACTCAAAACAAGTCACAGGGTGAAACAGTTTCGTCCGTGTTCACAGACGTTATCACTGTTTCACCCTGTGACTTGTTTTGAGTTGTTCATTTCTTGACCACTTTCCTTCTATCTACAGCATATCGTCGGATCCTAAACCCATCCACCCTTCCTTCATATATATATATATATATCCATCTATATCCATCTATATATATCTTCATATCTATCTATATTTCAAACTATCTATCAATCTGTTCACATTAGTCTATCTATCCCCCAATCTGTCTCTTCATATCTATCTGAGGGAGTACCTGTGGCAAAGTGGCTAATTTGTTGGACTTTTACATCGTAGTAAGCGAGATTTCTTTTCTCTTAGACTGATTATTTTACCAAGGTTAAACATTATTTTATTTACTTATATGTTATTTACTTATAGCTGGGATGGGGAGGGAGGATAGACAGGTCTATCCCTTTTCTAAGAACATTAACACGAAGTAAAACCCAAACAACCTCATCCAGCATTTGAACTCAGGTCTTCGATTTCATTTCCTACTGTTGCATACCTCTTTACCGGCTCTAAATATCTATATGGTATATACTTCTCTTACTTCTTTCTCTGTTCGTCAATTCTTCTGGCCGGCTTTGCTTCTTCTATCATCTATCTTGTATCTTGGTCTGGCATATCTTCTAAGGTCTGGTCTTCTTGGGATTCCGGGTCTGGTTTCCGTTGGGGATCACTCCTTATCAGAAGCCCTGTGCCATTGTTAGCTTTTAGTAATAACCACAAGACTTCGATTTACGATGATGTTACTTTATTCGTAGAACCCCAGACCAGACAATCACGCAGTGAGACTCACATCTTGCTAGCTTCGCTTCTAAGTTCTAACTCTAACTAACTGAGTTGCTTACTCCTTAAAACCGGAAGGGCCTTCTATCGGCTTCCGATTCTCACGATCATCCCCAGAACGCAAGGTCAGAGTGAGGTCAAACGCTGTCACTCACTCTCAAGGCCATCAGCTGCACTAATATGATTTCTACACTATTGTCATAATCATTAGGTATCTAATGATTATGTAACACTACGACGATAACCGTTACTCCATGCGCGCCATTCATAGTAACAGGTCTGGAAATCATGCAAGTTCGATCTCTGATTAACTTAAGTTAATCAGCTTCTTTTTTCCTTTTTTTCTTTTTTTTTTTTTTTTTTTTTTTTTCTTAAAGAGTTTATTCTGTGTAACAGGGTATCGTGATTAAGAAAGCAAGGTTCGGGTATATTCAATTGAAAAAAGACAAAAGTGTATATGAAAGTTTATATATATATATATATATATCTATGGGAGAAATGTGAGGAGTTTAATTCAACAACAATAATAATACCGCCACTATTAATACAATTTTAACAAATCTTACCCTTTACCCCTTTATAATTTTTTTTTAATCTAACATATTAACAACACACATATAACAACGACAAATCCAGTTCCCCAACACATATAAATAAATAAAAACAATTAAACAGACACACACACACATACACATATTCAGTTAACCAATCCTCAACAATCCAATTTTCTAGACCAACACCTGTGGTACCACCATCCACCATTCTGACACTCCCCATCTAGTGAGAAGAAAATCCACTAACCACCCCCAACCACCCCTCTCCCTACTGGTACCTTCTGTTTCAGCATTTTGAGAATGTCCATCATTGAAACGAGTACTGTATCCAGGTCCTGAAGATGGTCTAATAAGAGACCGAAACGTTGCATCATCGACAATAAACATCCAGTTTCCATAACATCCCGTGTTGTCTACCTTTCTCCACATATATATCTATGCATAAGTCAAGCTACATAACTATCTATCTATTTGTCAATTCGGATCTCTCTATCATTTTCTTCATATCTTTATATCTTTCTTTCTTTCTGTCTATCTATCTATATTTTTATCTATCAGACTGGTAATGTTAAGATATTGTGGAATAAATCTTTTGAATATTATAAAAACTATTGTTTCTTTGAGTTTATATTCATCCCTTTTATCTAAAGTATTTTTATGCACAGTTGATTAAGTACGAGAGTAATCCTGAAGGTAAGTAATCATAGACTTTAACCACTTAGGAAGTTAATGATACTTATCCCCCAGCTATTAGTTAAACAGTACCACTACTGTTCTTCTACAAGGATGGTTTTGTTATTAAATAACCCACGAAGGTTGATATGCCAATGAATAAAGGGGCCATATGACCTTTAGGCACCCCTTTTTTGATCTCGTTTCATCAGGACATTTTTTTCATTTACACCGTCAAAATCCGGTTGTTCGTTAACAGATAATTTTAGAGTTTTTTAATGATAAAACTAACCCCTAACCCTAACCCTAACCCCTAGCTCTAACCTCTAACAAATAACCGGATTTTGACGGTGTAAATAAAAAAAATGTCCTGATGAAACGATATCGGAAAAGGGGTTCCTAAAGGTCACATGGTCCGAATAAAGAAATCAAATCAAACCATGGATATTTTATTAATAAGGTCATCGGAGTGGTCTATTGTCAGTATCAACCGGGCAGTGAGGAATTCTATCCCCTTTTCGCTAGTGCTAGACCAGGGAGGTTGTTTTTGCTGAGATGAAGTGCCACATCTACCCTCAGCTCGAACAACTGAGCGAAACCGGCCCTAAAGGTAAGGTCTCCAAAATATTTAGAAATCACAGCAATATTTATTGTTTTTATCAATGATGTTTATATCATTTTAAAATTTAAATGTATCTATTTTTCTACATAATCGCCACACCAGTCGAAGAATTTTTGTGGGCAATGTGACAGTTTATGTATGCCCATGTCATACCAGTTTGCTGCTTTAAACCACATGCGGACGTTTTTGACACCCATGCACAACTCGACATACATTTCTATTAATTGGCGATTAATTTCAATCGCTTCAATACCTTTTGTATTCAAAAACTACGCGAAGTTCACCCTTGCTGATAGCATCAATCGAAGCTCTATCAGAAACAATTGCCAAGCCAAGACGGAGCGAGATGTGTACAGGGACAGGCGCCGGCGCATGGACAACAAACACAAGTGTTGCCAATAACCGCACGAACGGTTTCCCTGCGTCTCCAATTCTTTGGAGACCTTACTTTTGGGATTACCCTAGCCTTTTTTTAAAACGTTGAGAGCATTTTTTATTGATTTTCTGGTAGATAGTTTTGTTTTGTTTTGTTTGTTTTTTTGGGGGCGTGTTTTTTTGTGTTTTTTTTTTGGGGGGGGGGTTTTTTGTTTGTTGTTGTTTTTTTTGTTGTTTTTTTTGCTTTCTAGTCAATAAGAAACAATTGATTGCTAGTAATAGGTAAAGTTACTAATTAGCTATTATTGAATATCACGAACAAAAATGTTCTCATAAGTGTAGGTTAGTAGTGTCCGCCTCCAAACAGAGATCGTAACTGCATGATTACTAGACCTGTTAATAGGAATGGCCTTGGCTTTGGCTCTTGTACTATGCGATCACGCATGCGTGTCATCTGATAAAGGCTTCGGTGATGGCACAGCTGTTGTATACACTAGTACCATGTTTACGAAATATATATATACAGGGTGTTCGGGATAAATTTGGCAGTTTCATAAGGAAAAAGAAAAGGTGCTTGGTAACTACAAAATTTAATGGATTGTAAAGAAATTCAATAGGCACGGAAATTACACTACTGTCAATAAGTTTCACTCAAAATAACCGCAATTAGCGTCGATCACAGCCTCAATCCTACTCAGGAACCTGGAGCAAGTTGATGCTACAGTTTCCCTAGGAAGGCTCTCAAAAATTACCTTATTTCTGTAGATTAACTGGGCTTTTGTAGTACTGGCACGGCGATTGGTGTCTTTCTCAACAGCACCCCATACATAATCCATGGGGTTAAGATCTGGGGAGTTCGGAGGCCAAACATTGGGAATGGTGTAATCGTAAAAATTCGCCGACAGCCATTTTGACTTTTCCCAGAGTTGCTAAACACTGTAGCCAAGTCATGGATAACAAGGGTTAGCCAATACTATTGTATGTTTGTATACTTGTTATCCAGGACTTGGCTACAGTGTTTAGCAACTCCACGTAGGCATCTGAATTCAACCTGATACCCTCTCTGAAAAAATACGGAGGCATCACATCACCCTCAGAGAGAGCGGTTGGCTCTGCGCTGCTGGTATGAGTAGTAGCGAAGGTCTTCATTGAGTTCAAGCTTCATGGTAGAGGCTGAAACATTCAATTCACGTAACAAAACCCAAATTCCAATGCCAGGGTCCTCCAACACTTTTATTCTGTAGATTTTCAAGGAGTTCTGTTAGACGTGGAAACAACACCCAACGAGAACACAGCTGTATGGCCACCTACCCCATATCACACAAACCCTCCGTGTGAGGCGAACAAGACACACTGGACACTTCTGGAGAAGCAAAGATGAACTCGTTTATTTAGTGACGTTCTTCTGTGGAAGTCATCACATGGGCACGCCAGAGTAGTTCACTCAGAAAAGACGTACATAGATCAACTCTGTGCGGATATTGGGTGCTACGCAGAGGACCTCCCAGGGGCAATGAATGATAGGGAAGGTGTTACATAATCTATGCGGTTGCATAAGATTATTGTCAATCCCCTGTATTTCTAAAGGGATGGCCCTTTTCATATCACGGGCGAGACTTTCCATGGAATAGTACAGAAAGCCCGCGAAATACGTGAAGTCACGTGGGACCTGGTTGGGTTCTCAGTTTCAGTTTGGACGTCGGACAGAGATGTACTGCCTTAACTGGAACTCACCTGCATACGCGCGCTATGTTAGTCTATGTTTAGTTACATGAAGTGTTTAGTTAAGTAAATAAAAGTTTAAGAAAAATAACACGGCTTTGTGGTTGGTGAATGTCTTGGTAACAAGACTGATCTAGAAGAAGAAATGAGTTAAGTGCGACGAAGTCCAGATGCTAGAAGAACTTAAGATGTCAAAGACGCCAGAAGAAGAATAGAAGTAAAGAAGGGTATACAACAAAGGATGGTGAGATTATCATGGATGTTCGTGCTGCCAGCACGATAGGATGATGATGATG
>CM042163.1:14032487-14037487 GCA_023376005.1 Doryteuthis pealeii
TGTTGTTGCCATTTTGTATGAAGATCTGTCTTGCTTTTCTGACACTTTTTATCTTCCCAAGCCAGGAAGAGT
The DNA here is from genome assembly GCA_023376005.1 of Doryteuthis pealeii. NCBI lineage: Eukaryota > Metazoa > Mollusca > Cephalopoda > Myopsida > Loliginidae > Doryteuthis > Doryteuthis pealeii. Next base: position 14,032,560 of record CM042163.1, read on the forward strand.
TACCTTCCCGCGGTGTTGCCGTTTGTTCCACTAGGAGACCTCTGATTTTAAGCGCCTAGTTAAACTTCTCTTCCTCTTTTGAGCTAGATCTTCTCAACGAACTGAGATGGGCTAGAGTCTATCTACCCTTTCTCGGTGGGGGCTTCGACTCCCCCCTCGTCACTGTAAGTGATTTATACAGCATGGACTATCCTTAGTCTCATGTCCGTAACTTTATATATGTGTATTTTATATTATCTTGTCTGTGACTTTTATGTGTGTATGTTTATGTACACTTATTCTATTCTATCTTCTATTGTTTTATGTATCTTGTTTATTCATGTGCTGTATTATATAAAAGTGTTTTGTCTTAGAAATGTGTCGGAGTTGTATGTTCAATTATGACTTTAAACCTTACAAAGTGGTAACGACCGACGTTATGAACACCTTTTTGAATGCCTTGTTTCACTTACAAACTTGAATTCTTACAGGGTGATTCTCCGACTGAAGACACGCATTTAAAAAACCTTTCTTTTAGCATTCTATTGATCTTGTCTTGACTGAACACCACAAAGAGAAAGAATTCCTTCACCACGAACTTTGACAACAACGGCAACACGCGGGAAGATAACTTCTTCCTGGCTTTGGGAAGATAATCCTCAAGCAGTCGTTTCCCAGGGATTCAATAATTTAATAAGTATGGCATTGATCGATAGACCGCCCTGTCAACTGGGCGTTTAGAATGCACCGACTGCACCTCTGCAGAGAGTAAGACTCCTCAATGGGGTCACCTATTGGCCGTGGGTGGCGGCCCGTGATGCTTAAGATAGAACCCGGTGGCTGAGCAGTCACATGACATGCAATATTCACTAGTCTTTCCTTGGGCTAGACGGGCGGTCGGACTGCATAGATAGATAGATAGATAGATATTGAGCATACTGATATGGATATATATATATATATATATATATATATAATATATATATAATATATATATATATAGACAGAGAGAGAGAGAGAGAGAGAGAGAGAGAGATGATGATGATACTGATAGAGATAGATGATAGATAGATAGAGATTAAGATATGATGAACTGATAGATATGTAGATAGATAGATAATGAGTATACTCGAATAATATATGATAGATAGATGGATAGATAGATAGATAATGAGGATGATAGATATTGAAAGATTTAGATATCAAAGAGCGATTCCGTGATAACTTTCATCCAACTTCATTATTTGTGTATTCTATTAATCGATGTCTTTAATTTATTTATAGAAACTTTCAGGTGAATTCTCACATTGGTAATATTTCAGTATTGATTATCGATGGCATCCTTGTTTTTTTAAACAAAGAGTTAAAGAGGTGATTGAATGAGTGATTATTGACTAAAGAGAGGGGGGTACGAAAAAAGAAGAAGTTAGAGGCATGAGGGAGTGCGACAATGAAAGGCGTGTCGAGGAAGTCAGAAAGACAGACAGAAAGAGATAGAGAGAATGGCGGCGGGGGGGGGCGTATGAAGTCTACTACTGGGAGTAAAAGAAAAAACTAAAATCTACTGGTTACGGAGTGCTGATGCGAGTGCGAAGCAAAGTATGCAGAGGAAGTTTGTGTGTAGGAAATAAGGGATATATATATATATATATATATATATAATTATATATATATTATGGTGTGTGTGTGTGTGTGNAAAAATAAAGGCAAGAAAAAGGACATGCTAACAGAAAAAATATAAGAAAGAAGAAGAAAGAAAGAGAATAAGTGGAAAATCGAGTGATGACACTAATCTGTTTCAATCGAATATAATGAAAAGAAAAAAAAAGAAATAGTGAGAGAGAGTTAAATCAACGATTTTATACTTTTTAATATTGAACTATTCGCAATTAGCCTCTATAAGTAACGTATCAAACGTTGTAATATATTAAATAATCATATACGTGTGGTATAAATCACAGATCCCGCTCGTAAGATAATTAATCTTCTATTTATATTGGTTTTCGTTTCGGTTTAACGACATATCAACCCTGTGGGGTATGTAATGCCAAGTTTTATTTATTTTTTTATTTATTGTATATATGATTTGTATGTGAATTGTTTGTTGGCATCCTTCCGCCTCCTGGCGTAGTGTCCACTTTTTTTCGCAACTGCGCGAGTAGCTGAAAGACCAAGTTTGAATGGCAATCTCTGGTGCAGTAATTGCAAAACAAACGGTGTATGCTGCTGGAGATGCCGTTGTCTCTTCCTTCCTTATGTAATATTTACCAACCCTCCGCAAACGAGTAGGATGTGACACAAGGCAAATTTCTTAAGCAGAGTTCAACAGGTTTGAATTCAGAGTTTTCCTTCTCCTAGACCGGTTGCCTAACCAGATTAAAGAGCCCAGTTCGTCCTACTATTTATCTATAGCTGGAGGAGAGTAGGATTCATACCTTTTCCAAGGGTATTAGCGCTAAGTGAAATGCCGATCACCACATCCAGGATTTGAACTCGGGCGACGAGTCATTTCCATGACTTTAACCATTACACCACGCGCTTCCATTCTCCTTCCTTATGACTCTCTTTACTGCTGCGTCTTCCTTTCCTCTCTTTTTCACTCCTTTTCGTTCTTGTTTGACGAAGAGGCGCCAGGTCGTACGGTTTTCTGCATAAGCCTCCATGTGTTGATGTCGATGTGGCATGTCCTCATGTCCCTCTTGCAGACATATTTAAAGGGCAAGCGTGGTCTCCCTACGGGTTCGGGTTGCCCTCTACTAAATCACCATATAGCAGGTTCTTTGGGGATGCGGCCTTTGTCCATCCTCCTGACGTGGCCAAGCCAACGCAAATGTCTCTTGCAGATAATGGCGGGCATGCTGGTTTATGTTTGCACGTTCCAACACGTTGTGTTGGGCACTTGTCCTGCCAACGTATCCGTTGTATGGAATAGTTTGTAGTAATAGTTTGTTTTTAAACAAATTAAGTGCGAGACAAAAGCTGTAAACAATTTTGCTTTACACTGTATATTTTTAGTATAGAATTCATTTTTTTTTTAATTCTATATTAACCTATAGATGGCACCCAAACAGAGTCGACCTGAGAGTAATTGGCGTGTTCTACAGCCCAGACGATTAGGGCGATTAGGTAATAAAGACTATTTGCTCGTAAATTCCTACCATTAAAAATAACTGAACCCCATTTTTTGTCCGTGTTTTGCAATAAATGTTTTTATTTTTCCTGCACCGTTATTTTACAATAATAATATATTTTATTTATTATTAATATTCACTTCAATGTTTATATTCTAAAAGTTTTCATTTTGTGAGAATGTTTAGTTTTAAAGGGTGGGTTCGTTTATTTACACTTGAACTTTTTACTGGTAAATTCCTACGATAAAAAAATAGTTTGTGTTTTTAAACAAATTAAGCAGTAGGAATTTACGAGTAAAAGTTGAATATTACCTTTTGTTGTTGTTTTATTTCTTTTCTTTTTGGTTTTGGTACTCTAAAATAAAAACGTCAGATTTTAATCATCGTCGACGAAAAAACAAAATTACGTCATAAAAAGGAGGAGCCAATTTATGCCTAAATTGTAAAATCTAGCCCCCACTTTAAAACTAAACATTCCTCACAAAATAAAAACTTTTAGAATTGCGGGCGCGATTACCCTTATTTCAGATCAAACCTCTTTCTTTTGAAGTTAGTCTATGTAAAAGTTGTTTCGTTTTTTTGGGGTGGCGGGTCAACTGAACTTCTAAACAAATAATAATAACCAAGGAGGACAAGGTTGTGAGGAAATGATGGTAAGTACAAACAATTTTTCTCACTCTCTATGAGGTCCATGATTACTCGTGCAGAATGAAGACGGTATTATATGTAATTAAAAACCGGTCTCCTTTTCCTGTTCATCAAGGATGGACTTTTCTTTTGTCAAAAGTGATTTTCAAATGCCGTTGTTGTGGCTGTAAAAATATCGACCGGTTAATTATTTAACCAGTGTTTAAGAATTCAAAAATGGACGATTACTAGCATATATCCACCATATACTTAACCATATCTTCCTTTGATAATGTCTTGTTAGTGGAGCTTTAATGTTTGTTATACCCTTTCAATTCTTCATCTATCTTGGTCTGGTCTCTTCTAAGGTCTGGACTTTCTTCGGGACTTCGGGCTGGTTTTCTGTAGGGATTTCTCCTTATCAGAAGCCCTGTGTCATTGTTAGTTTTAGGTAATAAACACAAGACTTCATTTACGTTGATGTTACTTTATTTTCCAAATCCAACCCAGACATCTGCGCGGTAGGGAAAAAAACTTAAAACCCCAATTCCCTTTACCGAAGCGGCCATCTCTCTGGGTGTGTGGTGTGTTGTGTGTGTGTGTGTGTGTAAATAAATGGAAATTAATCCGCAGAAGAATTTAACATTTTGAAAAAACAATTGGTAATTATTATCTGCTGACAGAATCTGTTTCGACGCCTTAGTAGAAGGGTCATCATCAACGAGCAAAAAATTTTTACGAAAAAATTTTTCATATATATATATATATATATATATTATGAGAAGTAAACAAACAAACGATGTGTTTTGTATGGCTTTTTTAGCCGACAATTTTTTGGGAGAATATGTGCTTAATTGAATCGTACCTAATTCTGAAAATTAATTAATAATTAATGAATATATATATATATATATATATATATATATATATATATATATATATATAATATATATTTATATGAAAGAGACGGATAAAAATGCATCTTATATATATAATATATAATATATACTATATATATTACATACTTCTGCATACTTTATATATAAATATTTGTAACGGTAGTGAATATATATATATATTGTGTGTGTGTGTGTTGTGTGTGTGTGTGTGTGTGATATGCATATATATTGTGTTACGTAATTAATATATATGTATATGTATATATATATGTGTATATTTTTGGAGAATATG
>CM042163.1:14039987-14047487 GCA_023376005.1 Doryteuthis pealeii
GGATAGATAATTATAATTTAAATTAGAGAACAAAGGGGATAAAAAAGAAAAAAAAAAAAAAAAGAAGAGAAATAACAAAAAGAAAGGGAGAAAGAATAAGAAAGGAAAGGTGAAAGCGAAACAAAAGCTAAGTATGTAAAAAAATTTCTATTGACGGTTTTTATTTATTTGTTCATTTTTGTTTTCAAAAAAATTTTGACATCTCACACGGTCGCAACATATTGCAACATCTTACCGGATGTCAGCCTTGTTCTCAACAAACTTTTAAAAAAGAAAAAAAAAGAGAGAAATAAGAAATTACAGTTATTCGCCCATTCATAAAGGAGGAGAAGAAGAAGAGAGGAAAAAAGGAGAGGAAAAGGAAATAAGAAGAGAATTATAACCACACAATAAAAAAACATAAGCACGTCATTTCTGAAATAAACTCTGATGATGAAGCTTTGCTTTGAAATCGATTAGACATATAAAACATCTTTTTGTCTTTATTTTTTACGCATTGTATTGCCTTCGAATTTTATTATTTTATAATATATATATATATATATATATATATATATATATATATATAGTGTGGGATTTTCCTTGCATTTGTAACATCTTCACCTGACGATTGCCTCGTATAAAACCAATATGGTCGTGAATGTTCCTTTGTCACCAAATAAATAGTTATGTAAAACCTTTATATATTTATTTGATCATATTATATATATATATATTATATATATATATATATATATAAACCTTCACCACTAGAAACAAATTACCTGTATTACACGAGCAGAATGTGACACAAGGTCAATTTGTAAGCGGGGTTTGCGATTCTAATGCGAATGCTCTACCGACTGAAATAAAAATAAACCGAATCAAATATTAAGAATCAACTAGAGTATTTGAAAAAAAAAAAGGACGGGTCACGCGCCAATGTCATTTTTTAAACAATTAAACATGTCGACATACGAAGAAGTCTTCGTTATATAAGTAACAGATCTCATTACTCAAGCTGCGCTACTCGTGTGCTGAGTTGGCGAGGAACGGTATCGAACCTTGAACCTTGCGATTCCTTGACGAATGTTCTACCGACTGAAATAAAAGTAATTCGAATGAAGAAGGAAGTACTAACTAGTGTATTTTGGAGTCACTCGCCAATGTCATTTTTTAAACAATTCAACATGTCGACATACGAAAGAGCCTTCGTTATATGAATAACAGATCACATTACTCAAGCTGAGCTACTCATGTGCTGAGTTGTGAAGGAACGGTATCGAACCTTGAACCTTGCGATTCCTAGGCGAATGTTCTACCGACTGAAATAAACAGATAATCTTTTTTTTCTTTATTTATGTTTATTCTATGTAACAGGGTATCGTGATGAAGAAAGCAAGGTTCGGGTATATTCAATTGAAAAAAGACAAAAATGTATATGAAAGTTTATATATATATATATATATATATATATATATATATATATATATATATATGCATAAGTCAAGCTACATAACTCTCTATTTCGGATCTCTCTATCATTTTCTTCATATCTGTATATCTATTCAAAAGTTCCTACTAGTGTATTCAACATGTCGACATACGATGGGGCCTTCGTTGTATAAGTAACAGCCGGACGAGTAGCTGAGATTTGATGACCTCCTGTACAAACGACCCGCCAGACATTACACGGGTTCTAAACAGTCGAATTAAAACAGGTGAAAGTAAAATCCTGGTCGAAGGGGTGATTAGGTACAATAAAGAGCAAACAGCCGGGTGGATGTTTAGTTGTGAGTTGACGGGTGTGGAAGGAAGTTTTGTTTGGATGGAGGGTGAAGAAGCTTTGGAAACTTCACTATGGATTTAGCGTGTGGGTCTGAAAGTGTACGTGGGCCGGCAAAGACGCCCATAAATCTCGACTGGGTTTTTTCAAGAAGGCGGGGATGAGAACCAGTAATTATGAGGCCAGCGTCGGACCCGCCCTTTGGTCTTTAATGATATGCCTCAAAAGTTTTCTGGGGGGAAACATATTTGATCGACTGACCGAGACGGAACGTGCCAGGCAGGCGACCCAAGCCCCCAACCTTGACAAATAAAAAAAAAAAAGATCGACATGAACAGACATTAAGAAACAAAAAACAAAAGACAAAATCTATACATATCAAAATAGTTGAATCTATCTATCTATCTATCTATTTATCTATCGGAGTGTTCTTTATCTATCTTAACAGGCTGTTTTTGTCTATCAATCTATCAGTCTGTTCATAACTACTTACCTATCCGTCTGTTTATATATATATATATATATATCTATGCATCGGTCAAGCTACATATCTATCTATCGGTCAATTCGAATCTCTCTATCATTTTCTTCTTATCTTTATATCTATCTTTCTTTATATATATGTATCTATATTTCTATCTATCAGACAGTTCTATCCATCACACAGTTCTTATATATCTATCTCTCTTCATATATATATCTATTAGTCTGTTCTTATCTATCTACCTATCGGTTTTTATCTATGTGTCGGTATAACCATATCTATCTATTTGTTAATTCGGATCTATATATCATTCTCTTCATATCTATTTATCTCTCTCTCTCTCTCTCTCTATATATATATATATATATATATATATATATATATATATATATATATATATATATATATATATATATATATATGAAGAAAGGAAGTGAATCCGACAGTATGTAATATATCAAGAAAAATGAAAAAAACACAGGTTTAAATGGGTTAAGTGGTGAGTTTATTGGCCGACGCTGCAGTGTTTCGATCTATTAATTAGATCATCTTTAGGGCATAAGATAAGAAATTATTTATCACAGAATAATGAGAAAATGATTACCACTCGCTTTTCTCATTATTTTGTGATAAATAATTTCTTATCTTATGCCCTGAAGATGATCTAATTAATAGATCGAAACACTGCAGCGTCGGCCAATAAATTCACCACTTAACCCATTTAAACCTGTGTTTTTTCATTTTTCTTGATATATTACATATATATATGTATATATAACTGCTCTTATCAATCTATCTTTCTCTTAATATCTATCTATAATTCTATGTAACAGACTATCATCTATTTATCTATCTATTTATCTATATCTATCTATCTATCAGACTGTTCCTATCTAACTATCTATCAGTACATATATATCTATGTATCGGAATATATATATATATATATATATATATATATGTGTGTGTGTGTGTTGTGTGTGTGTGTCAATTCAGATCTATCATTCTCTTCATATCTTTACATCTATCTATCCATTAGACTGATCTTATATATATATCTTCATATCTATCTATATTTCTATCTATCAGACTGTCCTCTATCTATATACCTATCTATCTAACAGGCTGTTCTTATCTATGTATCAGTATGTTCATATCTATATATCTATCTATCTATCCTGTTCATATCTATCTATGTATCGGTCTAGTCATATATATCTATCTATCTGTAAATTCAGATCTATCAATAATTCTCTTCATATCTTTATATCTATCTATCCATCAGACTGTTCTTATCTATCTATCTATCTATCTATCCATCTATATATATATATATATATATATATATATATATATATATAAATAAATGGACTCTCCCGTCGATTTTCGACGTATGAGGGTTCATACACACAATGAACTCCCACACAGGGATTTGTTTATAGTGGTGAAGGCTTGTGTTGGACCATCCACACTTTTTGGCTCAGTCGATAGGAAAGAATTGGTGCATCAAGGGTTGCCACAAACCCAATCAACGACCGACCTCAGGAATTTTGAATTCAGAGTTATCCCTCTCCTAGACTGGTTACCTACCCAAGGCTGAAGAGCCCAGTCTGCCCTACTATTTAACCCATATGGAGGCGCGTGGGCTAGTGGTTAGAGTCGTTGGAAATGGACTAGTCGATTCGAGTTCAATTACTAGACGAAGCTGTTGGCATTTCACATAGCGCTAATACCCTTGGGAAAGGTATGAATCCATATATTCTCCCTCCAGCTAGAATACACACACATATATATATATATCTTCATATCTATCTATATTTCAAACTATCTATCAATCTGTTCACATTAGTCTATCTATCATTTTTTTCATTTACACCGTCAAAATCCGGTTGTTTGTTAACAGATAATTTTAGAGTTTTTTTAATGATAAAACTAACCCCTAACCCTAACCCTAACCCCTAGCTCTAACCCCTAACATATAACCGGATTTTGACGGTGTAAATAAAAAAAATGTCCTGATGAAACGAGATCGAAAAAGGGGTGCCTAAAGTTCATATGGTCCGAATAAAGAAATCAAATCAAACCATGGATATTTTATTAATAAAGTCTTCGGAGTGGCCTATTGTCAGTATCAACCGGACAGCGAGGAATTCTATCCCTTTTTCGCTAGTGCTAGACCAGGGAGGTTGTTTTTGCTGGGATGAAGCGCCACATCTATCCTCAGCTCGAACAACCGAGCGAAACCGGCCCTGAAGGTAAGGACTGCAAAATATTTAGAAATCACAGAAATGTTTATTGTTTATCATCAATGATGTTTACATAATTTTAAAATTTGAATGTATCTATTTTTCTACATAATCGCCATTTTAGTCGAAGAATTTTTGTGGGCAATGTGACAGTTTATGTATGCCCATGTCATACCAGTTTGCCTCTTTAAACCACGTGCGGACGTTTTTGACACCCATGCACGACTCGACATACATTTCTATTAATTGGAGAATAAATTTCAATCGGTTTAATACTTTTTGTATTCAAAAACTGCGCTAACTTCACCCTTGCTGATAGCATCAATCGGAGCTCCATCAGAAACAATTGCCAAGCCAAGACGGAGCGAGACGTGTACAAGGACAGGCGCCGGCGCATGCACAACAAACACAAGTGTTGCCAATAGCCGCACGAACGGTTTCCCTGCGTCTCCAATTCTTTGGAGACCTTACTTTTGGGATTACCCTCGCATTTTTTAAAACGTTGAGAGCATTTTTTATTGATTTTCTGGTAGATAGTTTTGTTTTGTTGTTTGTTTTTTGGGGGCGTGTTTTTTTTGGGGGGTGTTTTGTTTTGTTTTTTGTTTGTTGTTTTTGTTTTGTTTTTTTTGGGGGGGGTTGCTTTCTAGTCAATAAGAAATAATTGATTGCTAGTAATAGGTAAAGTTACTAATTAGCTATTATTGAATATCACGAACAAAAATGTTCTCATAAGTGTAGGTTAGTAGTGTCCGCCTCCAAACAGAGATCGTAACTGCATGATTACTAGACCTGTTAATAGGAATGGCCTTGGCTTTGGCTCTTGTACTATGCGATCACGTATGCATATCATCTGATAAAGGTTTTGGTGACGGCACATCTGTTGTATACACCAGTACCATGTTTATGAAATATATATATACAGGGTGTTCGGGATAAATTTGGCAGTTTCATAAAAAAAAAAGAAAAGTGCTTGGTAATTACACAATTTAATGGATTGTAAAGGAATTCAACAGGCATGGAAATTACACTACTGTCAATAAGTTTCACTCAAAATAACCGCAATTAGCGTCGATCACAGCCTCAATCCTGCTCAGGAACCTGGAGTAAGTTGATGTTACAGTTTCCCTAGGAAGGCTCTCACAAATTACCTTATTTCTGATTGGTGTCTTTCTCAACAGCACCCCATACATTATCCATGGAGTTAAGATCTGGGGAGTTCGGTGGCCAAACATTGGGACTGGTGTAGTCGTAAAAATTCGCCGACAGCCATTTTGACTTTTCCCAGAGGTGTGGCAGGGGGCCGAATCTTGCTGCCATACATATGGCCTACCATTCAACCTGATACCCTCTCTGAAAAAATACGGAGGCATCACATCACCCTCAGAGAGAGCAGTTGACCTCTGCGCTGCTGGCATGAGTAGTAGCGAAGGTCTTCATTGAGTGCAAGCTTCATGGTAGAGGCTGAAACATTCAATTCACGTAACAAACCCCAAATTCCAATGCCAGAGTCCTCCAACACTTTTTTTCTGTAGATTTTCAAGGAGTCCTGTTAGACGTGGAAACAACACCCAACGAGAACACAGCTGTATGGCCACCTGCCCCATATCACACAAACCATCTGTGTGAGGCGAACAAGACACGCTGGACACTGCTGGATAAGCAAAGATGAACTCATAAGTGACGTTCTTCTGTGGAAGCCATCACATGGGCACGCCAGGGTAGTTCACTCAGAGTAGTTCACTCAGCAAAGACGTACATAGATCAACTCTGTGCGGATATTGGGTGTTACGCAGAGGACCTCCCAGGGGCAATGAATGATAGGGAAGGTGTTACATAATCTATGCGGTTGCATAAGATTATTGTCAATCCCCTGTATTTCTAAAGGGATGGCCCTTTTCATATCACGGGCGGGACTTTCCATGGAATAGTACAGAAAGCCCGCGAAATACGTGAAATCACGTGGGACCTGGTTGGGTTCTCAGTTTCAGTTTGGACGTCGGACAGAGATGTACTGCCTTAACTGGAACTCACTGCATACGCGCGCTATGTTAGTCTATGTTTAGTTACATGAAATTTTTAGTTAAGTAAATAAAAGTTTAAGAAAAATAACACGGCTTTGTGGTTGGTGAATGTCTTGGTAACAAGACTGATCTAAAAGAAGAAATGAGTTAAGTGCGACGACGTCCAGACGCTAGAAGAACTTAAGATGTCAAAGACGCCAGAAGAAGAACAGAAGTAAAGAAGGGTATACAACAAAAAATGGCGAGATTATCATGGATGCCCGTGCTGCCAGCACGATAGGATGATGATGATGATGATGATGATGAAACTCCGCTTAAAAATTGGCATTGTGTCGTATCCTACTCGTGCAGAGGGGTTGGGTAAATACATGTATAAAAATCCTGCTACTACTTCTAAATAGTAAAGCAAACCAAACGAGAGTGAGTGACTGATTACGTGCTTCTGTGCATGGCAAATAAAGCTGCGAGCTGGTTTCTTATATGGAGGTTCGAATTGGAGAAAGAAATTCCGGTGATGGACAGGCAACAAGAATGGATTTTGACTGTTGAGGTTGTTTGCAATATTAAACTTGGTTATATCAAAGGTCTCGTTCACAGAGACAAAGTAAAACGAGCTTACGGCTCTACTCGAACTGTCGGCTCGGACCTGTTTCTAAAAATGGAAAACTCTAATTAAAAAGAATGAAAGCGCGTTCTATTTCACATTCCATTAGGGAAGACGACACTGTTGCTCGCCTGTATATTTCACTGGAAACGCCATTGTGACTAGAACAGAAAAATCCGTAATTGAAGGGCAGAACGCTACAGTAGAGCTGAGTTTATCGTTTCAAAGCAGAGGGGGATCTACACCATAATCATTACTTCAACAGTTTGCTCAATTTATGATATAAAAGATTTTAGAAGTATATAAATGCACAGATCTTAAAAAAAGAAGAAAATAACAGAAATTAGTTTTTACAACTTAAAGCTTGTGAATTTTATCAG
>CM042163.1:14049987-14052487 GCA_023376005.1 Doryteuthis pealeii
CAAATGCCGTTGTTGTTGGCTGTAAATATCGACCGGTTAATTATTTAACCAGTGTTTAAGAATTCAAAATGGACGATTACTAGCATATTCCACCATTTACTTAACCATATCTTCCTTTGATAATGTCTTGTTAGTGGAGCTTAAAATACACAGACTACATGTCTATCTATAATCCCATCTTTCAGTAAGACTAGCGCTAGTGAAAAGGGGATAGAATCCCTCACTGTTTAGCTGATACCGACTTTAGGCCACTCTGACAACTTACTACATGTAATACCCTCACCTTTCAGTGAGACTGTTTAGCTCAGTTGATAGAGTGTCCAACTAGGAACCACAAGGTTCTAGGTTCGATACCAGCCCTCGCCAACCCAGCGTATGAGTAGCACAGAGATCTGTCTGGTAGAGTGATGAGCAGATGGTAGGTGTGGTGCTCCACCTCAGACACCAAAAACAATCTCCTTGGTCTAGCCCTAGTGAAAAGGGGATAGAATCCCTCGCTGTCAAGCTGACACCGACTTTAGGCCACTCTGACGACTTACTACATGTAATACCCTCACCTTTCAGTGAGACTACATTCACCTTTCAATAGGACACATAGCGTAGTGGATAAAGGGGTTGGTTTCAGACAGTTCTAAGTGACAGTGATCTATAGGCTGCAGGTTCAATTCTGGTCAAGGGTGACAGTAACATAGAATAATAATTAACTCAGTTTAACACCCCAGCAATGGTTAGAGGAATGAGAACAGGATACCCCTGTGGATTGAATAAAGGGTTGGTTTCAAAGTTCCGTGATGGCTCCCGATTACGACAAGGTAACTTTTTTTTATCTCCTGTCATCTATAAAACATCAATCAATTTCTTCACCCCATAAGACATCCTGATGAAGGTTTAAAGAAACCAAAACGTTTAAGCGTCGATAAATAAATTCATCTTATTTTTGGAACACTTGTTTTTTCAAATTTCTTGATATTGTCGGATTTATTTCCATATTTACTCCCTATATATATATTATATATATATATATATATATATATATATGTAAAGTAAGTAAAGTCGACAGGGCGGCCTAAAGTCGGTATCAGCCAGTCAGCGAGGGAGTCTATCCCCTTTTCAATAGCGCTAGACCAAGGAGATTGTTTTAGCATCTGAGGTGGAGCGCCACACCTACCATCAGCTCCTTACTTTACCGCACAGATCCCTGTGCTGCTCATACGCTGAGTTGGCGGGGACCGGTATCGAACTAGGAACCTTGTGGTTTTATGTATATATATATATATATTATATATATATATATATATATATATATATATAGAGAGAGAGAGAGAGAGAGAGAGAGATAGATAGATAGATAGATAGTAATGATTTCTCTTTATTCTTGTCTACTACCTACCTTCAGTAGCATGTCGATTCAATAAACGTCGGAAAGAGGACATGTAATGTGACCGGCCAGATTTCCTTCCCTCATCACATAGTTCAAACAACCTTTGTCGGTTGTATAATCGAGATATTTTCTTCCGCCTCCTACCATCCAAATCTATAGCATCCATCCCTTTTTTTTGGGGGGGAAGGGATTTTTCTTTATTCTCTATCTACCACCCCCCACCCCCATGAACTGCACTTTCTCTACCCGCCATCCGCTATTTTCATACTCCCAAGTAACAATTACAATTGCCACAAAGTATCTTTTAAGCTTTCATCACAAAATAATTCAAGTTACTCCGGAGTGTATATAAGTATATGTATCATTATTAAGCTCGTATGCTACCCTGTCGACTGGAGCAGTAGAATATGTCGACTGCACCTCTGTAGGGGGTTAATACCCCCCTCCCAATGGGGCCACCTGTTAGCCGTGAGCGGTGATCCGTGACGCTTATTTATGACTGAATCCTAGTTTGTGAGCAGTCCATGACATGCAACGCTCCACTTTGAACTTTACTTCGGCTAGACGGGCGGTCGGAGAGATCCCTACCATCAATCGGCTGGTCACGCCAAGACCTAGCACCTATATGATTGTCCCGGTCCTATTGTCCTTATGACAAACTCCAATCCTTTCTATAATATATGTGCTTGAAGGCGGTGTTTGAGGGGCTTGATATCCTCGGTACAACGTTAAAATGCGTCTAGTGGTGAGGTCCCGATTCTTGAACTCTGGTGACTTTTACACCTCCATTGCCATCACCTCGGGGTCGACTCTGACCCGGAGTGGCAATACTTGTTAATGTCCCATCTATGAGTTAAGGGGATGAAAAATGAGTTACAAAATGAGACTGGAGTTCAAACTCGTTTACTTTGATGCAGTTTAATGTCATACCCAGGACACTGAATCATTGGGTTCGAAAATTACACGATTATAGGTTTATTAAGGTTCATGCCTTTCAGCCATAAGAAAAAACTCCATTCTTCAGACAAATCAACGCAATATGATTACAGTGAGTACAGGCGCCATTACTCTTGTCTTACTCGGCCATTATCACTGTATATGCCACTGTTACTCCCCCTC
>CM042163.1:14054987-14062487 GCA_023376005.1 Doryteuthis pealeii
TCTAGAATTGCTCATCTTATGAACTTCCTGAGGTTTTGTCAAACTGTTTCCCGTATCTGCTCGATCATCTCTTCCGATACCGGAAGCTACCCAGATCCTGTTACCCTACACAAACAGACTTCCTCTTTGAACTTTTTGTGCAATTTCTCTGAATTATAAGGGCTGGGTTAATACAGTGCTAAGTGACAATCATTTCTTGGTTGCAGATTCAGTCCTAGCAAAAGGCTATAATAATATAGAATACTTAACATAGCTTCACACTTGTACCCGGTCATGGTTAATGGAATGAGAACAGTCTACCCTTATGGATTAAATAAAAGGTTCGGTTTGAAGTTCCGTGAAGGCTCCCGATTACGACATGAAGGCTCATGAGTTCGACAAGAAGGTTCTCGAGTTCTAGAAGGTTTCCAATATCGACAAGAAACCTGAAGAAGGCTGGAGAGAATATTGAACGAAACGTTGTGTACCTAACAATAAAGATAAGGACAATAGTCCGAATAATCCAAATAATATTTTTGTGCCATGTCCAAACTTCAAGTAAAGTACAAAAACTGATGGTTAGTTCATTATAACTGGGTTGAAGGATACAGATTACAATAATGATGGGACTTTATTTCAATAGAATTAATTCTGTGGTGAATAGATGGTGAACTTTGAAATATCCCAGCATACATCCTACCATAAGCTTCTGGCAGCAGCTCTTGCGAAAGGACACAGATTACAATAATAATAGGACTTTATTTCAATAGAATGAATTATGTGGTGAATAGATAGTGAACTTTGAAATATCTCATCATACAGATAAAAAGTACCAAGAAAATTTGCTACAGCCGCGAGGGAAATTTGGTAGGCAAAGAGTTAATATCGATAATGAATCTTTAATGTTTTTATGTATATGAATATCTAAATCTAAACCCAATTTAACTCTTTGCCTATCAAATTTCCCTCATGGCTGTAAATGTAATTGGTTCCTTTTTGCAAAAGGATCAAGTGCCAGTCTCAGGGTTGGTTCATAGACAAAACAAAAGATGGCAGGGGTGTTCACACAAACAAGTGACACGTGCAAGAGCTGCTGCTCGCAGCTTTCGGTAGGATCGCTGTGAGCGGCTTAAAGTATGTAAAGAGTTAATATGCATATTTACCAACCCTCCACAGGAGTAGGATGTGAAACAAGGCCATTTTTGCGGAGGTTTGAATATAGGTTTGAATTCAGAGTTTTCCTTCTCCTTGACCGGTTGCTTAACTAAGGTCAAAGAGCCCAGTCTTCCTTAATATTTACCTAGCTGGAAGGAGAATAGTTGGATTCATAACTTTCCAAAGGTTATTAGCGATATGTGAAATGCAAACAGCCTCGTCCAGAATTTGAACTCGTCTCACTGTGTCCATTTTCTACGACGGTAACCATTACACTATGTGCCTCTACCAATTTAATATACGAAGGAAATATTCAGTGAGACTAATTTATTGTAAAAAATGTAATGTAAAGGAATATATGGATGCAAGATGGATCTGAAATTCTGAAAATATAAGAGGCGCAACACTCTGCTATGAGACGATCAACCATGTATTAGCATACATGGTTGATCGTCTCATCTCTGTCATCACACATCCTACATTTGCTATTCTGTTGTGTCGTATCTATTTTTGCTTTATTATTATACTCCTTGTCATTTTCACGCCAATTTTATCTGGTATTTTTTTCTCTGAAGTCTGTATGACAGCAAGTCATGTGTCCAGGACTCTTCTAAGTATTCTAACCAATTTTAACAGTGATGTGGTTTAGATGGTCTGGATTATTACTCTGATCTATATTTCCTCCAGTCTCGTTTCCATTGGGGACCGTTTTAAGCGCACCAACTACAATTTGTATTTAGATTTCACCTTTATTTTGATTTAGTATTCAGAAAGAACTGAAAATAAAGTTTTTAATAACTTATGCAATATAATTGTAAAATTACTTTTAGAATCTGTCATCTTTCGATTGGGTGACTTTAAACTTATTGAAATCTTTAATTCCTTTCTTAAATTGATCAATAATACCTTAAGAACTAAATGTATCACAGCAAAGATTGGTTTGGTTTCTTTGTTTAATGGTATAAAAACCTCTATGGGTCATTTGATCAATATTCTGAAATCAAGACTTTAAAAAATCGTGCCGTCTTTTCATTTGCAGTACGAGCAACAACGAATACCAGGAGACCACAAACCCCTCTACTACGTTTTTTAATCTTAAGTGCTCCCAAAAACAGTGTTCTGTATTATTTCTGTCTTTAGTGCTGCTTTAGATATGTAATCAGTTTACGTAATTAAAATCCCATCGGGTTTTCAGATCGTGATACTTCCTTCTCTTAGATTCTATCTTTCTTTTTTGTTGTATACTGTCATATGAACCTTCATGGGTTGTATAATGCCAAGGACATTATTTTGGATGGTCTAAAAATCAAACAAAATAGCGTCTGTCCCATGATAATCTATCTATTTACCAACCCCTTCGCACGAGTAGGATGTGACACAAGGTCAATTTCTTGAGCAGAGATTAACAGGTTTGAATTCAGAGTTTCCCTTTGCATAGACCAGTTGCCATACCAAGGTTAAAGAGTTCAGTCTGCTCTACTACTACCTTTAATCATTATTATCTTTACTATTACCCAAGCTGAAGGGAGAATGACTGGATTCATACCTTTCCTAACGTTATTAGCGCTATGTGAAATGCAAACAGCCTTGTCCTGGATTTGAATTCGGATCACAGAATCCATTTCCTTCGACGATAACCATTACACCACGCACTGCCTCCATGCTGGCGTAGCAGAAAGCAAGCACCTGCTCAAAGATTTTGTGCCAGTGATTTCAAATTTTGTATTTTATTTTGATTTTATTTTAATTCGTATGGGAATATTAAATATTCTATTTAAATGTAAATTGGGAAGTAGATATCTTTGTATTTTCTATAACTTCGAGAAAATTAACATTCCATTTATTTTTCTCTAGACAATCCAATTCCCTTTTCAAAGAAAATGTTGAAGAATGTAAGAAAGAAAGATAACAGAACATTTCTACATAAAAATGGTTGGAACGAGCTGCAAGCGGAACTGAAGAAAATGGAATAGCTGAGATCCTGCTGTTTAGATGAATTTCAAAGAAATTCTGTTTTCTTTTCTTTTCAATTTAAAAAAAAAAGATATATATATATCCATGAGAAGGCTCCGTCCACCAAAGAAGATCTGTTAACTGTCATTCGGGAAAATTATACAAAGAATATTGCTTTAAATTAATGAAATCCATGACTGAAATGATTAATTTGAATCATCTTGATTGTATATAAAATCCCAACGTTTCGGTCGCTGTATCCTCCGGCCTTCCTCAAATGTTTCCTGGGAAATCCTTTTGAATAGTTTGGCTGTTGATCAAACAAGACATCGAAGAACTTTTGAAGATCTTATTCAAATAAAAATGTGTAATATGCCTTCATCACCATTACTTCCACGTCCACTTTGATCCGGGGGTGGTAATACCTGTTAGGGGCCTAACTAGAGGGTGTTAAAAGATGATAACGGTCGTACAATTAAGGAACACGAGTATCAATATATAGATGAAGATGATATGCGTAGACTACGTACTACGAACCTCACTAGATCTAGAGTCGTCGTCGGGCTGGCCTAAAGTTGGTATCAGCAAGACAGCGAAGGAGTCTATACCCTTTTTCACTTGGCCAAGGATATTGTTTTTAGCGTTTAGGTCGAAGCGCCACACCTACCATCAGCTCATCACTTTACCACACAGATTCCTGTGCTACTCATACGCTTATTTGGTGAAGGCTGGTATCGAACCAGGAACCTTGAGGTTCCCAGCTGGACACTCTACCGATTGAGCTAAAATAAATGAATTCATTATTTTATAATCCGATTTGAATGGATAAACCGATTTGAATAGAAAAAATATGAGTAATTCTTCAACGACTTGTTTGATCAACTATTCAAAAATGATTTCCCATTGGTTGGGTCATTGTTATGCCTGGATACGCAGGAAACACCTGAGGAAGGCCGGTGGATACAGTGGCCAAAACTTTGATCTTACATACTACAATAAAGATTAGGACAACATTCCAAAAAATTAAAATCTTTATCTTGATTGTTATGTATACAACGTTTCGGTCGATGTGCTTTTCTGTCTTCTTCATGGTTTTCTCGTCGAACTTGGGTTCCTTCTTGTCGAACTAGGGAGCCTTCCTGTTCTAATCTGGAGCCTTCATGTAACTTCGAACCGAACCCTTTATTTAATCCACCAAGAGAATTGTGACATCGGTGCTGATGCAGACAGGTATATTATCACCATTAATATGATTTTGTAACAACAACGTTTCGGTTCGTTGGTTGGTTGGTTGGTTGTTGGATTTTACAGTATGTTAATCCTAGGATCATTTTATGCCGGAGACATTTTTTTTTTTCATTCTTGATGGGTATTGAATTTTTTAAACACATTTTTAAACTAATTTTTGTATCTAATCCATAGATGAGACCCTAACAGGTACTACCATTCCGGGTCAAGGAGAACTGAAGAAAATGGAATAGCTGAGATCCTGCTGTTTAGATGATTTTCAAAAAAATTCTCTTTTCTTTTCTTTTCAATTTAAAAAAAAAGATATATTTATATATATATACACACACCTACACACACACACATATAATATATATATATATATATATATATATATATATATATATATATATATATATATATAATTTAATATACCAAGCGTGTTGGTAGATCCTTGCGGAGAGAAAAAACCCGGCAGAGAGTTTGATTGTAAAAATATACTACCAAACATCAACCAGGAAGAAAAAAATTTTTGAAAAAAAGAAAAGACCAAGATATTCGTACCAACAAAAAATAATCTATTGGTATAGTATTTGGCCAAAAAAAAACAATTTATATGTATATATATGTATATAAGAGTATATAAGAGTACATATATATATATATATATATATATATATATATATATATATATATATCCATGAGAAGGTTCCGTCCACCAAAGAAGATCTATTAACTGTCATTCGGGAAAATTTTGACATCTACTGGTACTACTACTCCGGGTCAAGGAGGACCTGGGAGTAATGGCGATGAAAGGGTGCTCCACATTACCCAGAGTTCCAGAATTGGAACTTCACCATTAGATGCAGTTTAGATGCGGATAGATTGTTCTCATTCCGCTAACCATGACCAGGCAAAAGTGTTAAGCAATGTTAAGTATTCTTTGTTATATTCGCCTGTAGTCGGGTTGTTACATAATTATTAGATACCTAATGATTATGGCAATAGTGTAGAAAACATAATGGCGATTAGTGCAGCCCACGGCCTTGAAGGATGAGTGACAACGCTTGACCTCACTCTCACCTTGCCTCCGGGGATAAATCGTGAGAACCGGAAGGCATAGAAAACCCTGTCTTCCGGTTTAAGGATATAGTAATTTTAAGTCAGTTAGAGGTAGCAGCGAGCTCGAAGGGGTAAGTCGTGTTATACACGCGGTCTCTCAACTGCGCAGGTGTCTGGGTTGGGGATTTGGAAATAAAGTAACATCAACGTAAATCGAAGTCTTGTGTTTATTACCTAAAAACTAACAATGACATAGGGCTTCTGATAAGGAGTGATCCCTAACAGAAACCAGACCCGGAATCCCCATAGAAGACCAGACCAGATCTTAGAAGATATACCAAGTCAACACCAGACGCTAGACCAGACCAAGATGATAGACGATCAGATAGAATAGCAAAGCCGGCCAGAAGAAAAGACGACTAGAAGTAAGAAGTAAGAAAGGGTATACAACATAATATCGATTTGGTACTCTGAAAACCTCAGTATGCAACAAGGTTTGAACCTGCAACTAAATTATAACAAATGAAATAATTAAGGCTGCCAAAGCATCTCGAGGAGAGGCAACTAAGAATTTTTTTTATTAGTTTATTTATATCATTTACATCCACTAGGTGGGCTAATTCCATATTTTTTGCCACGGGTAGTAGATAACTTTGAAAGAATTCGTTTAATAACATTTTGCTTTTCCCTGTCATCAAAAGAGACCCACTTTCTCCATACAGACAGTACACCTGAAAAAGACTCGTAGAATGCAACCACCGAAACGTTGTTGCGTTCCGGGTATGACATTAAACTGCATCTAATGGTGAAGTTCCAACTCTGGAACTCTGGGTAATGTGGAGTACCATTTCATCACCATTACTCCCAGGTCCACCTTGAACCGGAGTGGTAGTACCTGCTAGGGTCCCATTTATTGGTTACATAGAAAAATTAGTTAAAAAATCTGTTTAAAAAATTCAATACCCATCAAGAATGAAAAAAAATGTCTTTGGCATAAAATGACCCAAGGATTGACATGCCGTAATATCCAACCAACCAGTCAACCGAAACGTTGTTACAAAATCATCTTAATGATGATTATGTGCCTGTCTGAGTGTAACGGAAACTACGTCAGCACCGATGTCACAATTCTCTTGGTTATTTACGTTATATTCCCAGTGGTTATTAAATAATCATTATTTGATCTTAACATATTTATTGATAATGTCTCATTTAAAGTGTAGCTGAGTTAGATTTGCTTCAAAACAGTCCATGTTATTAATGCATTTAAAATCCTGTAATGCATATTATATATCACCAATAAAAAATATTTACATAGGTAAACATGTATAGTGTTGATAATTTGCATAATGGTAATAAAAACCTGGGTTTGATAAATAATTACTTGATGTTAATGATTTATCTTTTTTTTATTCTCAAATGTATTAAAAGCAATAAACACAAACACACACATAAAAGCACCTCATACGCACATACACAGAGAATTTGGAAGACATGAGACATGAGACATGAAGACATGAGACAGAACAAATGAACAGCCACTAGCAACAACTTCAGTTCTAGTAATCTTCTGTAGAAGGGAATTTTTTCCCGAAATATTAAGAATTAAGAATAAATCACAGGTTAACAAACAACACCATAGTTACCTTCTTTTTTCTTGACACTTGCATTGTGATAGCCTTCAAAACCAACCAACAAACCAATATAAACACAATGCTTCAAGCAAATTATAAAACCCTTGTATCAAAAGCAATTCTATGTAAAGTTTAAAATTTTTATATCTTATTTCGTTTCATTAGCCTTCTAATTAATTTGATATATTATCTTATTAAATTAAAACTTAAATACTTGCGACCGGTGGAGGGCGCATATTTTTTCTCGTAGACATAAAGAAAGGATAAAAAATGTGAAGATTTTTTTTTCTTTTTATTAGACAGATTTTTCTTCCTCTGTATTGTTCTTTGTTCACAACGTTTCGACTGTGTTTGCTCCAGCCTTCTTCAGGCGTATTTACTATGCAACCATCGGTGTCAATCGTCCATTGTGTAGTTCGATACAAATACGAATAATTATTCCCATTATTGATTAGTCATGTCCCACTCTTTATTTAGAGATTCCCAGAGG
>CM042163.1:14067487-14124155 GCA_023376005.1 Doryteuthis pealeii
CCATTCTGCCCTACTATTTTCCATAGCTGGAGGGAGAATAGGATTCATACCTTTTCCAAGGGTATTAGTGCCAAGTGAAATGCAATTACCACCTCCAGGATTTGAACTCGGGGCGACGAGTCCATTTTCCATGACTTTAACCATTACACCACGCGATTCCATATATATGTTGATATATGGCTGTTGTAATTAGTCTTTCTTTGATTTTTTGTGTATTCCTCGGGTTCTCTAATTGTCGCATCTACAGAATGCCAATGCTAGTGATTCTCTTCCGCCTTCTTTTCTTGACACATATAGTTAGGCTATGCCTAAAAATTGTTGGATTTTTTGTGTATATAAGGCGTGTGCCAGATGCCTACTTCTAAATATAGACTCGTTGACTACCACGTGACCACCGAAGATTCCTATTATCCAATCACTGGCAGTGCTGCTACTGCTGTTGGTGTATTTATAGAGGCCTGATTCTAATCTTAACTCATTGACACTCGGACCATCTTGGACGTCGGAGCTAAAGGACACTATCACACAAGGACTTATTGGTTTACTCACTTGTTTACTTTAAGTTCTTTTACAACTGGAACCAACGATGACGGCCAGTTACTCAACAATAATGCCTCTGTCTTTTGGTCCATTTGTCGGAGTTCATCCTTTGTCCATTTTAAGAATGGTCTAGAGTATTGCACAATGGCGAGATGCATCTCCTTTTTTTTCACCTTTCTTAGGGTTTGTCCTCCTACTGTCCATTCCATTTTTCAGTTTTCCATGGCTCTCGTCGTGAAGTTTATGACTGTGTCGGATATTCTGGACATTTTTAGACATTCAATTATCTAAACTAGCAAATAAATGCACCCTCCGGTGCAAGTATAATAAAATATCATATTAAATTAGAAAGGCTAATAAAACTGAATAAGAATGCAGATAACAAATTTGGAACAGAGGGGGTATGATTGAAAAATAGAAACAACTTTGAAACTAAATCTTCCATCATTTTCCATTACTCCCCTCTTTCATTGGTAAATTTTCCTAATTTAACTATTTAGTTAAAATAGGAAGTAAAGAATAATAGTAGTTATTTTTTCTTGTTAATGGATTTCTTTTAAGATTTATCCCCGAGATTTTTGCTCATATTCATTAAGATAAAATCAAACAATTAGAAATCAATAATACTTAGCATATATTTATTAAAATCCAATTTTTAAGATCAATATGCAAATCAGCTTGCCCATTCACACTGTGAACCGCTATTTTGTTGTATATATAAATACAATTGCATGTTCTGTGTATGTAGATATTGTTAACAGTCTTAATGATGTAAAACAATTTTATTAATAATTGACGTTTAAATAAAATAAAGTCAGGGAGAATGTGATGTAAATAACAAAGGGAATTGTGGTTTGTATAGTAATATAGTTTCGGTTACAGACAGACAAAGCCACAATCTCCATTATAATAAGATTTGCGGGAGAAAATCATAGGCCTTTCTGTATTATTATTATTAGTATTATTATTATTAGTATTATTATTAGTATTATTATTATTATTATTAGGCTTAAATTTTTCTGTCTTGTTTTAACTTATATGAGAATGTGCTGGTCTATAAATAGTCGATCGTTAGTTCCTCTTGTTACTTTATCGTATCCTTTCTGTTCTTCCGGAAATGTTTTTTTCTGTAATTTATGAGGAAGTGCGTCCCAGTCTCCTGCCTCAAGAGTTGCTACCCGGTGACTATTAAATAACGACCCAGTTCAGTCTATTCAAAACTATCCATCTTCATATCTATCTATATATCTCAATTTGTTCATATTTATCTATATTACTTTAAATACTAAGATTTTTTTTATTCATGTTTGTTTAATGTCTTGTTTTTAGTTTAAATAAACAAGAATTACGACAAAAAAAGAAGCGACTCCCCCCCCAAAAAAAAAATACATTTATTTGTCGAAAATATCTATCTATCTCCATTTGTTTGTATCTATCTATATTATTTTGTTTGTTTATCTATCTATCTCAGTCTATTCAAAACTATATATCCATCTTCATATCAAAACAAGAATTACGACAAATTACGAAAAATAAACAAGAATTACGACGAGCTGGGGTTGTTATTTTGATAGTCACCGGGTAGCAGTTTTTGAGGCGGAAGACCAGGACGCACTTCCTCATAAATTACCTGTTTTTCTTCTCTTATCTGTGAAGTTAGAAATTTCCACATTATAGATAGACAAGATATCGGCCTATAGTTTTCTGAGGACGGTTTCTTTTTGGGGAAGTTTTTCTAGATCAGGATAGTTTTTCCCTCCGTAATGTTTGCTTCTTGTTAGCATTTATTCAGTTACCGAGCCAATTTGTCATGGATGAATGTGAATTTTTTTAAAACTAGAATCCATGTATACCATCATAGCCTGTTTTTTTTTTTTTTTTTTTTTCATTTAGTATTTTCTTGGGTGTTGCTTTAGCTAGTGGGGTCGTTCTTCATGTCCTTGCAATTCTTTTTTTTTTTTTCATGTTATTTATCCATTCGGCTTTTTGGTTCTTTCTTTGTCATATCTTTCTCCAAAAGTGTTATCTCCTTTGCAAGAGATGTCTTCATGCTTTCGCCACCGACTTGCTGGTAAAATTTTATTTCGTTATTTTGGAAGGTCCTATTTTGCTTGTATTGCTTGGTTCTGTCCCGGTATCTTTTGAGTCTCCCTTTTTTCCCCAATATATTTTGATTTATTTCTTCTTGTTGTTTTGACAGTATTGTAAGCTGTTATTTTTGTTCTCCAGTCTTTTCATTCCATTCTGTCCTCGTGTCTTTTCCCTTCTTTAATGCTTTTGCTTGTTGCCGTAGTTTCTCTATATGTCTTTCTATGTTTATTTCCCATCCAGCGTTTGTATTTCTGTTAAGGTTCCGTAGGGGAATACCAATTTTATCACTGACTAGTTTTTCTCCTGCATAGATTAAGTCGTTTAATTCGGCGATCACTGTTGGGATCACTCGTTGCGAGTTTTTCACACCAACGTTAGCTGGTTGTTTTTTAGTGGATTCTGGGTGACAGCAAGTCTCCTCATGTCTCCATGACTCTTCTGAGTATTCTAGCCGATCTTAGATATGCTGTTGTCCTGATGGTCTGGACCCTTCTTTTGCTTTCCACTTCCTTCAGTCTTTTTTCCAATATTTTTAGACCATTCCAAGGGCACAAATTACAATTGGTACTACGGTCACTCGCATGTTCCACAGGTTATTTTTGTTCTCTGATAAGGTCTTTTCGCAATTATTATTATTATTATTATTATTATTATTATTAGAAGAAGAAGAAGAAGAAGAAGAAGAAGAAGAAGAAGAAGAAGAAGAAGAAGAAGAAGAAGAAGAAGAAAAACCGAGTCAAACCATACAATAGCATTGTAATGATCGGCTAGAATACTCAGAGGAGTCCTGGAGATCCGAGGAGACTTGCTATCACTTAAAGCTCCAGAGAAGATCCACCAGCAAACGCTCGCCTACAACCAGCTCCTCCTTTACGGCACAGATCCCTGTGCTACTCATACGCTGAATTGGCAAGGGCCGGTATCGAACCAAGAACCTTGTGAAAAAGTATAATAATCTTGATTTAACACAACTCTCTCTCTCTCTCTCTCTCTCTCTCTCTCTCTCTCTCTCTCTCTCTTCTCTCTCTCTCTCTCTCTCTCTCTTTTCTTTATTTCTTTCTCTTCATATTTTCCTTTTCATCATGTTTGATTCAAACATATTAGCTTCGCGCGCTTACCTCTCTATATATTTTCCCTGTTCTCTTTCTCTCTTTTTTTTTCTGTATATCATTCTTTTTTCTTAACTTTCTTTCTTTGTAATACTAAGCTAAGGTGACAACACTCATAAGAAATAAGAATTCGACGTATAAGCGACACCAAATAATCAGAGTTTTTATTTTTGCATTTCCTCTTGGTCGATTTGGACGGTCTCAATTTTAACCAGAGGGTGTTTGTTGCAAGATGATAACGGTCGGAAGATTAAGGAACAGGACTATTAATATACAGAGATATATAAGAAGGCTTGGCCAGAGAACTGAAAAAAACTGTGGAACATAAAGATAAAAGTCGTACCAATTGTAATTTGTGTCCTTGGAACGGTCCCCAATACTTTGAGAAAAGTCTGGATGAATTGGAAATCAAAGGAATAATCCAGGCCATCCAGAAAACAACATTGTTGGGATCGGCTAGAACACTCATAAGAGACCTGGAGACACGAGAAGACTTGCTGTCACTCAAGGCTCCAGAGAAAGACCACTCGAAAGAAGTGATATAATAATAATAATAATAATAATAATAATAATAATAATAATAATAATAATAATAATAATTTGGAACGGTACCAAAAAACTTAGGAAAAAGACTGGAGGATCTAAAAATCAGAGGAAGAATTGAGACCATCCAGACTACTGCACTGCTGCAATCGGCTAGAATACACAGAAGAGTCCTGGGAACCTGAGGAGACTTGTTGTCACTCAGACTCCAGTGAAATACCATCAGCTAACTCAGATGTGAAAAACTCAAAAGGAGTGAAAATAATAATAATAATAATAATAATAATAATAATAATAATAATAATAATAATAATCTATTAATAATGGAGATTCGCTTCCGGTTTTTGTCTGTAACAAAAATTACGTCACTGCTTACGTCACATTACCCAAAATCGTCATAACATAGAATAAAATTTATTCTACGATTTTTGGCATGTTCAAATTTTGAGTGTATTTATTTAATAAATACACTCAAAATTTGAGCATGCAACATTAGACAGTCGTCATTGTTTTTTAAAACAAGTTTTGATAAATATATGACTGGTATTATATATCTATATATAATTTGTTTTATTTTAATACATATTTAAAGTTTACATTTCAAATTGTTTTATTTTTAATCCTTTAATGAATTTGATGATTTTACTTACTTAGGTTACAAACTCGCTGACATTGAATTTTTTACTCCCACCCCTCAGGCAATATGTTTCAAAAATCTATTTTTACATCGCCCGGTGTGTGTTTTTTATTTTGTACTACTACTACTACTACTACTGATAATAATAATAATAATAATAATAATAATAATAATAATAATAATAATTCACAAAATTCTCTGGGACTTTGAAATTAAAACGGATCACCTTATCCCAGCAAGAAGACCAGACCTAGTGTTGATTAACAAAAAAGAAAGAACTTGTCAACTAGTGGATTTTGCAGTGCCAGCGGATCACAGGGTGAAGTTAAAGGAAAATGAAAAAATTGACAAATATCTGGACTTTGCCAGAGAACTGAAAAAGTTATGGAATATGAAAGTGAAAGTTATACCAATTGTAGTTGGTGCACTTGGAACAGTCCCAAAAGGATTAGAAAAGGGTTTGGAAAGTTTGGATATCAGAGGAAGGATTGAAACCATTCAGAACACTGCACTGCTGCAATCTGCCAGAATACTCAGAAGAGTCCTGGAGACATGAGGAAACTTGCTGTCACTCAGACTCCAGTGAAAGACCATCAGCTAACACTGATGTGAAAAATCAAAAGGAATAATAATAATAATAATAATAATAATAATAATAATAATAATAATAATATAATAATAATAATAATAATAATAATAATAATAATAATAATAATAATAATAATAATAATATAATAATAATAATAATAATAATAATAATAATAATAATAATAATAATAATAAATTATGATAATAATAATAATATAATAATATAATAATATTATAATAATAATAATAATAATAATAATAATAATATAATAATAATAATAATAATAATAATAATAATGATTAATGATAATAATAATAATAATAATAATAATAATAATAATAATAATAATAATAATAATAATAATAATAATAATAATTATGATAATAATAATAATAATAATAATAATAATAATAATAATATAATAATAATGATTAATAATAATAATAATAATAATAATAATAATAATAATAATAATAATAATAATAATAATAATAAAATAATAATAATAATAATGATTATGATAATAATAATAATAATAATCTATTCCTCCTCATCAAGCGTCGTTTTGCAATCTTAAATACTATTTTGTTGCCATGATTTGTAGTGGCTGTAGTTGCCGGTGTTTTTATGCCAAAGGTTAATGGTCTGATCGCGTGACAGAACATTACTGCCATTATCAATAAGCCTACTGTCTTTTCCTATTGACCAAAACGTCTCTAGTCAATGTCAAGCAGAAATGTAACCGTTCTTATAGAATTGAGTATTGCAGAATTCACTTGCACAAGACAAACCGTTGTTTTTGCTTTTCGTGCTGCGTTATGAAGATTATCTATCGTTCATTTTTTATGAAAATGCGGATAAATGAATATAGTGGTCGACAAAAAAATAGTTTCAAAAACGTATTTTCAAAATTGAAATAAAAACATTGAAGATACTGATATTCACGGTACACAATTTTGTCGTGAAAAACAATGAGTGCGAGTTTATAACTGCAATCTACAGCCGGTTCATTACAGAAAATTAGACGCCCCATAAACCCACCTTCATCTTCCTAAATCCTCTATCGTTGCTATAGAGAGGGCATGACCTGTATTTTTGTCTGCAAAAACTGTATTTTTTAAGGAATAATGGAGTTCGAACTCGCTTATTCAATGTCGCAGTCCAACACGTTAGCCACCACGCCACGGGGACTGCCCCTTGTTAATATCAATTAAAGAATAATCTATACATATATAAAAGGCAGTTAGTTTGTATGCATGTATGTATTCCGGATGAAACTACAAAAATAAAACAATTAACGACAAAGTGAATATATATGCACATCAAATATCCCCGGCTCTTGATTTTGTACAAAAATTATAAAGATTTGATTTATTGTCGAAGATATCTAAAAATTAAGATATACATAGAAATAGCATTGAAATTCAACTTCGACCTTTTCCAGCATTTGTGAATCACAAAAGATTTGATTTATAGTCGAAGATATCTAAAAATTAAGATATACATAGAAATAGCATTGAAATTCTACTTAGACCTTTTCCAGCATTTGTGAATCACAAAAGTAAACAAATCAATACATTATGTATTTTTGTCCCTCCTCTACCCAAGTGACGCTGGGTAGCCGCTTCTAATTCTATATAATTCTTTTACCTTTCCAACTTGAATAATGATCTATAAACCCAACCATGTTTAATTGATTATCAATTATTTTAATAAGACAACAATTCGTTATTTTTCTTTCGAAGTCTGAAAATTATAATTTCTGTGTGCTTAGATATGTTTTGCAGCAACATGGTATCATTTGGTGAGTGACTAATTTCCCTATGAGAAACAAATAAACAGTTCGCCAAAACGTTCTCCTAAATTCAATAAGTATACATACTAAATTTTCTAGTTCTGCATCAAACATTTTGACAACCTATACATTATTTAAAAAAAATTTTTTTTTTTTTAGGAAGCGCGTGGTGTAATGGTTAAAGTCATGGGAAATGGACTCGTCGCCCCGAGTTCAAATCCTGGACATGGTAATTGCATTTCACTTAGCGCTAATACCTTGGGGAAAGATATGAAGCCTACTCTCCCTCCAGCTATGGGTAAATAGCAGGGCAGACTGGGCACTTTTTACCATGGCTAGGTAACCAGTCTAGGAGAAGGAAACTCTGAATTCAAACCTGTTGAACTCCGCTTAAGAAATTGACCTTGTGTCACATCCTGCTTGTGTGGAGGAGTTGGTAAATATATATACATTATTTCTAACTTTTGGTTTTTATTGATTTTAACGGCAGGATTATTTTACGGCAGCGAATTACGTTCATTGTACATTCATATTTACATATGTGTATACTTATTTCTTTTAGGGGCCGGTTTATCTCAGTCAGTAGAGTGTTCGACTAGGAACCACAAGGTTCCTTGTTCGATAACAGCCATCGCCAACTCAGAATAGCACAGGGATCTGTGCGGTAAAATGAGGAGCTGATAGTAGGTGTGGCGCTCCGTCTCAAACGCAAAAACAATCTCTTTGGTCTAGCGCTATTGAAAAGGGGATAAACTCTCTCGCTGTCTGGCTGATATCGACTTTAGGCCACCCTGACGACTTTACTTACTATAGTTGTTTCTTGAAATTTTTTGCACAGTTATATGGTATCAAATATTCTTATCTAATACAAATAATTTGTACGCCATTGTATGGTTTCAAGTAATATGATGTCAAGTATTCCTATCTTTGGTTTGGTTTGTTTTGTTTTACGGCATATCAACCTCAGTGGGTCATTTAATGCCGATAAAGTTTTGAAATAAATCAATTCTTAATGGATAATACAATTTTTTTATAAATACATTTTTCTATTTAACCCATAGATGGGACCCTAACAGGTACTACCACTCCGGGTCAGAGTGGATCAGGAAATGGTGATAAATGGGTGCTCCACATTCCCCAAACCTCCAAAACTGGAACCTCACCATCAGATTTAAGGTCATTCCCAGGACATGTAGCCCGCAGCCACGCCCTTCTAGCACCCATATGATAAAAAGGGTTGGGGCTTGCCATAAGGGCAATAGG
The DNA here is from genome assembly GCA_023376005.1 of Doryteuthis pealeii. Classification (NCBI taxonomy): domain Eukaryota; kingdom Metazoa; phylum Mollusca; class Cephalopoda; order Myopsida; family Loliginidae; genus Doryteuthis; species Doryteuthis pealeii. The sequence continues at coordinate 14,076,055 of CM042163.1, forward strand.
GTTGGCAAAAATCATATAGGTGCTAGGGCTTGACGTGACTGCCGATTGATCGGAGGGGGCTCTCGACGCCCGTCTAGCCCAAGATAGGGCCCAAAGTGGAGTTATGCATGTCATGAACTGCTCATCCACCTGGGCTCTATCTTTAAGCATCACGGGTCGCCACCACGGCCAACAGGTGGCCCATTGGGGAGTCTTACCCCTTTGCAGGGTGCAGTCGGTGCATTCTAATGCCCCAGAAGACAGGGCGGTATTCCTATCTAATACAAATAATTGTACACAGTTTTATGGTTTCAAGTAATTATTTTCTATTTGATGATAGACTTTTCTACACAGTTATAAGGCTTCACGAATCTAACAATTCTCCGAGTAAACAATATAGTTTTCAAGTAACTACGACCAATACAAATAATTTACGGTTGTATAGCATCAGGTGTTCTTATCATTTACGAATAATTTTTTAAACAAATATTTTGACCTGCTCTCAAAGTGGTTTGACCTACGGGAAGGGGCCCTTTGGTTTTGAATTTAGAGTCTTACTTCTCCAAGACCGGTTACCATTACCAAGGTTAAAGAGCCTGTTTGTACTATTTACCCATAGTTGGAGGGATATAGTTGAATTCGTACCTTTCCCAAGGGTATTAGCCAATGTGAAATGCAAACAGACAGATCCAGGATATGAACTCGTTTCATCTTGTCCATTTCCTAACCTGACGATAACCATTACACCACGAGCCTCCAACTACAACTACGACGACGACGACGACGACGACTTATTACTACTTTGTAATCTAATTGTGTTTTTTTTAAATAGTCTTACGATATGAAATGAAATAATCCCAATATGAATATAGATAAGAGATTTATTTTTAACTTTATAAATCCCGGCCAACATCGGATGACTCTGCTAGTCATTAATATAGATAAATAAGAATGTAATGAAAGAATTCACCGGGGGGTTCAAAATGAGGCCTAACCACAAACGTTTGAGGATATCCATTAATTAAATATTCCTAATTACTATATTCTTTCACTAAATGCCAACTCCATTTCAAATATTTTTCATTGTTTTTTGTTTTTTGTTTTTTATATAAAAAAGATCAGAAGGAACAGAGTCCATCAAAACCTTTCCAAAGACCAAAAGTCTTCATTGTTCTTGTGTACAGTTCAATAATCCAATATTTAAATTATTTGTAATGAAGTATGACACAGAAACACAGGGGATTGAAGTGTCTACCAGTACCTATTAAATAAACAAGACAAAACCATGTTGTGACGCTGTTCCCTTTTGGGACATGCGATTGAAAAAAAATCTTTTCGTTCAAATGCAGCTTGCCTTTCTTTCAGCCATTTAAGTCTCTGACGCCCAGCAGTCATGGTATAATGCAAGTTCGAATGAGCAGACGATCAAAGGAAACCGCTAAATAGAGAAGGCGTCTCGGCAATGTTTTCGTCTCTTTTTTCAAATCCTTCTTGTCGCTATCTCCGTTATTGTTGCTACGTTCGCGCTCGTCTTGGCTGATGTCGTTGAAGCGTTTATTGTTGTATTTGTCACTGTCCATTGTGCGTCTTCGGACGTCCTTTTCATTAGTAAGATTCTGGTTGAGGACCATTATTATTCTTGTTGTTGCTTCTTTTGTTCAATTTTTTGTTTTGTTTTTTTTGGTTTTTTGGTTTTGTTTTCTGTTTTGTTTTTTAAATTCTTTTTAAACTCAATCACGCATCGCCATTAATATGAATGAAGTAAACTTTATTTTTATCGTCTTTTAGAATAACTTCAAGTAATCTTGTGCAATGGAGGTGATTTTCTGTGAAAGTTCCAAGAAAATATTGTAATGAAGGACTATTTGTCTCGTAAATTCCTACCATAAAATAAACTGAACCCCCATTTTATGTCCGTGTTTTTGCAATGTTTTATTTTTCTTGCACCCGTTATGTTACAATACTAAATATATTTCCTTTATTTATTTTAATATTCACTTCAATGTGTATATTCTAAAAGCTTTTATTTTGTGAGAATGCTTAGTTTTAAAGTGGGGGTTCGTTTTTACACTTCAACTTTTTATTCGTAAATTCCTACGATAAAAATGCCCAAGCCTAATGTTATGGCAGAATTTACGAGTAAAAGTTGAATATTACTTTTTGTTGTTGTTTATTTCTTTTCTTTTTGGCTTTGCTACTCTAAAATAAAAACGTCAGATTTTAACATCGTCGACGAAAAACAAATTACGGTCATAAAAGGAGGATCCAATTTATGCCTAAATTTAAAACGAGACCCCACTTTAAAACTAAACATTTTCACAAATACAAACTTTTAGAATATGCACATTGAAATGAATATTAAAATAAATAAAGAAAATATATTTTGTATTGTAACATAACGGGTGCAAGAAAAATAAAACATTTAATACAAAAACACGGACATAAAATGGGGATTCAGTTTATTTTATGGTAGGAATTTACGAGCAAATAGTCCTTCATTACCGAAAATATCACTAGTACTATTAAGACGACTAGCTTATAACGTCTATTATCATTATAATGTCTTAAACCTTATTTTGATTGATGGATTGATTCTAACGGCATGTTAAACAGTCTAGGGATATTTTATGCCTAGAGGGTAGGTAATCGCATACATTGTATATCTATTTTTTACATTTTTTGTGTAGTTGTTTCTTAAGGGATTTTTTCAGTTACATGCTATCAAGTATTCCTCTAATACAAATACATTTGCATCTAATACAAATAATTTGTACACAGATGATATCAAGTATTCCTATCTAATACAAATAATTTGCACATAGTTCTATGGAATCAAGCATTCCTGTCTAATACGTACCATTTTTAAACAGATCTATTTTACCCATAGATGGGACCCTAACATGTACTACCATTCCGTATCAGAGTGAACATAGGTGCAATGGCAATGAAGGGGTACTCCCCAGAACTTCAGAACCAAAGCCTCACCACCAGATACAGTTTTGTGTCATACCTAGAACACTCCCATTTTTTTTTGGGGGGGGGGGGCTTACTCCCTTTGCAGGGGATACAGTCAGGGTATTCTAATCTACGTCGTAAAGGCGTTAAATATGATGATTATAAAAGAAGACAAAAATTAATATTCAATTATTGTACGATGTGTAATCAAAAAGTATCGAAATTGAAGTTTTATTTTTTTTAATTCAAAATTTAAAGTTGAATGAAGATATGTGCACCACCCGGCCTTCGAATCCTGTGTCCAGTGGCTTCGGCCACGGGACCGGTAAAGTATATAATATTAGCGTGAATCCAAGGGGTCCATCCCTCCGGGCAACACCTGTCCCTTAATCTAAAAGGGACAGGGATGGGTTTATTGCCCGGTGCCTGAGATGTCTCAAAATAGGAATGCCGAGAAGATATACGCAATTTTTACTGGCCACCACATGAAATGTGGTTTGTGCGTGGCTTTCCACAATAATCAGATTTAATGACATGGTGAGTAGTCAGAAAATAACTATACAATAAAATTATGGTTTCTAGGTGTTAAGAGTATTTACGGGTTTCGAAGGAGCTCTTATTTCTCAGTAGTTGTCGGCAAAGAAGGAACAAACACGAAAGTAAATGCAGACACTTGTATTAACAAAAATTACATAAATGTTTTTGCAAATTTTATTGGTATTTGCTACCAGACTTATCTGTGAGTTGAGCAGAGTTTTTGGAGTAGTGGTGATACCAGGGGTATTCTGTTCGTCGGTAGGAAATGTTGATACGACGCTTCGTCTCGGTAGTTTCTCGTCCTTCGGTAAGTGTGCTATTGTACCCACCTTTTAACGTATGCTGATACAATGCCTTAGAAGTGAGCTGGTTGTAGAGTTCTGTGATAAGTGGGCCCTGTTTCGGGCTTGGTGATGAGAGCTTTTAGTTTTTACATCTCTCCTCCAGTACTGCTATGCGATAAGTAAAGTTTTTGGTTTTGGCGCCAACATACGATGTTGGCGATTCACCCCCTAGCAGCAGGGGGGGGTAATTAACTATGGAATTTCCAATAGTGTCCAGACATCAGTTTAGGAGTCTACACTTCGTCTAAACGAATTAAGTTCCAATTTTGCTCAAATCGAACTAAACGGACATAAAGTTAAGGGCTATAATATGTGATATGCATTACGCAGTATATGATGCGAATCAGCAATAATATGATAGTTAATGTGTGAGCGTAGCGAGCCTTACTCGAAGCGACCAAACCGTCTGCAGGGACCTAATAAAAGCTACGCTGTGTGCGGCGAATTGGCTAGTACATATAATAATAGCACTATCGCATACTGAGTACTCTAAAAATATATTATAAAGTACATATAATAATAGCACTATTGTATACCGAGTACTCTAAAAATATATTATAAAGTACATATAAGAATAGCCCTATCGCATACTGAGTACCCTAAAAATACATTATAAAGTACATATAATAATAGCACTATCGCATACTGAGTACTCTAAAAATACATTATAAAGTACATATAATAATAGCCCTATCGCATACTGAGTACCCTAAAAATACATTATAAAGTACATATAATAATAGCCCTATCGCATACTGAGTACCCTAAAAATACATTATAAAGTACATATGATAATCGCCCTATCGCATACTGAGTACCCTAAAAATACATTATAAAGTACATATAATAATAGCACTATCGCATACTGAGTACTCTAAAAATACATTATAAAGTACATATAATAATAGCACTATCGCATACTGAGTACTCTAAAAATACATTATAAAGTACATATAATAATAGCCCTATCGCATACTGAGTACCTAAAAATACATTATAAAGTACATATAATAATAGCCCTATCGCATACTGAGTACCCTAAAAATACATTATAAAGTACATATATAATTAGCCCTATCGCATACTGAGTACCCTAAAAATACATTATAAAGTACATATAATAATAGCACTATCGCATACTGAGCCTAAATACATTATAAGTACATATAATAGCCCTATCGCATACTGAGTACTACTAAAAATACATTATATACATTGTATAAATATATACATTCGAACTTATGACTTAACTGGGGCTAGACATGACTATTGGTTAGGAAGGAATTTCCTTAGCACATGGTGGCTATGACCTGAGAATAAAGCCTAAATCCCAAACTACCTTTTGTCTATGTCTCTTCCTTTCTTACCTTGAATTCATTTCAGCATGACCACCAACTATGATGGGGTTAAAAGCAAACCCTAGGAAGACGCTTCAGGAATAACCACAGCCACCTTTAAACAAGTAGCCATCCACAAACAAGAGAACTGACAAAGTAAAATATAATAATAGCACTATCGCATACTGAGTACTCTAAAAATACATTATAAAGTACATATAATAATAGCACTATCGGCATACTGAGTACTCTAAAAATACATTATAAAGTACATATAATAATAGCACTATCGCATACTGAGTACTCTAAAATACTTATAAAGTACACATAATATGCAACTGAGTACTAAAATAATTATAAAGTACATATAATAATACACTATCGCATACTGAGTACTCTAACATTATAAAGTACATACAATAATAGCACTATCGCATACTGCAGTACTCTAAAATACATTATTAAAGGACATATAATAGCACTATCGCATACTGAGTACTCTAAAATACATTATAAAGAATATAATAATAGCACTATCGCATACTGAGTACTCTAAAAATACATTATAAAGTACATATATACATAGCACATATCGCTACCGATACTAAAATACATTTTATAGTACATATAATATGCACTATCGCATACGAGTACTCTAAAAATACATTATAAAGTACATATTAATAATTAGCACTATCGCATCTGATACTTCTTAAAAATATATTATAAGTACATATAAATAATAGCCCTATGCCCTATACTGAGTACTCTAAAAATACATTATTAAAAGTAAAGTCGTCGGGGCGGCCTAAAGTCGGTATCAGCCGTCAGCGAGGGAGTCTATCCCCTTGTACATATAATAAAGCACTATCGCATACTGAGTACTCTAAAAAACATTATAAAGTAAATAAATAAATAGATAATAAAATGAAAATAAAAATAAATAATAAGTTGCGTGCATCAAAGTAATAAAAGAAGGATTTCCCAAAAAATCTGTCGGACGACGCTCAAGCAATTGGCCGACTGACCCACTGCTTAGTTTCAGAGCGCGATCAAACACGCACTGTTCGTTATTCAGCATCATCTTTTCTTTTCTTTTCTTTTTTTTTCTTTTTTCTTTATTTATATACGAAAGCGGGTCAGATCGAATCAACCCGCAGAATTTCGGCGGTCGGTCGTTTGTCTTTTGTGGTCAAAAAGAGAGTAGAACTTACTTTTATACAGGAAACACAATTGAGCCACGTTTGGGCCAATTTTTGAATCAATAGAGAAGACAAAACAAAACAAGGATCTTTTTTTTCATTTCTCGCCTTCCTTTGTTCATTGATGCCTTTCATTAGATTATGTTTAATGGTTAGCGGAAAGTGATTTTCGATTCCAAACAGCGCAAATAACTAATAGAGGTTTTTAAAGGCTTATCGTCACACTTGGATTCACTCGAGTCATTTTCAAGCAATGAGACATTGAGCCATGTCTTATCCACTTAAGGATGTACGGATTGGGTGGGCATAGTTATCGGGGCACAAAATTGGTATCTCTCTCTGTTTTTNTGTGTGTGTGTGAGTGTGTAATGGGATTTGTATTGTTAGATCATGGACTTTGGGTGGGTGTGAATGTGTGTGTATGTGCGTATATTTGCCTATGTGTGTATAGTGTGCTTTGTATTGTTAGATCACGAACTCTCTCTCTCTCTCTCTCTCCTCTCTCTCTCCTCTCGTCTCTCTCTCTCTCTCTCTCTGTGTTGTGTGTTGTGTAATGGGATTTGTATTGTTAGATCATGGACTTTGTGTGTGTGTGTGAATGTGTGTGTATGTGCGTATATTTTGCGTATGTGTGTATAGTGTGCTTTGTATTGTTAGATCAGAACTCTGTGTGTGTGTGTGTGTGTGTGTGTGTGTGTGTGTGTGTGTGTGTTTAAACAGAGAAAATAATTTAGAATTAATGTTGAGCAGGAAGTCCGACGTGTATAGCAGGTGCTTCACTTCCGTCATTTCGCCAAAGTCGAACAGGGGTTCGGGAAATGCAATCTTCAATAAATATGCACCCGATAATCACTGTCTGCGCTCACCCGTGTCACACCTACCCCGAACTCTATTACACTAGGCACCTCAATACCGCACCACACAACTTCATGATGAACGAGAGTATATTAGAACGCTGGTTTCTCATAAAAGAAAACAAAAGCAAAACCGGTAGATTTCTTCTTTTTTTTTCTTTCTTTTTAAAGAAGTTCATTCTTATTCTGTGTGGGCACAAGTAGTTAAAACAGAGGCAAAGAAGCCGTAAAGTAGCCATCAACAAACAAGAGAAACTGACAAAGTAAAAACGGCTCAATAATAAAGTAAGGAGGTGAGTTCAACGAACCCCCTGTGAGTCATGCGCAGTGGTTTCTTGTTCACGCACAAAATTTATGACCTCAAACAGAGCAGTTAAACTTGGCGATGGGCAGTACACGTGCCGACATAAATCTGTTGTGTTTTTTTTAAGATTTTATATAATATATATAATATTAATATATATATATATATGTGTGTGTGTGTGTGTGTGTGCGTGTGTGCGTGGCGTGTGTATTCGCAATACGGTTCTTGTATGTGTTATTTTATTAGTTTTCATTTTCTTTGAATAGCTTAAATTGCTTTTTTTTAAACCTTGATCCGGTAAATAGGGACCTTTTTACCGCACCAACGTTCTTCCTTCCTGTTATTTCCCTATCTTATTCTTTCTTATTCAATACTCTCTCTCTCTCTGTCTCACTTCAGTGTAACTGCTCTCTCTCTCTCTCTCTCTCTCTCTCAACCGTCCTTCGGACGGGGTCCGGTGCGCTTCGACCACTGGACGGTGAGTTGTGTTAAATTAATAGGCGTCGATCCCAGGGGGTGTTATCCCCCAGGCAATACCTGCCCTCTTGGGGGCAGGGCTGGGATTATTGCCCAGCGCCTGAGGCGGCCCCCTTGAGGGTAATGCCGAAGGGATCGACGCAATTTTGTTTTCTCCCACCCATTAGCTTCGGCTTATGGGTGGGCCACGTTAAAAACGAGGCCTTGTGTCCAGTAGAATACAGGTGAGGTATGAGACAAATAAACTCCCTCTCCTCTCTCGTCTCTCTCTCTCTCTCTCTCTCATCTCTCCTCTCGTCTCTTTCTCTCCTCCTCTTTCAGCCATCATACCAGTCTCTACTATATTAACATCCTTTATATCACTGTATGTCCCGGTCTCTTCCTCAGGATAAGGATGCAACTCTAGAGACGAGATGTTAAAATGTACAGGCTGAAATTGTATGCTACTATGTATATTACAAACCGTCTAACACGAGCAGAATCTGCAGACGGGTCAGTCTTTTAAGCAGATTTATCGGGTTGCAATTCAGAGTTGTCCTTCTCCTAGAGCGGTTGGCCATGTCAAGGTCAAAGAGTCCAGCCTGTCTAGTACTATTTACTCATAGCTAGAGAGAGGAATTGTTGGATTATACATTGTCCTCAGGATATTAAGCTATGCTAATTTCATCAGCCCTATCCACGATGTGAATTCGTGTCGCCTTGTCCATTCTCTAAGACATAACCATTACTGTGGTACCGTTGTTTGTTTGGTTTTGGGGTTTTTTTACGGCATACAACCTCAGTGGGTCATTTTAATGCCGATAAAGATTGAATAATCATTCTTAATCGATAATACATTTTTTTATAAACTCCTGTTTTCCTATTAACACATAGATGGGACCTAACAGGTACTAGCCACTCCGGTCAGAGTGGACCAGGGAATGGTGATGAAGGGGTAGCCACATTCCTCAAACGCTCCAGAACTGGAACTCACCTCAGATAGAGTTTAACGTCATTCCCAGGACATGTAGACCCGCAGCACCGCCTCTGCACCCATAAGATAAAAGGGGTTGGGGCTTGCCATAAGCAATAGGGTTGTGGAAAATCATTAGTTGCAGGGCTTGAGTGACCAGCCGATTGATGGAGGAGCTCTCCGATCGCCGTCTAGCCCAAGAGGGGCCAAAGTGGAGTATTGCATGTCATGATGCTCATGCATCTGGGCTCTATCCTTAAGCATCACGGGTCGCCACCCACGGCCAAGGTGCCCATTGGGGAGTCTTACCTCTGCAGGGTGTAGTCGGTCTTCTACGCCCCAGCGACAGGGCGGGGTACCGTTGTGTAATGGTTATCATACCATCCCTTATTTGTAATGGTTATGATACACTTTATATCAAAGCCATCTTCGAATAATTGTTATTCTCTCACATTCCGTGCTGTTTGTTCTGCCCGGAAAGACGAGCTTCCGCAGAGGGACAAAGAGAAAGATAAAAATATTATTTAGAAATAGAAAGAGAAAGCGGAAGAGAGGGTTTCCGGTCAAGGAACAGGGAGAAGATAAGAAATATATAACATGTCCGTTATCAGATCAAAAGATAAAGATGCGGAGGCATATCTATCAATATAAAGCGAGAAGATTCGAGCCGACAGACAGAGACGCCAGCCAACAGCCAAAGGACACTTCACGCTCTCGTCAGCAAACACCTCTCGTTGCACTCATTGTGAACACTGCGCTCTTTGCCAGCCATACACCCCTTTATTTCACCATCGCCAGTCATCCCAACAGTAGTAGTAGAAGTAGTAGTAGTAGTATCCGTCAACTTGGGCATTCCTATTGTCAACGCTCGGCCACCTACCAGCCGAGAAAGAAATAACTCAAAGTTTTTACAATACCCATGTGTTGTGATTTTTGAAACGGAGTTACGGTAGCGGCCTTCTTTGCTACTTCAATCGTGTAAGTTACGTGGCGATATATAGGTCACGTAGCGAAGTATGTATAGTCCCTTTAATAAAATCACAAAACATGGGTATGTAAAAACTTTGAGCTCCAGAATTAGAACTCACCATCAGAGTAGACTTGACTTCATACCCAGAACTTATGACTGTCAGCATAGCTTCTAGTTCATATATTATAAAAGAGTTGGGACTTGCCATAAGAGCAATAGGTTGGGATCATTAGGTCTAGGGCTTGACGTGACCAGCCGATTGTAATATGATTTGTCGCCACGCATACTTTAGTCAAAACAAAACTATCTAGCAGTTTAATAATTGAATCATGCGTAGCTCATTCGAGCATCATTCCTTTGTGTTGTATCAGCTATGTCGTTCCCAAGGATGAACGCATTTCATGTTAAATCTGACAAATGTGTTGATAAAGATTTTAATGTGATTCTCACCAGGCTGCACTTCTAACAGAGACAATATTATTGTTGTATCAACTGGGAGTGTACAAGAGTGAATGAGCTGGGATCGGCATCTCTATTAACTGCGGGTTGCTTGATAATGTGTCACAATGTTCTTTTTCAGAAAATACCTTACAAATACTATTCATGCTTCTACACTAATCACAAGGGGTCGGGTTAGCTCAGTCGGTAGAGCGTTCGGCTAGAAACACAAAGTTCCTAGTTCGATACCGGTCGTCCAGCGTGTGAGTAGCACAGGGATCTGTGCGGTAAAGTAAGGAGCTGATGGTAGGCGTGGCGCTCCACTCAGACGCCTAAACAATCTCCTTGGTCTAGCGCTATTGAAGGGTAGACTCCTCCGCCCCGCTTGGGAAAAACTGGCTGTACGCATTAGCGCCCGATGACTTTACTTACTTAACCTAGTCACATGGTAAGCTGCACCAGAAAAGCCACGATTGCGAATAATATTTACTAAGTTTGCTTGTGTGGCACATGGATGGGTGTATGGGTCACTTAATAAGACTGGAACTTGATGAATAATCTTTGTTAGCTGCTTGATAGAGAGAGAGAGGAGAGAGAGAGAGAGGAGAGAGAGAGAGAGAGAGAGAGTATTCATGATCTCATAATGCAAAGAACATTATGGACAAGCAAACATTGTAAAAGTACACATTACACGCAAACTTATATACATATGTATATATACATTCGTTATCATACATAGGCTCGAAATATACATATGCGCATATACATGCATACGAATATGCACATACACACATGAACAGGTACAAACATATACGCAACTATACACATACATGCATATTCATGTTAAGCATATTATTTTCTCCGCGTTTGTTTAAAATCAACTGAATAAAAAATTAGAGAAAACCGAAGAACACATTAACCAAAACAAAAGATTGTAAGGAAACAATAATATGGAGTCATTGGGAAATACAATAACCGAATACAGTGATATAGTGTTACATAATTATTAGATTCCTAATACTTATGTGCCATTAGTGTACAAACCAAAATGGCTGTTATAATTTGCAGCTGGCGACCTTGAAGGATTGAGTGACAAGGCTTGACCTCATCCTGATCCTTCCAGTGGATACCATGAGAATCGGTGGAGAAGACCCTCTTCCGGTTTAGATTAGAACGAGAGTTTAGTATCAGTACCGGCCAAACCACGAAGTGGTAAGTCGTATTAAGCGCACTGCCGACTCAATCTGCGCAGGTAGTCTGGTGGGGATTTCGGAATAAAATATGATCTAAAGCAAATCGAAGTCTTGGGTTATTATCTAAAAAATACCAATGACACAGGGCTTCTGATAAAGAGAAATCCCCAATGGAAGACCAGACACGAAGTCCCCAAGACGAAGTCCAGACGCTAGAAGAAGAACGTAAGATACCAAAGATGAGCAGAAGAATAATAGAAGTAAAGAGAGTATACAACAATAGCTATAAAAACAAACAGAGATGAATGGGGACAGCGAGTCATTGAGAATTGTGCAAACGTCTTGGATTTGGCCATATCAACAATTCGAGTGAGCAGCGAGTCACTGGAAATTGTGCAAGTTTTTAAATAAAATAACTGGTGCATTATATATTTTATTCATTAATATATCAACACTAAAAATCTCAGTAAATTCGTTTAATTCCCTGATTTTAGGTTTTTTTTTCTTTCGGCGGTGGAATTCGTCTTGTATTTGGCAATATCAACAATTCAAGTGAGCATAGAACAAATTCAGTGCTTACAAATAAAAAATGATTAGATATTTTAGAATTTGGGATTTCAAACGAAATTCTCTGTTACCCTTTAGTGTTTTGAGATCAGGAATCTGTCTCTTGAAAGTCTTGGTTCCTATTCAAATCTGAAGAAATTTTTATTGAAGATAGGCAGCAAATCTACCATCTCCAGGTCACGAACATTGACCTCCGATTTTGAAATCACAATCTTCCTTCTCCTTGACTGGTTGTCCATAAAGATTAGTCTGCGCATCTATTTTTCCCATAGCTAGAGGGAGAAGAAGTAAATCCATGTTTTTCCATGAAATTAGTTGGAAATGGGAGTAAACAGTCTCAGTCAGAATTTGAACTCGGCTCGCCGATACCATTTTGTGCCCCGATAACTACTGCCCCATCCGTACATCCTTAAGTGGATAAGACATGGCTCAATGTCTCATTGCTTGAAAATGACTCGAGTGAATCCAAGTGTGACGATAAGCCTTTAAAAAACCTATTAGTTATTTGCCGCTGTTTGGAATCGAAATCACTTTCCCTAACCATTAACAATAATCTGATGAAAGGCATCAATGAACAAAGGAAGGCGAGAATGGAAAAAAAAATCCTTGTTTTGTTTTGTCTTCTCTATTGATTCAAAAATTGGCCCAAACGTGGCTCAATTGTGTTTCCTGTATAAAAGTAAGTTCTACTCTCTTTTTGACCACAAAAGACAAACGACCGACCGCCGAAATTCTGCGGGTTGATTCGATCTGACCCGCTTTCGTATAAATAAATAAAGAAAAAAGAAAAGAAAAAAAGAAAAGAAAAAAAAGAAGAAGAAAAGATGATGGCTGAATAACGAACAGTGCGTGTTTGATCCGCTCTGAAACTAAGCAGTGGTCAGTCGGCCAAATTGCTTGAGCGTCGTCCGACAGATTTTATTGGGACGATCCTTCTTTTTATTAACTTTGATGCACGCACACTATATTATTTATTTTTATTTTCATTTATTTATCTATTTATTTATTTTACTTTATAATGTATTTTTAGTACTCAGTATGCGATAGTGCTATATTATTATGTACTTTATAATGTATTTTTAGAGTACTCAGTATGCGATAGTGCCTATTATTATATGTACTTTATATGTATTTTAGAGTACTCAGTATGCGATAGTGCTATTATTATATGTACTTTATAATGTATTTTAGAGTACTCAGTATGCGATAGTGCTATTATTATATTTTACTTTGTCAGTTCTCTTGTTTGTGGATGGCTACTTGTTTAAAGGTGGCTGTGGTTATTACTGAAGCGTCTTCCTAGGGTTTGCTTTTAACCCCATCATAGTTGGTGGTCATGCTGAAAGGAATTCAAGCTAAGAAAGGAAGAGACATAGACAAAAGGTAGTTTGGGATTTAGGCTTTATTCTCAGGTCAAAGCCACCATGTGCTAAGGAAATTCCTTCCTGACCAATAGTCATGTCTAGCCCCAGTTAAGTCATAAGTTCGAATGTATATATTTATACAATGTATATAATGTATTTTTAGGGTACTCAGTATGCGATAGTGCTATTATTATATGTACTTTATAATGTATTTTTAGAGTACTCAGTATGCGATAGTGTTATTATTATATGTACTTTATAATGTATTTTTAGAGTACTCAGTATGCGATAGTGTTATTATCATATGTACTTTATAATGTATTTTTAGAGTACTCAGTATGCGATAATTATTATATGTACTTTATATGTAGAGTACTCAGTATGCGATAGTGTTATTATTGTACTTATAATGTATTTTTAGAGTACTCAGTATGCGATAGTGCTATTATTATATGTACTTTATAATGTATTTTTAGGGTACTCAGTATGCGATAGTGCTATATATTATATGTACTTATAATGTATTTTTAGGGTACTGTATGCGATAGTGTTATTATATATGTACTTTATAATGTATTTTTAGGGTACTCAGTATGCGATAGTGCTATTATTATATGTACTTTATATGTATTTTTAGGGTACTCAGTATGCGATAGTGTTATTATTATATGTACTTTATAATGTATTTTTAGGGTACTCAGTATGCGATAGTTTTATTATTATATGTACTTTATAATGTATTTTAGGTACTCAGTATGCGATAGTGTATTATTATATGTACTTTTATGGGTACTCAGTTGCGATAGTGTTATTATTTATGTTTTATAATGTATTTTAGAGTACGCGATAATATGTACTTTAATGTATTTTTAGGTATCAGTATGCGATAGTATATTATTATATGTACTTTATAATGTATTTTTAGGGTACTCAGTATGCGATAGTGCTATTATTATATGTACTTTATAATGTATTTTTAGAGTACTCAGTATACGATAGGGCTATTATTATATGTACTTTATAATGTATTTTTAGAGTACTCAGTATGCGATAGTGCTATTATTATATGTACTGTACTTTATAATGTATTTTAGAGTACTCAGTATGCGATAGTGCTATTATTTATATGTACTTTATAATGTATTTTTAGGGTACTCAGTATGCGATAGTGCTATTATTATATGTACTTTATAATGTATTTTTAGAGTACTCAGTATGCGATAGTGCTATTATTATATGTATTTTATAATGTATTTTTAGGGTACTCAGTATGCGATAGGGCTATTATTATATGTATTTTATAATGTATTTTTAGAGTACTCAGTATACGATAGTGCTATTATTATATGTACTTTATAATGTATTTTTAGAGTACTCAGTATGCGATAGTGCTATTATTATATGTACTAGCCAATTCGCCGCACACAGCGTAGCTTTTATTAGGTCCCTGCAGACGGTTTGGTCGCTTCGAGTAAGGCTCGCTCCACTCACTCATTAACTATCATATTATTGCTGATTCGCATCATATACTGCGTAATGCATATTACATATTTTAGCCCTTAACTATTAACGCTTACTTATAGCCCTATACTGAATTGTTTTGCTGAGGTGGCGCGCCACACCTACCTTCAGCTCCTAAATGTTTTACTGCACAAATCAGATTGCCCAAGCTGTGCTACTCATGCGCTGATTTGTCGGAGACCGCTATCGAACCCGGAACCTTGCGATTCCGTGATGGATGATCTGTCGACTGAGCTAAACTGAAAGAAGAAGAAGAAGAAGAAGAAGAAGAAGAAGAAGAAGAAGAAGAAGAAGAAGAAGAAGAAGAAGAAGAAATATATTGAATCAATTCGAGTTCCCAAACTAATATGAAAGTGTGTTAAAAAGTTTAGGATTTGATATTGTATTTACCCAGACATTACTCGTGATATAAGTTTTCCCATTAAGAAACAATAAGAACGTAACACAGAACTAGCTTTATTGAGTGTTGCACTTGCACAATCCAGTGTTTCGCCAAAAACATTTCGATGAAAAAAAATTGGGTTAAATCGAACTGAACGGACCTAAATTCCACCAATTCCACCACCGAAAGAAAAAATACCTAAAATCAGGGAATTAACCGAATTTAATGAAATGTTCAGTGTTGATATATTAATGAATAAAATATACAATACACCAGTTATTTTATTTAAAAACTTTTACATTTTTCAGGTTAGTTAACTGGGAACTACGTATCTTTGAGGTGTAACACAGATTCTCAAAGATACGTGGTTCAAAGTTAACCGACCTGAAAAAATGTAAAAGTTTTTTTAAATAAAATAACTGGCACATTATATCTTTTAGTTTTTAAATTTTTTTTCCTTGAAATGTTTTTGGCGAAACACTGGATTGTGCAAGTGCAACACCCAATAAACCTAGTTCTGTGTTACGTTCTTATTGTTTCTTAATGGGAAAACTTATATCACGAGTAATGTCTTGGTAAATACAATATCAAATCCTAAACTTTTTAACACACTTTCATTTCCTGAAATTTGGTATTTTTTTCTTTCGGCCGGGTGACATACGATGGTGGAATTTAGGTCCGTTAAGTCCGATTTTACCAAAATTGGGACTTACTTCGTTTAGACGAAGTGTAGACTCCTAAACTGATGTCTGGACACTATTGGAAATTTCATAGTTAATTACCCCCTGCCGCTAGGGGGCGAATCGCCAACATCGTATGTTGGCGCCAAAACCAAAAACTTTACTTATCGCATAGCAGTACTGGAGGAGAGACGTAAAAACTAAAAGCTCTCATCACCAAGCCCAAAACAGGGCCCACTTATCACAGAACTCTACAACCAGCTCCCTTCTAAGGCATTGTATCAGCATACGTTAAAAGGCGGGTACAATAGCACACTTACCGAACGATGAGAAACTACCAAGACGAAGCGTCTTATCAACATTTCCTACCGACGAACAGAATACCCCTGGTATCACCACTACTCCAAGAACTCTGCTCAACTCACAGATAAGTCTGGAAGCAAATACCATTAAAATTTGCAAAAACATTTATGTAATTTTTGTTAATACAAGTGTCTGCATTTACTTTCGTGTTTGTTCCTTCCTTTTCCGACAATTTGCCTACAACTACGGAGAAATAAGAGCTCCTTCGAAACCCGTAAATACTCTTAACACCTAGAAACCATCATTTTATTGTATAGTTATTTTCTGACCTCTCACCATGTCATTAAGTCCAATCATTGTGGAAAGCCACGCACAAACCACATCTCATGCGGTGGCCAGTAAAAATTGCGTGTATCTTCTCGGCATTCCTATTTTGAGGCACCTCAGGCACCGGGCAATAAACCCATCCCTGCAGGGATGGACCCCTGGGATTCACGCTAATATTATATACTCTACCGGTCCCGTGGCCGAAGCCACTGGACACAGGATCCGAAGGCCGGGTAGTGCATATATCTTCATTTAACTTTAAATTTTGAATTAAAAAAACCCCCAAAAAACTTCAATTTCGATTCTTTTTGATTACACATCGTACAATAATTGAATATTAATTTTTGTCTTCTTTTATAATCATCATATTTAACGCCTTTGCGACGTGGCTTAGAATACGCTGACTGTACCCCCTGCAAAGGGAGTAAGCCCCCACAAAATGGGAGTGTTCTAGGTATGACACAAAACTGTATCTGGTGGTGAGGCTTTGGTTCTGAACTTCTGGGGAGTACCCCTTCATTGCCATTGCTCCTAGGTTCACTCTGATACTTAATGATAGTACCTGTTAGGGTCCCATCTATGGGTAAACTAGATCTGTTTAAAATGGTACGTATTAGACAGGAATGCTTGATTCCATAGAACTATGTGCAAATTATTTGTATTAGATAGGAATACTTGATATCATCTGTGTGCAAATTATTTGTATTAGATGCAAATGTATTTGTATTAGAGAAATACTTGATAGCATGTAACTGAAAAAATCCCTTAAGAAACAACTACACAAAAAATGTAAAAAATAGATATACAATGTATGCGATTGCCTACCCTCTAGGCATAAAATAGCCCTAGACTGGTTAACATGCCGTTAAAATCAATCAATCAATCAATCAAAATAAGGTTTAAGACATGATAATGATAATAGACGTTATAAGCTAGTCGTCTTAATAGTACTAGTGATATTTTCGGTAATGAAGGACTATTTGCTCGTAAATTCCTACCATAAAATAAACTGAACCCCCATTTTATGTTCGTGTTTTTGCAATAAATGTTTTATTTTTCTTGCACCCGTTATGTTACAATACAAAATATATTTTCTTTATTTATTTTAATATTCATTTCAATGTGCATATTCTAAAAGTTTTTATTTTGTGAAAATGTTTAGTTTTAAAGTGGGGGCTCGTTTTACAATTTAGGCATAAATTGGATCCGCCTTTTATGACCGTAATTTTGTTTTTTCATCGACGATGATTAAAATCTGACGTTTTTATTTTAGAGTAGCAAAGTCAAAAAGAAAACAAATAATAACAACAAAAGGTAATATTCAACTTTTTACTCGTAAATTCCTACCATAAAATTAGGCTTGGGCATTTTATCGTAGGTATTTACGAATAAAAAGTTGAATTGTATAAACGAACCCCCACTTTAAAACTAAGCATTCTCACAAAATAAAAGCTTTTAGAATATACACATTGAAGTGAATATTAAAATAAATAAAGGAAATATATTTAGTATAACGGTGAAAGAAAAATAAAACATTGCAAAAACACGGACATAAAATGGGGGTTCAGTTTATTTTATGGTAGGAATTTACGAGCAAATAGTCCTTCATTACCAATATTTTCTTGGAACTTTCACAGAAAATCACCTCCATTGCACAAGATTACTTGAAGTTATTCTAAAAGACGATAAAAATAAAGTTTACTTCATTCATATTAATGGCGATGCGTGATTGAATTTAAAAAGAATTAAAAAACAAAAAAAAACAAAAACAAAAAACAAAAACAAAACCAAAAACAAAACAAAAATTGAACAAAACGAAGCAACATAATGGCGTCCTCAACCAGAATCTTACTAATGAAAAGGACGTCCGAAAGACGCACAATGACAGTGACAAATACAACAATAAACGCTTCAACGACATCAGCCAAGACGAGCGGCGAACGTAGCAACAATAACGGAGATAGCGACAAGAAGGATTTGAACAAAAGAGACGAAAACATTGCCGAGACGCCTTCTCTATTTAGCGGTTTCTTTGATCGTCTGCTCATTCGAACTTGCATTATACCATGACTGCTGGGCGTCACAGACTTAAATGGCTGAAAGAAAGGCAAGCTGCCATTTGAACGCAAAAGATTTTTTTTCAATCGCATGTCCCAAAAGGGAACAGCGTCAACAACATGGTTTTGTCTTGTTTATTTTAATAGGTACTGGTAGACACTTCAATCCCCTTGTGTTTCTGTGTCATACTTCATTACAAATAATTTAAATATTGGATTTATTGAACTGTACACAAGAACAATGAAGACTTTTGGTCTTTGGTAAGGTTTTTGATGGACTCTGTTTCCTTCTGATCTTTTTTATAAAAATAAAAAAAAGACAATGAAAAATATTTGAAATGGAGTTGGCATTTAGTGAAAGAATATAGTAATTAGGAACATTTAATTAATGGATATCCTCAAACGTTTGTGGTTAGGCCTCATTTTGAACCCCCCGGTGAATTCTTTCATTACATTCTTATTTATCTATATTAATGACTAGCAGAGTCATCCGATGTTGGTCGGGATTTATAAAGTTAAAAATAATCTCTTATCTATATTCATATTGGGATTATTTTCATTTCATATCGTAAGACTATTTAAAAAACATAATTAGATTACGAATGATAATAGACGTTATAGCTAGTCGTCTTAATAGTACTAGTGATATTTTCGGTAATGAAGGACTATTTGCTCGTAAATTCCTACCATAAAATAAACTGAATCCAGCTGTTATCGAACCAGGAACCTTGTGGTTCCTAGTCGAACACTCTACCGACTGAGATAAACCGTCGTCGTCGTCGTCGTAGTTGTAGTTGGGGGCTCGTGGTGTAATGGTTATCGTCAGGTTGGGAAATGGACAAGATGAGACGAGTTCATATCCTGGATCTGTCTGTTTGCATTTCACATTGCGCTAATACTCTTAGGAAAGGTACGAATTCAAATATATCCCCTCCAACTATGGGTAAATAGTAGGACAAACGGAGCTCTTTAACCTTGGTATGGTAACCGGTCTAGGAGAAGTAAGACTCTAAATTCAAACCAAATGGCCCCTCTTCCCGTAGGTCAAACCACTTTGAGAGCAGGTCAAATAAATTTGTTTAAAAATTATTCGCAAATGATAAGAACACCTGATGCTATACAACCGTAAATTATTTGTATTGATCGTAGTTACTTGAAACTATAATTATTTACCCAGGAGAATTGTTAGATTCGTGAAGCCTTATAACTGTGTACAAAAGTCTATCATCAAATAGAAACAATTACTTGAAACCATAAAACTGTGTACAAATTATTTGTATTAGATAGGAATACCGCCCTGTCATCTGGGGCGTTAGAATGCACCGACTGCACCTCTGCAAAGGGGTAAGACTCCCCCAAATGGAGCCACCTGTTGGCCGTGGTTGGCGACCTGTGATGCTTATGGATAGAGCCCAGGTAGATGAGCAGTTCATGGCATGCAATACTCCACTTTGGCCCTATCTTGGGCTAGATGGGCGGTCGGAGAGGCCCCCTCCGATCAATCGGCTGGTCACGTCAAGCCCTAGCACCTATATGATTTTGCCAACCCTATTGCCCTTATGGCAAGCCCCAACCCTTTTTATCATATGGGTGCTAGAAGGCGGTGGCTGCGGGTCTACATGTCCTGGGAATGACGTTAAACTCTGATGGTGAGGTTCCAGTTCTGGAGGTTTGGGGAATGTGGAGCACCCCTTCATCACCATTGCTCCCTGGTCCACTCTGACCCGGAGTGGTAGTACCTGTTAGGGTCCCATCTATGGGTTAAATAGAAAAATGTATTTATAAAAAAATTGTATTATCCATTAAGAATTGATTTATTTCAAAACTTTATCGGCATTAAATGACCCACTGAGGTTGATATGCCGTAAAACAAAACAAACCAAACCAAAGATAGGAATACTTGACATCATATTACTTGAAACCATACAATGGCGTACAAATTATTTGTATTAGATAAGAATATTTGATATCAAATAACTGCGTGCAAAAGAATCTTAAGAAACAACTACAGTAAGTAAAGTCGTCGGGGTGGCCTAAAGTCGGTATCAGCAAGACAGCGAGGGAGTCTATCCCCTTTTCAATAGCGCTAGACCAAAGAGATTGTTTTTGCGTTTGAGACGGAGCGCCACACCTACTATCAGCTCCTTATTTTACCGCACATATCCCTGTGCTACTCTGAGTTGGCGAGGGCTGTTATCGAACAAGGAACCTTGTGGTTCCTAGTCGAACACTCTACTGACTGAGATAAACCGGCCCCGAAAAGAAATAAGTATACACACATGTAAATATGAATGTACAATGAACGTAATTCGCTGCCGTAAAATAATCCTGTCGTTAAAATCAATAAAAACCAAAAGTTAAAAATAATGTATATATTTACCAACTCCTCCGCACCAGCAGGATGTGACACAAGGTCAATTTCTTAAGCGGAGTTCAACAGGTTTGAATTCAGAGTTTTCCTTCTCCTAGACTGGTTACCTAGCCATGGTAAAAGAGCCCAGTCTGCCCTGCTATTTACCCATAGCTGGAGGGAGAGTAGGCTTCATACCTTTCCCAAGGGTATTAGCGCTAAGTGAAATGCAATTACCATGTCCAGGATTTGAACTCGGGGCGACGAGTCCATTTCCCATGACTTTAACCATTACACCACGCGCTTCCTAAAAAAAATAATTTTTTAAATAATGTATAGGTTGTCAAAATGTTTGATGCAGAACTAGAAAATTTAGTATGTATACTTATTGAATTTAGGAGAACGTTTTGGCGAACTGCTTATTTGTTTCTCATAATGAAATTAGTCACTCACCCAAAGATGGTCTTTGATAATAGAAAATAACCAAAAGGATACCATGTTGCTGCAAGACATATCTAAGCACAGAGAAATTATAATTTTCAGACTTCGAAAGAAAAATAACGAATTGTTGTCTTATTAAAATAATTGATAATCAATTAAACATGGTTGGGTTTATAGATCATTATTCAAGTTGGAAAGGTAAAAGAATTATATAGAATTAGAAGCGGCTACCCAGCGTCACTTGGGTAGAGGAGGGATCAAAAATACATAGTGTATTGATTTGTTTACTTTTGTGATTCACAAATGCTGGAAAAGGTCGAAGTAGAATTTCAATGCTATTTCTATGTATATCGTAATTTTTAGATATCTTCGACTATAAATCAAATCTTTTGTGATTCACAAATGCTGCAAAAGGTCTAAGTAGAATTTCAATGCTATTTCTATGTATATCTTAATTTTTAGATATTTTTGACTATAAATCAAATCGTTTGTGATTCACAAATGCTGGAAAAGGTCTAAGTAGAATTTCAATACTATTTCTATGTATATGTTAATTTTTAGATATCTTCGACTATAAATCAAATCTTTTGTGATTCACAAATGCTGGAAAAGGTCTAAGTAGAATTTCAATGCTATTTCTATGTATATCTTAATTTTTAGATATTTTTGACTATAAATCAAATCTTTTGTGATTCACAAATGGTGGAAAAGGTCTAAGTAGAATTTCAATGCTATTTCTATGTATATCTTAATTTTTAGATATTTTTGACTATAAATCAAATCTTTTGTGATTCACAAATTGTGGAAAAGGTCTAAGTAGAATTTCAATGCTATTTCTATGTATATCTTAATTTTTAGAGATCTTCGACTATAAATCAAATCTTTTGTGATTCACAAATGGTGGAAAAGGTCTAAGTAGAATTTCAATGCTATTTCTATGTATATCTTAATTTTTAGATATTTTTGACTATGAATCAAATCTTTTGTGATTCACAAATGGTGGAAAAGGTCTAAGTAGAATTTCAATGCTATTTCTATGTATATCTTAATTTTTAGATATCTTCGACTATAAATCAAATCTTTTGTGATTCACAAATGGTGGAAAAGGTCTAAGTAGAATTTCAATGCTATTTCTATGTATATCTTAATTTTTAGATATTTTTGACTATAAATCAAATCTTTTGTGATTCACAAATGGTGGAAAAGGTCTAAGTAGAATTTCAATGCTATTTCTATGTATATCTTAATTTTTAGATATCTTCGACTATAAATCAAACCTTTTGTGATTCACAAATGCTGGAAAAGGTCTAAGTAGAATTTCAATGCTATTTCTATGTATATCTTAATTTTTAGATATATTCGACTATAAATCAAATCTTTTGTGATTCACAAATGGTGGAAAAGGTCTAAGTAGAATTTCAATGCTATTTCTATGTATATCTTAATTTTTTAGATATCTTCGACTATAAATTAAATCTTTTGTGATTCACAAATGCTGGAAAAGGTCTAAGTAGAATTTCAATGCTATTTCTATGTATATCTTAATTTTTAGATAGCTTCGACTATAAATCAAATCTTTTGTGATTCACAAATGGTGGAAAAGGTCTAAGTAGAATTTCAATGCTATTTCTATGTATATCTTAATTTTTTAGATATCTTCGACTATAAATTAAATCTTTTGTGATTCACAAATGCTGGAAAAGGTCTAAGTAGAATTTCAATGCTATTTCTATGTATATCTTAATTTTTAGATATATTCGACTATAAATCAAATCTTTTGTGATTCACAAATGGTGGAAAAGGTCTAAGTAGAATTTCAATGCTATTTCTATGTATATCTTAATTTTTTAGATATCTTCGACTATAAATTAAATCTTTTGATTCACAAATGCTGGAAAAGGTCTAAGTAGAATTTCAATGCTATTTCTATGTATATCTTAATTTTTAGATATATTCGACTATAATCAAATCTTTTGTGATTCACAAATGGTGGAAAAGGTCTAAGTAGAATTTCAATGCTATTTCTATGTATATCTTAATTTTTTAGATATCTTCGACTATAAATTAAATCTTTTGTGATTCACAAATGCTGGAAAAGGTCTAAGTAGAATTTCAATGCTATTTCTATGTATATCTTAATTTTTAGATATCTTCGACTATAAATCAAACCTTTTGTGATTCACAAATGCTGGAAAAGGTCTAAGTAGAATTTCAATGCTATTTCTATGTATATCTTAATTTTTAGATATATTCGACTATAAATCAAATCTTTTGTGATTCACAAATGCTGGAAAAGGTCTAAGTAGAATTTCAATGCTATTTCTATGTATATCTTAATTTTTTAGATATCTTCGACTATAAATTAAATCTTTTGTGATTCACAAATGGTGGAAAAGGTCTAAGTAGAATTTCAATGCTATTTCTATGTATATCTTAATTTTTAGATAGCTTCGACTATAAATCAAATCTTTATAATTTTTGAACAAAATCAAGAGCCAGGGATATTTGATGTGCATATATATTCACTTTGTCGTTAATTGTTTTATTTTTGTAGTTTCATCCGGAATACATACATGCATACAAACTAACTGCCTTTTATATATGTATAGATTATTCTTTAATTGATATTAACAAGGGGCAGTCCCCGTGGCGTGGTGGCTAACGTGTTGGACTGCGACATTGAATAAGCGAGTTCGAACTCAATTATTCCTTTAAAAATTACAGTTTTTGCAGACAAAAACACAGGTCATGCCGTCTCTATAGAAACGATAGAGGATTTAGGAAGATGAAGGTGGGTTTATGGGGCGTCTAATTTTCGGCAATGAACTGGCTGTAAATTGCAGTTATAAACTCGCACTCATTATTTTTCACGACAAAATTGTGTACCGTGAATATCAGTATCTTCAATGTGTTTATTTCAATTTTGAAAATACGTTTTTGAAACTATTTCTTTTGTCGACTACTATATTCATTTATCCGCATTTTCATAAAAATGAACGATAGATAATCTTCATAACGCAACACGAAAAGCAAAAACAACGGTTTGTCTTGTGCAAGTGAATTCTGCAATACTCAATTCTATAAGAACGGTTACATTTCTGCTTGACATTGACTAGAGACGTTTTGGTCAATAGGAAAAGACAGTAGGCTTATTGATAATGGCAGTAATGTTCTGTCACGCGATCAGACCATTAACCTTTGGCATAAAAACACCGGCAACTACAGCCACAACAAATCATGGCAACAAAATAGTATTTAAGATAGCAAAACGACGCTTGATGAGGAGGAATAGATTATTATTATTATTATTATTATTATTATTATTATTATTATTATTATTATTATTATTATTATTATTATTATTATCATCATTATTATTATTATTATTATTATTATTATTATTATTATTATTATTATTATTATTTACTCCTTTTGAGTTTTCACATCAGTGTTAGCTGATGGTGTTTCACTGGAGTCTGAGTGACAGCAAGTCTCCTCAGGTCTCCATGACTCTTCTGAGTATTCTGGCAGATTGCAGCAGTGCAGTGTTCTGAATGGTTTCAATCCTTCCTCTGATATCCAAACTTTCCAAACCCTTTTCTAATCCTTTTGGGACTGTTCCAAGTGCACCAACTACAATTGGTATAACTTTCACTTTCATATTCCATAACTTTTTCAGTTCTCTGGCAAGGTCCAGATATTTGTCAATTTTTTCATTTTCCTTTAACTTCACCCTGTGATCCGCTGGCACTGCAAAATCCACTAGTTGACAAGTTCTTTCTTTTTTGTTAATCAACACTAGGTCTGGTCTTCTTGCTGGGATAAGGTGATCCGTTTTAATTTCAAAGTCCCAGAGAATTTTGTGAATTATTATTATTATTATTATTATTATTATTATTAGTAGTAGTAGTAGTAGTACAAAATAAAAAACACACTCCGGGCGATATAAAAATAGATTTTTGAAACATATTGCCTGAGGGGTGGGAGTAAAAAATTCAATGTCAGCGAGTTTGTACCCTAAGTAAGTAAAATCATCAAATTCATTAAAGGATTAAAAAATAAAACAATTTGCAATGTAAACTTTGAATATGTATTAAAATAAAACAAACTATATATAGATGTATAATACCAGTTATGTATTTATTAAAACTTGTTTTAAAAAACAATGAGGACTGTCTAATGTTGCATGTTCAAATTTTGAGTGTATTTATTAAATAAATACACTCAAAATTTGAACATGCCAAAAATCGTAGAATAAATTTTATTCTATGTTATGACGATTTTGGGTAATGTGACGTAAGCAGTGACGTCATTTTTCTTACAGACTAAAACCGGAAGCGAATCTCCATTATTAATAGATTATTATTATTATTATTATTATTATTATTATTATTATTTTCACCCCTTTTGAGTTTTTCACATCAGAGTTAGCTGATGGTATTTCACTGGAGTCTGAGTGACAACAAGTCTCCTCAGGTTCCCAGGACTCTTCTGTGTATTCTAGCCGATTGCAGCAGTGCAGTAGTCTGGATGGTCTTAATTCTTCCTCTGATTTCTAGATCCTCCAGTCTTTTTCCTAAGTTTTTTGGTACCGTTCCAAATTATTATTATTATTATTATTATTATTATTATTATTATTATTATTATTATTATTATTATATCACTTCTTTCGAGTGGTCTTTCTCTGGAGCCTTGAGTGACAGCAAGTCTTCTCGTGTCTCCAGGACTCTTATGAGTGTTCTAGCCGATCCCAACAATGTTGTTTTCTGGATGGCCTGGATTATTCCTTTGATTTCCAATTCATCCAGACTTTTCTCAAAGTATTGGGGACCGTTCCAAGGACACAAATTACAGTTGGTACGACTTTTATCTTTATGTTCCACAGTTTTTTTCAGTTCTCTGGCCAAGCCTTCTTATATATCTCTGTATATTAATAGTCGTGTTCCTTAATCTTCCGACCGTTATTATCTTGCAACAAACACCCTATGGTTAAAATTGAGACCGTCCAAATCGACCAAGAGGAAATGCAAAAAATAAAAACCCTGATTATTTGGTGTCGCTTATACGTCGAATTATTATTTCTCATGAGTGTTGTCACCTTAGCTTAGTAATTGGCAATTCCGTGTTTATTGCAAAGAAAGAAAGTTAAGAAAAAAGAATGATACACAGAAAAATATAAGACAGAAAAAAAAAGAAAGAAAGAGAACAGATAAGCGCGCGGAAGCTAATATGTCTGAATCAAACATGATGAAAAGGAAAATATGAAGAGAAAGAAATAAAGAAGAGAGAGAGGAGAGAGAGAGAGAGAGAAGAGAGAGAGAGAGAGAGAGAGAGAGTTAAATCAAGATTATTATACTTTTTCACAAGGTTCTTGGTTCGATACCAGCCCTCGCCAATTCAGCGTATGAGTAGCACAGGGATCTGTACTGTAAAGGAGGAGCTGGTTGTAGGCGAGTGTTTGCTGGTGGATCTTCTCTGGGGCTTTAAGTGATAGCAAGTCTCCTCGGATCTCCAGGACTCCTCTGAGTATTCTAGTATGTATTCTGCTATTGTATGGTTTGACTCGGTTCTTCTTCTTCTTCTTCTTCTTCTTCTTCTTCTTCTTCTTCTAATAATAATAATAATAATAATAATAATAATAATTGCGAAAAGACAAATACCTTCACCTTACCAGAGAACAAAAAAAAACCCTGTGGAACATGAGAGTGACTGTAGTACCAATTGTAATTAGTACCCTTGGAATGGTCTAATAATATTGGAAAAAAGACTGAAGGAAGTGGAAAGCAAAAGAAGGGTCCAGACCATCAGGACAACAGCATATCTAAGATCGGCTAGAATACCCAGAAGAGTCCTGGAGACTTGCTGTCACCCAGAATCCACCAAAAAAACACCAGCTAACGTTGGTGTGAAAAACTCGCAACGAGTGATCCCAACAATGATCGCCGAATTAAACGACTTAATCTATGTAGGAGAAAAACTAGTCAGTGATAAAATTGGTATTCCCCTA
The DNA here is from genome assembly GCA_023376005.1 of Doryteuthis pealeii. Lineage (NCBI taxonomy): Eukaryota > Metazoa > Mollusca > Cephalopoda > Myopsida > Loliginidae > Doryteuthis > Doryteuthis pealeii. Next base: position 14,103,596 of record CM042163.1, read on the forward strand.
TGGAACCTTAACAGAAACACAAACGCTGGATGGGAAATAAACATAGAAAGACATATAGAGAAACTACGGCAACAAGCAAAAGCATTAAAGAAGGGAAAATACACGAGGACAAAATGGAATGAAAAGACTGGAGAACAAAGATAACAGCTACTATACTGTCAACAACTAAGAAGAAATAAATCAAAAGATATTGGGAAAAAAAGGGAGACTCAAAAGATACCGGGGCAGAACAAGCAATACAAGCAAATAGGACCTTCCAAATAACGAAATAAAATTTACAGCAAGTCGGTGGCGAAAGCATGAAAACATCTCTTGCAAAGGAACAACACTTTTGGAGAAAGATATGACAAAAAAAAGAACCAAAAAGCCGAATGGATAAATAACATGAAAAAAAAAAAAAAAAAAAAAAAGAATTGCAAGGACACGAAGAACGACCCGACTAGCTAAAAACAAAACCCAAGAAATACCAAATGGAAAAAAAAGGCCATGATGGTATACATGGATTCTAGTTTAAAAAAAAATTCACGTTCATTCCATGACAAATTGGCTCGGTAACTGAATAAATGCTAACAAGAAGTAAACATGACGAAGGGAAAAACTATCCTGATCTAGAAAGACCCCCTTCCAAAAGAAACCGTCCTTCTTGTCTATCTATAATGTGGAAATTTCTAACTTCACAGATAAGAGAAGAAAAACAGAATTTATGAGGAAGTGCGTCCGCGGTCTGCCGCCTCAAAACCGCTACCGGTGACTATCAAAATAACAACCCCAGCTCGTCGTAATTCTTGTTTATTTTTCGTAATTTGTCGTAATTCTTGTTTAGAGATGAAGATGGATAATAGTTTTGAATAGACTGAGATAGATAAACAAACAAAATAATATAGATAGATACGAACAATGGAGATAGATAGATAGATATTTTCGACAAGTAAATGTATTTGGGTGGGGTCGCTTCTTTTTTTTCGTAATTCTTGTTTAATTTAAACTAAAAACAAGACATTAAACAAAACATGAATGAAAAAATCTTAGTATTTAAAGTAAATAGATAAATATGAACAAATTGAGATAGATAGATAGATAGATAGATATGAAGATGGATAGTTTTGAATAGACTGAGCTGGTCGTTATTTTAATAGTCACCGGGTAACAACTCTTGAGGCAGGAGAGACGGGACGTACTTCCTCATAAATTACCGAAAAACATTTCCGGAAGAACAGAAAGGATACGATAAAGTAACAAGAGGAAACTAACGATCGACTATTTTAGACCAGTACATTCTCATATAAGTTAAAACAAGACAGAAAGATGGAGGTCTAGCATAGGATTGAAATACAGAAAGGCCTATGATTTTTCCCCGCAAATCTATTATAATGGAGATTGTGGGTTTGGTCTGTCTGTAACCGAAATATATTACTATAACAACACAATTCCTTTGTTATTTACATCACATTCTCGCCTGACTTTATTTTATTTAAACGTCAAATTTTAATAAAATTGTTTTACATCATTAAGACTGTTAACAATATCTACATACACAGAACATGCAATTGTATTTTATATATACAAACAAAATAGCGGTTCACAGTGTAATGGGCAAGCTGATTGCATATTGATCTTAAAAATTGGATTTAATTAAATATATGCTAAGTATTATTGATTTCTAATTGTTTGATTTTATCTTAATGAATATGAAGCAAAAATCTCGGGATATCTTAAAAAGAAATCCATTAACCAAGAAAATAACTACTATTATTCTTTTACTTCCTATTTAAACTAAATAGTTAAATTAGGAAAATTTACCAATGAAAGAGGGGAGTAAATGGAAAAATGATGGAAGAGTTACTTTCAAAGTTGTTCTATTTTTCAATCATACCCCTCTGTCCAAATTTTGTTATCTGCATTCTTATTCAGTTTTATTAGCCTTTCTAATTTAATAATGATATTTATTATATTAAAACTTAATACTTGCACCGGAGGGTGCATTTATTTGCTAGTTTAGATAAATTGAATGTCTAAAAATGTCCAAATATCCGACACAGTCAATAAACTTCACGACAGAGCTATGGAAAACTGAAAAAAATGGATGAACAGTAGGAGACAAACCCTAAGAAAAGGTGAAAAAAAGGTATGTACCAGGAAGACTCCATCTCGCCATTGTGCAATACTCTAGAACCATTCTTAAATGGATAAAGGATGACTCCGACAAATGGACCAAAAAGACAGAGGCATTATTGTTTGAGTAACTGGCCGTCAATCCTTGGTTCCAGTGTAAAAGAACTTAAAGTGAACAAGTGAGCCAATAAGTCCTTGTGAGATAGTGTCCTTTTAGCTCCGACGTCCAAGATGGTCCGAGTGTCAATGAGTTAAGATTAGAATCAGGCCTCTATAAAATACACCAACAGCAGTAGCAGCACTGCAGTGATTGGATAATAGGAAATCTTCGGTGGTCAGCGTGGTAGTCAACGAGTCTATATTAGAAGTAGGCATCTGGCACACGCCTTATATAAACAAAAATGCCAACAATTTTTATGGGGCACAGCCTAACTATACGTGTCAGAAAAGAAAGGCGGAAGAGAAATCAACTAGCATTGGCAGATCTGTAGATGCGAAAGTAGAGAACCCGAGGAATACACAAAAAAGATCAAAGAAAGACAATTACAACAGCCATATATCAACATATATATGGAAGCGCGTGGTGTAATGGTTAAAGTCATGGAAATGGACTCGTCGCCCCCGAGTTCAATCCTGGACGTGGTAATTGCATTTCCACTTAGTGCTAATACCTTGGGAAAGGTATGAATCCTATTCTCCCTCCAGCTATGGGTTAATAGAAGGGGCAGACTGGGCTCTTTAAACTTGGTTAGGCAACCGGTCTAGGAGAGGAAAACTCTGATTCAACCTGCTGATCCGCTTAAGAAATTGGGACCTTGTGTCGCATCCTGTCGGCGGAGGAGTTGAATTCAGAGTTTCCTTCCTCCTAGACCGGTTGCCCTAACCAGTTTAAAGAGCCCAGTCTGCCTACTATTTACCCATAGCTGGAGGGAGAATAGGATTCATACCTTTCCCAGGGTATTAGCAACTAAGTGAAATGCAATTACCACGTCCAGGATTTGAACTCGGGCGAACGATGTCCATTTCCCATACTTTAACCATTCACCACAGCGCTCCATATATATGTTGATATATGGCTGTTGTAATTAAGTCTTTCTTTGATTTTTGTGTATTCTCGGGTTCTCTACTTGTCGCATCTACAAGACTTGCCAATGCTAGTGATTTCTCTTCCGCCTTCTTTTCTTGACACGTATAGTTAGGCTGTGCCTAAAATTGTTGGATTTTTTTGTGTATATAAGGCGTGTGCCAGATGCCTACTTCTAAATATAGACTCGTTGACTACACGTGACCACCGAAGATTCCTATTATCCAATCACTGCAGTGCTGCTACTGCTGTTGGTGTATTTATAGAGGCCTGATTCTAAATCTTAACTCATTGACACTCGGACCATCTTGGACGTCGGAGCTAAAGACACTATCCTCACAAGGACCTTATTGGTTTTACTCACTTGTTCACTTTAAGTTCTTTTACAACTGGAACCAACGGGATGACGGCCAGTTACTCAACAATAATGCCTCTGTCTTTTGGTCCATTTGTCGGAGTTCATCCTTTGTCCATTTTAAGAATGGTCTAGAGTATTGCACAATGGCGAGATGGAGTCTTCCTGGTACATACCTTTTTTTCACCTTTCTTAGGGTTTGTCCTCCTACTGTTCATTCCATTTTTCAGTTTTCCATAGCTCTCGTCGTGAAGTTTATGACTGTGTCGGATATTCTGGACATTTTTAGACATTCAATTATCTAAACTAGCAAATAAATGCACCCTCCGGGTGCAAGTATTTAAGTTTTAATATAATAAAATATCATATTAAATTAGAAAGGCTAATAAAACTGAATAAGAATGCAGATAACAAATTTGGAACAGAGGGGGTATGATTGAAAAATAGAACAACTTTGAAAGTAACTCTTCCATCATTTTCCATTACTCCCTCTTTCATTGGTAAATTTTTCCTAATTTAACTATTTAGTTAAAATAGGAAGTAAAGAATAATAGTAGTTATTTTTTCTTGTTAATGGATTTCTTTAAGATTTATCCCCGAGATTTTTGCTCATATTCATTAAGATAAAATCAAACAATTAGAAATCAATAATACTTAGCATATATTTATTAAAATCCAATTTTTAAGATCAATATGCAAATCAGCTTGCCCATTCACACTGTGAACCGCTATTTGTTGTATATATAAATACAATTGCATGTTCTGTGTATGTAGATATTGTTAACAGTCTTAATGATGTAAAACAATTTTATTAATAATTGACGTTTAAATAAAATAAAGTCAGGGAGAATGTGATGTAAATAACAAAGGGAATTGTGGTTTGTATAGTAATATAGTTTCGGTTACAGACAGACAAACCCACAATCTCCATTATAATAAGATTTGCGGGGAAAAATCATAGGCCTTTCTGTATTCAATCCATGCTAGACCTCCATCTTTCTGTCTTGTTTTAACTTATATGAGAATGTACTGGTCTATAAATAGTCGATCGTTAGTTCCTCTTGTTACTTTATCGTATCCTTTCTGTTCTTCCGGAAATGTTTTTCGGTAATTTATGAGGAAGTACGTCCCGGTCTCCTGCCTCAAGAGTTGTTACCCGGTGACTATTAAAATAACGACACAGCTCAGTCTATTCAAAACTATCCATCTTCATATCTATCTATCTATCTATCTATCTCAATTTGTTCATATTTATCTATATTACTTTAAATACTAAGATTTTTTTTTCATTCATGTTTGTTTAATGTCTTGTTTTTAGTTTAAATAAACAAGAATTACGAAAAAAAAAGAAGCGACCCCACCCAAATACATTTACTTGTCGAAAATATCTATCTATCTATCTCCATTTGTTCGTATCTATCTATATTATTTTGTTTGTTTATCTATCTCAGTCTATTCAAAACTATATATCCATCTTCATCTCTAAACAAGAATTACGACAAATTACGAAAAATAAACAAGAATTACGACGAGCTGGGGTTGTTATTTTGATAGTCACCGGGTAGCGGTTTTTGAGGCGGCAGACCGGGACGCACTTCCTCATAAATTACCTGTTTTTCTTCTCTTATCTGTGAAGTTAGAAATTTCCACATTATAGATAGACAAGAAGGACGGTTTCTTTTGGAAGGGGGTCTTTCTAGATCAGGATAGTTTTTCCTTCGTCATGTTTACTTCTTGTTAGCATTTATTCAGTTACCGAGCCAATTTTCATGGATGAACGTGAATTTTTTTTTAAACTAGAATCCATGTTAACCATCATGGCTTTTTTTCCATTTGGTATTTTCTTGGGTTTTTGTTTTTAGCTAGTCGGGTCGTCTTCGTGTCCTTGCAATTCTTTTTTTTTTTTTTTTTTTCATGTTATTTATCTCATTCGGCTTTTTGGTTCTTTTTTTGTCATATCTTTCTCAAAAGTGTTGTTCCTTTGCAAGAGATGTTTTCAATGCTTTCGCCACCGACTTGCTGGTAAAATTTTATTTGTTATTTTGGAAGGTCCTATTTTGCTTGTATTGCTTGGTCTGGCCGGTACTTTTGAGTCTCCTTTTTTTTCCCAATATCTTTTGATTTTATTTCTTCTAGTTGTGTTGACAGTATAGTTAGCTGTTATCTTTGTTCTCCAGTCTTTTCATTCCATTTTGTCCTCGTGTATTTTCCCTTCTTTATGCTTTTGCTTGTTGCCGTAGTTTCTCTATATGTTTTCTATGTTTATTTCCCATCCAGCGTTTGTGTTTCTGTAAGGTTCCATAGGGGAATAACCAATTTTATCACTGACTTTTTTCTCCTACATAGATTAAGTCGTTTAATTCGCGATCATTGTTGGGATCACTCGTTGCGAGTTTTTCACACCACGTTAGCTGGGTGTTTTTTTGGTGGATTCTGGGTGACAGCAAGTCTCCAGGACTCCTTCTGGGTATTCTAGCCGATCTAGATATGCTGTTGTCCTGATGGTCTGGACCCTTTTTCTTTCCACTTCTTCAGTCTTTTTTTCCAATATTATTAGACCATTCCAAGGGTACTAATTACAATTGGTACTACAGTCACTCTCATGTTCCACAGGGTTTTTTTTTGTTCTCTGGTAAGGTGAAGGTATTTGTCTTTTCGCAATTATTATTATTATTATTATTATTATTATTATTAGAAGAAGAAGAAGAAGAAGAAGAAGAAGAAAGAAGAAGAAGAACCGAGTCAAACATACAATAGCAGAAATACATACTAGAATACTCAGAGGAGTCCTGGAGATCGAGGAGACTTGCTATCACTTAAAGCCCCAGAGAAGATCCACCAGCAAACACTCGCCTACAACCAGCTCCTCCTACAGTCAAGATCCCTGTGCTACTCATACGCTGAATTGGGAGGGGCTGGTTATCGAACCAAGAACCTTGTGAAAAAGTATAATAATCTTGATTTAACTCTCTCTCTCTCTCTCTCTCTCTCTCTCTCTCTCTCTCTCTCTCTCTCTCTCTTCTTTATTTCTTTCTCTTCATATTTCCTTTTCATCATGTTGATTCAGACATATTAGCTTCCGCGCGCTTATCTGTTCCCTTTCTTCTTTTTTTTCTGTCTTATATTTTTCTGTGTATCATTCTTTTTTCTTAACTTTCCTTTCTTTGCAATAAACACGGAATTGCCAATTACTAAGCTAAGGTGACAACACTCATGAGAAATAATAATTCGACGTATAAGCGACACCAAATAATCAGGGTTTTTATTTTTTGCATTTCCTCTTGTCGATTTGGACGTCTCAATTTTAACCATAGGTGTTTGTTGCAAGATAATAACGGTCGGAAGTTAAGGAAACGAACTATTAATATACAGAGATATATAAGAAGGCTTGGCCAGAGAACTGAAAAAACTGTGAACATAAAGATAAAAGTCGTACCAACTGTAATTTGTGTCCTTGGAACGGTCCCCAATACTTTGAAAAAAGTCTGGATGAATTGGAAATCAAAGGAATAATCCAGGCCATCCAGAAACAACATTGTTGGGATCGGCTAGAACACTCATAAGAGTCCTGAGACACGAGAAGACTTGCTGTCACTCAGGCTCCAGAGAAAGACCACTCGAAAGAAGTGATATAATAATAATAATAATAATAATAATAATAATAATAATAATAATAATAATAATAATAATTTGGAACGGTACCAAAAAAACTTAGGAAAAAGACTGGAGGATCTAGAAATCAGAGGAAGAATTAAGAACCATCCAGACTACTGCACTGCTGCAATCGCTAGAATACACAGAAGAGTCCTGGGAACCTGAGGAGACTTGTTGTCACTCAGACTCCAGTGAAATACCATAGCTAACTCTGATGTGAAAAACTCAAAAGGGGTGAAAATAATAATAATAATAATAAATAATAATATAAATAATAATCTATTAATAATGGAGATTCGCTTCGGTTTTAGTCTGTAAAAAAATGACGTCACTGCTTACGTCACATTACCAAAATCGTCATAACATAGAATAAAATTTATTCTACGATTTTTGGCATGTTCAAATTTTGAGTGTATTTATTTAATAATACACTCAAAATTTGAACATGCAATTAGACAGTCCTCATTGTTTTTAAAACAAGTTTTAATAAATACATAACTGGTATTATACATCTATATATAGTTTTTTTATTTTAATACATATTCAAAGTTTACATTGCAAATTGTTTTATTTTTTAATCCTTTAATGAATTTGATGATTTTACTTACTTAGGGTACAAACTCGCTGACATTGAATTTTTTACTCCACCCCTCAGGCAATATGTTTCAAAAATCTATTTTATATCGCCCGAGTGTGTTTTTATTTTGTACTACTACTACTACTAACTAATAATAATAATAATAATAATAATAATAATAAAATTCACAAAATTCTCTGGGACTTTGAATTAAAACGGATCACCTTATCCCAGCAAGAAGACCAGACCTAGTGTTGATTAACAAAAAAGAAAGAACTTGTCAACTAGTGGATTTTGCAGTGCCAGCGGATCACAGGGTGAAGTTAAAGGAAAATGAAAAAATTGACAAATATCTGGACCTTGCCAGAGAACTGAAAAAGTTATGGAATATGAAAGTGAAAGTTATACCAATTGTAGTTGGTGCACTTGAAACAGTCCCAAAAGGATTAGAAAAGGGTTTGGAAAGTTTGGATATCAGAGGAAGGATTGAAACCATTCAGAACACTGCACTGCTGCAATCTGCCAGAATACTCAGAAGAGTCATGGAGACCTGAGGAGACTTGCTGTCACTCAGACTCCAGTGAAAACCCATCAGCTAACACTGATGTGAAAACTCAAAGGAGTAAATAATAATAATATAATAATAATAATATAATATAATAATAATAATAATAATAGTAATATAATAATAATAATATAATAATATAATAATAATAATAATAATAATAATAATAATAATAATAATATTCCTCCTCATCAAGCGTCGTTTTGCTATCTTAAATACTATTTTGTTGCCATGATTTGTTGTGGCTGTAGTTGCCGGTGTTTTTATGCCAAAGGTTAATGGTCTGATCGCGTGACAGACATTACTGCCATTATCAATAAGCCTACTGTCTTTTCCTATTGACCAAAACGTCTCTAGTCAATGTCAAGCAGAAATGTAACCGTTCTTATAGAATTGAGTATTGCAGAATTCACTTGCACAAGACAAACCGTTGTTTTTGCTTTCGTGTTGCGTTATGAAGATTATCTATCGTTCATTTTTATGAAAATGCGGATAAATGAATATAGTAGTCGACAAAAGAAATAGTTTCAAAAACGTATTTTCAAAATTGAAATAAACACATTGAAAGATACTGATATTCACGTACACAATTTTGTCGTGAAAAATAATGAGTGCGAGTTTATAACTGCAATTTACAGCCAGTTCATTGCCGAAAATTAGACGCCCCATAAACCCACCTTCATCTTCCTAAATCCTCTATCGTTTCTATAGAGACGGCATGACCTGTGTTTTTGTCTGCAAAAACTGTAATTTTAAAGGAATAATTGAGTTCGAACTCGCTTATTCAATGTCGCAGTCCAACACGTTAGCCACACGCACGGGGACTGCCCCTTGTTAATATCAATTAAAGAATAATCTATACATATATAAAAGGCAGTTAGTTTGTATGCATGTATGTATTCCGGATGAAACTACAAAAATAAACAATTAACGACAAAGTGAATATATATGCACATCAAATATCCCTGGCTCTTGATTTTTGTCAAAAATTATAAAGATTTGATTTATAGTCGAAGCTATCTAAATTAAGATATACATAGAAATAGCATTGAAATTCTACTTAGACCTTTTCCACCATTTGTGAATCACAAAAGATTTAATTTATAGTCGAAGATATCTAAAAATTAAGATATACATAGAAATAGCATTGAAATTCTACTTAGACTTTTCCACATTTGTGAATCACAAAAGATTTGATTATAGTCGAATATATCTAAAAATTAAGATATACATAGAAATAGCATTGAAATTCTACTTAGACCTTTTCCAGCATTTGTGAATCACAAAAGGTTTGATTTATAGTCGAAGATATCTAAAAATTAAGATATACATAGAAATAGCATTGAAATTCTACTTAGACCTTTTCAGCATTTGTGAATCACAAAAGATTTAATTTATAGTCGAAGATATCTAAAAATTAAGATATACATAGAAATAGCATTGAAATCTACTTAGACCTTTTCCACCATTTGTGAATCACAAAAGATTTGATTTATAGTCGAATATATCTAAAAATTAAGATATACATAGAAATAGCATTGAAATTCTACTTAGACCTTTTCCAGCATTTGTGAATCACAAAAGATTTAATTTATAGTCGAAGATATCTAAAAAATTAAGATATACATAGAAATAGCATTGAAATTCTACTTAGACTTTTCCACCATTTGTGAATCACAAAAGATTTGATTTATAGTCGAATATATCTAAAAATAAGATATACATAGAAATAGCATTGAAATTCTACTTAGACCTTTTCCAGCATTTGTGAATCACAAAGATTTAATTTATAGTCGAAGATATCTAAAAAATTAAGATTATCATAGAAATAGCATTGAAATTCTACTTAGACCTTTTCCACCATTTGTGAATCACAAAAGATTTGATTTATAGTCGAAGCTATCTAAAAATTAAGATAATACATAGAAATAGCATTGAAATTCTACTTAGACCTTTTCCAGCATTTGTGAATCACAAAAGATTTAATTTATAGTCGAAGATATCTAAAAAATTAAGATATACATAGAAATAGCATTGAAATTCTACTTAGACCTTTTCCACCATTTGTGAATCACAAAAGATTTGATTTATAGTCGAATATATCTAAAAATTAAAAGATATACATAGAAATAGCATTGAAATTCTACTTAGACCTTTTCCAGCATTTGTGAATCACAAAAGGTTTGATTTATAGTCGAAATATCTAAAAATTAAGAATATACATAGAAATAGCATTGAAATTCTACTTAGACCTTTTCCACCATTTGTGAATCACAAGATTTGATTATAAGTCAAAATATCTAAAAATTAAGATATACATAGAAATAGCATTGAAATTCTACTTAGACCTTTTCCACCATTTGTGAATCACAAAAGATTTTGATTTATAGTCGAAGATATCTAAAAATTAAGATATACATAGAAATAGCATTGAAATTCTACTTAGACCTTTTCCACCATTTGTGCAAAGATTTTGATTCATAGTCAAAAATATCTAAAAATTAAGATATACATAGAAATAGCATTGAAATTCTACTTAGACCTTTTCCACCATTTGTGAATCACAAAAGATTTGATTTTAGTCGAAGATCTCTAAAAATTAAGATATACATAGAAATAGCATTGAAATTCTACTTAGACCTTTTCCACATTTGTGAATCACAAAAGATTTGATTTATAGTCCTATCTAAAAATTAAGATATACATAGAAATAGCATTGAAATTCTACTTAGACCTTTTCCACCATTTGTGAATCACAAAAGATTTGATTTATAGTCAAATATCTAAAAATTAAGATATACATAGAAATAGCATTGAAATTCTACTTAGACCTTTTCCAGCATTTGTGAATCACAAAAGATTTGATTTATAGTCGAAGATATCTAAAATTAACATATACATAGAAATAGTATTGAAATTCTACTTAGACCTTTCCAGCATTTGTGATCACAAACGATTTGATTTATAGTCAAAAATATCTAAAAATTAAGATATACATAGAAATAGCATTGAAATTCTACTTAGACCTTTTGCAGCATTTGTGAATCACAAAAGATTTGATTTATAGTCGAAGATATCTAAAAATTACGATATACATAGAAATAGCATTGAAATTCTACTTCGACCTTTTCCAGCATTTGTGAATCACAAAAGTAAACAAATCAATACACTATGTATTTTTGATCCCTCCTCTACCCAAGTGACGCTGGGTAGCCGCTTCTAATTCTATATAATTCTTTTACCTTTCCAACTTGAATAATGATCTATAAACCCAACCATGTTAATTGATTATCAATTATTTTAATAAGACAACAATTCGTTATTTTCTTTCGAAGTCTGAAAATTATAATTTCTCTGTGCTTAGATATGTCTTGCAGCAACATGGTATCCTTTTGGTTATTTTCTATTATCAAAGACCATCTTTGGGTGAGTGCTAATTTCATTATGAGAAACAAATAAGCAGTTCGCCAAAACGTTCTCCTAAATTCAATAAGTATACATACTAAATTTTCTAGTTCTGCATCAAACATTTTGACAACCTATACATTATTTAAAAAATTATTTTTTTTAGGAAGCGCGTGGTGTAATGGTTAAAGTCATGGGAAATGGACTCGTCGCCCCGAGTTCAAATCCTGGACATGGTAATTGCATTTCACTTAGCGCTAATACCCTTGGGAAAGGTATGAAGCCTACTCTCCCTCCAGCTATGGGTAAATAGCAGGGCAGACTGGCTCTTTTACCATGCTAGGTAACCAGTCTAGGAGAAGGAAAACTCTGAATTCAAACCTGTTGAACTCCGCTTAAGAAATTGACCTTGGTCACATCCTGCTGGTGCGGAGGAGTTGGTAAATATATACATTATTTTTAACTTTTGGTTTTTATTGATTTTAACGACAGGATTATTTACGGCAGCGAATTACGTTCATTGTACATTCATATTACATGTGTGTATACTTATTTCTTTTCGGGCCGGTTTATCTCAGTCAGTAGAGTGTTCGACTAGGAACCACAAGGTTCCTTGTTCGATAACAGCCCTCGCCAACTCAGAGTAGCACAGGGATATGTGCGGTAAATAAGGAGCTGATAGTAGGTGTGGCGCTCCGTCTCAAACGCAAAAACAATCTCTTTGGTCTAGCGCTATTGAAAAGGGATAGACTCCCTCGCTGTCTTGCTGATACCGACTTTAGGCCACCCCGACGACTTTACTTACTGTAGTTGTTTCTTAAGATTCTTTGCACGCAGTTATTTGATATCAATATTCTTATCTAATACAAATAATTTGTACGCCATTGTATGGTTTCAAGTAATATGATGTCAGTATTCCTATCTTTGGTTTGGTTTGTTTGTTTTACGGCATATCAACCTCAGTGGGTCATTTAATGCCGATAAAGTTTTGAAAAATCAATTCTTAATGGATAATACAATTTTTTATAAAATACATTTTCTATTTAACCCATAGATGGACCCTAACAGGTACTACCACTCCGGGTCAGAGTGGACCAGGGAGCAATGGTGATGAAGGGGTGCTCCACATTCCCCAAACCTCCAGAACTGGAACCTCACCATCAGAGTTTAACGTCATTCCCAGGACATGTAGACCCGCAGCCACCGCCTTCTAGCACCCATATGATAAAAAGGGGTTGGGGCTTGCCATAAGGGCAATAGGGTTGGCAAAATCATATAGGTGCTAGGGCTTGACGTGACCAGCCGATTGATCGGAGGGGGCCTCTCCGACCGCCCATCTAGCCCAAGATAGGGCCAAAGTGGAGTATTGCATGCCATGAACTGCTCATCTACCTGGGCTCTATCCATAAGCATCACAGGTCGCCAACCACGGCCAACAGGTGGCTCCATTTGGGGGAGTCTTACCCCTTTGCAGAGGTGCAGTCGGTGCATTCTAACGCCCAGATGACAGGGCGGTATTCCTATCTAATACAAATAATTTGTACACAGTTTTATGGTTTCAAGTAATTGTTTCTATTTGATGATAGACTTTTGTACACAGTTATAAGGCTTCACGAATCTAACAATTCTCCTGGGTAAATAATTATAGTTCAAGTAACTACGATCATACAAATAATTTACGGTTGTATAGCATCAGGTGTTCTTATCATTGCGAATAATTTTTAAACAAATTTATTTGACCTGCTCTCAAAGTGGTTTGACCTACGGGAAGAGGGGCCATTTGGTTTGAATTTAGAGTCTTACTTCTCCTAGACGGTTACCATACCAGGTTAAAAGAGCTCCGTTTGTCCTACTATTTACCCATAGTTGGAGGGGATATATTTGAATTCGTACTTTCCTAAGAGTATTAGCGCAAATGTGAAATGCAAACAGACAGATCCAGGATATGAACTCGTCTCATCTTGTCCATTTCCAACCTGACGATAACCATTACACCACGAGCCCCAACTACAACTACGACGACGACGACGACGGTTTTATCTCAGTCGGTAGAGTGTTCGACTAGGAAACCCAAGGTTCCTGGTTCGATAACAGCTGGATTCAGTTTATTTTATGGTAGGAATTTACGAGCAAATAGTCCTTCATTACCGAAAATATCACTAGTACTATTAAGACGACTAGCTTATAACGTCTATTATCATTCGTAATCTAATTATGTTTTTTAAATAGTCTTACGATATGAAATGAAATAATCCCAATATGAATATAGATAAGAGATTTATTTTTAACTTTATAAATCCCGACCAACATCGGATGACTCTGCTAGTCATTAATATAGATAAATAAGAATGTAATGAAAGAATTCACCGGGGGTTCAAAATGAGGCCTAACCACAAACGTTTGAGGATATCCATTAATTAAATGTTCCTAATTACTATATTCTTTCACTAAATGCCAACTCCATTTCAAATATTTTTCATTGTCTTTTTTTTATTTTTATAAAAAAGATCAGAAGGAAACAGAGTCCATCAAAAACCTTACCAAAGACCAAAAGTCTTCATTGTCTTGTGTACAGTTCAATAAATCCAATATTTAAATTATTTGTAATGAAGTATGACACAGAAACACAAGGGGATTGAAGTGTCTACCAGTACCTATTAAAATAAACAAGACAAAACCATGTTGTTGACGCTGTTCCCTTTTGGGACATGCGATTGAAAAAAAATCTTTTGCGTTCAAATGGCAGCTTGCCTTTCTTTCAGCCATTTAAGTCTGTGACGCCCAGCAGTCATGGTATAATGCAAGTTCGAATGAGCAGACGATCAAAGAAACCGCTAAATAGAGAAGGCGTCTCGGCAATGTTTTCGTCTCTTTTGTTCAAATCCTTCTTGTCGCTATCTCCGTTATTGTTGCTACGTTCGCCGCTCGTCTTGGCTGATGTCGTTGAAGCGTTTATTGTTGTATTTGTCACTGTCATTGTGCGTCTTTCGGACGTCCTTTTCATTAGTAAGATTCTGGTTGAGGACGCCATTATTATTCTTGTTGTTGCTTCGTTTTTGTTCAATTTTTTGTTTTTGTTTTTTGGGTTTTTTGTTTTTGTTTTTTGTTTTTGTTTTTTGTTTTGTTTTTTAATTCTTTTTAAATTCAATCACGCATCGCCATTAATATGAATGAAGTAAACTTTATTTTTATCGTCTTTTAGAATAACTTCAAGTAATCTTGTGCAATGGAGGTGATTTTCTGTGAAAGTTCCAAGAAATATTGGTAATGAAGGACTATTTGCTCGTAAATTCCTACCATAAAATAAACGAACCCCCATTTTATGTCCCGTGTTTTTGCAATGTTTTATTTTTCTTTCACCGTTATACTAAATATATTTCCTTTATTTATTTTAATATTCACTTCAATGTGTATATTCTAAAAGCTTTTATTTTGTGAGAATGCTTAGTTTTAAAGTGGGGGTTCGTTTATACAATTCAACTTTTTATTCGTAAATACCTACGATAAAATGCCCAAGCCTAATTTTATGGTAGGAATTTACGAGTAAAAAGTTGAATATTACCTTTTGTTGTTATTATTTTTTTTTTTGACTTTGCTACTCTAAAATAAAAACGTCAGATTTTAATCATCGTCGATGAAAAAACAAAATTACGGTCATAAAGGCGGATCCAATTTATGCCTAAATTGTAAAACGAGCCCCACTTTAAACTAAACATTTTCACAAAATAAAAACTTTTGAATATGCACATTGAAATGAATATTAAAATAAAAAAGAATATATTTTGTATTGTACATAACGGGTGCAAGAAAAATAAAACATTTATTGCAAAAACACGAACATAAAATGGGGGTTCAGTTTATTTATGGTAGGAATTTACGAGCAAATAGTCCTTCAATTACCGAAAATATCACTAGTACTATTAAGACGACTAGCTTATAACGTCTATTATCATTATCATGTCTTAACCTTATTTGATTGATTGATTGATTGATTTTAACGGCATGTTAACCAGTCTAGGGCTATTTTATGCTAGAGGGTAGGCAATCGCATACATGTATATCTATTTTTTACATTTTTTGTGTAGTTGTTTCTTAAGGGATTTTTTCAGTTACATGCTATCAGTATTTCTCTAATACAATACATTTGCATCTAATACAAATAATTTGCACACAGATGATATCAAGTATCCTATCTAATACAAATAATTTGCACATAGTTCTATGGAATCAAGCATTCCTGTCAATACGTACCATTTTAAAACAGATCTAGTTTACCCATAGATGGGACCTAACAGGTACTATCATTAAGTATCAGAGTGAACCTAGGAGCAATGGCAATGAAGGGTTCCCCAGAAGTTCAGAACAAAGCCTCACCACCAGATACAGTTTTGTGTCATACCTAGAACACTCCCATTTGTGGGGCTTACTCCTTTGCAGGGGTACAGTCAGCGTATTCTAAGCCACGTCGCAAAGGCGTTAAATATGATGATTATAAAAGAAGACAAAAATTAATATTCAATTATTGTACCGATGTGTAATCAAAAAGAATCGAAATTGAAGTTTTTGGGGGTTTTTTTAATTCAAAATTTAAAGTTAAATGAAAATATGCACTACCGGCCTTCGGATCCTGTGTCAGTGGCTTCGGCCACGGGACCGGTAGAGTATATAATATTAGCGTGAATCCCAGGGGTCCATCCTGCAGGATGGTTTATTGCCCGGTGCCTGAGGTGCCTCAAAATAGGAATGCCGAGAAGATACACGCAATTTTTACTGGCCACCGCATGAGATGTGGTTTGTGCGTGGCTTTCCACAATGATTGGACTTAATGACATGGTGAGAGGTCAGAAAATAACTATACAATAAAATGATGGTTTCTAGGTGTTAAGAGTATTTACGGTTTCGAAGGAGCTCTATTTCTCCGTAGTTGTAGGCAAATTGTCGGAAAAGGAAGGAACAAACACGAAAAGTAAATGCAGACATTGTATTAACAAAAAATTACATAAATGTTTTTGCAAATTTTAATGGTATTGCTTCCAGACTTATCTGTGAGTTGAGCAGAGTTCTTGAGTAGTGGTGATACCAGGGGTATTCTTTCGTCGGTAGGAAAATGTTGATAAGACGCTTCGTCTTGGTAGTTTTCTCATCGTTCGGTAAGTGTGCTATTGTACCGCTTTTTAACGTATGCTGATACATGCCTTAGAAAGGGAGCTGGTTGTAGAGTTCTGTGATAAGTGGGCCCTGTTTTGGGCTTGGTGATGAGAGCTTTTAGTTTTTCGTCTCTCTCCAGTACTGCTATGCGATAAGTAAAGTTTTGGTTTTGGCGCCAACATACGATGTTGGCGATTCGCCCCCTAGCGGCAGGGGTAATTAACTATGAATTTCCAATAGTGTCCAGACATCAGTTTAGAGTCTACACTTCGTCTAAACGAAGTAAGTCCCAATTTTGGTAAAATCGGACTTAACGGACCTAATTCCACATCGTATGTCACCGGCCGAAGAAAAATACAACAAATTTCAGGAAATGAAAGTGTGTTAAAGTTTAGGATTTGATATTGTATTACCAAGACATTACTCGTGATATAAGTTTCCCATTAAGAAACAATAAGAACGTAACACAGAACTAGGTTTATTGGGTGTTGCACTTGCACAATCCAGTGTTTCGCCAAAAAACATTTCAAGGAAAAAATTTAAAAACTAAAAGAATATATGTGCCAGTTATTTTATTTAAAAACTTTTACATTTTTTCAGGTCGGTTAACTTGAACCACGTATCTTGAGAATCTGTGTACACCTCAAAGATACGTAGTTTCCCAGTTAACTAACCTGAAAAATGTAAAAGTTTTTAAATAAATAACTGGTGTATTGTATATTTTATTCATTAATATATCAACACTGACATTTCATTAAATTCGGTTAATTCCCTGATTTTAGGTATTTTTCTTTCGGTTGGAATTGTGGAATTTAGGTCCGTTCAGTTCGATTTAACCCAATTTTTTTCATCGAAATGTTTTTGGCGAAACACTGGATTGTGCAAGTGCAACACTCAAATAAAGCTAGTTCTGTGTACGTTCTTATTGTTTCTTAATGGGAAAACTTATATCATCGAGTAATGTCTGGGTAAATACAATATCAATCCTAAACTTTTTAACACACTTCATATTAGTTTGGGAACTCGAATTGATTCAATATATTTCTTCTTCTTCTTCTTCTTCTTCTTCTTCTTCTTCTTCTTTCTTCTTCTTCTTCTTCTTTCTTCTTCTTTCAGTTTAGCTCAGTCGACAGATCATCCATCACGGAATCGCAAAGGTTCCGGGTTCGATAGCGTCTCCGACAAATCAGCGCATGAGTATGCACAGCTTGGCAATCTGATTTGTGCAGTAAAACATTTAGGAGCTGAAGTAGGTGTGGCGCGCCACCTCAGCAAACAATTCAGTATAGGGCTATAAGTAAGCGTAATAGTTAAGGGCTAAATATGTAATATGCATTACGCAGTATATGATGCGAATCAGCAATAATATGATAGTTAATGAGTGAGTGGAGCGAGCCTTACTCGAAGCGACCAAAACCGTCTGCAGGGACTAATAAAAGCTACGCTGTGGCGGCGATTGGCTAGTCATATATAATAGCACTAATCGCATACTGAGTACTCTAAAATACATTATATAAGTACATATAATAATAGACTATCGTATACTGAGTACTCTAAAAAATACAATTATAAAATACATATAATAATAGCCCTATCGGCATACTGATACCCTAAAAATCATTATAAAAACATATAATAATAGCACTATCGCATACTGAGTACTCTAAAAATACATTATAAAGTACATAATAATAATAGCACTATCGCATACTGAGTACCCTAAAAATACATATAAAGTACAAATAATAGCACTATCGCATACTGAGTAACTCTAAAAATACATTATACAAGTACATATAATAATAGCACTATCGCATACTGAGTACTCTAAAATACATTATAAAGTACATATAATAATAGCACTAATCGCATACTGAGTACTCTAAAAATACATTATAAAGTAATATAATATAGCCCTATCGATATTAGCTGATACTCTAAAAATACATTATAAAGTCATTAATAATAGCAATATCGCATACTGAGTTACCCTAAAAAACATTATAAAGTACATATAATAATAGCACTATCGCATACTGAGTACCTAAAAATACATTATAAAGTACATATGATAATAACACTATCGCAATACTGAGTATCTAAAAATACATATAAAGTACATATAATAATAACACTACGCATACTGAGTCCTAAAAAATACATTATAAAGTACATATAATAATAGGCACTATCGCATACTGAGTACTCCTAAAAATACATACATATATAATAACAGCTATATACGAGTACCCTAAATACATTAACACTATCGCATACTGAGTACCCAAAAATACATTATAAAGTACATATAATAATGCACTATCGCATACTGAGTACCCTAAAAATACATTATAAAGTACATATAATAATAACACTATCGCATACTGAAGTACCTAAAATATTATAAAGTAACATATAATAATAGCACTATCGCAACTGAGTACCCTAAAAATACATTAAAAGTACATATAATATAGCACTATCGCATAACTGAGTACTCTAAAAATACATTATAAAGTACATATGAAATAACACTATCGCATACTGAAGTACTCTAAAAATACATTATAAAGTACATATAATAATAGCCCTATCGCATACTGAGTACCTAAAAATACATTATAAAGTACATATATATAATAGCCCTATCGCAATACTGGGGTATCTAAAAATTACATTATAAGTACATATGAGCATACTGAGTACTCTAAAATACATTATAAAGTACAATATAATAACACTATCGCATACTGAGTACTCTAAAATACATTATAAAGTATAAATAATAGCATATCCGCATACTGAGTACCCTATAATATATACATTGTATACTTCGAATTGACTTAACTGGGGCTAGACATGACTATTGGTCAGGAAGGAATTTCCTTAGCACATGGTGGCTTTGACCTGAGAAATAAAGCCTAAATCCCAAACTACCTTTTTGTCTATGTCCTCTCCTTTCTTAGCTGAATTCCTTTCAGCATGACCACAACTATGGGGGTTAAAAGCAAACCCTAGGAAGACGCTTCAGTAATAACACAGCCCACCTTTAAAACAATAGCCATCCACAACAAGAGAACTGACAAAGTAAAATATATAATAGCCATCGCATACTGAGTACTCTAAAATACATTATAAAGTACATATAATAATAGCCTATCGCATACTGAGTATCTCTAAAAATACATTATAAAGTACATATAATAATAGCACTATCGCATACTGAGTACTCTAAAATACATTATAAGTACATTATAATATACACTATCGCAATACTGAGTACTCTAAATCATTATAGTAAAATAATAAAATAGATAAATAAAATGAAATAAAAATAAATAATTAGTGTGCGTGCATCAAAAGTTAATAAAAAGAAGGATCGTCCCAATAAAATCTGTCGGACGACCTCAGCAATTTGGCGACTGACCACTGCTTAGTTTCAGAGCGGATCAAACACGCACTGTTCGTTATTCAGCCATCATCTTTTCTTCTTCTTTTTTTCTTTTCTTTTTTCCTTTTCTTTTTTCTTTATTTATTTATACGAAAGCGGGTCAGATCGATCAAACCCGCAAATTTCGGCGGTCGTCGTTTGTCTTTTGTGGTCAAAAAGAGAGTAGAACTTACTTTATACAGGAAAACACAATTGAGCCACGTTGGGCC
>CM042163.1:14124255-14146755 GCA_023376005.1 Doryteuthis pealeii
AGAAAACCCAGATAACGAGTTTAAAAAAAAAATGTGTGCATTCTTGGGCAAAAAATTTAAAAAAACAAAGAAAAAAAAGATAAGACCCACAGCACTCCGTACTTTCTGACAAAAATCCACCAGTATCGTATGGAGAGGCTAAAAGACATAAAACACACACAAAAAAACAACAAACAAACACTGAGGAGTTTTCAAGTTGATATATGCAAAAAGTGCTCAATGACGCTACAGAGAACATCACCACACACACACACCACACACACGCACGCACACACGCAATACCCCCCCACCCCCCCCCCCCAAACACAATTTTTATAATTTTTTATATATAGGAGAAGTAAATAAACAATGTGTTTATTTGATATAGGCTTTTAGGCCGACAAATATTTGGGAGCCGATATGTGCTTAATTGAATCGATACCTAATTTTGAAAATTTAATTAGTTAAAATTAAGAATTTATAGCGGGTATATATGTTCAAAATGTAAGGCTAAACAACATTTGAACATATATTTGCCTGCCTAAACACTTCATTAGTTATTAACTAATTAATTTTCATAAAGTTAGGTATGACTTCAATTAAGCCACATATCCTCCAATATATATATATTATAATATATATATATATAGATATAATATAATAAAATATGTATGTTATGTCTTGTGATCGTTGGTTTGGTCTTTTGAAGCATTAAAAAAAAGAACAAAAACAAGAAAAACAGAAACAAAAATTCAGAATTTATATATATATATATATATATATATATATATATATATTTGTGTATTTTGGCAGCAAGTTATTGTTTAAGTAGATTTTGTTAAAGACCACGAATATTTGTTTTTTCAAGTGTAGACGTTCAAGTCTTCTTGTTTTCGCACCAAACAACAATCACTACAACCAATAATACCTCTGAGGACAACGAGTGAAATGGTTGAAAGCTCTCGGGTAAAAGAAAGAAATAAACAAAAAAAATGTGACATTTTCTTTCTTATAAATATATAATATAGCAACTAGTCTGGGAGAAGGAAAGCTCTGAATTCAAACGAGTTGTACTACTCTTAAAAATAAACTTTGTCTCGCTTCTTGATCGTGGCGGGGATGGGTTGGGTAACTACATACCTGTTATGTTGTTGTATACTGGATCATACAATATTCAGTATACTAGTACATTCAACTACAGTTTGCACTAAACATAGTAAGTTACAACAGAGTGCTAAAATATCGAGGTTCGCGTAATGGTTCCGTAATATTCGCAACCTTAGGGTATTTGCCTCTCATCCCACTTATGGGGCGTGACACAAGGACATTTTATGTGGGCCCACCCACAAGCCGAAGCTCATGAGTGGTAGGCACAAAAAAATGCGTTGATCCCGTCGGCATTCCCCATCAAGGGGGTGTCAGCACCTGGGCCCTCCGTTCCTGTCCCTAAATCTCTAGGGCGCAGGATTGTCTGTGGGGATAGCCCCCTGGGATCAATCTGTTATTACTTAGCCGCTCCAGAGGCCGAAGTGCTCTGAAACAGGCTCCGGATATTTACCTTGTACCCCACTTGTACGGGTAGGCACAAGGTCCTATTAACGTGGGATCACCCACAAGCCGAAGCTCATGAGTGGTAGGCACAAAAAAAGCATTGATCCCGTCGCATTCCCCATCGAGGGGTGTCTCAGGCACTGGGCAATAAACCCACCCTCCCCCTTTAAATAAAGGGGGCAGGTATATTTGCCACTCATCCCACTTATGAGGGCTTGAGACAAGGACATTTTTATGTGTGCCTACCCACAAGCCGAAGCTCATGAGTGGTAGGCACAAAAAAAGTGCTGAACCCGTTGGCATTCCCCACCAAGGGGGTGTCTCAGGCACTGGGCAATAAACCCAACTCTATCCCATTAAATCTAGGGCGTAGGTATTGTCTGGGGGTGTATAGCCCCCTGGGATCAACGCTGTTAATTTTACTTAGCCGCTCCAGAGGCCGAAGCGCTCTGAAGCAGGCTCCGTAATCACTCCGATGTTCTAAAACAGCAATGTATAAATTGTCCTGGACGAGCGCATTCACTCTCTACGAAAGGTAAGCTAGGCTAGTCAACAACATATGTAATCAAGGTGGACTAGTTAAATACATACTCCATATTGTTATTATTGCTTTTTTATGAAAACACTGTGAGTCGATTGTGTAACATCGCGATACCAAGAGAAAGTATCATGGAAGTTATTATTAACGGTTGGTTATGCTGCATTGTATGGTTATGTAAGCATTATTGGGTCATTTTATGCCGAAGTCATTTTAATAATAGTGGTCTCCAATTATATACCATAGAAAATTGTATCTTCACAAAGGGTAAATACTTAATGATCTTAAACAGATCTATTAGACCTATAGACTCGAACAGGTGATACAATTAGCGTATTCTCGGCTCTGTCAACAAGGCATCATTAGAAATCATAGAGATAAGTAGTGTACTTAGTTTCAATTGAACATGTCATTTAATGTTCAGAGAAAATAACATATTGACTGAATAAAACATTCACCTAAATAAAAGATCGAAAAAATCATTTCCTTTTTGTCGGAGACAAAAAAAAAATACATGTTTCATTGAGCGTATATAACGAAAAGAGGTCGAAACAATATTGACAAAAAAAAAAAAAAAAGACAAAGGGAGATAACTTCTACATTTTCCGGTGCCAAGAGCAAGTAACTCTTTTGAAGTTTTTACATCGGGTAAATATAATTTCTACTATAAAGCATCGAAAGGAAATCTAGAAAGGAACAAGTCATTGTGTCCCGATTACGCATTTTTCATACAAAACTAACGCACTCCTATATACTCAAGCAAGAACAACAACCACAATGTGAAACATGTCAAACACCTTTGACAGTTAAACACTTATTCATGAAATACAGTTTTTTTATGCTCACATCAGAAATAATTATTTTAAAGTAAACAATATGAAGGATCTGTTTGAAAATGTCAACATGGAGGATATTCTCTCCTTTTTGAGGGAAACAAAAATATACCATAGAATATAGACATGAAACAAACCAATACCATACAACATAATCCCCAATAATGTTAACACATTGTTAAAACCAATTACTAAAAGTATTTATATATAAATACACAAAATATATTACATCATAACCGGTAGGCATGACATAACCCCGGACGGGTTGATATGCCTGTTAAAATCAATAAACACAAACAAAACATATAAAGCCATGAGTGGATATATTGACTTATAATCTAAGTTATCAAGGACTTTGTGCGAAACTTTGTTATGCCATTCAATTTGTTCTCAAACTAGTGTATCATTATATTATCTTTACTAGCTAAAATGATATGCACCCTCGCGTAGGGTGCAAGTATTTAAGTTTAATATTAATAAATATCATACTTAAATTAGAAATGTACTAATGAAACTGAATAAGAATTAGTAAAAAAGATTTGTGAAACAGAGGCAGTATGATTCGAACAAATAGAACCAACTTGAAACAACCATCCATCATTACCGTCTACTCGCGTTTATTGGTTAAATTCTCCTAATTAACATACTGTAGTTAAAATAGAAGTAAGAAATAATATTTAGTTATTTCTTTCTTGTTACATGAACTTTCTTTTAGAATTTATTGAAGAGATTTTTGCTCATTTTCATGATGAACATCAAACAATTAGAGAATTCAATAATACTAAGCATTAATTTATTAAAATCAAATGTTTAAGATAAATATGCAAAATAGCCTCCCCATTCATACTGCTGATACCGCTACTTTGTTGTATATATAAAACAAATTGCATCGTTATCAGTATGTAGATATGTCAACAGTGGTAAGTAATGGGTAAAACAATATTTGAGTTAACTAATTGCGGTTTAAAATAAAAATAAGATCATGGAGAATATCTATGTAATAAACTAAAGGCAATTGTGACTTTGTATAGTTAATTAGTTTCGGTTACAGACAGATCAAAATCCCCACAATCTCCATTATACTAAGATATATGAAGTTTAACAATTCTTTTGAAAAAACATAATGATGGTTTATAATGCTCGACAGAAATCTGTTCGACCGTTTTTGATAGATCCGGTCATCATCAGAAGCAACATATGAGAGAAAGACGGGCATGAAATAACCGTTAGAACGAAAGCGCTACAATAATAGCGTTTTGTTCTGTACCCTTTCTAACGTTGTTCCATGGTTATATTCATACTGTCGGATTAATTCCATTTATCTTCATATTTGTCTAATGCAAAAAAATACAAGATACTTGGATTTTATAAACACCTCTGAAGCTTTTATCACAACACTATCGATTTATCACACGCCCACAAATGATTTTTGAAAACTTTACACTCTTCTTCATTATGCGTTATTGTCATTTTATATATGTTATCTGAATTATATTGGAGATATATTAAATATATGTACAATACATTAGGCTATTTATATCATAAACATGTTATAAACATATTTGTATTATATACTTTTTATGTATTTTTTATTTATATATTTTGTAATAAATACATATATTTAAAAATTAACATTTACATAGATACATTTTAATACTTATTTTATACATCATTTCGTACCCTCATATTTATATATTCTTTACCAAAAATTAAATATTAATTGAAATAGTCTATAATGCTAAAAATCAAAATCTTTGTTATTTTTTTCCCGATAGTATTATATAGTAATAGATATATATATATATATATATATACTTATATATTAGTACTATATATTAAAAAAGAAATAAAGGAAAGAAAGTATAGAAGGATAAAATGGTATATTATTCAATTTAAAAGATTTAAAAAAAAAGGATTTACTCTGATGAAGTCGAATTTTCTTTGTGTGCGGAACATTTTTACAATTTTTTCTATTATTAAATTTCATTTCATTTGGTATTTAAAAACTACATAATATTGAATAATGTACACATGGATAAACTCAGACCGAAACACGTGTAAGTAAAATGATTAAAATATCCCATTTTATCCAATCTATACTTTCTTTCCTTATCTTTCTTTTCAACATACCGTCGATCACATTCCATTTTTCATTTTATCACTACACACACACAACACACCAAACACACACACCACACATACACAGAATATATATTATAGTATATTATCTATATATATATATAGGTATACACGAAAATGCGTTCCTGCTTACACGCCTGGGAAGACGTTCGATAAAGAGCCCATGATGCACGTGGCACAACTTTGCTGCTGCAACCTGCTCCCCCGCCAAAAAAGTCTGCCAATTAACTTGCTCTCGCATTAGACGCGTATATATTTACTCTTCGCCTAGGACAGTTGTTTTTCGCCGGGTCACACACAAGACTTGTAGCACGCCTTTCTCTTCACCCATTGTCTCCCATTTCATCGATTCTCATCAACTGCTCCCTGTCCTCCATCCCCTGAATCGTTTGGACGAGTATCTTCATCTTTGTTGTTTTTTCACCCTTGTACTTTCCGGCTGTTCTGTCCGTTCTTTTTCTATACGAGAGCAGAAGAACACATTGTGTAATTTAATATCCAGACTATTTCTTGAATGAAGGCTTAACAATTTAGCATTTATCAGATTATTCGGGACTATTGTTCTCATCTTTATTATTATCTGTACAACGTTTCGCCCGATGTGCCTCCGGCCTTTTCAGATTTCTTGTCGGACACGGGAGCCTTCTCGAAACTCGGGAACCTTCTTTTCGAACTCCTCTGTCGTAATCGGGAACCTTCTCTGTGTAATCGGAGCCATCATGGAACTTTCAACCTACCCGTTTATTCAATCCACGGGGTATCCTGTTCACATTCCGCTAACCATAGCTAGGGTACGGGTGTTAAGCTGTATTAATTATTTTATTCTATGCCACTGTCGCCTTTGACCAGGATTGAACCTGCAAACCTAGAGAGATAAACGTTCACTTAGAACTGTCTTAACCCAACTCCTTTATCCACTACGCTATGTGTCCAATGTAGTGGATACAGAAATACACGAAGAAGGCCGGAGGGCACATCGACCGAAACGTTGTACAGAAACAATAACGACGAGGAGGAATATTCCGAATAATCCAAATAATACTAAATATCTAGACTGCTGAGAAAAATTTCTCAAGAATATAAATAGGGCTCCGGTGCCGAAAGTGGCTAAATCCCAGACCAGCTGAGGAAAACTCTAGCGAGGACTTAGTAGCAACGGCTGCAAAGGGCTATACCTAGATTGACGAGAAACCTTATGTGGCTTAGCAAATTCACTGAACGAAAGTAGCTTATATCCAGAAAGACTGAGAAAAACCTTTCCAAGAGGCTCAAATAAGCCAAGACAGAAAGTGGCTATATCTAGATTAGCCTGAGAACTCTTGTAAGCGCTAAGTATCCAGGGATTGCAAAGTAGCTACATCTAGAACTTAGCTGAGAAAAAACTCTTGTAACGAACTAAGTATCCAGGGATTGAAAGTCGCACATCCTTTAAGGACTAGCCTGAGGAAAAACTCTGTAAGGACTTAAGTATCTCAGGGATTGAACAAGTGCTACAATCTAGACGTAGCGTGAAAAGAAGTCTTGTAAGACTAAGCTATTCCCAGGGATTGTGGAAACGTGGCTACATCTAGACTAGCTGAGAATATAACCTTCGTGTAAGGACTAGTATCCAGGGATTGAATAGCTAATCGTATATAGCTGAGAAAAACTCTTGGAAGGACTAAGTAGTCCAGGGATTGAACCAGTGGCTATATCTAGACTAGTAGACGAAGAAAACTTCTTGTAAGGACTAAGTATCCTTAGCGGATTGAAAGTAGCTTACATCTAGACAGCTGAGAGAGAGAGAGACTCGTGTGTAGAAGACGTAATATCGGCAGGGATTGAAAGTGGCATATATCTAGGACTAGCTGAGGAAAAACTCTTGTAAGACTAAGTATCCAGCGATGAAAGTGAAGCTTTACATCGGTAGACTAGGCTGAGAAAAAGCGTGCGTGTGAGACTGAAGATCCAGGATTGAAAGTGGCTATATCTAGACCTAGCTGAGAAAAAACTCTGTAAGGACTAAGTATCAAGCGGATGTGAAAGTAGCACATCTAGACTAGCTGAGGAAATAACTCTTGTAAGGACTAAGCATCCAGGGATTGAAAGTAGCTTAGCATCTTAGGACTAGCCTGAAAAAAACTCTTGTAAGACTAAGTATCCAGGGATTGAAGTAGCTACATCTAGACTAGCTTGAGAAAAACTCTTGTAAGGACAAGTATCCAGGATTGAAAGTGGCTACTATCTAGACTAGCGAGAAAACAACTCTTGTAAGGACTAATTATCCAGGGATTGAAAGTAAGCGTTACATCTAGACTAGTGAGAAGAGAAATCTTGTGTAAGGACTAAGATCCAGGATTGGAAATAGCTACATCTAGACTAGCTGAGGAAAAACTCTTTTACGGGACTAAGTATCCTAGGGATTTGAATGTGGCTATATGCTAGACATGCTAGCAGAACAAACTCTTTGTAAGGACTAAGTATCCAGGGACATTGGAAAGTAAGCTACATTAGACTAGCTGAGTAAAAAACTTCTGTAAGACTTAAGTATCCAGTGGATTGAGAGTAGCACATCTAGAGCTAGCTGAGCGAAAAAGCTCTTGTAAGGACTAAGCTATTCCAGGATTGAAAGTGCTATTATCTTAGACAGCTTGAGAAAAAACTCTTGGTAAGGACTAAGGATCAGGGATTTTGAAAGTGAGCTTATATCTAGGACTAGCTCGAGAAAAACTCTGTAAGGGACTAAGTTATCAAGGGATTGAAAGTAGCTACCATCTAACTAGCTGAGGAAAAACTCTTGTAAGGGGACTAAGTATCCAGGGATTGAAAGTAGCTACATCTAGACTAGCTGAGAAGAAACCTTGTAAGGACTAAGTATCCAGGGATTGAAAGTTAGCTAAACTTAGATCTAGCTGAGAAAAACTCTGTAATGGACCTAGTTATCCAGGGATTGAAAGTGGCTATATCTAGGACTAGCTGAGAAACAAAACTCTTTAAAGGATGCTAACGTAAAATTCCAGGGACTTGAAAGTGGCTATATCTAGCTAGCTGAGAAAAACCTTGTAAGGACTAAAGTATTCAAGGGATTGCAAAGTAGCTACATCATAGACTAGCTGAGAAAAAACTCTTGTAAGGACTAAGTATCCAAGGGATTGAAGTAGCGTACATCTAGACTTAGCTGAGAAAAACTCTTGTAAGGACTAAGGTATCAGGGATTTGAGAAAGTACGTAGCATCCTAGACTATGCCTGAGATAACTCTGTAAGGACTCAAGTATCAGGATGAATAATAGAGCTACATCTAGACTACTGAGAAAAAACTCTGGAAGGACAAAGTATGCCCAGGGATGACACACGTGGCTTTAATATCTAGACCAGCCTGAAGCGAAAAAACTCTGTGTCAAGGACTAATATCCAGCGTCATTGAAAGTAGCTACATCTAGACCTACGCTGAGAAAAAACTCTTGTTAAGACTAAGTATCCAGGGATTGAAAGTAGCTACATCTAGACTTAGGCTGAGAAAAACTCTTGTAAGGGCTAGAAGTATCTCAGGGATGAAAGTTGGCTATATCTAGACTAGCTGAGAAAAACTCTTGTAAGGACTAATGTAATCCAGGGATGAAAGCTGGCTATATCTAGCACTAGCTGCGAGAAAACTCTTGTAAGCGACTAAGTATCAAAGGATTGAAAGTAAGCTACATCTAGACTAGCTGAGATCCAAAACTCCTTGTAACGGACTAAGTATCCAGGATGGACCAAGTAGCTAATCAGACAGCTGAGAAAAACTCTTGTAAGACTAAAGTATCGCAGGTGACATCGCTACAGAGCTACATTCCTAGACTAGCTCCGAACAGGAAAACTCTTGTAAGTAACTAAGTATCCAGGATGAAACGTAGCTACATCTAACGTAGCTGAGAAAAACTCTTGTAAGGAACATCAAGTATCTCAGTGATTGAAAGTGGCATATATCTAGCGACCTAGCTGAGGAAAAACTCGTGTAAGGACTTAAGTATCCAGCGATCGATAAGTAGCTAATCTAGACTAGCTGAGGAAACAACACCTCTTGTAAGACTAAAGTATCCAGGATTGAAAGTAGCTACAGTCTAGACTAGCTGAGAAAACTCTCGTAAGGACTAAGTATCCAGGATGAAAGTGGCATAATCTAGGACTAGCTGAGAACAAACACTCTCTGTTAAGCGACTAAGTATTCCAGGGATTGAAGTTACTACATCTAGAACTAGCGTGATGAAAAACTCTTGTAAGACTAAGATCCAGGGATTGAAGTAGCTACATCGTAGACATAGCTGAGAAAAACTCTGTAAGGACTAAGTATCCAGGATTTGAAGTATCTACATCAGACTAGCTTGAGAAAAAAACTCTTCTGTATAGGCTTCTTTCACTAAGTATTCCAGGCGATGGAGAAGTAGTACAATCCTAGAACTAACTTGAGAAAAACTCTTTTAAGGACTGAAGTATCCAGCGTATTGAAAGTGTCCTGACATCTTAGACTAGCTGAGCGAAAAACTCTCTGTAAGGACTAATTATCCAGGAGTTGAAAGTAGCTACATCTAGACTAGCTGAGAAAAACTCTGAAGGCACTAAGTACCAGGGATTGAAAGTGGCTATATCTAGACTAGCTGAGAAACACTCCTTGTGAAGGACTAGAGTATCCAGGGATTGAAAGTAGCTACATCTAGACTAGCTGAGAAAACAACTTTTGGTAAGGACTAAATATCCAGGGATTGAAAGTAAGCTACATTCAGACAGCTGAGAAAAACTCTTTAAGACAAGTATCCAGGATTGAAAGTGGCATATCTAGACTTAGCTGAGAAAAACTCTTGTAAAGGACTAAGTATTCCAGGGATTGAAATAGCTACATCTAGACTAAGTGAGAAAAACTCTTGTAAGGACTAAGTGATCCAGGGCATTGAAAGTGGCTATATTAGAGACTAAGCTGTCGAATAAACTCTTGTATAGGACTAAGATCGCAGGGATTAAAGTAGTACAATCTAGACTAGCTAGAAAAAAAACTCCTTTTTAAGGACTAAGTATCCAGGGATTGAAAGTAGCTACATCTAGACTAGCTGAGGAAAAACTCTTGTAAGGACTAAAGTATCCAGATTGAAAGTAGCTATCATCTAGACTAGCTGAGAAAAACTCTGTGTAAGACAAGTATCCAGGGGATTGAAAGGAGGCTATACATCTAGACTACTGAGAAGAAACACTCTTTGTTAAGACTAGTATTCCATGGATTTGAAAGTGGGCTATATCTGAGACTAGCTGAGAAAAACTCTGTAAGGACTAAGTATCAAGGGATTGAAAGTAGCTTACATCTACGACTAGCTTGAGAAAAACTCTTGTAGGACTAAAGTATCCAGGATTGAAAGTAGCTACTATCAAGGACTAGCTGAGAAAAACTCTTGTAAGGATCTATATACCAGGGATTGAAGTACGCTACATCTAGACGTAGTGAGAAAAAATCTTGTGAAGGAACTTAAGTATCCAGGATTGAAAGTAGCTACACTAGACTAGCGAGAAAAACTCTTGTTAAGGACCTGAGTATCAGTGGATCTTGAAAGGGGCTATATCTAGACTAGCTGAGAAAAACTCTTGTAAGGACTAAGTATCCAGGCGAAGAAATGTAGCTACATCTTAGACTAGCGAGAAAAACTCTGTAGACTAAGTATTCCAGGGATTTGAAAGTAGGCTACATCTAGACTAGCTGCGAGAAACTGCTAAGGACTAAGTATCCAGCAGATGAAGTGGTATATCATAGACTAGCTGAGAAAAAACTCTTGTAAGACTCTAGTATCCAGGGATTGAAAGTGGCTATATTCTAGTCTAGCTGAGAAAAACTCTTGTACGAGGATTAAGTATCAAGGATTGACAAGAGTAGCTTACTATTCTAACTAGCTGAGAAAAAACTCTTGTTAAGACTATAGTATTCCAGGGCGATTGAAAGTAGCTAACTCTAGACTAGCTGGAAAAACTCTTTGTAAGTGACTAAGTATCCAGGATTAAATAGCTACATCTAGACTAGCTGTACGAAAAAAAACTCTTGTAAGGACTAAGCATCCAGGATTGAAATTAGCTACATCTAGACTAGCTGAGAAAACTCTTGTAGAGGACTAAGTATCCAGGGATTTGAAATGGCTATACTCTAGACCTAGCTGAGAAAACTCATTGTAAGACTAAGTATCCAGGGATTGAAAGTAGCTACATCTAGACTAGTCGACGACAAAAAACACTCTTCTCAAGTGACTAGTATCCAGGGATTTGAAGTGCTTACAGTCTAGACTTAGCTGAAGGAAAAACTCTTGTAGGACTAAGCGTATCCAGGGATTGAAAGTGGCTATATCATAGACATAGCTGAGAAAAACTTCTGGTAAGGACTAAGTTATCCAGGGGATTGAAGTAGGCCCTACATCTAGACTAGCTGAGGAAAAAACTTCTTGTTAAGACTAAGGTATCCAGGATTGAAAGAAGCTACATCTAGACTAGCTGAGAAAAACTCTTTCGTAAGGACTAAGTATCCAGGATTGAAAGTAGTCATACATTCTAGACAGCTAAGAAAAACCTCTCGTAAGCGACTAAGACACAATATATTCCCCAAGGATGAAAAGTAGCTACATCTAGACTAGCTGAGAAAAACTCTTGTAAGGACTAAGTATTCCAGGGATTTAAAAGAGCACATCTAGACGTAGCTGAGAAAAAAACTCTCTGTAAGGACTAAGTATCCACGGATGGAAGAGTAGCTACATCACACTAGCTTGAGAAAACTCTCTATAGGACTAAGTATCCAGGGATTAAATGGCTATATTAGACTAGGCTAGAAAAACTCTTTGTAAGACTAAGTATCCAGGGAATTGAAAGTAGCTACCAGCTAGTCTAGATGTAGCTACTTTCAATCCCTGTAGATACTTAGTCCTTACACAGAGTTTTCTCAGCTAGTACTAGATGTAGCTTACTTTCAATCCCTAGGATAACTTAGTCCTTAACAAGAGCTCTTTTCTCAGCAGTCTAGATATAGCCACTTTCAATCCCTGGTATACTTTAGTCCTACGAAGAGTTTCTTCTCAGCTAGTCATAGATGTAGCTACTTTCAATCCCTGGACTACTTTAGTCTTACGAAGAAGTTTTGCTCAGCTAGTCAGATGTAGCTACTTTAAAATCCCGGAGATACTTAGTCCTATACAAGAGTTTTTCTCAGCTAGTCTAGATGTTAGGCTACTTTTCAATCCCCTGGATACTTAGTCTTGATCCTTTACAAGAGTTTTTCCTCGCTAGTCTTTAGATTGTACTACTTTCAATCCCTGGATACTTAGTCCTTACAAGAGGTTTTCCAGCTAGTCTAGATGTAGCTACTTTCAATCCCTGGATACTTAGTCCTTACAAGAGTTTTTTCTCAGCTAGTCTAGATTAGCTACTTTCCAATCCCTGGTACTTAGTCCTTACAAGAGTTTTTCTCAGTTAGTCTAAGATATAGCCACTTTCAATCCCTGGATACTTAGATCCTTTACAAGAGTTTTTCTCAGCGTCTAGAGTAGCTACTTTCAACCCTGGATACTAGTCTCTTACAAGAGTTTTTCTCAGTAAGGTCTAGATGTAAGCTACTTTCAATCCCTGGTATACTTAGTCCTTACAAGAGTTTTCTGCAGGCTAGTCTAGATAATTAGCCACTTTCAATCCCTGGATACTAGTCCTTACAAAGAGTTTTCTCGAGCTAGCTCTAGATGTAGCTACTTTCCAATCCCTGGATACTTTAGTTTCCTTACAAGAGTTCTCAGCTAGTCTATAGATTGTTAGCTACTTTCAATCCCTGGATACTTAGTCCTTACAAAGAGTTGTTTCTCAGCTAGTCTTAGATGTAGCTACGTTCTAATCCCTGGGATACTTAGTCCTTACAAGATTTTCTCAGCTAGTCTAGATGCTAGTACTCAATCCCTTGATACTTAGTCCTCTTACAAGAGGTTTTCTCAGCTAGTCTAGACTACTAGCCACTTGCAATCCTGGATACTTAGTCCCCTTACAAGAGTTTGTTCTCAGCTTAGTCTAGATTATTAGCACTTTCAATCCCTGAATACTTAGTCCTTACAAGAGTTTTCTTCACTAGTCTTTAATATTGGACTTACTTCAATCCCTGGAATACTTAGTCCTTACAGCAGTTTTTCTCAGCTAGTCTAGATTGTAGCTACTTTTTCAATCCCCTGGATACCTCTAGTCCTTACCAAGCAGTTTTATCTCAGCTAGTCTAGATATAGCCACTCTTCAATCCCTGATACTTGAGTCCTTACAAGAGTTTTTCTGTCAGTAGTCTGAATGTAGCTACTTTCAATCCCATGGCATACTTAAGGTCCTTACAACAGGTTTTCTCAGCTAGCGCTCTCAGATGTAGCTTACTTCCAATCCTGCCTGGACGTACTGAGTGCCTATACAGACGAGTATTTCTCTCATGCACCTGCCACATTCGTAAGATGACTACGCGGCTATAATCAATCCCTGCTGAACACTATAGTCCTTACTAAGAGGCTTCTCAGCCTATGTCTTAGAGCTTGTAGCTCACTCACATCCACTTAGTCATACTTTAGTCCCTTAAAGAGTTTTTCTCAGGCTTAGTCAGGAAATAATTAGCCACTTTCGAATCTCTCCTGTGGTTTGCTGATATTATCCTGGGTACCAGAGAGTTTTTCTCTCAGCCTATCTAGATATAGCCACTTTCATCCGTGGTATACTTAGCCTTACAACGCAGTGCGTTGTTCTCAAGCTGAGTCTAGAGTAGCCTACTTTCAATGCCACTGGATACATTAGTCCTACAAAGAGTTTTTCTCACTAGTCTTAGATGTTAGCTACTTTCAACTCCTTGCGATACTAGTCCTTACAAGAGTTTTTCTCACATCTAGATGTAGCTACTTTCAATCCCTGGAATACTTAGTCCTTACAAGAGTTTTCTTCAGCTAGTCTAGTCCTTATATAGGCACTTTCAATCCTGGATACTTAGTCCTTACAAGAGTTTTTCTCACGCTAGTCTAGATGTAGCTACTTTCAATCCCTGGTACTTAGTCCTTACAAGAGTTTTTTTCTCAGCTAGTCTAGATATAGCCACTTCAATCCCTGGATACTTTAGTCCTTACAAGAGACTTTTCTCAGCTAGTCTAGATGTAGCTACTTTCAATCCCTGGATACTTAGTCCTTACAAAAGTTTTTCTCAGCTAGTCTAGATGGTAGCTACTTTCAATCCCTGGATACTTAGTCCTTACAAGAGTTTCTCAGCTCAGTCTAGAATACCACTTTCAATCCCTGGATACTTAGTCCTTACAGAGTTTTCTCAAGCTAGTCTAGATGTAGCTACTTTCAATCCCTGATACTTAGTCCTTACAAGAGTTTTCTCAGCTAGTCTAGATGTAGCTACTTTCAATCCCTGGATACTTAGTCCTTACAAGAGTTTTTCTCAGCTAGTCTAGATGTAGCTACTTTCAATCCCTGGGATACTTAGTCCTTACAAGAGTTTTTCTCAGCTAGTCTAGATAGTAGCTACTTTCAATCCCTGGATACTTAGTCCTTACAAGAGTTTTTCTCAGCTAGTCTAGATGTAGCTACTTTCAATCCCTGGATACTTAGTCCTTACAAGAGTTTTTCTCAGCTAGTCTAGATGTAGCTACTTTCAATCCCTGGATACTTAGTCCTTACAAGAGTTTTTCTCAGCTAGTCTAGATATAGCTACTTTCAATCCCTGGATACTAGTCCTTACAAGAGTTTTCTCAGCTAGTCCTAGATGTAGCTACTTTCAATCCCTGGATACTTAGTCCTTACAAGAGTTTTTCTCAGCTAGTCTAGATATAGCCACTTTCAATCCCTGGATTACTTAGTCCTTACAAGAGTTTTTCTCAGCTAGTCTAGATGTAGCTACTTTCAATCCCTGGATAC
The DNA here is from genome assembly GCA_023376005.1 of Doryteuthis pealeii. Lineage (NCBI taxonomy): Eukaryota > Metazoa > Mollusca > Cephalopoda > Myopsida > Loliginidae > Doryteuthis > Doryteuthis pealeii. The sequence goes on from CM042163.1 coordinate 14,139,197, forward strand.
TTAGTCCTTACAAGAGTTTTTCTCAGCTAGTCTAGATGTAGCTACTTTCAATCCCTGGATACTTAGTCCTTACAAGAGTTTTTCTCAGCTAGTCTAGATGTAGCTACTTTCAATCCCTGGATACTTAGTCCTTACAAGAGTTTTTCTCAGCTAGTCTAGATGTAGCTACTTTCAATCCCTGGAATACTTAGTCCTTACAAGAGTTTTCTCAGCTATCTAGATGTAGCTACTTTCAATCCCTGATACTAGTCCTTAAAAGAGTTTTCTCAGCTAGTCTAGATATAGCCACTTTCAATCCCTGGATACTTAGTCCTTACAAGAGTTTTTCTCAGCTAGTCTAGATATAGCCACTTTCAATCCCTGGATACTTAGTCCTTACAAGAGTTTTTCTCAGCTAGTCTAGATGTAGCTACTTTCAATCCCTGGTACTTAGTCCTTACAAGAGTTTTTTCTCAGCTAGTCTAGATGTAGCTACTTTCAATCCCTGCTTAGTCCTTACAAGAGTTTTTCAGCTAGTCTAGATATAGCCACTTTCAATCCCTGGATACTTAGTCCTTACAAGAGTTTTCTCAGCTAGTCTAGATGTAGCTACTTTCAATCCCTGGATACTTAGTCCTTACAAGAGTTTTTCTCAGCTAGTCTAGATGTAGCTACTTTCAATCCCTGGATACTTAGTCCTTACAAGAGTTTTTCTCAGCTAGTCTAGATGTAGCTACTTTCAATCCCTGGATACTTAGTCCTTACAAGAGTTTTTCTCAGCTAGTCTAGATGTAGCTACTTTCAATCCCTTATACTTAGTCCTTACAAGAGTTTTTCTCAGCTAGTCTAGATATAGCCACTTTCAATCCCTGGATACTTAGTCCTTACAAGAGTTTTTCTCAGCTAGTCTAGATATAGCCACTTTCAATCCCTGGATACTTAGTCCTTACAAGAGTTTTTCTCAGCTAGTCTAGATGTAGCTACTTTCAATCCCTGGATACTTAGTCCTTACAAGAGTTTTTCTCAGCTAGTCTAGATGTAGCTACTTTCAATCCCTGGATACTTAGTCCTTACAAGAGTTTTTCTCAGCTAGTCTAGATGTAGCTACTTTCAATCCCTTGATACTTAGTCCTTACAAGAGTTTTTCTCAGCTAGTCTAGATATAGCCACTTTCAATCCCTGGATACTTAGTCCTTACAAGAGTTTTTCTCAGCTAGTCTAGATATAGCCACTTTCAATCCCTGGATACTTAGTCCTTACAAGAGTTTTTCTCAGCTAGTCTAGATGTAGCTACTTTCAATCCCTGGATACTTAGTCCTTACAAGAGTTTTCTCAGCTAGTCTAGATGTAGCTACTTTCAATCCCTGGATACTTAGTCCTTACAAGAGTTTTTCTCAGCTAGTCTAGATATAGCCACTTTCAATCCCTGGATACTTAGTCCTTACAAGAGTTTTTCTCAGCTAGTCTAGATGTAGCTACTTTCAATCCCTGGATACTTAGTCCTTACAAGAGTTTTTCTCAGCTAGTCTAGATGTAGCTACTTTCAATCCCTGGATAATTAGTCCTTACAAGAGTTTTCTCAGCTAGTCTAGATATAGCCACTTTTCCCTGGATACTTAGTCCTTACAAGAGTTTTTCTCAGCTAGTCTAGATGTAGCTACTTTCAATCCCTGGATACTTAGTCCTTACAAGAGTTTTCTCAGCTAGTCTAGATGTAGCTACTTTCAATCCCTGGATACTTAGTCCTTACAAGAGTTTTTCTCAGCTAGTCTAGATGTAGCTACTTTCAATCCCTTGATACTTAGTCCTTACAAGAGTTTTTCTCAGCTAGTCTAGATATAGCCACTTTCAATCCCTGGATACTTAGTCCTCACAAGAGTTTTTCTCAGCTAGTCTAGATGTAGCTACTTTCAATCGCTGGATACTTAGTCCTTACAAGAGTTTTTCTCAGCTAGTCTAGATATAGCCACTTTCAATCCCTGGATACTTAGTCCTTACAAGAGTTTTTCTCAGCTAGTCTAGATGTAGCTACTTTCAATCCCTGGATACTTAGTCCTTACAAGAGTTTTTCTCAGCTAGTCTAGATATAGCCACTTTCAATCCCTGGATACTTAGTCCTTACAAGAGTTTTTCTCAGCTAGTATAGATGTAGCTACTTTCAATCCCTGGATACTTAGTCCTTACAAGAGTTTTTCTCAGCTAGTCTAGATGTAGCCACTTTCAATCCCTGGATACTTAGTCCTTACAAGAGTTTTTCTCAGCTAGTCTAGATGTAGCTACTTTCAATCCCTGGATACTTAGTCCTTACAAGAGTTTTTCTCAGCTAGTCTAGATGTAGCCACTTTCAATCCTGGATACTTAGTCCTTACAAGAGTTTTTCTCAGCTAGTCTAGATGTAGCTACTTTCAATCCCTGGATACTTAGTCCTTACAAGAGTTTTTCTCAGCTAATCTAGATATAGCCACTTTCTGTCTGTGGCTATTTAGCCCTTGAAAGGGTTTTCTCAGTCTTTCTGGATATAGCTACTTTCGTTCAGTGATTGCTAAGCCCACATAAAGGTTTTCTCGGTCAATCTAGGTATAGCCACTTTCAGCCCGTTGCTACTAAGTCCTCGCTAGAGTTTTCCTCAGCTGGTCTGGATTTAGCCACTTTCGCACCGAGACTATTTAATTCTTGAGAAATTTTTCTCAGCTAGTCTAGATATTTAGTATTATTTGGATTATTCGGAATATTCTCCTCGTCGTTATTGTTATCTGTACAACGTTTCGGTCGATGTGCCCTCCGGCCTTCTTCGTGTATTTCTGTATCCACTACAATTGGACACATAGCGTAGTGGATAAAGGAGTTGGGTTAAGACAGTTCTAAGTGACAGTTATCTCTAGGTTGCAGGTTCAATCCTGGTCAAAGGCGACAGTGCCATAGAATAATAATTAATACAGCTTAACACCCGTACCCTAGCTATGGTTAGCGGAATGTGAACAGGATACCCCCGTGGATTGAATAAAGGGTTAGGTTGAAAGTTCCATGATGGCTCCCGATTACGACAAGAAGGTTCCCGATTACGACAAGAAGGTTCGAAAAGAAGGTTCCCGAGTTCGAGAAGGCTCCCGTGTCCGACAAGAAATACCTGAAAAGGCCGGAAGGCACATCGGCCGAAACGTTGTACAGATAATAATAAAGATGAGAACAATAGTCCGAATAATCTAGATAATGCTAATTGTTAAGCCTCATTCAGAGAAATAGTCTGGATATTAAATTACACAATGTGTTCTTCTGCTCTCGTATAGAAAAAAGAACGGACAGAACAGCCGAAAGTAACAAGGGTGAAAAAACAACAAAGATGAAGATACTCGTCCAAACAGTTCAGGGGATGGAGGACAGGGAGCAGTTTGATGAGAATCGATGAAATGGGAGACAATGGGTGAAGAGAAAGGCGTGCTACAAGTCTTGTGTGTGACCCGGCGAAAAACAAACTGTCCTAGGCGAAGAGTAAATAACGCGTCTAATGAGAGCAAGTAATTGGCAGACTTTTTTGGCGGGGGAGCAGGTTGCAGCAGCCAAAGTTGTGCCACGTGCAAATCATGGGATGCTCTTTATCGAACGTCTTCCCAGCGCGTGTAAGCAGGAACGCATTTTCGTGGCTACATATATATATATATATATATATATATATATATATATATGTGTATGTGTGTGTGTGTGTGTGTGTGTGTGTGTGTGTGTGTAAAATGAAAATGGAAGTGAATCCGACGGTATGTTGAAAAGAGAAATAAAGGAAAGAAAGTATAGATTGGATAAAATAGGATATTTTAATCAATTTTACTTACACGTGTTTCGGTCTGGAGTTTATCCATGTGTACATTATTCTATCTATTATTATTTTTAAATAACCAAATGAAATGAAATAATAATAATAGAAAAAATGTAGAAATGTTCCGCACACAAAGAAAATTCGACCTTCATCAGAGTAAATCCTTTTTTTTTTAATCTTTTTAAATTGATTAAAATATCCTATTTTATCCATTCTATACTTTCTTTCCTTTATTTCTTTTTTAATATATATATATATATTATATATATATATATATATATATATATATATATATATATATATATCGGGAAAAAATAACAAAGATTTTGATTTTTAGCATTATAGACTATTTCAATTAATATTTAATATTTATAAGAATATATAAAATAAAATGATGTATAAAATAAGTATTAAAAAATGTATCTATGTAAATGTAATTTTTAAATATATGTATTTATTAAAAATATATAAAATAAAAAATACATAAAATATATAATATCAAATATTTATAATGTTATATATAAATAGCCTAATGTATTGTACATATATTTAATATATCTACATATATTGATAACATATATAAATGACATAACGCATAATTGAAGAAAGATGTAAAGTTTCAAATCACTTGTGGCGTTGATAAATCCGTAGTGTTGTAGATAAAAGCCTTCAGAGGTGTAAAAATCCAGATATCTTGTTTTTTCATTAGACAAATATGAAAATAAATGGAAATTAATCCGACAGTATGAATTTAACATGAACAACCGTTAGAACAAAGGGTACAAACAAAACGCTATTATTGTACCCTTTCTTCTAACGGTTATTCATCCCGTCTTTCTCTCATATGTTGCTCTTGATGATGACCGATCTATCAAAACGGTCGAAACAGATTTCTGTCAGCAATTATAAACATCATTTGTTTTTTCAAAAATGTTAAATTCATATATCTTATTATAATGGAGATTGTGGGTTTGTCTGTCTGTAACCGAAACTATATTACTATACAAGTCACAATTCCTTTAGTTATTTACATCATATTCTCCATGATCTTATTTTTATTTAAACCGCAATTATTAATAAAATTGTTTTACATTACTTACACTGTTGACCATATCTACATACTGATAACATGCAATTCTGTTTATATATACAACAAAATAGCGGTTCACAGTATGAATGGGAAGGCTATTTTGCATATTTATCTTTAAAAATTTGATTTTAATAAATATATGCTTAGTATTATTGATTTCTAATTGTTTGATTTCATCAATGAATATGAGCAAAAATCTCTTCAATAAATCTTAAAAGAAATTCATTAACAAGAAGAAATAACTAATATTATTCTTTACTTCCTATTTTAACTACATAGTTAAATTAGGAGAATTTACCAATAAAAGACGGGAGTAACGGATAATGATGGAAGAGTTAGTTTCAAAGTTGTTCTATTTTTCAATCATACTCCCTCTGTTCCAAATCTTTTTATCTACATTCTTATTCAGTTTCATTAGTCTTTCTAATTTAATATGATATTTTATTATATTAAAACTTAAATACTTGCACCCTACGGAGGGTGCATATATTTGCTAGTATATATAATGATACATAGTTTGAGAACAATTGATGGAATAAACAAAGTTTACAAAAGTCTGATAATTAGATTATAGTAAATATATCTACTCGATGGTTTATATGTTTGTTTGTTTATTGATTTTAACAGGCATATCAACCCGTCCGGGGTTATGTCATGCCTACCGGTTATGATGTAATATATATTGTGTATTTATATATATACTTTTAGTAATTGGTTTTAACAATGTGTTAACATTATTGGGGATTATGTTGTATGGTATTGGTTTGTTTCATGTCTATATTCGATGGTATATTTTTGTTTCCCTCAAAAAGGAGAGAATATCCTCCATGTTGACATTTTCAAACAGATCTTTCATATTGTTTGCTTTAAAATAACGATTTCTGATGTGAGCATAAAAAAACTGCATTTCATGAATCAGTGTTTAACTGTCAAAGGTGTTTGACATGTTTCACATTGTGGTTGTTGTTCTTGCTTGAGTGTATAGGAGTGCGTTAGTTTTGTATGACCAATGCATAATCGGGACACAATGACTTGTTCCTTTCTAGACTTCCTTTCGATGCTTTATAGTAGAAATTATATTTACCCAATGTAAAAACTTCAAAAGAGTTACTTGCTCTTGGCACCGGAAAATGTAGAAGTTATCTCCCTTTCTTTTTTTTTTTTTTTTTTTTGTCAATATTGTTTCGACCTCTTTTCGTTATATACGCTCAATGAAACATGTATTTTTTAGTCTCCGACAAAAAGGAAATGATTTTTCGATCTTTTATTTAGGTGAATGTTTATTCAGTCAATATGTTATTTTCTCTGAACATTAAATGACATGTTCAATTGAAACTAAGTACACTACTTATCTCTTTGATTTCTAATGATGCCTTGTTGACAGGGCCGAGAATACGCTAATTGTATCACCTGTTCGAGTCTATAGGTCTAATAGATCTGTTTGAGATCATTAAGTATTTACCCTTTGTGAAGATACAATTTTCTATGGTATATAATTGGAGACCACTATTATTAAAATGACTTCGGCATAAAATGACCCAATAATGCTTACATAACCATACAATGCAGCATAACCAACCGTTAATAATAACTTCCATGATACTTTCTCTTGGTATCGCGATGTTACACAATCGACTCACAGTGTTTTCATAAAAAAGCAATAATAACAATATGGAGTATGTATTTAACTAGTCCACCTTGATTACATATGTTGTTGACTAGCCTAGCTTATCTTTCGTAGAGAGTGAATGCGCTCGTCCAGGACAATTTATACATTGCTGTTTTAGAACATCGGAGTGATTACGGAGCCTGCTTCAGAGCGCTTCGGCCTCTGGAGCGGCTAAGTAAAATTAACAGCGTTGATCCCAGGGGGCTATCCCCCCAGACAATACCTGCGCCCAAGATTTAAAGGGATAGAGCTGGGTTTATTGCCCAGTGCCTGAGACACCCCCTTGGTGGGGAATGCCAACGGGATCAGCACTTTTTTTGTGCCTACCACTCATGAGCTTCGGCTTGTGGGTGAGCACAGATAAAAATGTCATTGTCTCAAGCCCTCATAAGTGGGGTGAGCGGCAAATATACCTGCCCCCTTGATTTAAAGGGATAGAGCTGGGTTTATTGCTCAGTGCCTGAGACACCACCTCGATGGGGAATGCCGACGGGATCAACGCTTTTTTGTGCCTACCACTCATGAGCTTCGGTTTGTGGGTGGTCCCACGTTAATAGGACCTTGTGCCTAACCCGTACAAGTGGGGTACAAGGTAAATATCCGGAGCCTGCTTCAGAGCGCTTCGGCCTCTGGAGCGGCTAAGTAAAAATTAACAGAGTTAATCCCAGGGGGCTATCCCCACAGACAATACCTGCGCCCTAGATTTAAAGGGACAGGGCTGGGTTTATTGCCCAGTGCCTAAGACACCCCCTCGATGAGGAATGCCGACGGGATCAACGCATTTTTTGTGCCTACCACTCATGAGCTTCGGCTTGTGGGTGGGCCCAGATAAAAATGTCCTTGTGCCAAGCCCTCATAAGTTGGGTGAGCGGCAAATATACCTGCCCCCTTGATTTAAAGGGGAAGGGCTGGGTTTATTGCCCAGTGCCTGAGACACCCCCTCGATGGGGAATGCCGACGGGATCAACGCTTTTTTGTGCCTACCACTCATGAGCTTCGGCTTGTGGGTG
>CM042163.1:14151755-14159255 GCA_023376005.1 Doryteuthis pealeii
AGACACGAAGAAGAGTGAGGCGAATAGAAGAGTAGCCTCCACAGCAAAGAGAGCCAGAAGAAAGAACAGAAAACAGCACTAAAGACAGTCGTAGTGTAATGGTTGACGAGCTGGGCTAGTAAACCATTGTTATTGATTGTCTGAATTTTTTAGATTAGGCTTGATAATTTTTATTATTTAGATTTCCCATGATGCATCATTGTTATGCTCGGATAGACAAGATACACCCGAAGACAGCCGAAGGGTACAGCGGTCGAAACATCTTTCTATATATCACGATAAAGATGAGGACAACAATAAAAAAATTAATATATATATATATACCAAGCCTCATTTTAAAAAATCCAGGCAAATAATTAATTTAGATGTCAAAACAAAACCTGAGTTAAAATCTTAGGTATGTATCTATACTTTATTTTAAACACTAGCAAAAACACATCCTCGGGGCAGTGTAAAAATTATTTTTTACAAAATATTGACTGAGGGGATGGGTGGGAGTTAAATTTTCAATGTGAGAGGATTTGTATCATAAGTAAGTAAAATCATGAAAAAAGAAAAAAAAATGCTCTCTGGGCAGTGTAAAAATTAATTTTTGAAATATATTGCCTGAGGTGTGTGCGAGTTAAAAATTCATTGTTAGAGGGCTTGTATCATAAGTTAGTAAAATCATCAAAATTTAAAGGAGCAAAAAAAAAAACCATTGGACACATGGCCTAATGGATAAGGTAGTTAGGTTAAGACAGTTCTAAGTGACAGTTATCTCTGGATTCCGGGTTCAATCCTGAGTAGAGGCAGTAACATAGAAAAATAATTAACACAACTCCTACCGCAGCTATGGTTAGTGGAATGAGAACAGGATACCCCCTTGGAATAAATAAAGGGTTAGGTTTAAAGTTCCGTGATGGCTCCCAATTACGACAAGAAAGTTCCCGAGTTCGAAAAGAAGGTTCCCGAGTCCGAGAAGGTTTCCAAGTCCGGCAAGAAATACCTGAAGAAGGCCGGAGGGCATATCGGCCGAAACGTTGTACAAATAACAATGAAGATGGGGACAATAGTCCGAATAACGCAGATAATACTAAAAAAAACAAAAAAACAATTTGAAATAAAAACTTAGTTTTGTCCCGCTCAAATAAAATGTTGCATGCATCTATCAATTATCAATGAAATAATTATTTTGAATATTTTACACAAAATCATAGGTATTTATTCATTTGTAAAAGTTCATGACATGCAATACTCCACTTTGGCCCTATCTTGGGCTAGACGGGCGGTCGGAGAGGCCCCCTCCGATCAATCGGCTGGTCACGTCAAGCCCTAGCACCTATATGATTTTCCCAACCCTATTGCCCTTATGGCAAGCCCCACCCCTTTTTATCATATGGGTGCTAGAAGGCGGTGGCTGCGGGTCTACATGTCCTGGGAATGACGTTAAACTCTATCTGATGGTGAGGTTCCAGTTTTGGAGGTTTGGGGAATGTGGAGCACCCCTTCATCACCATTGCTCCTTGGTCCACTCTGACCCGGAGTGGTAGTACCTGTTAGGGTCCCATCTATGGGTTAAATAGAAAACTATGTTTATAAAAAAATGTATTATCCATTAAGAATTGATTTATTTCAAAACTTTATCGGCATTAAATGACCCACTGAGGTTGATATGCCGTAAAACAAAACAAACCAAAACCAAATCATTTGTAAAACATTTAGTTTACCTCTTGTTATTAAAAAAAAGGGTGAGATTTTAAAACTGATAACAGGGTTGTTCTTTATTCTATGTATTAACGATTTGGAGCAATGTGACATAAGCAGTGATATAGTTTGGGTTATAGACAAATGGGGACCAAATCTCCATTATTAATTTAAATTTAAAAATTAAAAAAACGCGCGGTATGCATCACTCCAAGACTTGATCCTAAATTATCGTATCTGGAGAAAGATGGTAAGACATTGGCTAGATGGAGCAACCATTGCCACTTTCCCAAGTTCCTGTAAGGTTCAATGGTAAATTAATGAACATACAATTTCGACACGTTGTGGGACAAAACGTTTAATATATATAACAGCACATGGAAACGATAATCTTATTATAATGGAGATTGTGTGTTTTTCTGTCTGTAACCGAAACTATATCACTATACAAATCACAATTCCTTTTGTTATTTACATCACATTCTCCATGATTTTATTTTTATTTAAACTTCAATTATTAATAAAATTGTTTTACATCATTAAGACTGTTGACCATGTCTACATCCTAACAACATGCAATTGTATTTATAAATACAACAAAAGCGGTTTACAGTGTGAATGGGAAGGCTAATTTGCATATTGATCTTAAAAAAATGATTTTAATTAATATATGCTTAGTATTATTGATTTCTAATTGTTTGGTTTTATCTTATTGAATATGAGCAAAAATCTCTTCAATAAATCTTAAAAGAAATTCCTTAACAAGAAGAAATAACTAATATTATTCTTTACTTCCTATTTTAACTAAACAGTTTAATTAGGAAAATTTACCAATGAAAGACGGGAGTAGCGGAAAATGATGGAAGAGTTAGTTTCAAAGTTGTTCTATTTTTCAATCATACCCCCTCTGTTCAAAATCTCTTTATCTACATTCTTATTCAGTTTCATTAGTCTTTCTAATTTAATATGATATTTTATTATAAAATTTAACTAAAATACTTGCGCCCGGAGGGTGCATATATTTGCTAATATATATAACAGCACATGGAAACGATAAGATACATAATGTACAGGAGAATAGAACATGTAAATACATATACAATATTTAGGTATAAACAAGATACCCAAATGTACCTAACATATAAATGTTACAGACATGGAACTAAAGGATAGTCCATGCTGTATAAAGGACTTACAGTAATGTAGGGGGGGGGGGTCAAAAGCCCCACCGAGAAGGGGGTAGATAGACTCTAGCTCATAGCAGTTCTTGAGAAGATCCAGCTAAAAAGAGGAAGACAAGTTCAAACCAGACGCTTAAATCCCAGTGGTTCCCTAGTGGGAACAAACAGCAACGCAGCGAGAAGATAACTCTTCCGGCAAAGGGAAGATAATCCCCTACATTCCCTTACACCACACAGTTGTCAGTTTAAAATGTGGGAGGTATTTCTGTTTCACCCTGTATAATGTTTGAACTATATATTGGTTGGTTGGTTGGTTGGTTGGATTTTACGGTATGTCAAGCCTTGTTGGCTTATTTTAAGCCGAAGACGTTTTGTTTTATTCATTCTTGACCGGGCAATCATATATATTTACCAACCCCTCCGTTGCCTAACCAAGGTTAAAGAGCCCAGTCTGCCTTACTATGTATCCATAACTGGAGGGAGAGTAGGATTCATACCTTTCCCAAGGGTATTAGCGCTAAGTGAAATGCAATTACCATATCCAGGATTTGAACTCGGGCGATGAGTCTATTTCCCATGACTTTAACCATTACACCACGCGCTTCCATGGGGCAATCATATAGGTTCTAGGGCTTGACGTGACCAACCGATTGATCGTTGAGGGCTTTAAAAAAAGCTGCAGAAAAAGAAATTTGAAAAAACAAAAATCAATCAGACAGGAAAATCATATCAATAAGACTGGGTGTGCAATCTTCAAATTATTAAAAATCAGACTGAAAGAGGCTAAAAATGATGTAATAAATTTATATCTGAACTAAGGTATTCACTATATATATATATATATATATATATATATATATATATACTAGCAAATATATGCACCCTCCGGGTGCAAGTATTTAAGTTTTAATGTAATGAAATATCGTATTAAATTAGAAAATCTAATAAGAAGGCAGATAAAAAGCTATGTAACAGAGTGGGGGTATAATAGAAAAATAGAAATGAAACTTACTCTTCCATCACTCCCGTCTTTCATTGCTGAATTTTACTTATTTAACTATTTAGTTAAATTAGGAAATAAAGAATAAAATGACAGTTATTTTTTCTTGTTAATGGATTTCATTTAAGATTCATTGAAGAGATTTTTGCTTATATTCATTAAAATAAAACCAAACAATTAGAAATCAATAATACTAAGCACATATTTAATAAAATCACATTTTTAATATCAATATGCAACCTAAGAAAGGGCCAAAGTGGAATGTTCCATGTCATGGACTCCTCAGCCACCAGGGTTCCATCCTTACACATCTCGAGACGGCCAACAGGTGTCCCCACTGGGGGATCTTACCCCTCTGCAGTATTTTATTCTAAACACCCAGCCGACAGGGCTGTTCGATCTGTATTTAATGAAGAATCGTTGAATTAAGTGCATTAACAAGAAAAGAGGTGTTTGTTGTAATGGTTAGAGTCGTAGGAAATGGACTCGTCGATCCGAGTTCAAATCCTGGACGAGGCTATTTACATTTCACATTTGCGCTAATACCCTTGGGAAAGGTATGAATCCAACTATTCTCCCTCCAGCTATCGGTAAACAGTAGGGCGGACTGGGATCTTTAACGTTGGTTAGGCAACCAGTCTAGGAGAAGGAAAACTCTGAATTCAAACCTGTTTAACTCCGCGTAATAAATTGGCCTTGTCTCACATCCTGCTCGTGCAGAGGTTGTTTGGTAAATATACAAGGAAAGAGATTATGTTGAAAAATTGATGTTTTGTGTAAAATGGACACCTTTAGTTTCTCATTAGGCTACGTACTTATTGATCCACTATGTCTACAGAGAATATCTGTGTCAGTTAAAGTTTTGAAGAGATTTTTGAAGCAAAGGTCAACTCGACCCAGTTGAGAATATTTTTCGATATTTACAGGCTGATAATCATAACAATTCGATCTGAAATCAAATCATCATTTCTTTTATTTAATCAATAAATCTTTCAATTTAAACTGCCCCATAAAAATATCGATTTTGTTAAACGTGAAGTTACTATTCTGGGGAATTCTATTTCAGTAGAAATATACGTGGGTTGTGAGGGGGGCTTAAATTTCTAGGTGCGTATCTGTGTGCCAAAAACAGTGAACCAAAGTTTACAATACAGAAAGGAAAGACGAAAACATAGCTCTTATATTAATACCATTGTTCCCTTTTATATATATATATATATATATATATATATATATACAGCGTAAGTTGGAAAAATATGAAGACCTACGTGAACAATGCGTCAGAAACGGATGGATAACAGATGTATTTCCTATCGAAGTCGGATGCCAGGGATTTATTACCAACTCAACCTTGGCATTTTTGTCAAAACTTGGACTTTCTACACCAGACAAGAGAAAATACACAAAAAAGATCCAGGAGAAAGCTCTAACCGCATCAGCGTGGATATGGCAATCCTACATTGTGACATCAAACCGACAAAGTCTGGTGGTATCGTGAGATACTGCTGGGGCGCTCTGGGTTAGTGGTAATGATGCTTCGGCCCTGAAACCATGCCTGAACCCAGAGTCATCATCTGATGAAGGCTTTGTTGGTTGCAATGCTACTGTGTAAATAGTAGTCATTGTATGAAGATTATTTTTCGGAGTGGTCCATAAAATAAAACATTTAAAATATCCATAACTTTCTTGTCTTTAAATTGATTTTTATATATTTTTTCAGATAGTATAAGTAACCTAAGCAAATTCAAAACAAGTTACCATGTGAAATAATTTTAGTATTAAACTGGTGTTTATAATTTCAACAATTTTAGTATTAAACTGATGTTTATAATTTCAACAATTTTAAAATCCACACTTTTTATTTAATTCAAAACGTTTAATATTTATTCATTTGTAATAAGTAATTGAGAGTTACCTACTCTTTTTCATAATTACCTCCCCTTTGGAGAACTCTTTGGTGTTTACAAGAGTATATAAACTCTCAGTAAAGTGTACCATTATTCTAAGTAGAATAAAACTTTCTTAAGCCTAAACCGTGTTGTTGTTTATCATTACATCATTGAATTTCAGATTGTTAAACCTCTTACTCTAGGTATGTACAAAAACACGCTCCGGAATTTATTTTTTTTTTGGTAGGGGGTAAATTACCCCCTTAAAAAATCGGTTGTTCGTCGGATTTTAGTGAAATTTTCGGTATTTAAAGCAATAAAAGGGGATATTTCTTTTAAAATACATTTTTCATTAAATTCTGTTTTTTGATTGTTAGTATTATTTTAGTTTATAATTTCAACAATTTTAGTAATAAACTGATGTTTATAATTTCAACAATTTTAGTATTAAACTGATGTTTATAATTTCATGTTTCAATTCCCTATCCCCTCAATGACTTTGTTATTGGGCTGGTGCGTAATTACTGCGGCTTTTTCTTTTTCTTTTTTTTTTAAACATTTTATTCAACAAAAACAACAACAATTGGCGTTTTGTTTAATTTGTTTCATAAATATAATCGTTTCTTTTCAGAATGTGTATCGAAAATCTTATCCACATTCGTCATTATGCTTTGACAAAGGTTGGAATGCATCACAGTTATTATGTGATCTCAATGAACTTTTTAGTGAAAGAACAATCAGCAAAAGTCAAGATGAAATATCGTTCGGAAGGTTCAAATACAAATTTCGCAGATGAACAAGAAAGAGTTCGACGATCAAATTTCAGCGACCATATAAGTGGGCGAAAACTTGACAACGGGAATGTTGTCCGAAGACTTCAATGTCGACTATTAGACCATCGGTCGTCTCAAAAAGCTCGGAAAAGTATGGAAATTAACTCCGATAACAATAAAGTCGAATGTGTATGAATTTTTTGTTAAATAAACTTGTTTTTAAAAAGTCGCAATAATTATGCCCCAACCCAATAATTTCATTCACTTAATGACGTTGCAACTGTTATATACACAAATATAGATATCTCTCGATTCACTAATTCAGCAATTCAATTCGCGCACACACCGCAATAAAGAGATACACTCGCCATCAAAATAAGATATAAGTTGCTGACGCCAAACGGAAGTTTACTCAACAGTAGCCAAAAACGAAGTGATCAAAATAGCACGGTTCCACGCATAGGCTCCAGCAGAACTTCCGGCAGGAAAACAAGAATTCTTAAACAATAAAAAGTTATGGAATCTGAAAGTCAAAGTGATATCAATTGTAATTGGCACACTTGGAACGGTCCCAAAGGAATTGGAAAAGGATTGGAAAATCTGGACATCAGAGGAAGGATTGAGAACATCCAGAATACTGCACAGCTGCAATCTACCAGAATACTCAGAAGAGTCCTGGAGACCTGAGGGGACTTGCTGTCACTCAGACTCCAGTGAAAGACCATCAGCTAACGCTGATATGAAAACTCAAAAGGAGTGAATAATAATAATAATAATAATAATAATAATAATAATAATAATAATAATAATAAGGCCTTGCTAGAGAACTGAGAAAACTGTGGAACATGAAGATGAAGGTCGTACCAATTGTAATTTGGTGCTGTTGGAACGGTCCCCCAAAGCTCTAGAATTTGGGTGAATTGGAGATCAGAGGAAGAATCAAGACCGTCCAAACAACAGCACTGTTGGGA
>CM042163.1:14161755-14184255 GCA_023376005.1 Doryteuthis pealeii
GTGCCAGCAGATCACAGGGTGAAGCTAAAGGAAAATGAAAAAATGGACAAATATCTGGACCTTGCCAGAGAACTGAAAACAAAATAGTAAAAAAAAAAAGACTACAGATTCTTGAAGTTCTACACATCAGACATAAAAACCACATAAAATCCAAACCATAAAAAAATTAACTTCGATTCTAGCACTAAATGCCTTTAACTACTGCTACTATCTACAGAACCACGTTAATAATAATAATAATAATAATAATAATAATAATAATAATAATAATAATAATAATCATGGAATATGAAAGTGAAGGTGATACCAATTGTAGTTGGTGCACTTGGAACAGTCCCAAAAGGATTGGGAAAAGGTCTGGAAAGTTTGGAAATCAGAGGAAGGATTGAAACCATTCAGAACACTGCACTGCTGAAATCTGCCAGAATACTCAGAAGAGTCCTGGAGACCTGAGTAGACTTGCTGTCACCCAGCCTCCAGTGAACCACCGGCTACGGCAAGTGTGATAAACTAATAATAATAATAATAATAATAATAATAATAATAATAATAAGACTAGAGGAAATGGAAATCAGAGGAAGAATTGAGACCAGCTAATACTGATGTGAAAACTCAAAAGGAGCAAATAATAATAATAATAATAATAATAATAATAATGGCAACAACAACAACAAAAGGTCATGGCAGCGATTAATGGTGTGAATAAAATAAGCGGTATTTATTAATTTAATTTCTATTATCTCTTTGTTGAAAGATGAAACTTGGCAGCTGATTCAGGTGAATGACTTTCATGAATAAACAAAAGTAAATTCTTATTGATTTTCTTTAATATTTGTACAATGAAAAGCGAAAACGAGGCCAAAGTAAATGGAATCAAAGTAAGTGGAATCGGAACTCAAATAAAGAAATCAATCTTATTAAATTCTTTTATGCTATTTTTCTTTTCATGGTTCTTTACCATTATACGTCTCGGGCTTTATTACTGCCAGCTGGAAACCCACACTACAGAGGGTATTTTAAGCAATTAACCACGATGTCGCAGTCCAGTACGTTAACCACTACGCCACGGGGACTCCCCTCTTTCCGAGGACTCCTTATTTTGTGTTGGGCTGCGACATCGTTGTAAGCGAGTTCGATGCCAAGGATATTTATGCCAAGGATATTTGTTTTATGGCATATCAGCCTCGGTGGTCATTTAATGCCGACAAAGTTTTTAAATAAATTCATAAAAAGATCTAACAAAAGGAAATACACACATCGAATTTCAAACAATGAACATCAATTCATGATTCATCTATATGAACAATATGTTACATACTAACCATATGTTACATAATATGTTACAGGCTAACATATATGTTACAGTTACATAATATGTTACATACTATATGAACAATATGTTACATATTGATTATAATGTCTTCTTATATCTTATTATAATGGAGATTGTGTGTTTTTCTGTCTGTAACCGAAACTATATTCCTACTCAAGTCACAATTCTCTTAGTTATTGACATCACATTTTCCATGATTTTATTTTTATCTAAACCTCAATTATTAATAAAATTGTCTTACATTATTAATACTGTTAACCATGTCTACATACTAACAACATGCAATTATATTTATATATACAACAAAATAGCGCTCTACAATGTGAACGGGAAGGCTAATTTGCATATTAATATTAAAAAATCGAATTTAATAAATATGTGCTTAGTATTATTGATTTCTAACTGTTTGGTTTTATTTTAATGAATATAAGCAAAAATTTCTTCAATGAATCTTAAATGAAATCCATTAACAAGATAAAATAACTGTCATTTTATTCTTTACTTCCTCTTATAACTAAATACTTAAATTAGAAAAAATAACAATGAAAGACGAGAGTGATGGAAGAGTAAGTTTCAGTTGTTCCATTTTTTATTATACTCCCTTTGTTTCAAATCTTTTATTATACTCCCTCTGTTTCAAATCTTTTTATTTGTATTCTTATTTAGTTTCATTAGCCTTTCTAATTTAATACAATATTTTATTACATTAAAACTTAAATACTTGCACCCGGAGGGTGCATATATTTGCTAGTGTCTTCTAATGTCTTCTATCTTCTGTTGGACCGTATTAGCGGTTTTAATCAGGAACACGGAGACATATTTTTCGTGTACACTTTTCTATCTTAACCAGCGCAGAGATGCATGACAGTAATGCTCAACAGGACCGTTCGTTCAACTCTACAACAAGCTCTACATCTTGCTTTTCCAGGTTCCTCCGATCATGTGACTTTCTTGGCCAATCAGAGAGGACTCAAGAGAGAGACTGAATGTCTAAAATACAGTTCAAAACAATGTTGTATGACCAATTGTTTTAAAATGAAAATAGATAAGACGCAACTGAATAACAAGTATAGGATGTGTGGAGACAAAGACAAGGCTGTTAATCTATTCTATACATATATAAAGGACAGTTGTGTGTATATGTATGTCCGGAGGCAACTTCGAAAATAAAACAATTAACGACAAAGTAAATATATATACACATTAAATATCACCAGCGCTTGGTTTTGGGGCAAACATAATAGAGATTTGATTTATATTCGTGAAGATAATTAAAAAATAAAATTTAAATGATAACAGCATGGATTTTTATTTTCATTTAATATTTTAGATAATAGACATTAACATTTTTATAAATACATTTTTCTATTTAACCCATAGATGGGTAGCGAGTTCGAATTCCAGTTGTGCTATTGCGTTCTCTTTCGGAGTAACACCCTCAGGAAAAGTATTAACCTCCTCACTCACAGTAAATATGTGTTAAATAGTACCACTCTCCGCTTTACAATACAACGATTCCCCCCAACACGTTTCACCCACTAAATCTCTTGCATTTTATAGACAATAATTTTTCCGCTCTGTCGGCTGGGGCGTTAGAAGGCACCGACTGTACCTCTGCAGAGGGGTAAGACTCCCCCAATGGAGCCACCTGTTGGCCATGGGTAGCGCCCCGTGATGCTTAAGGATAGAACCCAGGTGGATGAGCAGTTCATGACTTGCAATACTCCACTTTGGCCCTATCTTGGGCTAGATGGGCGGTCGGAGAGGCCCCCTCCGATCAATCGGCTGGTCACGTCAAGCCCTAGCACCTATATGATTGCCCCAACCCTATTGCCCTTATGGCAAGCCCCAACCCCTTTTTATCATACGGGTGCTAGAAGGCGGTGGCTGCGGGTCTACATATCCTGGGAATGACGTTAAACTCTATCTGATGGTGAGGTTCCAGTTTTGGAGGTTTGGGGAATGTGGAGCACCCCTTCATCACCATTGCTCCCTGGTCCACTGACCCGGAGTGGTAGTACCTGTTAGGGTCCCATCTATGGGTTAAATAGAAAAATGTATTTATAAAAAAATTGTATTATCGATTAAGAATTGATTTATTTCAAAACTTTATCGGCATTAAATGACCCACTGAGGTTGATATGACGTAAAACAAACCAAACCAAATCTCCACTTTAAAATACAACGATTCCCCCCAACACGCTTCACCCACCAAATCTCTTGCCTTTTATAGACAATAATTTCTAAAATCTTTCTTTTCAGCTAGCAAATGCAATAAAAGCCGTACTTCTAAAATTAATACTAAACTGTATCCGTATTTTGTGTCCATCAAATTAGCTAAACCGAATCTTGGTATTTTTGTTTAATAATATAAAGTAGATGCACAAGTAGAAAATTCATTGCCAGAAATCAAAGTTATGGATTTTTTTTTTATTTCATTACTTTTTTTCTATGAATTCTTTTAGTTACTGGAAAATTCTGATTTTTTTTAACTCTTTGCCCACCAAATTTCCCCCAGGGCTGTACTAAATGTTCATGGTATTTGGATCCATATTATAAAAGAGTCGGGTTAGCTCAGTCGGTAGAGCGTTCGGCTAGAAACCACAAGGTTCCAAGTTCGATACCGGCCCTCGCCAACTCAGCGTATGAGTAGCACAGGGATCTGTGCGGTAAAGTAAGGAGCTGTTAATAGGTGTGGCGGTCCACCTCAGACGCCAAAAACAATCTCCTTGGTCTAGCGCTATTGAAAAGGGGATAGACTCCCTCGCTGATTGGCTGATACCGACTTGGTGTTCACGAAGTGATTTTTCAGTGTAAACAAGTGACACAAGAACCATTGTCAGAGACTTACAGTAGGATAACAGGGGTGGAGATCCGCTGTGAGTGGCTTATAGTAGGAAATGAGTTAAAATCATGGTCTTTGTTTACATTTATATTTCGATCAATAGGCACCGGGAGCTGGCAACGTTAACCTCTCTACGACATTTATTAATCCCGAATCACTTCATGGAGTTTATTAACTTACTATATATATTATATAAGTAAAGTAAAGTCGTCGGGGTGGTCTAAAGTCGGTATCAGCCAGTCAACGAGGGATTCTATACCCTTTTCACTAGCGCTAGACCAATGAGATTATTTTAGCGTCTGAAGTGGAGCGCCACACCTACCTTCAGCTCCTTACTTTACCGCACAGATCCCTGTGCTACTCATACGCTGAGTTGGCGAGGACCAGTATCAAACTAGGAACCTTGTGGTTTCTAGCCGAACGCTCAACCGACTGAGCTAATCCGGCCCTAGTGCCCCTTAAAAATGACAACATTATTTATATATCTTACTGTTATATACTGCGGTCCATTTTCAAGAAACTCTGTTTTATAACATTTGAATTTAGCGTTCAAAATTGGCAGGTTTTCAACTAGTGTATATCTAAGGCATTAAAACTGTTAGAAACTTACATGAAACAACACACTAAGATATCGCAGTCCAATACGTTAGCCACGGTGACCCTGATACTCAGTAAACATCTATGAACATTTCCTAGCCAAAAATTGAAGGGTTTGATTTATAAAGTAAATATAATGCTAAATTGGACCCTTACTTTGTGTCCATCGGGTTAGTTAAACTGAATCTTATCTTTTTGTTTAACCATATAAAGTAGACATCTCGCTGAACATTTCCTAGTCAAAAATTGAAGGGTTTGATTTACAAAGTAAATATAATGCTAAACTGGGCCCTTACTTTGTGTCCATCAGGTTAGCTAAACTGAATCTTTATCTTTTTGTTTAACCATATAAAGTAGACATCTCGCTGAACATTTCCTAGCCAAAAATTGAAAGGTTTTAATTTACAAAGTAAATATAAAACTAAACTGGACCCTCATTTTGTGTCCATCATGTTATCTAAACTGAATCTTTACCTTTTTGCTTAATCATATAAAGTAGACATCTCGCTGAACATTTCCTAGTCAAAAATTGAAGGGTTTGATTTACAAAGTAAATATAATGCTAAATTGGACCCTTACTTTGTGTCCATCAGGTTAGCTAAACTGAATCTTTATCTTTTTGTTTAACCATATAAAGTAGACATCTCGCTGAACATTTCCTAGCCAGAAATTGAAGGGTTTGATTAAACAAAGTAAATATAATACTAAACTGGACCCTTACTTTGTGTCCATCAGGTTAGCTAAACTGAATCTTTATCTTTTTGTTTAACCATATAAAGTAGACATCTCGCTGAACATTTCCGAGCCAGAAATTGAAGGGTTTGATTAAACAAAGTAAATATAATACTAAACTGGACCCTTACTTTGTATCCATCAGGTTAGCTAAACTGAATCTTTATCTTTTTGTTTAACCATATAAAGTAGACATCTCGCTGAACATTTCCTAGCCAGAAATTGAAGGGTTTGATTAAACAAAGTAAATATAATTCTAAACTGGACCCTTACTTTGTATCCATCAGGTTAGCTAAACTGAATCTTTATCTTTTTGTTTAACCATATAAAGTAGACATCTCGCTGAACATTTCCTAGCCAGAAATTGAAGGGTTTGATTAAACAAAGTAAATATAATACTAAACTGGACCTTACTTTGTGTCCATCAGGTTAGCTAAACTGAATCTTTATCTTTTTGTTTAACCATATAAAGTAGACATCTCGCTGAACATTTCCTAGCAGAAATTGAAGGGTTTGATTAAACAAAGTAAATATAATACTAAACTGGACCCTTACTTTGTGTCCATCAGGTTAGCTAAACTGAATCTTTATCTTTTTGTTTAACCATATAAAGTAGACATCTCGCTGAACATTTCCTAGCCAGAAATTGAAGGGTTTGATTAAACAAAGTAAATATAATACTAAACTGGACCCTTACTTTGTATCCATCAGGTTAGCTAAACTGAATCTTTATCTTTTTGTTTAACCATATAAAGTAGACATCTCACTGAACATTTCCTAGCCAGAAATTGAAGGGTTTGATTAACAAAGTAAATATAATACTAAACTGGACCCTTACTTTGTATCCATCAGGTTAGCTAAACTGAATCTTTATCTTTTTGTTTAACCATATAAAGTAGACATCTCACTGAACATTTCCTAGCCAGAAATTGAAGGGTTTGATTAAACAAAGTAAATATAATATTAAACTGGACCCTTACTTTGTATCCATCAGGTTAGCT
The DNA here is from genome assembly GCA_023376005.1 of Doryteuthis pealeii. Classification (NCBI taxonomy): domain Eukaryota; kingdom Metazoa; phylum Mollusca; class Cephalopoda; order Myopsida; family Loliginidae; genus Doryteuthis; species Doryteuthis pealeii. The sequence goes on from CM042163.1 coordinate 14,168,264, forward strand.
AAACTGAATCTTTATCTTTTTGTTTAACCATATAAAGTAGACATCTCGCTGAACATTTCCTAGCCAGAAATTGAAGGGTTTGATTAAACAAAGTAAATATAATACTAAACTGGACCCTTACTTTGTATCCATCAGGTTAGCTAAACTGAATCTTTATCTTTTTGTTTAACCATATAAAGTAGACATCTCGCTGAACATTTCCTAGCCAGAAATTGAAGGGTTTGATTAAACAAAGTAAATATAATACTAAACTGGACCCTTACTTTGTGTCCATCAGGTTAGCTAAACTGAATCTTTATCTTTTTGTTTAACCATATAAAGTAGACATCTCGCTGAACATTTCCTAGCCAGAAATTGAAGGGTTTGATTAAACAAAGTAAATATAATACTAAACTGGACCCTTACTTTGTGTCCATCAGGTTAGCTAAACTGAATCTTTATCTTTTTGTTTAACCATATAAAGTAGACATCTCGCTGAACATTTCCTAGCCAAAATTGAAGGGTTTGATTAAACAAAGTAAATATAATACTAAACTGGACCCTTACTTTGTGTCCATCAGGTTAGCTAAACTGAATCTTTATCTTTTTGTTTAACTATGTAAAAAATACATCTAGCCGAAACTTTTCTATCCAGGCCTTTCTTTTCAGGACTTTTGTACATCAAAATATCAAGAGAGAGAGAGAGAGAGAGAGAGAGAGAGAGAGAGAGAGAGAGAGAGAGAGATGAGGGCCTTACTTGTTAACCCGTCTACCATTTCTGACCTGTTTAGTTGAGGGTTCATAGCAACTAAAAAAATTCATAGCAACTAAGGGTTCATAGCAACTAAAAAATTAAAAAGAAACAAAATATTTCAATAATTAACAATAATTTTTGAATAATTAACACAGCTTAATACTTGTACCCAGTCATGGTTAGCAGAATGAGAACAGCCCACCCCCGTGGATTAAATAAAAGGGTTAGATTCAAAATTCTGTGAAGGCTCCTGAGTACGACAAGAAGGTTCCCAAGTTCGAAGAGAAGGTTCGCAAGTTCGAGGAGGGGGTTCCCGAGTTCGAAACGTTCCAGAGTCCGACAAGAAATACATGAAGAAGGCTGGAGGGCACATCGGCCGAAACGTTGTGCAGATAACAATAAAGACGAGGACAATAGTCAGAATAATCCAAACTATACGAAACAAAATATTATTGAAATTAATAATAATCAAGAAAGTTTACTGAGTTTTTTTTTTGGGGGTGAAGGGGTTTAGGCATTGTCTTTACCAGTAGTGCAACAGCCTCAAAACTCAGAAGAGTACCCACAGGGATCCCTTTCTGCGATAAGCAACACGACTATTTATACCTAAAATAACAAAATGGCTGACATCCTTCGCTTCCAATGATTTTGATATCGCTAATGACATGGCTGAACGCGTGCTCTTCGAAGTCAATTATAATCCACAGCCGTAAAAGACGTCTTACACGATGAGCAACAAAACAGCATGGTGCAGTAACAAGATCAGTTTATTTATTAACCATAATCTGGAGAAAGATATCGTTCAGCGTTGCCCCCTGCATATTCTTTTATAGCCGTCAAACACATGAAATGCATGAAACAGAAACTGTCGTCTGCCTCCTCTTCAGGATTTCCCGCCGCGCGTGCGCCGTGCAGAGGGATCAGTCGTCTGCTTCGACAGCTGGACGGTGCGAAAGAGATGCTTCAGTGAATTCGCCATGAAAAAAAAAAACAAACGGAAGTATGGCCGTTTAGCTAAAGTATAATAATTCCAGATTCTATTTATACAGTGTTCAGCGGCTTCTATGACTCGGGCCGTTGCGCTGGGGTTAAGACTTTGACGAGGTTAACACAAGTGGCGTGGCCAGGCGATATGGCAAAACCCGAGCGAGGCGGGGTGTCGTTTATGCGTCCCGGATGCTCGAAGCTGAATGTGAAGGATTCGGGAGATTTTATTATTGTTTTATGACGTTTTGTCGTGGTTAAGTTTTCTTGGGTTAATTCAGTTATTGTGTCGCCAAAATTAAAAGCTTTAAAAACACATCGACAGGAAAACATATGCGACAGACTTCTGACCTGTTTCGTTGAGGGTTCATAGCAATGAAGTAGACTGTATTTAAAGAGAAACAAGGGAGATGTTACAAAAGCAACAATGACCCTTACTTAGACATACAATATAAAAATAACCTTTTGTGTTTTGAATAAGTTACAGGGAAGAAAAGGAGAGAAATGAACAGATAGTATGTATTATTTGGACTATTGTCCTCATTTTTATTGTTATCTACACAACGTTTCGGCCGATGTGCATTTCGGCCTTCTTCAGGCATTTCTTGTCGGTCTCAGGAAACTTCTAGAACTGGGGAGCCCCATCCTCGAACTTAGGAACCATCTCTTCGGCCTCGGGAACCTTCTTGTCGAACTCGGGAGCCTCCATGTCGTAATCGGGAGCTTTCGAATCTAACCTTTATTTAATCCACAGGGATAAACTGTTCTCATTCCGCTAACCATGACTGAGTACAAGTATTAAAGTAAAGTAAAGTCGTCGGGGCGGCCTAATGTCGGTATCAGCCAATCAGCAAGGGAGTCTATCCCCTTTTCACTAGCGCTAGACTAAGGAGATTATTCTAGCGTCTGGGGTGGAGCGCCACACCTACCATCAGTTCCTTACTTTACCGCACAAATCCCTGTGCTACTCATACGCTGAGTTGGCGAGGGCAGGTATCAAACTAGGAACCTTGTGGTTTCTAGCCGAACGTTCTACCGACTGAGCTAACCCGTGTTAATTATTCTATTTTACTGTTACCTAGATCAGTATTGAACCTGCAGCCTAGAGAGAACTGTCACTTAAAACTGTATTAAAACAACAGCTATATCCACTACGCCATGTGTCCAAATTACAACACAAATGAGAACAATAGTCCGAATTATCCAAATAATACAAATTATCAAGCCTCATCTCAAATATTCAGAGAAACAGGAAGATATTAATTTTAATGTAGTGTTATTGAACACATACAAAACTGTTAAGTATCTGGCCGCCATCTTTGGCCAGTTGTAAAGAACTTAAAGTAAATAAGTAAGTAAGTCCCGAGTTATAGAATCCTTTGGTAAGTGAATAAGTCCTGTGATATAGAATCCTTCGGTAAGTGAATAAGTCCTGTGATGTAATACTACGTTCCATCGTCCAAGAAGATCCAAGTAGTAATGCTAGTATGACCAGAAAAGGCCAGTATAAATAATAATATCAGCAGCAGAGTACTGCCAGTGATTGGACAATTGGTTGGTCACATGTTTATCGGCGAGTCTATAAGTACAAGTAGCCATCTGGCACACACCTTAAATACAGTTTCCGTAAAAAATTAGGGTCTACATACGTATGGAGTGGTACTTCCATCTAGGATTGAGTGTCGTATATGTGCGTTCTGTCTGGGATAAAAGTCTCTCCCCCGATTTTCGAGCTGCGATCTGAGTTTAGTATTTGTTCTTCCTCCTCGGAATGTATATACAATTATGTAAAAAATATTTTTTTCGGTCGATTCACACACGGTCTTTTTTTACGTGGGATTTTTATGGATTTTTACGTGGGATTTTTACAATGGATTTTTACGTGGGATTTTCAATCAAATGATAATTCTAACAGCTTAATCTTTAAGGATATTATAATAGCTTAAAAGTGCTAGGTTTTCAAAACTTAAACTTTTAGGAGTTACATTATTTTAATTACTGGAAGTTTAACTGTATCACAGTTGAAAAAAAAATGAACAGTCAGATGACCTGTCTGTGATATAATAGGTGAAGAGGTTATATAGCTGTGGAAGCCATGGAACTATATCACTTCAGGAAAGATTGTTCAGACAATCTCAGTGGCAACTACTCTATGTATAGAAAGCCCTAGCTATTATTAATGCCTGATGTAGAGTCTACTCTTTGGCATATCACCTGGTGTAATCAAATCCCTCTCTCTAGATCTTCAATGAAGTATTGCAACATTGCTACCCGTTCAAGGGTGTCAGGGTATATACAAGATGTGCAAGGAGTATGCCAATCTCAGAGACTGCCCTGGAGGAGTTGATTTCACGCATTTTAGGAGACCTAATCCAAGAAATCCTTCACCAAGAACCTACAGGGGGTCCAATATCTTAGCTAACATTATCACCAGCTGTCAGCAGAGTAATTCATTATTCAGTTGTAATGGATCTGCAAAACTACACTACTAACCATTACTCCACGTTGGGGTCACCTGGTACATGCAATTATAATAAAACTTAAAAATTGTAAAACTAAAAAATGTAAAATTAAAAGAATAATAGATTTATAAAAATATAATATTTTTAAAATACTAATCTGCCTTTCAGGGCGAGTGAGTGAGATTCAATCAGAACTCAAGGAATGGAATCACCCAAATCACCCAAATTCATGAATGAATCATTCTTGATTTCTATAAATACCAATTGTCTTGGACACTGCTTGAGTTGTACTTAGTTAGCTGCTGTTATTCAAACCAACAGTAGACTTCAATAGTTTTATTATCATCATAAATATACAAATTTATCTTTTTGAAATACTTTGTTTTTTGTTTGTTTGGGGTTTTTTTTCTTATTTTCTACAATGTTTATTTATATCTTATTATAATGGAGATTGTGTGTTTTACTGTCTGTAACCGAAACTATATTACTACTCAAGTCACAATTCCCTTAGTTATCTACATCACATTCTCCATGATTTTATTTATATTTAAACCTCAATTATTAATAAAATTGTTTTACATTATTAATACTGTTGACCATATCTACGTACTAATAACATGCAATTGTATTTATATATACAACAAAATAGCGGTTTACAGTTTGAACGAGAAGGCTAATTTGAATATTGATATTTAAAAATTTTTTTTAATAAATATGTGCTTGGTATTATTGATTTCTAATTGTTTGGTTTTATCTTAAGAAATATAAACAAAAATCTCGTGGATAACTCTTAAAAGAAATTTATTTACAAGAAGAAATAACTGTAATATTATCCTTTACTTCCTATTTAAACTAAATAGTTAAATTAGGAAAATTTACCAATGAAAGAGGGGAGTAATGGAAAATGATGGAATAGTTAGTTTCAAAGTTGTTCTATTTTTGATTATACCCCCTCTGGTGCAGATCTTTTTATCTGCATTCTTATTCAGTTTCCTTAGCCTTTCTAATTTAATATGATATTATATTATATCAAAACTTAAATACTAGCACCCGGAGGGTGCATATATTTGCTAGTATTTTTAAAATACTAATCTGCCTTTCAGGGCGAATGAGTGAGATTCAATCAGAACTCAAGGAATGGAATCATCCAAATCACCCAAATTCATGAATGGATCATTCTTGATTTCTATAAATACCAACTGTCTTGGACACTGTTTCAGTTTATACTTAGCTTGCTGCTGTTATTCAAACCAACAGTAGACTAACTGACTTCAATAGTTTTATTATCATAAATACACAAATTTATCTTTTTGAAATACTTTGTTTTTTGTTTGTTTTTATCTTTGTTTTTTGTTTGTTTGGTTTTTTTTTCTTATTTTCTACAATGTTTATTTATACTAGCAAATATATGCACCCTCCGGGTGCAAGTATTTAAGTTTTAATGTAATGAAATATCGCATTAGATTAGAAACGCCAATGAAACTAAATAAGAATGCAGATAAAAAGATTTGAAACAGAGGGGGATATAATCAAAAAATAGAACAACCATCACTCTCGTCTTTCATTGTTATTTTTTCTAATTTAAGTATTTAGTTAAAAGAGGAAGTAAAGAATAAAATGACATATTCTGTCTTGTTAATGGATTTCTTTTAAGATTCATTGCAGAGATTTTTGCTTATATTCATTAAAATAAAACCAAACAATTAGAAACCAATAATACAAAGCATATATTTATTAAAATTACATTTTTAATATCAATATGCAAATTAGCCTTCCCGTCACACTGTAAACCGCTATTTTGTTGTATATATAAATACAATTGCATGTTATTAGTATGTAGATATGGTCTACAGTGGCTTCGGCCTCTGGACCATTGCTATAATTAACGGCGTCGATCCCAGGGGGCCATCCCCCCAGGCAACACCTGCCCCCTTGATTTAAAGGGGCAGGGCTGGGTTTATTGCCCAGTGCCTGAGGCGCCCCCTTTGAGGGGGAATGCCGACGGGATCGACGCAATTTTTCACCTGCCACTCCATGAGTCTCGGCTTGTGGGTGGTCCCACATAAATAGGGCCTTTGTGCCTGACCCGTACAAGTGGGGTACGTGGAGAATATCATGTAGATATGGTCAACAGTGGCTTCGGCCTCTGGACCATTGCTATAATTAACGGCGTCGATCCCAGGGGGCCATCCCCCCGGGCAACACCTGCCCCCTTGATTTAAAGGGACAGGGCTGGGTTTATTGCCCAGCGCCTGAGGCGCCCCCCTTGAGGGGGAATGCCGACGGGATCGACGCAATTTTTCACCTGCCACCCCATGAGCTTCGGTTTGTGGGTGGTCCCACGTTAATAGGGACTTTGTGCCTGACCCGTACAAGTGGGGTACGCGGTAAATACTATGTAGATATGGTTAACAGTATAAATAATGTAAAACAATTTTATTAATAATTGAGGTTAAAATAAGGATAAATTCATGGTGAATGTGACGTCAATTACTAAGGGAATTGTGACTTGAGTAGGGATTTAGTTTCGGTTACAGACAGAAAAACACACAATCTCCATTATAATAAGATAATAAAAAAATAAATAAATAAAAATACCAAAAAGAATGTTTACTCATTTCTTACGATATTTTTCATTCTTCTTTTTTTTTTTATTTTGGATGTTCTACCGATTAAGCTAAACAGAACCCTTACCCCCCCCCCTAAAAAGGGTTTCTGTGTATGACACGAAATTGAATCTGATGGTTTTCCTTCTCCTAGACTGGTTTGCCATAACAAGATTCAATAACTCAGTCCCTCCTACTATTTATCCATAGTTGGCGGACGGATAGTTCGATTAATAAGTTTCCCGAGGATATTAGCGATATGTGAAATGCACTCAGCTTTGTCCAGGATTTGAACTCAGATCACAGAGTCCATTTAAGTCCAGATAACCATTAAACAACGCACCTCCATAGCTTATAATATATACATTCATTTGACCCTACATAAAATAAGATTCTAACTACTTAGGTTCATTCATTTGACCCTACATAAAAATAAGATTCTAACTACTTAGGTTCATAGTGATTTGGTCCCTCGGGCACTGCTCGATTGCTCGACCGTTCTGTCCACCCACGTCGTATATTTAAAAAGCTATTCATTAGTCACAAAAACTCACAAAACCGTTTTTATATAAATCAGAATAATAGAAAAGACTTACAAACAAGAGAGAGAAGTGTGTGTGTGTGTGTGTGTGTGTGTGTGTGTGTGTGTGTGTGTGTGTGTGTGTGTGTGTCTGTCTGTCTGTCTGTCTGTCTCTGTGTGTGTGTGTGTGTTGTGGAAAGGATCTTTTTCTTCTATTCCTTCTTACAAACCGTTTTTATATAAATCAGAATAATAGAAAATACTTACAAACAAGAGAGAGAAAAACTTCTTTCAGAACGTGTGTGTGTGTGTGTGTGTGTGTGTGTGTGTGTGTGTGTGTGTGTTGTGCGCGTGTGTGTGTGTGTTGTGGAGAGGATCTTTTTCTTCTATTCCTTCTTACAACAAATAAAATGTCTATACGTCTCGGTCATATTGACCAAGCGAAAGATAATACAAAACAAAACAACTAAAACACAATAAACATTTACGCACTGACAACGAGAAGGGGAAGAAAAAAGAAGAAAGAAAGAAAGAAAGAAAAAAAACAGGCGTAAGACCATTTTGCGTTTTGATGGACGTTCACAGTCCCTCCCGCCTTTTGTTGCTCGAAATCATCAGTAGTGTTTATGCCACGCGCTTCTGATTGGAGAGCGTGACCAGTTACAAAGGGTCTTGGATTGGACTAAATCTAGGCGCGGAAGGTTAATCATGAAAGACTAGCCACCGAGCTTGTGCGGTCGACGGGGGGGGAGGGCGCATAAGGTGCGACACATCTTCTTCTTCTTCTTTTGCAGACGATACGTCAACAGGCCATGGACGAATAAAGGGAAGCGTTCGTTGTCTGTACATCCGGTCATGTGATCTGTTGATCTTAGCAGTGTGCAAGTGTTAAGATCTACGTGACAGGTTCTCGGTTTCGAAGGTAGATATGTAGGTCCTCATTATCTCCTTTTATTTAACCTTTTTTTTTTTTGGCGAGAAGAGCGGGAACTTTGAAAGGGGGGTCACGATCAAGGATTCAATAACATTATTTTCACTCCTTTTGAGCTTTTCACATCAGCGTTAGCTGATGGTATTTCACTGGAGACTGAGTGACAACAAGTCTCCTCAGGTCTCCGGGACTCTTCTGACTATTCTAGCCGATTGCAGCAGTGCAGTAGTCTGGATGGTCTCATTTCTTTCTCTGATTTCCAGATCCTCCAGTCTTTTTTCCAAGTTTATTGGGACCGTTCCAAGTGCACCAATTACAATTGGTATCACTAGGTGCTATTCACAGTATTATTATTATTATTATTATTATTATTATTATTATTATTATTATTATTATTATTTCACTCCATTCGAGTTTTTCAGGCGTGCCGTAGCCGGTGGTTCACTGGAGCCTGAGTGACAGCAAGTCTCCTCAGGTCTCCTGGACTCTTCTGAGTATTCCAGCCGATCTCAACAATCCTGTAGTTTGGATAGTCTCGATTCTTACTCTGATTTCCAGTTTATCGATTCATTATTATTATTATTATTATTAGTAGTAGTAGTAGTAGTAGTAGTAGTAGTAGTGGTAGTAGTAGTGGTACAAAATAAAAAAACGTCTTCCGGGCGATGTAAAAATAGATTTTTGAAACATATTGCCTGAGGGGTGGGAGTAAAAAATTCAATGTCAGCGAGTTTGTGCTCTAAGTAAGTAAAATCATCAAATTCATTTTACCTCTGATTATTTATAAAATAAAACAATTTGAAATGTAAACTTTAAATATAAACTATATATAGATATATAATACCAGTCATGTATTTATTAAAACTTGTTTTAAAAAAACAATGAGGACTGTCTAATGTTGCATGTTCAAATTTTGAGTGTTATGACGATTTTGGGTAATGTGACGTAAGCAGTGACGTAATTATTGTTACAGACAAAAACCGGAAGCGAATCTCCATTATTAATAGATTATTATTATTATTATTATTATTATTATTATTATTATTATTATTATTTACTCCTTTTGAGTTTTCACATCAGCATTAGCTGATGGTCTTTCACTGGAGTCTGAGTGACAGTAAGTCTCCTCAGGTCTCCAGGACTCTTCTGAGTATTCTGGCAGATTGCAGCAGTGCAGTGTTCTGAATGGTTTCAACCCTTCCTCTGATTTCCAAACATTCCAAACCCTTTTCTAATCCTTTTGGGACTGGTCCAAGTGCACCAACTACAATTGGTATCACCTTCACTTTTATATTCCATAACTTTTTTAGTTCTCTGGCAAGGTCCAGATATTTGTCTATTTTTTCATTTTACTTTAGCTTCACCCTGTGATCTGCTGGCACTGCAAAATCCACCAGTTGACAAGTTCTTTCTTTTTTGTTTATCAACACTAGGTCTGGTCTTCTTGCTGGGATAAGGTGATCCGTTTTTATTTCAAAGTCCCAGAGAACTTTATGCGTTTCGTTCTCAAGAACAGATTCTGGTTTATGTATATACCATTTTGTTGTATGGTCAAAATTTAATTGTTTGCATAATTCCCAGTGGATCACCTTCCCAACCCAGTCGTGTCTAGTTTTGTATTCTTGTTGTGCTAGTTTGCTACATTCGCAGAGTATATGGTTTACAGTCTCATCTCTATTACCACAACGTCTACATTTACTATTTTGTTATTATTATTATTATTATTATTACTAGCAAATATATGCACCCTCCGGGTGCAAGTATTTAAGTGTTAAAGTAATAAAATATTGTATTAAATTAGAAAGGCTAATGAAACTAAATAAGAATACAGATAAAAAGATTTGAAACAGAGGGGAGTATAATAAAAGATTTGAAACAGAGGGAGTATAATAAAAAATGGAACAACTAAAACTTACTCTTCCATCACCCTTGTCTTTCATTGTTATTTTTTCTAATTTAAGTATTTAGTTAAAAGAGGAAGTAAAGAATAAAATGACACTTATTTTTTCTTGTTAATGGATTTCATTTAAGATTCATTGAAGAGATTTTTGCTTATATTCATTAAAATAAAACCAAACAGTTAGAAATCAATAATACTAAGCACATATTTATTAAATTCGATTTTTTGATATTAATATGCAAATTAGCCTTCCCGTTCACACTTTAAACCGCTACTTTGTTGTATATATAAATATAATTGCATGTTATCAGTATGTAGACATAGTTAACAGTATTAATAATGTAAGACCATTTTATTAATAATTGAGGTTTAAATAAAAATAAAATCATGGAGAATGTGATGTCAATAACAAAGAGAATTGTGATTTGAGTCGGAATATAGTTTCGGTTACAGACAGAAAAACACACAATCTCCATTATAATAAGATTATTATTATTATTATTATTACTATAGTTATTCGTTACCGGGTGGAATAGGTGATTCGCGAAAGTAGAAATACAAAACAAATCAGTTAATTCAGAAATAATTTCCCACACTTAAAATTTGAACAAAACACTATTTCAATAAATCACTGAATTTACTGAAAACATTTACCTCTGATTATTTACTTTCATGTTTGTATGCCAGCTGCAACTATACTGAATCGCTGGATGACTTACGTTGGACGACCACCCCCAACTGATGTCACCCTCCTACCACCTTATTGTCACAGTTAAATGTTTCGGGCACGCGCAGAAAGCGACTCCCTTAATATTATTGGAGTCAGTTCCTTTCACAAAGGGACAATTTTCAACTTGTTATAACTTTTGTAAAACTCAACCAATTTTGTCATCCAGTCGATGGGGCTTAGAATATACTGACTGCATCACCCCTGGAAAGATGTAAAGTAAAATAGGCAGAGTATTGTCGGTATCAGTTGGAAAGCGAGGGAGTCTATCCCCTTTTAACTAGCGCTAGACTAAGGAGATTGTTTCTGCGTCTGAAGTGGAGCACCACACCTACCAACAGCTCCTTACTTTACCGCACAGATCCCTGTGCTACTCATACGCTGAGTTGGTGAGGGCCGATATCGAACTAGAAACCATGTGGTTTCTAGCCGAATGCTCTACCGACTGACCATAACAAATGAATGTGTGTGTGTGTGTGTGTGTGTGTGTTTGTGTGTAAAGAAAAAGCTCCGCACTTTACTGCATAGATCCAAGCTATACTACTCATGCACTTAGTTGGTGATGGCCGATATCGAACCCAGAATCAAGTAGTTCCCAGGTGGATGCTTACCGAATAGGCTAAACCGACCCCTTATCCCCCAAAAGGGGCTTCTGCGTATGACACGAAATTGTATCTGATGGTGAGGCTCCAGTTTTGGAGATCTGTAAAGTGTGGGATACCCCTTCATTGCCATTACTCCCAGACCCACTCTGATCCAGAGTGGTAGGACGTGTTAGAATCGTATCTATGGGTCAAATCATAAATATGAAAATCATCCGCATTAGATGGGAATGATTGATGCCATATAACTATGTGCGAATTATTTGAATTTGATAACTTATTTATATACTAATTTATAACTAATATCGTCTAACTCTGTGCAAAAATAAACAATACCATAAAAATTAAACAACACAAAAAAATAAACAATACCATAAAAACATAAAAACAATACAAAAAATAAACAATGCCATAAACATAAAGTACATAAACAATAAAGTAAAATACCATAAATATAAAATACCATAAAATAAACAATACAAAAATAAACAATACCATAAAAAAGAAACAATTCCATAAAAAAGTAAATATAAATATACAATGTACTCGATTTCCTAACACCTAGGCATAAAATAATCCTAGACGTGTTGGCATGCCGTTAAAACCAATCAATAATAATCGACCACTTTTAATAAAAATCTTCGTTATCTTTTTGAGGATTATATTCTAACTTTTCGTATTATAAGAAATAAGGAAAATTGCACTGGAGAAACACTACAAATAAATATTTAGTCAATTTTTAGATTCTTCTATTTTATTATTTTCTATCTTTTTAACTTCAATACTTATATAGGCTGCTATTAAAATATGTCCGGGCATGTGAAGAAAATATTATAAATTACTCATTGAAGGTTGCTAAAATTCAACTAGATAAATAAGGTAAATTTAGATATATAGCATCAACATTCTAGGTACCTTCGTGAACTATTGATGAAAAAAGTGATATATGACGGAAAGTTTCTTAATAAATTGTAGGGTTTTCATTTATGATCTGGGGAAATAACTAAAGCCGTCTAACTCATACCTTGTAACCTATCCTGTGTAATTCATTTATAAGAAACTATTGAAATGTATTTACAGTTAGCTTAAAGTGGTGAGGGAAGAAAAAAGAAAAACACTGGGACGTATGTATACGATTTTACTGCGTCCTCTTAGATTTTTGTGCGTCAGGGACACAGGACGCGTACCTATCAGCATCTCTGGATCTGTTTAAAAATTATTCGTATTTAGTAGTACTTGATGCCATATATCTGTAAATTAAGTTAATCTTATCGTCATGTTTAAACGTTACTAAAAAGTTTAAAGAAAATTCCAATACAATTATTTCTGTCCACTAATATAGAATCGTAGTTATTTGCGTTTTTTTTATTTGTTATGCAGGGTACTGTAAAGTTATATTTGTCAAGCATGTTACGGTAAATTTGTATTTATTATGCTTGTTACAATAAAGTTATATTTGTTATGCTTGGTACTATAAAGTTATATTTGTTATGCATGTTACTGTAAAGTTATATTTGTTATGCTTGGTACTTGATAACAAAAGGAATCAGGACAATTCAAACATTCTACTGATTTATTAAGTTATTTTATGACATCAATTTGAAAAATAAGCATAAAAATATAGTAAGTCTGTAATAAGTCCAAATTGTTTCTTAATCCATATTAGCACAACTTTTTGACCATCTTTTTAATTTTTTTATTGTATTGCCTTTGCAACACTACAAATATATGTAATGGTTATTTTGAAATATATTTAGACATTTGAGTTAAAACTGTCGCTATTTAAAATAGATATTAACAAACTGGGATAGATAGATAGATAGATAGATAGATAGATAGATAGATAGATAGGAACTGACTGGGACAGATAGATAGATAGATAATGTACAGACTGGGATAGATAGATAGATAGATAGATAGATAGATAGATAGATAGGAACAGAGTGGGAGAGATAGGAACAGAATGGGATAGATAGATAGATAGATAGATAGATAGATAGATAGATAGATAGATAGATAGATAGATAGGAACTGACTGGAACGGATAGATAGATAGATAGATAGATAGATAGGAAGGAACTGACTGGAAATGATAGATAGATAGATAGATAGATAGATAGGAACTGACAGGAAATGATAGATAGATAGATAGATAGATAGATAGATAGATAGATAGATAGATAGATAAGAATGACTGGAACGGATAGATAGATAGATAGATAGATAGATAGATAGATAGGAACAAGAGTGGGATAGATAGAACAGAGTGAGATAGATAGATAGATAGATAGATAGATAGGAACTGACAGGAAATTAGATAGATAGATAGATAGATAGATAGATAGATAGATAGATAAGAACTGACTGGAACGGATAGATAGATAGATGATAGATAGAGATAGATAGATAGATAGGAACAGAGTGGGATAGATAAGAACAGAGTGAGATAGATAGATAGATAGATAGATAGATAGATAGATAGGAACTGACAGGAAATAGATAGATAGATAGATAGATAGATAGATAGATAGATAGGTGCTTTCTAAGTTACCTCCGCTTTTGCACAAAAGAATAGGTGATCAAATAAATTTTTTTTTAAACTTCCAGTTTATTTTGCCGACACAGCCGAAAGCAAAATTTGTGGGAAAAGGGCGCGAAAGATAAACATAAGTATTTCTTTCTTCAATAGAAAATTTAATAAGACGTGTGTAGCCGTTATCTAGGTTAAAATTTAACGAAATTTACAAAGGAGAAAATATTAAATTAATTTTCGTCTTGGAGAATCCCAAAACGCCCACTTCAAAGAAAGAAAGAAAGAAAGAAAGAAAGAATGAAAGAAAGAAAGAAAGAATAGAGAGACACACAGACTAAAGTAAAGAAAGAAAGAAGAGAATCGAAAAACACAAAGACTAAAGTAAAGAAAGAAAGAAAGAATGAATGAAAGAAGAAAGAAAGAAAGAAAGAATAGAGAGACACAAAGAACAAAAGTAAGAAAGAAAGAAAAAAGAAAGAAAGAAAGAAAGAAAGAAAGAAAAAGAAAGGAAGAATAGAGAGACACAAAGACAAAAGTAAAGAAAGAGAAAGAAAGAAGAAAAAAAGAAAGAAAGAAAAAAAGAAAAAAAAGAAGGAAGAATAGAGAGACACAAAGAAAAAGTAAAGAAAGAAAGAAAGAAGAAGAAAAGAAAGAAAGAAAGAAAGAAAGAAAGAAAGAAAGGAAAGAATAGAGAGACACAGACAAAAGTAAAGAAAGAAAGAAAGAAAGAAAGAATGAATGAAAGAAAGAAAGAATGAAAAAGAAAGAAAAGAAAGAAAGAAGAAAGAAAGAATAGAGAGACACAAAGACAAAAGTAAAGAAAGAAGCAAAAAAAGAAAGAAAGAAAGGAAGAAAGGAAGAATAGAGATACACAAAGACAAAAGTAAAGAAAGAAAGAAAGAAAGAAAGAAAGAAGAGAATCGAAAGACACAAAGACTAAAGTAAAGAAAGAAAGAAAGAAAGAAAGAAGGAAAGAAAGAAAGATCTAGTAATGAAATACACACAAAAATTTCCCTTTATCTACTTATTCCCATTTGTGTACACCGGAAATTCAACCTGCTTCAATTTCAAAAGATTCAAATATTCGTCTTTGTCTCCACATATTCTACACTTGCTATTCTGCTGCGTCTTATCAATTTTTACTTTGTTCGGTTATTTCCTATAATCCAACATAAACAAAGGGGAACCACTCTTGACCGATAAATTATTTATTTATTGATCGACTAGGAAAAAAGAAGACGAGGTTAGGGTTAGGGTTAGTTTAATGGTAAAATAGATAAATAATTTATCAGTCAAGAGTGGTTCCCCTTTGTTTATGTTGGAGTTATAGGAAATAACCGTTTGTTCTTATGTCAGTGTCTTGTGCTGCAATTATGAGGGATTCTGTCTCTTACTTGTGGTTTCCCCTTCTTAGTCATGTCCAGGTCTTCCCGTGTGCGATTTCTGAAATTTGTTGCTTGTAGTACCCATATAGATGTTTTCTTACCATTTCTGTTTTATAGTTTTTGTTGTATTTGTTACGTGGTGCCTTTTCTTTGACGGTACCAAATATCTATATGTTATATACTTCTCTTTTACTTCTTATTCTTGTCGTCTATTCTTCTGGCCGGTATATCTTCTAAGGTCTGGTCTTCTTGGGATTCCGGGTCTGGTCTCTGTTGGGGATCATTTCTTATCAGAAGCCTTGTGTCATTGTTAGCTTTTAGTAATAACCACAAGACTTCGATTTACGATGATATTACTTTATTCGTAGAACCCCAGACCAGACAATCACGCAGTGAGACTCACATCTTGCTAGCTTCGCTTCTAAGTTCTAACTCTAACTAACTGAGTTGCTTACCCCTTAAACCGGAAGGGCCTTCCATTACCTTCCGTTTCTCACGATCATCCCCAGAACGCAAGGTCAGAGTGAGGTCAAACGCTGTCACTCACTCTCAAGGCCATCAGCTGCACTAGTATGATTTCTACACTATTGTCATAATCATTAGGTATCT
>CM042163.1:14189255-14241755 GCA_023376005.1 Doryteuthis pealeii
AGCACCACACCTACCAACAGCTCCTTACTTTACCGCACAGATCCCTGTGCTACTCATACGCTGAGTTGGCGAGAGCCGATATCGACCTAGAAACCTTGTGGTTTCTAGTCGAATGCTCTACCGACTGACCATAACAAATGAATATGTGTGTGTGTGTGTGTGTGTGTGTTGTGTGTGTGTGTGTGTGAAGAAAAAGGGAATAACCTTTCTCGTGTGACTTCTGACGTAATTTTCTACCATAACTGATATCACGTGATTCAGGTGTTTATATTGTTAGCTACTGGCAAAATGAGCCTAAAATGCGTTTTTGACAAAATGACTTTAGCCCCCTCCTTACAGAAAATAATTTACAAAAAATCAGGAAATTATCGGATTTTAATGAAATTTTCAGTGTTTATTTATCAATGAATGATCTTTATAATGCATCATTTATTTTATTTCAAAACTTTCTCATTTTTTTTCAGGTCACTTATTTTTGATCCCCCTTTTTGGGGGGCGTAACATTTTTTTCAAGTTGGTCTTATATTGTACTATTTACAGTATAAATAAAGAGATAAAAGACCGAAGTTATGACATAATAACAAAAAAATTTTTACGGTGGCTATTCTATGAGAAAATAAGTACCGAAAATCGAAAAATAAAATGTAAAAAAATAATAGATAATTAATTTTTGGAGAGATTTTTATACTCATTCCGATAATTATTGAATTGGCTATTATCTTATAAAAGAAAAAATTATACATTGATATGTTTTCTGCTTAAAAAGCGGAGGGGGTACATTTTCAATCGAGTTTTTCTTCAAAACTTATTACTTTATGTGTCTAAAATAAGGTTTGCATTAAATAGATATTTATTTCTAGCATCTAAAAATATAACATTTTAAAATTAACATCAGAATACTTTTATTTTAAATGAATTTTATATATTAATTTTTCATAGCAAAAATATTAAATTAAAGTTTTGAAATAAAATAACTCATGCATTATAAAATTCATTAATTGTTAAATCAATACTGAAAATTTCATTAAAATCGGATAATTACCTGATCTTTTGTCATTTTTTTTACAATCGCGAATGTTACATTAAAATTGTAAACAAGCACTTAAAACCATCGAAAAAGCGGCTGAATGGCGGATCGCGTCGAAATTGACCAAAACAAATGGTTTTAAATCTTTTAAAAATATACTGCATATGTAATGATATTTTTCTTTTTGTTATTATGTTACTACTTATCGATTTAGACAAAGTTTGACCTTAAATAATAGATTTAATTATTTTTAATTCGCTTTTAAAATTCCTAGCAGACGACAAAAATGCCTATGCTTATATATTGTGCTACAAAAGTATGAAGCTCCGTACAACTTTTTGTTTTGTTTTGTTTCTTTATCTGTTTTGACTTTTCCTAAACTAAAAACTAATTCTAACTGTAAAATTTTAAGAAATCAACGACATTATAAGAAAAGAACAAAGCAAATATTAATCATTTGTTTACACTCAGTTTATATCAAGTATTTCTATTTAATACAAATAATACGTAATATTACACAGTTGTTTGGTTTAACGTATCTATTTCTGTTTAATAATAGTCATTTATTTGTACACAGTTATATAGTTTCAAGTAACTAATAATAATTCTTAATAAACAATTATAACTTTGAGTAAGTATTCTTAATACAATTAAACGGTTTCAAGTAGTCTAAACTAACATTAATAATTCTATCTAAAAATAATCATTTGTTTGTACACAGTTATATAGTTTCAAGTAACTAATGACAATCCTTAATAAACTTTAGCGCTTCAAGTAACTATTATTATTACAAATAATTTACACATAGTGATATGTTATTATGTTCGTGAGATCGTTTCTCACCGAGTGTATCATGCTTCTGATATTGTGCTAAACTAAGCTTAGTTAAATGACTACTCTATCGATAACCTTTCCTGACCTCTACTTATCAATATCTTATGCTCTCTCTCTTCTCTCTCTCTCTCTCTATCTATCTATCTATCTCTATTATCTATCTTTTCTATTAAAAGTCCTTTGTTTCTCTTTCTTTCTTCGTCGCCCCCCTTCTCTCTCTCTCTCTCTCTCTCTCTCTCTCTCTCTCTTCTCTCTCTCTCTCTCTCCCCTTCTCTCTATTAAAATTCTTTAGTTTCTAATTAACTCTTCGTCGCCCCTTCTCTCTCTCTCTCTCTCTTCTCTCTCTCTCTCTCTCTCTCTCCTCTCTCTCTCTCTCTCTTAAAAGTAATTTCCTTTCTTTCTCTTCCTCAACTCACTCTCTCTATCTCTTTCTATTTATCTATCTTTCTATCTATCTTCAAATGTCCCCGCCCCTCTCTCTCTCTCTCTTCTCTCTCTCTCTCTCTCTCTCTCACACACACACACACAAAATTCCCCTGTTTCTCTTTCTCACTTCATCGGTCTCTCTCTCTCTCTTCAAATTTCCTACGTTTCTCTGTCTCACTTCAGTGTACCCCCCTCCTCTCTCTCTCTCTCTCTCTCTCTCTCTCTCTCTCTCTCTCTCTCTCTCTCTTCAAATTTCCTACGTTTCTCTGTCTCACTTCAGTGTACCCCCCCTCTCTTCTCTCTCTCTCTCTCTCTCTCTCTCTCTCTCTCTCTCTCAAAATTCCCCTGTTTCTCTTTCTCACTTCATCGGTTCTCTCTCTCTCTCTCTCTCTCTCTCTCTCTCTCTCTCTCTCTCTCTCTCTTCTCTTTCTCTCTCTTTCAAATTCCTACGTTTCTCTGTCTCACTTCAGTGTCCCCCCTCCCCCTCCTCTCTCTCTTCTCTCTCTCTCTCTCTCTCTCTCTCTCTTTCTCTCTCTCTCTCTCTCTCTCTCTATCAAAGTTCCCCCTGTTTCTCTTTCACTTTCATCGGTCTCTCTCTCTCTCTCTCTCTCTCTCTCTCTCTCCTTTCAAATTTCCTACGTTTCTCGGTCTCACTCCAGTGTCCTCTCTCTCTCTCTCTCTCTCTCTCTCTCTCTCTCTCTCTCTTCTCTCTCTCTCACTCCCACTCACTATTATTTTCTATTTTATTTTCCCCACTATCCTCTTTCTTTTCTCTTTCTTTTGCTAGAAGTGAATTAAGCGAAAACGATTTTCACTAATGTCATTTTCCGTCAATACCCGCGAGGAAAAAGTACCGACAATTTTAGCGCGCATTTCAGAGATTTGTTTCCAAGAAGTTCCCTTCAAAAGATTCTTTTTGCTATCAATATTAGATTCCTCGCAAATTTTTTATTTTCTTATTTCTTATTTTTCTTTCTTTATTTCTTTTTTTCCTTGTTATTATGGATCGCAAGAAATAGACAGAACCAAAAACAACAGACAACGAGCACTTTGTTTGCCAACTGCGTGAACTGAATGACAATTGTATTAAATTTAGATTTTCACCCCCAAAGGTTTCGACTACCCGAATACCGATAAAAATCATATCACTGCCTCGTAATTTTTTTTTTTTTTTCAATGGCTACCTTATTTATATTCTTTGTACTGATTTTGAATCGCAACATTCCCAAATCTCAGTTTTACCGATGAATATTTATATATGACAATTTTTGTTTAAATTTCAGAGAAGCGGTATTATTATCATTATTATCCGCCTCCTGTGAGATTTTCACACCAGCGTTAGCTGATGGTCTTTCTCTGGAGTCTGAGTGACAACAAGTCACCACAGATTTTTTCCAGGACTCTCCTGAGTATTTCAACTGATTTTCAACAATGCTGTTGTCTTTATTGTCTCAATTATCCCTCCAATTTCCAGTTCCTCTAGTCACTTTTCTAAGCTGTTGGAACGCTGGCATCTGAACCTTTCGCTGTATACACATTTCTCATCTCCTGTTATTTTAAAAGACATCAATCATTGTTCCGACAACATCTTTTCCATCCTAAGGTCCTGATGAAGGCTTAATATAAACCAAAACTTTTTAACATCAACTTCCCCATCAAGAATAAATTCGTCTATTTTGGAGTATTTTGTTTTTCTATTTTCTACATACATATTTGCCAACCCCATCCGCACGAGCAGGATGTAACACAAGGTCAATTTCTTAAGCGGAATTTAACAGGTTTGAATTCGGAGTTTTCCTTCTCCTAGACTGGTTGCCTAACCAAGGTTAAAGAGCCCAATCCGCCCTACTATTACCCTTAGCTAGAGGCAGGATAGCTGGATTCATGCCTTTCTTTAGGATATTAACACTATGTGAAATGCAAACAGCCTCGGCCAGGATTTGAACTCTTCTTTCCGTGCTAATGAACAATCTATTCATCAGGTCGTATCAAGTAAAGTCAGCGGAGTGGCCTTTTGTCGATATCAGCCAGACAGCGAAGGAGTCTATCCATTTTTAACTAGCGCTAGATCAGGGGAGATTGTTTTTGTGTCTGAGGTAGAGCATCACACCTACCATCTGCTCCCCACTTTATTCAAAATATTAACAGATTGAAACTGTGCTACTCATGCGCAGAATTAGTGACAGCCGGTATCGAACCCGGTACCTTGTGGTTCCTAAGCGGATGCTCTATCGACTGAGCTAAACCGGATAGAAAATAAACCACCTTTGGTGGCAAGAAGACTGATAGCTTACAAAAATTATTCAACCAGTTTCACATGATAAATAGTGATTTTAAATGGCTGTAAAAAATGTTTGGTCCCGGTTTCTTTGTTTAATGACAAACCAACCTTCGTTGGTTATTTAATGCCAAAGACATCCTTTTTTAGAAAGAACAGAGTCAAAGATAGATAGATAGATAGATAGATAGATAGATAGATAGATTACAGACTAATTTGATAAATATAAACGAATTTAAAAAAAGGAAAACCTGTGAGAGAAAGAGAGAGAAGAGAGAGAGAGAGAAAGGGGGGGACAGAGACAGGGAGACAGAAAAATCAAAAAATAGATAGATAGATAGATAGATAGATAGATAGATAGATAGATTACAGAATAAATTTGATAAATATAAACGAATTTAAAAAGAGGAAAACCTGTAAGAGAGAGAGAGAGAGAGAGAGAGAGAAAGAGAAAGTGAGTGAG
Organism: Doryteuthis pealeii; assembly: GCA_023376005.1. Taxonomy (NCBI): domain Eukaryota; kingdom Metazoa; phylum Mollusca; class Cephalopoda; order Myopsida; family Loliginidae; genus Doryteuthis; species Doryteuthis pealeii. The sequence goes on from CM042163.1 coordinate 14,194,284, forward strand.
AGAGAGGGAGACAGAAAATTTTTAAAAATAGATAGATAGATAGATAGATAGATAGATAGATTACAGACTGAATTTGATAAATATAAAACGAATTTAAAAAGAGGAAAACCTGTAAGAGAGAGAGAAGAGAGAGAGAGGGGGAGAGAGAGAAAGAGAAAGAGAGTGACAGAGACAGGGAGACAGAAAAATTAAAAAAATAGATAGATAGATAGATAGATAGATAGATAGATAGATTACAGACTAAATTTGATAAATATAAACGAATTTAAAAAGAGGAAAACCTGTGTGTGTGAGAGAGAGGGGCAAAGAGAGAGAGAATAAGAAAGAGAGTGTATATATATATATATATATATATATAGAGAGAGAAGAGAGAGAGAGAGAGAGAGAGAGAGAGAGGGGGCAGATAGATAGATAGATAGATAGATAGATGTTTATTTTCCCCTAAAATGACTTGTGTAATAAATTATCAATCATGTTAATCTCTGCTGTTGTCAAGTCTTTGTCTCAGATCGAACCTGATACCTGCTTAGATTTTAATATAAACACTTAAATGAAAAATGAAAAATAAAAAAAGAAAACACTTGAACAGTTTCGTCTAACTCCTTCCTTGAATGACCTGCATGGCCTTTGAAGTCGTGATTGCAGGAACCCGGATTTTCCACTTGTAGTCGGACTCCTAGTCCCTACCCTTTAAAAACGATGGTTGAGTCCCTTGTCTAAACCAACAGATGTTGATTCAACAGAGAAGGGCCCGCATTTCGACCCGGCTTGTCGTAAACAGTACTTTATCGTACGACACACAAAATACGCAACGAAAGAAAAACAAATCATATATAAATATAAAAACATAAATACACACATATATATATATATATATATATATATATATATAAAGATAATCTACTGAGTCAGACGAACCTACTATTAGTTTCGCATAAAGCTCTTCAGGGCTAAAATCTGAGTCAGATTTTAGCCCTGAAGAGCTTTATGCGAAACTAATAGTAGGTTAGTAATAAGTAATAAAGATAATCTACTGAGTCAGACGAACCGTCTGACTCAGTAGATTATCTTTATTACTTGGCTCTACTTAGGTATCGAGCACTTTTTACAAATTAGCTTCTCCTAGCGGTTATATGAATATATATATATCTTATATACATATATATGCATATAAATTTTTTTCTTTTGGCCAAATACTATACCAATAGATTATTTTTTTGTTGGTACGAATATCTTGGTCTTTTCTTTTTTTCAAAAATTTTTTTTTCTTCCTGGTTGATGTTTGGTAGTATATTTTTACAATCAAACTCTCTGCCTGGGTTTTTTCTCTCCGCAAGGATCTACCAACACGCTTGGTATATATTAAATATATATATATATATATATATATATTTAAATTGTCGGAATAAAAAAAGCCGTATCAAAACACATCGCTTGTGTATTTACTTCTCATACTGTCGTGTAGAAGAAATCACTATAAGAGGAATCGAAACCTACTTCTAAACAAAACGAAAAATCTAAGAAAGTCCGGTTGGTGTAGGGGTTACGGTCCTCGCCTGTCAGCTTGACAGTCGGGTTTTCGAATCGCGCACAAGGCAGTCTTCCTATCTATAGCTCTGCTGATGAGGCCTAATAGGCCGAAATGTACATACAGAGATTGATTTTTCTCGATTTGTTTAGCCTTACATTTGAATAGGTATGCCCGCCTAATTAATTAATTATTTATTAATTAACTTTCAAAACTAGGTACGACTTCATTTAAGCACACTAGCAAATATATGCACCCTCCGGGTGCAAGTATTTAAGTTTTAATGTAATAAAATATCGTATTAAATTAGAAAGGCTAATAAGACTGCAGATAAAAAGATTTGAAACAGATGGAGTATAATAGAAAAATAGAAAAACTGAAACTTACTCTTCCATCACTCTCGTCTTTCATTGTTATTTTTTCTAATTTAAGTATTTAGTTAAAAGAGGAAGTAAAGAATAAAATAACAGTTGTTTTTTCTTGTTAATGGATTTCATTTAAGATTCATTGAAGAGATGTTTGCTTATATTCTTTAAAATAAAAAAACCAATAATTAGAAATCAATAATACTAAGCACATATTTATTAAATCACATTTTTAATATCAATATGCAAATTAGCCTTCCCAAACACACTGTAAACCGCTATTTTCTTGTATATATAAATATAATTGCATATCGTTAGTATGTAGATATGGTTAACAGTATTAATAATGTTAAACAATTTTATCAATAATTGAGGTTAAATTAAAAATAAAATCATGGTCAATGTGATGTCAATAACTAAGGGAATTGTGACTTGAGTAGTGATATAGTTTCGGTTACAGACAGACAAACAAACAATCTCCATTATAATAAGATATTCTCCCAAAAATTGTCGGCTAAAAAAAGCCATATCATAAACACATCGCTTGTGTATTTACTTCTCATATATATATATATATATATATATATATATGGGGGAGGGTAGTTTGTGCAAAATTTTACAGCTTTGTTTTTTGAATCGATTTTCTCCTGTGTAATCAGTCTACATAGTTTTCAAGGAGGTGGTAGGAGCTTTTGTACACACAAGGTACCGGGTTCGATACCGGCCCAACTCAACGCATGAGTAGCACAGGTTTTAACTGTGCGGTAAAGTGCAGAGCTCATGATATGTGTGGTGCCCTACCCCAGACGCAAAAACAATCTGTCAGGTCGAGTCAAAAGGGGATAGACTCCCTCGCTGTCCGACTGTTACCGACGATAGTCAACGCCGCCGATTTTTTTTAAACTCTCTCTCTCTCTCTCTCTCTCTTCTCTCTCTCTCTATCTATCTATCTATCTATCTATATATATTATATATATATATATATATATATATATATAGATCTATCTCTCTCTATATATATATATATATATATATTCCCAACGAATTTTTTCATAAAAATAAATGTTCACTCTGATGAAGGTCGATTCTTGTATGTGTGCGAAATATTTTCACACACATAAACTGACCGAAACACATGTGTAAGTGATATCGATTAATGTGATATCGATTAAATTCATTTTATCCATTTACTTTTCTTTTTCTTACTCATTTTTCCTCATATTGTCGGATTCAATTCCTTTTCCATTTTACATATATATATATATATATATATATATATATATATAGAGAGAGAGAGAGAGAGAGAGAGAGAGTCATCCACAGGCACGTGTTTCGACTTATCAAGTCTCTTCAGTGTGGTTAGACATTTTGTGAGCTACCTACAGCCGGGATAGAACTCCGATCGATTCAGCATCAGTCGAACAGCATAACCGCTCAGCTATCGTCACTCGCAGAATGCGAAGGGTGTTTTAATACACACATCCGTATGTATGTAAAGGCCGCCATATAGCTCTCCATCCCAATTATAGGAGAGCGTTGCGTTTACGCTTTAGTTGGCGGTCATCAGTGAAATCCCCTCCAAAGTGCTCAACCACAGATATATATATATATATATATATATATATAATATATATATATGTAAAAACAAAATTTTTTTTGTGATGAAACAAAGAAAATACAGTGCTCAATCACAAATTGTAAGAGCTAATATTTATTACACTATATTAATAAATTAATTTATTAATAAATAAATAAATATATATATATATATATATATATATATATATATATATATATATATATAATAATCCAAAAGTCCAGAGAGTTCCTTACGACACAAGAGTTTTATTTAAAAAACCTGTCGCAGTTTGAGAGCTCAATGTGTGCTCTTAATGTTAGAGTCACAGAGAAAATATATAAGTAAAGAAATAACAAAAGAGATTTAGCATTATAGTCTATTTCAGGGAGCTTAGACAAAGTGTCTAACTCTCCCGACTCATCAGATGCGAATGGTGAATTCTTTATTACTTTAAAGGCATTTGAAAACAGATTTTTATTTTTTTATCTTTTAAAATTTTATAGTCCTGTGATATGAATTCCAAACGAAAACCTTGATGTTGCAAAAAAAAATGTATGTTGTAGTTTAAACGAAGCTTAATCTCCCTGAAATAGACTATAATGCTGAATCTCTAAGTCTTTAGTTATTTCTTTACTGTTCTTCAACAAGGATGGCTTTGACATTAACTAACCCGCGAAGGCTTTAAACAAAGACACGAAACCATCATGTATTTCTGACTTGGGGATATCACGTAAGATAAGATTAATAAAAAGCTGAATATAGTAACTATTCATATTTCTTTTCACGGGGTATATGTGCCCTGGAGCGAAATTTTAATACATTTAGTGTTTGATTTATTTATTGTCAATTTTATCAGCTTATGCACATAGCATATAAGGTTCAAGAGCCAAAGGGTTAAAAGAGTTAAATATATTTGTTTTTAAAATTCAATACATAATCTCATTGGTTACGTTAGCATTTGGTACATCTATTAATAATGGAGATTCTCTTCCGGTTTTTATCTGTAAGAAAAATTACGTCACTGCTTACGTCACATTACCTAAAATCGTCATAACATAGAATAAATACACTCAAAATTTGAACATGCATACCTGGTATTATCTATCTATATAGAGTTTGTTTTATTTTAATACATATCTAAAGTTATCAGAACTAAGTTTCCATTTGAATTTTTTAAATATTTATTACTCCTTTAATAAATTTATTTTATTTTTTACTCCATTAATAAATTTGATGATTTTACTTTACTTATGATACAAACTCTCTGATATCAAATTTTCAACTCCCATCCCCTCAGGCAATATTTATTTTACGTCGCCCAGAGAGCGTTTTTTTTTATTTTGCTAGTAATAATAATAATTTATTTATTTGAAATATAATAATAATTTATTTATTTTGCTAGTTTATTTTTTTTTAAACTGCCAATAACCACCTTCTCATCATAAGATATCACTGACAAAATAACGCAATTATACAAGGGTAATCCCAAAGATAATGTCGCTAAAATATTTTGAAATCATAGGAACATTTATTTTTTAATCTATTAATAATGGAGATTCGCTTCCGGTTTTTGTCTGTAACAAAAATTACGTCACTGCTTACGTCACATTACCCAAAATCGTCATAACATACAATAAATACACTCAAAATTTGAACATGCAACATTAGACAGTCCTCATTGTTTTTTAAAACAAGTTTTAATAAATACATGACTGGTATCATATATCTATATATAGTTTATTTTATTTTAATACATATTTAAAGTTTACATTTCAAATTGTTTTATTTTTTAATTCTTTAATGAATTTGATGATTTTACTTACTTAGGGTACAAACTCGCTGACATTGAATTTTTTACTCGGGCAATATGTTTCAAAAATCTATTTTTACATCGCCCGGAGGGTGTTTTTTTTATTTTGTACTAGTAATAATAATAACCAAATTTCATATTCCAAATTGGTCTCAAGACGTCCCAGATTAAGGAATCCAGTTATTACTTCAACCAATTTTTCCTTTTATTTTTATACGAATTCTTGAATAGAATAAACATACAAAAAAAAGATAGCGTAGACTTTAGAATTGTCCGTAAGGTATCAGATCTATTTATTTATTTATTTATCTATCTATCTGTCTATCTATTTATTTATTTTGTAACTGAAGCCCTGACACTTGATTTTTAAATCCACGAGAAAGTAAAAAGGGAAGAAATTACTGTTTTCCCATATGACCCGAAGATAGAAGAAGCTATTAGGTTGATCCAAAAGTTCACAACGCCATCAATGTTAGAGATATCTTACAAGTGTCTTTGATGTTTACCCGGCTCTTTTGTGTATCTACTCTTTAAGAATTGCTCGCGGAAAACGGGATCATTTTTTTCTTTATCTTGGGAAAACTTCATGGCTGAATATTAATTTTAAATGGATATTCGACGTCGTTTACCCCTAATGTTTAATCTGGAGAAAGAGTAAGAGGATCGAGGCCATAGATCACTGAGGTTTATGCGGGCGGGGCAAATAGGATCAAATAAGAGTAGGGAACGGTTTGCGAAGGGTTTTTTTTTAAATGTGTGTGTGTGGGGGGGGTAGATTTTGAGCTCATGAACAAAGAATGTTCTGGAAGAGAAAAACAGAACTTGATTACTGATAAAATGTAAGAACATTTTGAACGAAGATGCGGTAATTTACATGTAAAAATCACAGATGAATCAGTCGACTCTAATACATAGCAACGGAGGCGCGTGGTGTAATGGTTAGTCGTAAGAAATGGACACGTCGATCCGATTTCAAATCCTGGACGAGACTGTTTACATTTCCGATAGCGGTAATACTCTTGGGAAATGCGTACAACGTTTGCTAACATGCAGTTATATACACGTGAACGCGCTGAAAAAATTATCGATGAATAAAGTCGACTATAATACGAAACGTGTGTGGCGTGATTGTTAGAGACGTAGGAAATAGACTCGTCGATCCGATTTCAAATCATGGACGAGACTAGTATTATCTGCGTTATTCGGACTATTGTCCCCATCTTCATTGTTATTTGTACAACGTTTCGGCCGATATGCCCCCCGGTCTTCTTCAGGTATTTCTTGTCGGACTCGGGAACCTTCTCGGACTCGGGAACCTTCTTTTCGAACAATTGGACACATGGCCTAGTGGATAAGGTAGTTAGGTTAAGACAGTTCTAAGTGACAGTTATCTCTGGATTCCGGGTTCAATCCTGAGTAGAGGTGTTGTATACTCTTCTTTTCACTTTCTTACTTCTATTCTTCTAGCGTCTCTTCTAGCGTCTGAACTTCGTCTTGGGGACTTCATGTCTGGTCTTCCATTGGGGATTTCTCTTTATCAGAAGCCCTGTGTCATTGGTAGTTTTTAGATAATAACACAAGACTTCCATTTAACTTAGATCATATTTTATTCCGAAATCCCCACCAGACTACCAGCGCAGATTGAGTCAGCAGCGTGCATAACACGACTTACCACAGTCGTGGTTTTGGCCGATCTGACTAAAATCTCTTTCTAATCTAAACCGGAAGAGGGTCTTCTCCACCGATTCTCAATTTATCAATTATATTTTTCTTATGATTTTAATATTGTTATGTAAAAAATCACTTTTCTAAAGATACTTTTAATTTAATTAAGGGGAATGCTTAAGAGATTTACAATTTAAATGTTTTTTGTCCAGATTATTAGTCCTAATTAAGCAATAAGATATTACATGATATTACATGATATTATTCACAATTACTAATATAGAATCATTGAAAATTAGATTTTTTGGATGTTTGTTTATTTTTTAGAAGCATTGTTGAATAAAGTATATATATTAGTATCTATATTTTTGCTTGAAGGCAATTACAATGCGCATATCGCATAAATTCGATAATTATAGAAAATAATAATGACAAGCGAATTTCGCAAAGAATTAATCGGTGTGTAGAATATCGTACGGACTGTTTCAACTTTATTAAGTCTCATTAGCGATATATACTAACGATTTCCCTCCGACAGAAATCGAAACCGGGACTTCAACAGGATAGTTAGAAACTATACTGTATCGGCAACGATACAGCACTGAGAAATTCCTGCGAAATTATTTTAGTATCAAAATTCATTGAAATGTTTTTTCTATAAAAATCAATGTAAATGATTTTATTATAAATACGTATTTGCAAATGATTTAAATATAAAAATTAATTGCAAAGGATTTTACTATAAAATTCATTGGCAATGATTTTATCATAAATACGTATTTGCAAATGATTTAAATATAAAATTCATTGCAAAGGATTTACTATAAATTCATTGGCAATGATTTTATCATAAATACGTATTTGCAAATGATTTAAATATAAAAATTCATTGCAAAGGATTTTACTATAAAATTCATTGGCAATGATTTTATCATAAATACGTATTTGCAAATGATTTAAAATATAAAATTCATTGCAAAGGATTTTACTATAAAATTCATTGGCAATGATTTTATCATAAATACGTATTTGCAAATGATTTAAATATAAAAATTCATTGCAAAGGATTTTACTATAAATTCATTGGCAATGATTTTATCATAAATACGTATTTGCAAAATTTTAAATATAAATTCATTGCAAAGGATTTTACTATAAAATTCATTGGCAATGATTTTATCATAAATACGTATTTGCAAATGATTTAAATATAAAAATTCATTGCAAAGGATTTTACTATAAAATTCATTGGCAATGATTTTATCATAAATACGTATTTGCAAATGATTTAAATATAAAAATTCATTGCAAAGGATTTTACTATAAAATTCATTGGCAATGATTTTATCATAAATACGTATTTGCAAATGATTTAAATATAAAAATTCATTGCAAAGGATTTTACTATAAAATTCATTGGCAATGATTTTATCATAAAATACGTATTTGCAAATGATTTAAATATAAAAATTCATTGCAAAGGATTTTACTATAAAATTCATTGGCAATGATTTATCATAAATACGTATTTGCAAATGATTTAAATATAAAAATTCATTGCAAAGGATTTTACTATAAAATTCATTGGCAATGATTTTATCATAAATACGTATTTGCAATGATTTAAATATAAAAATTATTGCAAAGGATTTTACTATAAAATTCATTGGCAATGATTTTATCATAAATACGTATTTGCAAATGATTTAAATATAAAAATTCATTGCAAAGGATTTTACTATAAAATTCATTGGCAATGATTTTATCATAAATACGTATTTGCAAATGATTTAAATATAAAAATTCATTGCAAAGGATTTTACTATAAAATTCATTGGCAATGATTTTATCATAAATACGTATTTGCAAATGATTTAAATATAAAAATTCATTGCAAAGGATTTTACTATAAAATTCATTGGCAATGATTTTATCATAAATACGTATTTGCAAATGATTTAAATATAAAAATTAATTGCAAAGGATTTTACTATAAAATTCATTGGCAATGATTTTATCATAAATACGTATTTGCAAATGATTTAAATATAAAAATTCATTGCAAAGGATTTTACTATAAAATTCATTGGCAATGATTTTATCATAAATACGTATTTGCAAATGATTTAAATATAAAAATTCATTGCAAAGGATTTTACTATAAAATTCATTGGCAATGATTTTATCATAAATACGTATTTGCAAATGATTTAAATATAAAAATTCATTGCAAAGGATTTTACTATAAAATTCATTGGCAATAATTTTATCATAAATATTTTGCAAATGATTTAAATATAAATTCATTGCAAAGGATTTTACTATAAAATTCATTGGCAATGATTTTATCATAAATACGTATTTGCAAATGATTTAAATATAAAAATTCATTGCAAAGGATTTTACTATAAAATTCATTGGCAATGATTTTATCATAAATACGTATTTGCAAATGATTTAAATATAAAAATTCATTGCAAAGGATTTTACTATAAAATTCATTGGCAATGATTTTATCATAAATACGTATTTGCAAATGATTTAAATATAAAAATTCATTGCAAAGGATTTTACTATAAAATTCATTGGCAATGATTTTATCATAAATACGTATTTGCAAATGATTTAAATATAAAATTCATTGCAAAGGATTTTACTATAAAATTCATTGGCAATGATTTTATCATAAATACGTATTTGCAAATGATTTAAATATAAAAATTCATTGCAAAGGATTTTACTATAAAATTCATTGGCAATGATTTTATCATAAATACGTATTTGCAAATGATTTAAATATAAAAATTCATTGCAAAGGATTTTACTATAAAATTCATTGGCAATGATTTTATCATAAATACGTATTTTGCAAATGATTTAAATATAAAAATTCATTGCAAAGGATTTTATATAATTCATTGCAAATTTTATCATAAATACGTATTTGCAAATGATTGCACATTGCAAAGGATTTTACTATAATTCATTAGCAATGATTTTATCATAAAATGCGCTGAAATGAGCAACCCGAGCACATGTTGGAAACTGCTGATTTAAATTGTTATTTATTTCTCTCATTATAATTCTTACTCCGATCTTATGTCGAATGCTGCATCGGTGAGACTCGTTATCATAAACTCATTTGATTTTAAAACCACTAATTTCAAAACCACAACAAAAAGATAATTTCGATGCTTGTAAAATCCGCCATATGCCTAGGGCGCCGATAATTACATTGATTACTTGAAGTTTGCAATTTGACGGAGACAAAGATTTCTTCTTTGGTATTTTGTGAAGAAAGTTAGCCACAAAATAATTATGACGTCCTTAAGGCTGTTAATTAGTGTCCTAAATCCATATTAGGGAATTGTGGAAAAATCAAAGATTAAAAAAGAATTGCTATTTAGGTTAGTTTCGTAATTATTTTTTATTGGGACACTTTGGTTGGCACTTCATTAAATTTCATATAAAAGGAATAAATTTCAAGGAAAAAAAAACGACGTATTTTTTTTTTTTTTTTTTTTTTTTTTTTTTTTCAACTGGGTCGGGAGAATGGAGCAAGGATGAGTGTACAGATAGAACAAAAGAGAGGGAAAGGGGAAATGAGAAAATGAGAAGAAAGAAAGAAAGAAAGAAAGAAAGAAAGAAAGAAAGAAAGAAAATGAATGAAGAGAGAAAATATGAGATAATAAAAGAGACAGCAACGGAGAGTAAAGCAAAGAATGAAGTTTTTAAAAAAAGAAAGAAAAAAAGGAAAGAGAAAAAGATAGAAAGAGAGACTGAATGAAAGAAATAGAGAATGAAGAAAAACGTATGAAAATCCAGAGGAAAGGGATAAGGAGGAACAAAATAAGTATGAAAGGAAACAATAATAAATAAAGAAGATAAAGCGAGAAAGAAATTAACAAGGTTGAAAAAGAAAGAGTGAAAGAAAATAGATGGGAGATAAGAAAGAAAGAAAGAAAGAAAAAGTACACGAGAAAAAACAAAAGTAACTTTTACATGAAGGAACAATGAAGAAAGAAAGAAAGAGATAATTAAAGTAGATCAAACGGAGAAAGAAAGAAAGAAAGAAAGAAAGAAAGAAAAAGAAAGAAAGAGAGAGAGAAAGAAAGAGAGAGAGAAAGAAAGAAAGAAAAAAGAAAGAAAGAACGAAAGAAGAAAGAAAAAGTAAAAAGAGAGAGAGAAAGAAAGAGAGAGAGAAAGAAAGAAAGAAAAAAGAAAGAAAGAACGAAAGAAAGAAAAAGTACAGGAGAAAAAACAAAAGTAACTTTTACAGGAAGGAACAATGAAAGAAAGAAAGAAATAGATAATTAAAGTAGATCAAACGGAGGAAGAATGAAAGAAAGAAAGAAAGAAAGAAAGAGAGAAAGAAAGAAAGAAAAAAGAAAGAAAGAAAGAAAGAGAGAAAGAAAGAAAAAAAGAAAGAAAAAAAGAAAGAAAGAAAGAAAGAAAGAAATAAAGAAAAAGTACACGAGAAAAAACAAAAGTAACTTTTACAGGAAGAAACAATGAAGAAAGAAAGAAAGAGATAATTAAAGTAGATCAAACGGAGAAAGAAAGAAAGAAAGAAAGAATGAAAGAAAGAAAGAGAGAATGAAAGAAAGAAAGAGAAAGAAAGAAAGAAAAAAGAAAGAAAGAAAGAAAGAAATAAATAAAGAAAAATAGAAAAAAGAAAGAATGAAAGAAAGAAAGAAAAAGTACACAAGAAAAAACAAAAATAACTTTTACATGAAGGAACAATGAAGAAAGAAAGAAAGAAAGAAAGAGATAATTAAAGTAGATCAAACGGAGAAAGAAAGAAAGAAAGAAAGAAAGAAAGAAAGCTTTGAATTCATATCACCAGGCATCATTAGTCTTGAGGTTAATTTGGCTGTAAATCCCGCCAAGAAAAAAAAAATGAAAACCATTTTAATTAGTTGGAGTATTGTAACAAAGACGCCACGTTGGATGCAAATGGTATTTCAAACAAGGGGCAGCAACAATGGCGAAGCAGCTTCAGAATCTGAGTTCATCAAAGCCAGAAATAAAAGAAATAAGACGTGACAAATGAAAGCCTTTATGAAGAGAACTTTAGGCAAAAAAAGGAATCACAATAGCAATACATACGACATGACAATAAATAAATAAATAAATAAATATCATCCAATTAGGTTCTTTTCATCAAATGTGTCTCTGTTTATTTAGTTGACGCTGCTCTTTTCAGCGTCATCGGCTGATAATTTGCGTTTTTTTAAAAGAAATTTAGATTCCGAATTAAATGTGCAATTTTTGTTAAATTAATTTAGTGGTTCTGCCAATTTTTTTTTTTTTTTTTTTTTGCAAAAATTGAAATCTACTATCTTTACTGAAACCAACATTTTAATATTCAGTAATTTTTTATTGTAAAATTATCTACAGTGCATTTCTGTATTAAAAATCATTCAAAAAAGATTTTAATTTTGTAGTTAAATTCAAAAATAATTTTAAAGTAATTGGTAGAAATCTACTATCTTACTGAAACCAACATTTTAATATTCAGTAATTTTTTATTGTAAAATTATCTACAGTGCATTTCTGTATTAAAATCATTCAAAAAGGATTTTCATTTTGTAGTTAAATTCAAAAATAATTTTAAAGTAATTGGTAGAAATCTACTATCTTACTGAAACCAACATTTTAATATTCAGTAATTTTTTATTGTAAAATTATCTACAGTGCATTTCTGTATTAAAAATCATTCAAAAAAGATTTTAATTTTGTAGTTAAATTCAAAAATAATTTTAAAGTAATTGGTAGAAATCTACTATCTTACTGAAACCAACATTTTAATATTCAGTAATTTTTTATTGTAAAATTATCTACAGTGCATTTCTGTATTAAAAATCATTCAAAAAAGATTTTAATTTTGTAGTTAAATTCAAAAATAATTTTAAAGTAATTGGTAGAAATCTACTATCTTACTGAAACCAACATTTTAATATTCAGTAATTTTTTATTGTAAAATTATCTACAGTGCATTTCTGTATTAAAAATCATTCAAAAAAGATTTTAATTTTGTAGTTAAATTCAAAAATAATTTTAAAGTAATTGGTAGAAATCTACTATCTTACTGAAACCAACATTTTAATATTCAGTAATTTTTTATTGTAAAATTATCTACAGTGCATTTCTGTATTAAAATCATTCAAAAAGGATTTTCATTTTGTAGTTAAATTCAAAAATAATTTTAAAGTAATTGGTAGAAATCTACTATCTTACTGAAACCAACATTTTAATATTCAGTAATTTTATTGTAAAATTATCTACAGTGCATTTCTGTATTAAAAATCATTCAAAAAAGATTTTAATTTTGTAGTTAAATTCAAAAATAATTTTAAAGTAATTGGTAGAAATCTACTATCTTACTGAAACCAACATTTTTAATATTCAGTAATTTTTATTGTAAAATTATCTACAGTGCATTTCTGTATTAAAAATCATTCAAAAAGATTTTAATTTTGTAGTTAAATTCAAAAAATAATTTTAAAGTAATTGGTAGAAATCTACTATCTTACTGAAACCAACATTTTAATATTCAGTAATTTTTTATTGTAAAATTATCTACAGTGCATTTCTGTATTAAAAATCATTCAAAAAAGATTTTAATTTTGTAGTTAAATTCAAAAATAATTTTAAAGTAATTGGTAGAAATCTACTATCTTACTGAAACCAACTTTTAATATTCAGTAATTTTTTATTGTAAAATTATCTACAGTGCATTTCTGTATTAAAATCATTCAAAAAGGATTTTCATTTTGTAGTTAAATTCAAAAATAATTTTAAAGTAATTGGTAGAAATCTACTATCTTACTGAAACCAACATTTTAATATTCAGTAATTTTTTATTGTAAAATTATCTACAGTGCATTTCTGTATTAAAAATCATTCAAAAAAGATTTTAATTTTGTAGTTAAATTCAAAAATAATTTTAAAGTAATTGGTAGAAATCTACTATCTTACTGAAACCAACATTTTAATATTCAGTAATTTTTATTGTAAAATTATCTACAGTGCATTTCTGTATTAAAACATTCAAAAAAGATTTTAATTTTGTAGTTAAATTCAAAAATAATTTTAAAGTAATTGGTAGAAATCTACTATCTTACTGAAACCAACATTTTAATATTCAGTAATTTTTATTGTAAAATTATCTACAGTGCATTTCTGTATTAAAATCATTCAAAAAGGATTTTCATTTTGTAGTTAAATTCAAAATAATTTTAAAAGTAATTGGTAGAAATCTACTATCTTACTGAACCCAACATTTTAATATTCAGTAATTTTTTATTGTAAAATTATCTACAGTGCATTTCTGTATTAAAAATCATTCAAAAAAGATTTTAATTTTGTAGTTAAATTCAAAATAATTTTAAAGTAATTGGTAGAAATCTACTATCTTACTGAAACCAACATTTTAATATTCAGTAATTTTTTATTGTAAAATTATCTACAGTGCATTTCTGTATTAAAAATCATTCAAAAAATTTTAATTTTGTAGTTAAATTCAAAAATAATTTTAAAGTAATTGGTAGAAATCTACTATCTTACTGAAACCAACATTTTAATATTCAGTAATTTTTTATTGTAAAATTATTTACATGCATTTCTGTATTAAAATCATTCAAAAAGATTTCCATTTTGTAGTTAAATTAAAAAATAATTTTAAAGTAATTGGTAGAAAATCTACTATCTTACTGAAACCAACATTTTAATATTCAGTAATTTTTTTTTGTAAAATTATTTACAGTGCATTTCTGTATTAAAATCATTCAAAAAAGATTTCCATTTTGTAGTTAAATTAAAAAATAATTTTAAAGTAATTGGTATTTTGCTTGAAGCATTGTTAAGTATGTTATGATATATTAATGATTTGAAGGCAATTACAATGCGTATAAAAAATAAAAAAACAAAAAGATATTATTTTTGTCTTATCGATTTCAAAGTAGAAACTTCATCTTCAAAGGTGAATATCAGAAATGTACGTGCTTAAGTTTTTTTTGTGTGGTTATATTTTTTTCTTATTTTTTTCCTCTTTTTTTTTTTTTTTTCCTTTCTCCTCCTTTCTTTTTTCTTTAAGAACGTACATTTCTGATATAGATGAAGTTTCTACTTTGAAATCGATAAGACAAAAATATCATCTTTTTGTTTTTATTTTTTATTCGCATTGTAATTGCCTTCAAATCATTAATATATTATAACAAAAATAATTTCTTTTTATAGAATTGTTTTCAATTCATTGATATTATTTCATCTAATAGCGCTTGTATTAAATCCAGATAACAGACAATCTATTTCTTCCGGGTTTTAATTGTATTTCTATAGTAAAAAACATTTTATATTAAATCTATATTAAAACTATTAGCAGGGCATTTATATTCGACATAGTCTTGAATAAGTCATGGCAACAGCACCCCACAAGGAAACAGCTGTACGGTCACCTCCTCCCCCCCCCCCCATCTCACAAACTATCCGAGTGAGATGGACAAGGCATGCAGGACACTGCTGGAGAAGCAAGGATGAACTCATAAGCGACGTTCTCCTGTGGAGGCCAACACATGGACATGCAAGTGTGGGGCGCCCAGCAAGGACCTACATTGACCAGCTATGCGAAGATGCTGGCTGCTCTGCAGAGGAGCTCCCAGGTGCAATGAATGATAGGGAAGGTTGGCGAAAGATTGTCATGGATACCCGTGCTGCATGCGCGACATGATGATGATGATAGTAGTCTATTTGTGTCAGTTATGTTTGTGTTAGTTCCTGACCTCTGACAATTCTTTTATTCCTTATTTCCGGTGCATTTATACAGTAAATTCATTTGCTATGCATCTATATTATATATACGAAGGTAATCCCCAAAAGTAAGGTCTCCAAATTGATGGAGATGCAGGGAAACTGTTCGTGCCACTTTGTTCAACACTGTTGTGCGTTGCTGTGCAATGCCCCTGTACCATCTCTTGCGTGCTTCTCACAACCACGCTTAGTCTTGGCTTGGCAGTTGTTTCTGATGGAGCTCCAGATTGACGCCACCGCCATGTATTAAGTTTACGCATTTTTTTTCGATTTTAGAATGCAAAAGGTATTATCCGATTGAAATTAATCGCCAATTAACAGAAGTGTGTGGCGAGTCGTGTATGGATGTCAAAAATGTCCACAAGTGGTATAAGGAGCTTGAAACGATGACTTAGTTCAACACTTCCTCAACGATTTGGCGGCGAGCTGGTATGAGTTGGGCATACAAAAATGCATTGATTAAAATAGCGATTATGTAGAAAAATAGCTATATTTTCAAACTCAAATGTAAACATTATTGATACTAGTACAAAATAAAAAAACACCTTCCGGGCGATGTAAAAATAGATTTTTGAAACATATTGCCTGAGGGGTGGGAGTTAAAAATTCAATGTCAGCGAGTTAGTACCCTAAGTAAGTAAAATCATCAAATTCATTAAAGGATTGAAAAATAAAACAATTTGAAATGTAAACTTTAAATATATATTAAAATAAAACAAACTATATATAGATATATAATACCAGTCATGTATTTATTAAAACTTGTTTAAAAAAAAAATGAGGACTGTCTAATGTTGCATGTTCAAATTCTGAGTGTATTTATTGTATGTTATGACGATTTTGGGTAATGTGACGTAAGCAGTAACGTAATTTTTGTTACAGACAAAAACCGGAAGCGAATCTCCATTATTAATAGATTAAAAAATAAACGTTCCTATGATTTTAGCGACATTATTTTTGGTATTACCCTTGTATAATTGCGTTATTTTGTCAGTGATATATTATGCTGAGAAGGTAGTTATTGGCATTTTTTTTAAATAAACTAACAAAATAAAAAAATGCCCTCTGGGCGACGTAAAATAAATATTGCCTGAGGGCTGGGATTTGAAAATTTAATATCAGAGAGTTTGTATCATTAAGGATTGTTCAAAGTAAACAACGATATAACAGAAAATCTTTACTTGTACCTTCAAATGACAAATATTTTTTTTAAAGACACCCTTACATTTCAATGGATTCCATTGAAATGCCCTCGGACTTACCTCTGCAACTTACCTAACATAGGCGCGGATAAAAGTGTAGTATCTGTTCCAGATTCTATGCTCTGATTCTTCCCTGTCCGCCCGGTAAAGTACAATTAATAGCGTCGATCCCAGGGGGGCCATCCCCCAGGCATTACCTGCCCCTTTGTGGGCAAGGCTGGGTTTATTGCCCAGTACCTGAGGCGCCCCCCTTGTGGGGGAATGCCGAGGGGATCGATGCAATTTTTGTTCTTTCTCACCTATGAGCTTCGGCTTGTGGGTGGGCCCACGTTAAAACGAGGCGTTGTGCCCAGCCCATACAAGTGGGGTATGAGGCAAATACCCTTACCTCTGCAATGTTGCACACAGCCTTTTACTCCGATGTCTGGCTCGGTATTGAAGTCATACGAGGTGAAATAATACACCGGACGGAAATAAGTATTGTATTAGCAATGGCGGCCAACGTCTTAAAACCATATAACTGCTTGCAATAAATAAAATTTGGTGTTATATAACCTAACAAGGGTTGACATGATGTAAAACCAACAATCATGGTGTGCCAACAGTATGGATTTCCTTCTCTCTCTCTCTCTCTCTCTCTCTCTCTCTCTCTCTCTCTCTCTCTCTCTCTCTTCTTCTTTCCTTTTCCCCTATTCTTCTTTCCCTCTCTTTTCTTTTAGTCGTCTCTCTCCCCCTCTCTCTCTCTCTCTTCTCTTATTCTTTCTCCTCTCTTTCTCTTATTATTCTTTCTCTTTCTCTTCTCTCCTCTCTCTCTCTCTCTCTCTCTCTCTTCTCTCTCTCCTCTCTTCCTTATTCTTATCTCCCTCTCTCTTCTCTTAATCTTTTCTTCCTCTTTTTTCTCTCTTAATCTTCTCTTCCTCTCTTTTTCTTTTATTCTCCTCTCTCCTCTCTTTTCTAGTCCTCTCTCCTCTCTTTTCTCGTATTATTCTCTCTCTTCTTTATTCATCTCTCTCTCTCACATCTCTCTCTCTCTCTCTCTCTCTCTCTCTCTCTCTCTCTCTCTTCTCTTCTCTTCTCTTCTTCTCTCTTCCTCTCTTTTCTCTTATTCTTCTCTCTCTCTCCCTCTTTCTCTTAGTCCTCTCTCCCTCTCTTTTCTCGTATTATTCTCTCTCTTCTCTTATTCATCTCTCTCTCTCTCACACACACCCTCTCTCTCTCTCTCTCTCTCTCTCTCTTCTCTCTCTCTCTCTTTCTCTTCTCTTCTCTTCTCTTATTCTTCTCTCCCTCTCTTTCTCTTAGTCCTCTCTCCCTCTCTTTTCTCGTATTATTCTCTCTCTTTTTTATTCATCTCTCTCTCTCTCTCTCTCTCTCTCTCTCTCTCTCTCTCTCTCTCTCTCTCTCTCACACACACACACACACACACACACACACACACAAAATCAGTTTCTATCAGTCATCGGCCTTGGCAAATTCTCAACAGGAGGATGTTAATCGTTGACCCAAAATATTCGTTTTCTTTTTGTCGCTAGATGGCATTAGGAACATTTATCTTTATTCAAAAAGATCGCTTTTATTGTACTATGACATCTGCCATCTCAGTGGACATTTTTTTCAATTAAATCCTCCAGCAGATGTATCGTAAATCCTTCTGTAGATGAAATTGCGTCGGTGATCGAATCGGTATGACATTGGGTGATAACTAATTTTTTTTATTGTTAACAAATAGTATTCATTTCTCATCTCCTAAAAGCGTACAGTCGACGGGGCTTTGAATACACTGACTGTGTCCCCTGCAGTGGGATAAGACCCCTCGCCAACAAAGAGCTATCCTGATTATGCCACTAAACTGCAATCTGATGGTGAGGCTCCAGTTCTGGAAATCATTGCAATTAGTTCACTCTGACCCGGAGCAGTTGCACCAGTTAGGATCCCATCTATGGATCAAATATATCTGTTTAAGATTATTGTGATGGATGTTGGAAAATCTTTGGTTGTATTGGAAGCATGGAAAAATATAAGATAAGGAATAATAACCAACCATCACATCTAATATATAAAGAAGAGATTTTGGTATGTACGTGTCGACGTATGACTCCAAAACGCGAAGTCACTCAGATTCAAAATCTTGCATACACATTGATATCGTTCTAACTAAGAAACACTCCAAATTTGGTTATTGATTTTTACTGATTAAGGGATATAATTAATTAATCAAACAAAAATCAGACGATTTTTAGAAAGAAATCGTATAGCTGCTACTGCTTGATATTCCGCGTTGTTGAATGCTTTTGTTTTTATGTAAAAAAGAAAAATGAAACCGTTTTTATCAATATTTTTACGAATACTTTCATATTTCTTAGAATAAAATATATCCATTTTTAATCTATCATTGAGACAGTTGTTTGTGTTAGTATTGCAATGGTATAATTTCAATTAAACTTAGTTTTAAAAAATATTTTTCAACATTAAATGTATAGTATTTTTTTATTTGCACCGTTAAATCAACTAAAATTTAACGTAGCCAAAAACAAGTTACGACAAGAATTTTTTTTTTAAATTCTATGAAAAATCAATTGATGGTCCGACTTTCATGAAAATTTCAATAACTATTTACCCTTGGATGTAAATATGTCTGAAAACACTTTCTGGTGTTCCTATTTTTTTTTTAGTCCGGACATGGACCGGGTAATTTAGCTTGTATATCTATAAAGAAGCATACGTGGATTACCGAACAACATAATGTTAAAAATTATTCGTATTCGATAGAAATACCATACAACCGTAAATTATTTGTATTAAGAATAGTTACTTGAAACTATATTTTTTTACTAAGTATCATTGCTATTAGTTACTTGAAACCATATAACTGTGTATAAACAAATGATTATTAATAAATGGAAATAGTTACTTGAAACCATATAACTGTGTATAACAAATGATTATTATAAATGAAATAGTTACTTGAAACCATATAATTATTGATAATAACCCTTGAAACTATACAACTGTGTGCACATTGGTTGTATTAGATATGAATACTTGATATCATATAACTGTATGCAGAAAGAACTTAAGAAACAACTACACAAAATATATAAATATAAACTAGCAAAATAAAAAACGCCCTCTGGGCGACGTAAAATAAATATTACTGAAGGGATGGGATTTGAAAATATAATATCAGAGAGTTTGTATCATAAGTAAAAGTAAAATCATCAAATTTATTAAAGGAGTAAAAAATAAAATAAATTATTAAAGGAGTAAAAAATATTAAAAAATTGAAATGGAAACTTAGTTCTGATAACTTTAAATATATATTATAATAAAATAAACTATATATAGATAGATAATACTAGGTATGTATTTATTAAAACTTGTTTAAAAAACCCAATTAGGACTGTCTAACATTGCATGCTAAAAATTGTGAGTGTATTTATTCTAGGCTATGACGTTTAGGTAGTGTGACGTAATCAGTGACGTCGTTTTTGTTACAGACAAAAACCGGAAGAGAATCTCCATTATCAATAGAAGATGTACAATGGACGCAGTTCTCTAAGCTTTAAGCATAACATAACGTTAGACATGTTGACATGCCGTTAAAATCAATCAATCAATCATCTCCTATAACAATCCAATGAAAAAAGTGCTTTGCATTCCTAATTAGCATATTGTTGCAAATGGTTACAAATTTTGTGAAGGGCAACAATCTATTTAAAAACATAACGAATTGAACATTATCTTATTAATTTATTCAAACTTATAACCCTCCCAGTTTTTAGGTGTGACATTTATTTTTTATACATCTATATTTACATTTTTTATCTACTATTTAGGAAAGCCTAAAAATCAAATTGCTATGCAGCATTTTGAGTAATTTCACGTTAAAATGTAAAAGAAATGTAATTTTATATTTTAAGATGAAAATCTCTAAGAAAATTCATCAAATCTCTAAATAGATCGTCCCGTTGTTGTGTAAGCTAGTCTTGCAGATCTATTGCGAAGGAATAGGGAATTTGATTCTTGCTGGGTCTCATGAACGAAGATTGAAAGAGCGGTCAACGTTGACTACTTGCATGAATGTTTGTGGCCGGTTAGGTCAGTGTGGAACGGACAGGCGAGATCGTAGCGGATACAACAGAAGGTCTGGCCAGGGTTTGACGACATTGTGTTGTGGTTATTCCTCCTGCTTTTGGTCTTCAAGGTGGCCCTTCGGGTGTTTTCAAAGGAGGAGACAACATGGTTAGTGGTGAGACGCCAGGCGACACGGTTCTCAGCTCGGATGGATGAACATCAATGATTGATATTACAGGCACCAAGGGGTATTTTCAATTAGTCCTTGTATGGTTTCTTTGGTGCCAGTAGAGAGTTCGCCGTACTTTGTGATATTGAGCAGGCGACGATTTCTCATCTTGGAAGAGTTCTGTCATTCGTAGGATAGTTATAGATGATCAGTTGATTGAATGGCATGTCAACCTGTCTAGAGTTATTTTATGCCTAGAGGTTAGGGAATTGCGTTCATTGTACATTATCGTTTAGGAGAGCCTCTGATTTGTGCTGAAACCATCTTTATATGGCTGAACCAAAGTCGTTTGCACAATTCCGAGTGTATCACTGTTCCTACTCTGTCGTGCATATTTTTGTATTACTTTCTAAAAAAGTTTTCAGCTACAAAACTCTGTTTTTCCACACAGTCACCACTACTAGATATTCATTTACATAATGAATCGGGTAGCCTATTTATTTTGTAATGTAGTGTAAAAGAGACATGTAAAAAATATAATAAGAGTTATAAAATATGAGAGACAGCTTTTGATCCCTGGTTGATCTGTGGTGTGATATTCTCATTGGTTGAGAATGTCACGTGATTGCCAAACTCTGTGGGAAATTTAGTGAGTTGAGTTAAAGTGCTCTTCGGACCCAAACGCGAATTGACACGTGTTAAAATGAATAAAAAAATGTATACATAAAACAGAGCCTTCATGTTCATAATTAAAAAAGACAAAAGATGGACGCGTAGAGATATGACCAGAGAAACACCCTAGACGAGCCGGGACGGCCCAGATGAAGAGATCCCAGCACGACAAGAGAACTCAACTCGATCTGCAGAGATGAGAAGACTTAGAAGTAAAAGTTTGATGTAGATAATATATATATTTACCAAACCCCTCCGCACGAGCAGGATGCGACACAAGGTCAATTTCTTTAGGCGGAGTTTAACAGGTTTATTATATATTGAATGAATTATATATATATATATATATTATTATATATATATATATATATATATATTTTAATGAATATATATATATATTGAATGATATATATATATATATATATAATATACCCACTAATTCATTAATTATCAATTAATTAATTTTCAAAAATTAGTGCACGACTTTAATTAAGCACACTATTCTCCCCCCCCCAAAAAAATATATATATTGGATGAATATAATATATATATATATATATATATATATATATATATATATATTATCACTCATTCACTCTGTCTATCTATATATCTATTTATCTATTTTCTTTCCTTCCTATTTCTCACTGTCAATCTTCTCGCACAAAATCCCGAGGTATTATTTCCACTTTGTCTTCTCTTTCTTTTTTCTCAGTCCACACGCTATTCTTCTTTCTTTTCTTCTTCTTTCTTTCTTTCTTTCTTTCTTTCTTTCTTGCTTTCCTCACAATTTCCTCAAGATTCTTAATTATTGAAGTTTCATATCTTTAATGAAAACATTGCCTTTGAAAACAATCTAAAAAGAAGTTTTAAATACGCAAAATTTTTTTTTCCAGTTTACTTTGTAGTGTTTACTTGCAATTTGAAAAAAAAAAACTATCAGCAAATAAATTAAACCATTTTTACACATTGAATTATCTACAAAAAACCGACATATTTTGTGCGCTAAAAAGCAACAGACTTTTACATATAGTGATTGCAAATTTATTTCACTGAGTCACCTCCTCCTCCTCCTCCTCCTTCTTCTTCTCCTTCTTCTTCTTCTCCTTCTTCTTCTTCTTCTTCTCGCACTTATTCGTCTCTTCTCGCACTTCTTCCTCTTCTCGCACTTCTTCCTCTTCTTCTTCTTCTCGCACTTCTTCTTCTCGCACTTATTCTCGCACTTATTCTTATTCTTATTCTTATTCTTCTCGTACTTATTCCTATTCTTATTCTTCTCATTCTTCTTCTTCTTCTTTTCTTCCGACTTATTCTTCTCCCACTTATTCTTTATTCCTCTCTCTTCTCTCACTTCTCTTCTCCTTTTTCTTTCATACTTTTATTTTTATCTCATCGCCATCTCTCTATCTCTCTCTCTGCTCTCTCTCTCACTCTTCTTCTCTTCCTTCTTCTTTCATAAATAACTTTCCTCTTTAGTCTAATCAACCCTCAATCCTCTCTCTCCTCTCTCTCTCTCCTCTCTCTCTCCTCTCTTCTTCCTTCTCTCTCCGTCTTTTTGAACATACTTTCTTCTTTATCTTATGCATTACTTCGCCCACCCCCCCCTCTCTCTCTCTCTTCATCTCCTCTCTCCTCTCTCTCTCTCCTTTTCTCTTCACTTCTCTTCTCTTTTTCCTCTCTTTCATTAGTTTTCTTTATCTCTCTCTCTCCCTCCTCTCACTCTCTCTCTCTCTATCTATCTATCTATCTATCTATCTATCTTCTAT
This sequence comes from Doryteuthis pealeii, assembly GCA_023376005.1. NCBI lineage: Eukaryota > Metazoa > Mollusca > Cephalopoda > Myopsida > Loliginidae > Doryteuthis > Doryteuthis pealeii. Next base: position 14,217,922 of record CM042163.1, read on the forward strand.
CTTCTCTTCACTCTTTCTTTCATACTTTCTTCTTTATCTAACCCACCTCATGGTTCTCTCTCTCTCTCTCTATCTCTCTCTATCTCCCTCTCTTTGCCTTTCTCTCTCCTCTTTTGAACAAATACTTCTTCTTTAACTTATCATTATCTCATTTCGCGCCCCCTACCCACCCAACTGCTCGTCCTCTCCATCTCTCTCCTCCCTCTCTCTCTCTTCTCTCTCTCTAACTCTCTCTCTCTCTCTCTTCCTCTCTCTCTCTCTCTTCTTCCTCTCTCTCTATTTGAACATATCTTTCTTCTTATCTCAATCATTTCCTCCCGCTCTCCTCCCCTCACCTCTCTCTCTCTCTCTCTCTCATCTGTCTCTCCTCTCTCTCCCTCTCTCGCCCCTCTCTCTCCTCTTCTCTCTCATCTTCCTTTTCTTTCTCTTTCCCTTCCTTTCTTTTTCTCACGCCAATCTCCTCGCGCACAAATCTCATAGCTCGCTGTCCCAGGCATTAATCAGCTTTGTCTTCCTGCCAGTGTCAACCGCCCTGTATTTTTGCACGCTCTGTCCCACCACTGGTCCTGGGGGTACCGTCGCCTCGTGACTATTGACACAGCACAACGATGTGGACGTTGTCCATATATGCCAGAAAAAACTCGAAGATTCTCAATTGGACGATGACACTAACGGTAGCAGCAGCAGCAGCAGCACGGTCCGCCTTGTCTTTCATGCCGAACAGCCGGGCGTAAGGACCGGCCCATGCGTCCAACCTGTCACGCAGCTCACTGTCATCAGCATCTCTTATATTTGATGAGAAAAACTGGACATGACAACTATAGCAAAAACAAAGACAGAAGAAAAGAAGAAGAGAGGGAAGAAAGAAGAAGAAGAAGAAGAAAAGAAGAAGAAGAAGAAGAAGGGCTGGGTGGAAGAAAGAAAAGAGTGGGTGAGAAGAAGAAGAAGAGAAAAGAAGAAGAAGAAGAAGAAGAAGAGAAGAAGAAGAGAAGAAGAAGAAGAAGAAGAAGAAGAAAGAAGAAGAGATAGATAGAAGAAGAGAAGAAGAAGAAGAAGAAGAAGAGAAGAAGAAGAAGAGTAAGAAGAAGAAGAAGAAGAAGGGGAAGAGAGAAGAGAAGAAGAAGAAGAAAAGAAGAAGAAGAAGAAGAAGAAGAAGAAGAAGAAGAAGAAGAAGAAGAAGAAGGGCTGGGTGAATAGAAGAAAGAAGAAGAAGAAGAAGAAGAGAGAGAGAGAAGAAGAAGAAGAAGAAGGAGAAGAAGAAAGATTTGAAAGAAGAAGAAGAAGAATTGAAAAGAAGAGAAGAAGAAGAAGAAGAAGAAGAAGAAAGAAGAAGAAGAAGATTTGAAAAAGAAGAAGAAGAAAGAAGAAGAAGAAAAGAAGAAGAAGAAGAAGAAGAAGAAGAAGAAGAAGAAGAAGAAGAAGAATTTGAAAAAGAGAAAGAAAAGAAGAAAGGAAGAAGAAATTTGAAAGAAGAAGAAGAAGAAGAAGAAGAAGAAGAAGAAGGAAGAAAAGAAGCGGTGGGACTGGAGAAGAAAAAAAAAGACTTATTGCGTTTTCTCCATAAACGCTGGGTCGACACACACTTATCTTCTTTTTTTTTTTTGAGCAAACAAGGTCGGACACTATGTGTGCCGCGCGCCCCCACGAGCGAGGTTAATACGCATGCGTGTGCGCACGCGTGGTGAGTGATTGTATGTGCGGCATCACATACAAATAAGTCATTTGCCGCTAGCAAAATAGTTAAATTAGTTGTTTGGGTCAAAGGGAAGGGCTGGGGACTGAACTTACTTGCTGTTGTTATGATAGATGGGGAATTGAAAAAATGAGGTAAAGACCTGAGGGTTCGGATTGGCGATTTCAAATAAAAAAGAAAAGAAAAGAAGAACAGCTGAGAGATGTTGAAAGAAAGAAAGAAAGAAAAAAAGAAAGAAAGAAAGAAAGAAAGAAGAAAGAAACGAGGAGGGGAGAGGAGAAGGGATAAAGAAGATGAAAAATAAGGGGAAAAAAAGAAAAAGAAAAAAATAAAGAAAAGAAATAGAAATGAACGTGGCCAGACGGGAAAGAAAGAAAAAGAAAGAAAGAAGAAGAACGAGGAGGGGGAGAGAGAAGGGATAAGAAGATGAAAAATAGGGGGAAAAAAGAAAAGAGAAAAATAAAGAAAAAAAGAAATAGAAATGAAACGTGGCCAGACGGGAAAAAGAAAGAAAGAAAAGAAAAGAAAAAAGAAAAAGAAAAAAAAAAGAAAGAAAGAAAAAAAAGAGGGAGGGAGGGGAGAGAGAAGGGATAAGAAAGATGGAAAATAAGGGAAAAAAAAGAAAAAGAAAAAATAAAGAAAAATAAAATAGAAATGAAACGTGCCATACGGGAAAAAGAAAGAAAGAAAGAAAAAAGAAAGAAAGAAAGAACGAGGAGGGGAGAGGAGAAGGGATAAGAAAGATGAAAATAAGGGAAAAAAGAAAAATAAGAAAAAGGAAAATGAAACGTGGGTCAGACTGGAAAAGAAAGAAAGAAAGAAAGAAAAGAAAGAAAGAAGAAGAAAGAAAGAAAGAAAGAAAGAAGTAATTAGAAAAGTAAGAAAGGCAGAAAGAAAAATGCAGAAAAAGGCTGGAAAAGAAATGAAGAAAGAAGGAAATAAAAAAAGAAAAAAGAAAGAAAAATGAAGAAAAAAGAAAAAGAAGAAAATAAAAAAGTAAAGTAATGTTCCTCATTACTTTCCTTTTTTATTTTCTTCTTTTGGAAGATAGAAAAAAGGAAAAAAACAGCGAAAGAAAATGAAACTGGATGAAAAGAAAGAAAGAAAGAAAGAAAGAAAGAAAGAAAGAAAGAAAGAGGAAAATAAGAAAATAAAGAAAAGGAAAAAAAGTAAACAGTAAAGAAAAAAGAAAATGGAAAATCAAAAAAGAAATTAATGATGAATAATTAGGAAGAAAAAAGAAGAAAATAACAAGAGAAAAAAAAGAAGTAAAAAGAAAGAGAAAAAGAAAGTGGGTGAAAAGAAAAGAAAGAAAGAAAGAAAGAAAGAAAGAAAGAAAGAAAGAAGAGGGAATTAATGACGAAAAGTGAGAAAGACAGAAAGAAAAATGAAAAGAACGAGAAAAAGAAAGATAAAATGTTCAGACAGAAAGAAAGAAATCTTAAAAGAGAAAAAGAAAATACCTTTATGTTTTTGGTTAAATATTGATGGTCGGTTAGCTGGTTGATGGTTGATTTTACGGCATGTCAACGCTTGGGTTATTTTATTCTGAAGATGTTTTTGTTTTATTCTCTCTTATTGGGTATTCAATTGTTTAAATCCTTTTTAAACACATTTGTATCTATCTAACCAATAAATGGGACCATGAGTGGACCTGGGAGTAATGGCGATGAAAGGGTACTCCACACTCCCCAGAGTTCTAGATTTGGAACCTCACCACTAGATGCTTGTTTAATGGCATACTCAGGTCACGTTAAATATTGAGGGGAAAATGGATAAATATTTGGTAAGCGGCTCATTATGTAAAGCTGTGTATTAATTTTATGTCGTTTTGATACATTTAAAAAATGAACACATATATCCCAGGAAAGACTGTCTAGCTGATAAATAGAACAGTCACGAATAAACCTTCTAATGAGAAGACATTTTAAGGGATTTCCATGAAATTCAACTCTACGGTCTCACAACTGAAAATGGAAAATGGTTCTGGATACCTTTCCGTGAAGCAACGATTAGCAGAGAGGGCGATCTTCATTAAAAGAAGAGAGAAAAAGAAGAGATAATGATAACAGAACAACCGTGCAACAGTCCAAGTCATGATTGTAACTGAAAAACATTACTTTACCAATTACAAAATCCTAGTATTATCTGTGTTATTCGGACTATTGTCCCCATCTTCATTGTTATTTGTACAATGTTTCGGCCGATATACCCTCCGGCCTTCTTCAGGTATTTCTTGTCGGACTCGGGAACCTTCTCGGACTCGGGAACCTTCTTTTCGAACTCGGGAACTTTCTTGTCGTAATCGGGAGCCATCACGGAACTTTGAACCTAACCCTTTATTTAGTCCACGGGGGTATCCTGTTCTCATTCCGCTAACCATAGCTGGGGTAGGAGTTGTGTTAATTATTTTTCTAACTGCCTCTACTCAGGGTTGAACTCGGGATCCATAGATAACTGTCACTTAGAACTTAACCTAACTACCTTATCCACTAGGCCATGTGTCCAATTGGTTCCCGAGTCCGGGAAGGTTCCGAGTCCGACAAGAAATACCTGAAGAAGGCCGGAGGGCATATCGGCCGAGACGATGTACAAATAACAATGAAGATGGGGACAATAGTCTGAATAACGCAGATAATACTAATCTTCAAGCCTCATCTCAAACATTCAGAGAACTAGTACAAAATCCTAGTACCTCAGTCTAACATTCTACAGCACTCGTCTAGTCATCACCTCTGGTATTGGTGCGATTTCATGATAAATAAAATCCCTCAGCTGATTGGTTGTCTGGGCCCTTTACGTATCCCCAAAGGAAGTAATCATAGGGTTATAGATCTGGTGAGCAAACAGGCCCCGGGATTTTACCAAGCAATGAGATGAGGCACCCTGGAAAAATTAATGTAAACCACAAACACATAATGTTCACAATTCCATGCTATGATGGCAATTAAATGGCATGTGAGCTGCAGTTCAAAATCATACTCCCACCCATTTAGATAGGACCTTTAGGCACCCCTTTTACGATCTCGATTCATAAGGACATGTTTTTCATTTACACCGTAAAAATCCAGTTGTTTGTTAACAGACGATTTTTAGAGTTTTTTTTTTAATTATAAAACTAACCCTAACCTTAACCCTAACCCTAACCCCTAACCCTAACTCCTAACAAACAACCGGGTTTTGACGGTGTAAATGAAAAACTTATGAATCGAGATCGCAAAAGGGGTGCCTAAAGATCATATAGTCCCTTAGATGCTATAGTGCCTGTGCAGCGGCAATTTTGAATACCGGAGATCAAGCTTTAGTTAAGGCTTTTAAATATGTTATTCTGCTTACATTTGTAGTACGAGAAAGGACCACCTGGAGGGAGGACATTAACGTTTACCCCTCGACGATATTTATGAACTTGTAGTAACTCCCAAAAACACAATTCGGTTTCATGTCGGTGTTTATTGCTGCAATAAAAAGTTAGTCAAAAAATTATAATCGGTTGAGGCAATTTAAAATTCCACTCATAGGGCGGATTTTCAGCTAGTTTCTTAATGGATTGAATGAACAAATTCCTACTGTTACACACAACTATATATATAAAAAGTAAAGTCGGCAGAGTGGCCAATTGTCGGTATCAGTCGAACAGTGACTGAGTCAATCCCCTTTTCACTAGCGTCAGAGCAGGAAAATTGTTTTTTGGATATGATGTGAAGCGCCACACCTAACATCAGCTCCCGACTTTACCGCCAGATCCAAGTGTGCTACTCGTGCGCTGAGTTGGCGAGGGCAGTATTCGACACTGAACCTTGTCGTTTAACTCTTATCTATTTCTCCTCCTCTTTTTTTCTCTCTCTTCTCTTCTCTCTCTCTCTCTCTCTTCTCTCCTCTCTCTCTCTCTCTGTCTCTCTCTCTCTCTTTTATTTTTCTTTCTGCCTGCCATATACGGGCGCTTTCTTTCACTGCGCCTGTGCGTGCGAACAAGTGTGTACATACAAATTAATTTATATATTAGTTCATATTGATATAGGCGAGAAACTGTAAGTAACCAGACGCCGTTGCGTCTGTAAATCCTGATTATCTGGTGTCGCTTATCCGCCGAATTCTTATTTCTTGTGGGTGTTGTCACCTCAGCTAAGTAATAGACTATTCTGTTTTTATTAGAAAAATGATAAGAAGAGAAAGAGAAAGAAAAAAGAAGAAAGAAGAAAGAAAGAGAATAGGAGAAAGCTAGAGAGAGGTGAGCGTGCGTAAGAGATAATGCTAATATGTTTCAATCGAACATAATGAAAAGGAAGAGATGAAGATAAGAAAAGAAAGAAAAAAGAGAGAGATTTAAATCAAGATTTTATACTTTTTACATATTGAACTATTTGCAATAGCTTTAGATTAAACATATCAAACATTGTAATAATTAAATTATCATACTATGGTATATACACAGGTCCTACTAGTATATATAAATGCTCTATCCATGATATTGAGCACTATTTATTTTGAAATACAGCACTATATATTATATATCTATATAACTATATATATATGTTCACTCCTGTGATGACTTTTCGCTGGAATCTGGGTGACAACAAGTCTTCTCATGTCTCCAGGGCTCTTCTGAGTATTCTAGATAATTTCAGCAATGCTGTTTTCTGGATGGTCTCAATTCTTCCTCTGAATTTCAATTCCTCTAGTCTTTTTACCAAGCTTCTTTTTTTTTTTTACTGTTCCAAGTGTACCAACTACAATTGGTATCACTTTGACCCTCATATTCCACAGCTTTTTCCATTCTCTGGCAAGGTCAAGATATTTGTCTATCATTATTTACTCCTTTTGAGTTTTCACATCAGCATTAGCTGATGGTCTTACACTGGAGTCTGAGCGACAGCAAGTCTTCTCAGGTCTCCAGGACTCTTCTGAATATTCTGGCAGGTTGCAGCAGTGCAGTGTTCTGGATGGTATCAATCCTTCCTCTGATTTCCAGACTTTCCAAACCCTTTTCCAATCCTTTTGGGTCGTTCCAAGTGCACCAACTACAATTGGTATCACTTTGACTTTCATATTCCATAACTTTTTCAGTTCTCTGGCAAGGTCCAGGTATTTGTCTATTTTTTCATTTTCCTTTAGCTTCACCCTGTGATCTGCTACAAGGATTTAGAGTTGAGGTTATCCTTTTCATGTTCTCGACCAAGATGTCGCAGCTGAGAATGAAGGCTGTTTAGTAATTGTCAGAAAGAAACGCATTTGTGTGTGTGTGTGTGTGTGTGTGTGTGTGTGTGTGTGTGTGTGTGTGTGTGTGTGTGGATATTTACTAAGCTTAATTAAGTCTGACACATGTCTACAATAGGAATGCACCTAATGTAGTGAGGATCGTGTCCTGAGTACGACACTAAATAGTATCCGGTGATGAAGACCCTATACTGGAGATTATTGGAGTAGGGAGTACGCCTCCCTTGTCACTTACTCCCAGGGTTCACTCTGACCCGGAAATAAACCGAACCATGCCATATTTATTCAACCATCAATACATTCTTGACTTTCATATCACTAACTGATAATGACTTTGTTTTAAGCACGGCTGTTGTTATTTTAATGATTAAAAAAAGTGTGCGTACGAAGGTCGGCTGAAAAGTTCAGATACTCTCGTGAAATGTGATCAAATGAGGTTTATGTTTCAACATATTTCCCTTTGTGGTCCACATACTTCTGGCATCGATGTTACAGTGCTTGCATCTCATTGGTATAAAAAATTAATCAATTGCAAATATAACGTCATCATATAAACTTTTCAGACCAGCTTATATATATATATATATATATATATCTTATTATAATGGAGATTGTGTGTTTTCCTGTCTGTAACCAAAACTATATTACTACTCAAGTCACAATTTCCTTAGTTATTGACCTCACATTCTCCACGATATTAATTTTATTTAAATCTCAATTATTAATAAAATTGTTGTACATTATTAATACTGTTAACCATATCTATATATTACCAACATGCAATTATATTTATATATACAACAAAATAGCGGTTTATAGTGTGAACAGGAAGGCTAATTTGCATATTGATATTAAAAATGTGATTTTATTAAATATGTGCTTAGTATTATTGATTTTTAACTGTTTGGATTTATTTTAATGAATATAAGCAAAAATCTCTTCAATGAATCTTAAATGAAATCCATTAACAAGCCTTTCTAATTTAATACAATACTTTATTACATTAAAACTTAGATACTTGCACCCGGAGGGTGCATATATTTGCTAATATATATATATATATATATATATATATATATATATATCAGCTCCCTGAAATAGACTATAAAGCAAAATCTCTAAGTCTTTTGTTATTTCTTTACTTATATATTTGCTCTGTGACTCTAACATTAAGAGCACACATTGAGCTCTCAAACAGCGACAGGTTTTTAAAAAACTCTTGTGGCGTAAGGAAGATTTCTTCTCTGGACTTTTGGATTATATATATATATATATATATATATATATATATAGAGAGAGAGAGAGAGAGAGAGAGAGAGAGAGAGAGATACAATCAAATATTATATATTATGGATTTAATATCCCGTAACTAAAGTTTCATGCTTACTTGCAATCATCAGACGGTCAAAATGATTTTAAATGTTTTTGATATCTTAACATTTTGACCGACTGATGATTGCAAGTAAACATGAAGATCACTTAGTGAGTTAGTGGTGAACCAAGTTTTCTTTGCGGTAGTATTAGTGGAGTGTTCAACATCAGTAATAGAGCTGTTTTTATATATATATATATATATATATAATATATATATATATATATATATTATATTTATTATAATGGAGATTGTGTGTTTTCTGTCTGTAACCGAAACTATATTACTAATCGAGTTACAATTAATAGTTATTTTACATCACATTCTTCATGATTTTATTTATATTTAAACCTCAATTTATAAATTGCTTCACCTTTTTATTAGTGTTGTCCATATCTACATATTAATAACATGCTATTGTATTTATATATACAAAAAATATAGCGGTTTGCAGTGTAAACGGGAAGGCTAATTTGCATATTGATATTAAAAATGTGATTTTATTAAAATATGTGCTTAGTATTATTGATTTCTAATTGTTTGGTTTTATTTTAATGAATATAAGCAAAAATCTCTCCAATGAATCTTAAATGAAATCCATTAACAAGAAAAAATAAGTGTAATTTTATTCTTTATTTCCTAATTTAACTAAATAGTTAAATAAGTAAAATTCAGCAATGAAAGTCGGGAGTGATGGAAGAGTAAGTTTCATTTCTATTTTTCTATTATACCCCCACTCTGTTTCAAATCTTTTTATCTGCATTCTTATTAGACTTTCTAATTTAATACGATATTTCATTACATTAAAACTTAAATACTTGCACCCGGAGGGTGCATATATTTGCTAGTATATATAAAATAAGTAACTTATCTTTGAGAGCCAAATTCAGATAATGATCACTGGCCGTCTTCATTTATATATATATATATATATATATATATATATATATATATATATATATATATTATTTCGGTGGGTTACCAGGTAAGTTGATATTAGGATGATTCCAAGTTGGACCTCTCTTTCAACAGTGGAATGTTTAGAGTTGTTCAGGTCCAAATTGAGAGCTCGGTGCTCAATATTATTGAACAGAGCAATATAATTGGGAACGAAAAGACTTTAAAATCGGCCATTTTGCGGTTATAGATCTATTTCTACTCATAGGTATACACAGATACCTGTGGGTAGAAATAGATCTATAACCGCAAAATGGACGATTTTTAAGCCTTTATCTTTACCAATTATATATATATATTTTTATATTCCCGTGTAATATATATATGAATGTGTGTGTGTGTGTGTGTGTCTGTCTGTCTGTCTGTCTGTCTATCTGTGTGTCTGTGTGTGTGTGTGTGTGTGTGTGTGTGTGTAAACACGATAATGTTTATCGTAGAGGATAATGGTGTATTCAGTGATTCCAATTCTAATTTTGGACAAAGCTTCTTATAAGCAAATTTTCCAAAATAAATTAAAGCACATTTTATATTTTCAAATTTGAATTTAATCCAAAATTTTCACCAAAATAATTTCTCTAGTAAAAAATATTTTAAAATGATGATAATATATTTTCTATCATATTTTTTTTTTATAATTATATCAAAATATTTTATATCATGAATTTAATGATTCAGTATCAATTTGCGAAAAAGTATATATATATATATATATATATATATTATATATATATATATATATATATGAATTATTTATGCGTGTGTGAATACGCGTGTCCACGTATCTCACAGACCCACATCCCGCCATTTTTTTGCAAAGTCGCTAGATCACTCCCCCCCTCCAACCCACCTCTAACGACAGAAGCGTGTGGTTCCATTTTCCAGCTCACCCTCATTAATCTCCAATCTCTTACCACTCCCCAACTCTCTCACCACTCCTCCTTCGTCCTCTTCCTCTTTCCTACCTCTTCAATAATACCCGTCCAAACCCTCTCCCACTCCTCTTCTTACCAACTCCCACCTTTCCCCTTTTGTCCGTCTCCCACCTTCGCTACTCCTTGCTACTGTCACGCCGTTCTAATTATCATTTGGAATCTTCGCACAACCCATTTTCTTTCTCCCCCCCCCTTTTTTATCCTAAGGGCCCAAGTCCTGCCACACCACCACTATCACTGCTTTTTTTTTGTCTCCAAATTCAGTGTGTCCTTGTCTACTTGGGTTTTACAAAATTATTACTACTTGCTGCTACCACTTTTACCGTGGCTGAACTTGCATGTCTTTCTGTTGCTGGCGATGTCAACATTCAACTGTTGACCCCGAAAGTGCCTCTTTCGTTCTGAAAGCTAAAACTGTTATTGTCTCCTTCACATACCTTCTTCTTCTTCTTCTTCTTCTTCTTCTTCTTCTTCTTCTTCTTCTTCACTCCCCTTCTTGCTGGTTCACACCCTCCTCTTATATCTACTATCTTTCTTCGTCAACGACTCCTATATTTTTTATCATTAATCCAATTCTCCTCCCTCCATCTTATTTTCTTCTCTGTTCCTTCTCCCGATAATTCTTTCATCTTCTTCTTCTTCTTCTTCTTCTTTTCTTCTTCTTCTTCTTCTTTTCTTCTTCTTCTCCCCTTCTTGCTGTTCATCCCCTCCTCTTATATCTATTTTTCTCGTCCCGCGGACTCCTATATTTTTCATTAATCCAATTCTCCTCCCTCCATCTTATTCTTCTTCTCCTCTTCTTTCCCCATATTCTCTTTATTCTTTTTTTTCTTCTTCTTCTTCTTCTTCTTCTTCTTTCTTCTTCTGTTCCTTCTCCTCATATCTCTCTTACTTCTTCTTCTTCTTCTTTCTTCTCTTCTTCTTCTTCTTCTTCTTCTTCTTCTTCTGTTCCTTTTTCCTCATTTTCTTCTCTTCTTCTTCTTCTTCTTCTTCTTCTTCTTCTTCTTCTCTCTTCTCCTTCATAATTCTTCTTCTTCTTCTTCTTCTTCTTCTTCTTTGTTCTTTCTCTTCTCTCCTCCTTTCTTCTCTTCTTCTCTTCTTCTCTTCTTCTTCTTCTTCTCTTTCTTCTTCCTTCTTCTTCTTCACTCCCTTCTTGCTGTTCACCCCCCTCCTCTTATATCTACTATCTTTCTTCGTTCCACGACTCCTATATTTTTCTCATTAATCCAATTCTCCTCCCTCCTCAACTTTTTATCTTATTCTTCTTCTCCTCTTCCTTCTCCTCATAATTCTCTCTTACATCTGCTCCTTCTTCCTCACCTCTTTATTTCTTATTCCTCCCTCTAACTTCTTCATCGCTTCTCCTGCCTCCCACTCTGTCTTTATCACTTATCTCTCACCTCTTCTACCATCTCTATCTTTTCCTCCTTCTTCATCTTTTGATTCTTTCTTTCTTTTTCTTCTTTATTGCTCACTTCTTTCTCGCTCTTTTTTCTTTTTCTTTGCTTCTCTTCAGTTCTTTTCATATCTTCCTCCCCCTCCTACAACTACAACTTCTACGCCTCACTCCCTCTTTCTTCATTTCCTTTCAATCACTTCGTATTCTCTTCTTCTCATCGTCTTTCTCTTCCCCATCCATTTTTTTAACTGCTTCTTCATATTCTTTCTAAAAAAACGAATTACGAAAATCTTCAGCAAAAATCAAAAAACAAAATCGTTTTTATCTTCTTTTTTTATTTCATTCAATTTTCTTTTTCCTTCTCTCTCTCTCTCTCTCTCTCTCTCTCTCTCTCTCTCTCTCTCTCTCTCTCTCTCTCTATCTCCTACCCCCCTCTCTCCTCTCTCTCTCTCTCTCTCTTCTCTCTCTCTCTCTCTCTCTCGCTTTTCTTGACTTTTCTTTTTTCTTCCCCCCCTCTCTCTTCTTTCTTTCTCTCTCTCCCTCTCTTTCTTGTTTTTCTTGACTTTTCTCTTTCTCTCCTCTCCCTTTCTCTCTCTCTCTCTCTCTCTCTCTCTCTCTCTTTCTCTCTCTCCCTCACTCTCTTGTTTTTCTTGACTTTCTTTTTTTCTCTCCCCTCTCTCTCTCTCCTCTCCATCTCTCTCTTGTTTTTCTTGACTTTTCTTTTTTCTCCCACCCCTCTCTCCCTCTCTCCCCCCCTCTCTCTCTCTCTCTCTCTCTCTCTCTCTCTCTCTCTCTCTCTCTCTCTCTCTCTATTTTTATTGTCTCTTTTCTTCTTTTTTTTCTTTTTCTGTTGTATTTCATTCATCCATTTTTCTATTCTTACAAACTATTCAACCAAGTCAGTTCCGTCCGCATTATCCGCAAAATCAAAAGATTGGACTTGGAATTATTGACAAAATCAAATTTATTCTGAGGAACATTCTTCAATTTTGCAAATATTTTTTAGCGATATGAATTACGCATATCTACATATACTTACATGCATTCACACAGACACAGAACTAGACACAACCTACTCACAGGTATTTTACTAATCTCAGCCCTTAATATATATATATATATATATATATATATATATATATATATAATATATTTATATATATTTGGAGGATATGTGCTTAATTGCAGTCATACCTAATTTTGAAAATTAATTAGTTAATATTTAATGAATTTAGGCGGGCATATATGTTCAAATGTAAGGCTAAACAAACCGAGAAAATGTCAATCCCTGAATGTACATTTCTCAATTTGTTTAGCCTTACATTTGAACATATGATTTGTTTAGCCTTACATTTGAACATATATGCCCGCCTAAATTCATTAATTATTAACTAATTAATTTTCAAAATTAGGTTTTGACTTCAATTAAACACATATCCTCCAAAAATTGTCGGCTAAAAAAGGCCATATCAAAAAATTACATTGTTGTGTTTACTTACTTTTATATATATATATTATATATATATATATATATATGTGTGTGTGTGTGTGTGTGTGTGTGTTGTGTGTGTGTGTGGTGTATCTTTTAGCCAAGTAGGAAGTGCGTGGAGTCATGGGAAATGGACTCGTCGCCCCGAGTTCAAATCCTGGACGTGGTAATTGCATTTCACTTAGCGCTAATACCCTTGGGAAAGGTATGAATCCTACTCTCCCTCCAGCTATGGGTAAATAGTAGGACAGACTGGGCTCTTTAACCTTGCTTAGGCAATCGGTCTAGGAAAAGGAAAACTCTGAATTCAAACCTGCTGAACTCCGCTTACGAAATTGACCTTGTGTTGCATCCTGCTCGTACGGTGGGGTTGGTAAATATATATAAATCTTTTAGCCAAGAAGAAAATAGATTAGAGCCATGAAAAGTACATGAAATTTAACATATTCATTTCGTAGTTCAGTACATTTGACATTGTTTCTCAGATTGTATCTCAGAACGAGAACTTTTCAGTAAACCTTATATATATATATATATATATATATAATATATATATATATATTATATATATATATTATATTATATAGACTCTCTCGTAGATTTTCGACGCATGAGGGTTCACACACACAATGAACACCCACAAGTGATTTGTTATAGTGGTGAAGGCTTGTGTTGGACCATCCACACTTTTTGGCACAGTCGATAGGAATGAATTGGTGCATCAAGGGTTGCCACAAACCCAATCAACGACCGACCTCAGGAATTTTGAATTCAGCGTTATTCCTCTCCTAGACTGGTTACCTGCCCAAGGTTGAAGGGCCCATTCTGCCCTACTATTTAACTCATAGCTGGAGGGAATTTTGAATTCAGAGTTATCCCTCTCCTAGACTGATTACCTACCCAAGGCTGAAGGGCCCAATCTGCCCTACTATTTAACCCAAATAGGAGGGAGAATATATGGATTCATACCTTTCCCAAGGGTACTAGTGCTATGTGAAATGCCAACAGCTTCGTCTAGGAATTGAACTCGAATCGACGAGTCCATTTCCCACGACTCTAATAACCACTATATATATATATATATATATATATATATATATATACCATCAAGGCGTGATGACATCAGTACAAATAGGTCATAGCTCTTGGCAAGGCTTCTAGGTGGCATCCAGTGTCTGCACAAAGATGATGAAGGTAAGTTTTTTTCTGACCAGCCAAAACTGGTGTGACCATGTGTAGGAGTCTCTCTCTCTCTCTCTCTCTATATATATATATATATATATATATATATATATATGTGTGTGTGTGTGTGTGTGTGTTGTGTGTGTGTGTGTGAATAAAAGGAAGTGAATCTGATGGTATGTAGTATAATAAAAAATTTGAAAAAATACAGATTTAAATGAGTTAAGTGGTGAGTTTATTGGCCGACGCTGCAGTGTTTCGATCTATTAATTAGATCATCTTCAGGGCTTTTGTTGGTATGTGGACGGTGATAAATTTTTTTATCTCAGAATAAGGAGAAAGGCGAGTATAGCTCAGTCGGTAGAGCGTTCGGCTAGAAACCACAAGGTTCCTAGTTCGATACCGGTCCTCGCCAACTCAGCGTATGAGTAGCACAGGGATCTGTGCGGTAAAGTAAGGCGCTGATGGTAGGTGTGGCGCTCCACCTCAGATGCTAAAAACAATCTCCTTGGTCTAGCGCAATTGAAAAGGGGATAGACTCCCTCGCTGACTGGCTGATACCGACTTTAGGCCGCCCTGTCGACTTTACTTTACTTATATATATGAGAGAGAGAGAGAGAGAGAGATATGTATATATATATATATATATAGAGAGAGAGAGAAAGAGACAGACAGACAGACAGACAGAGACAAAGATAGATAGATAGATAGATAGATAGATTTTAGGTCTAAGAGGCGCTGACGTGTGCCAAAATTCGACCAGTCCAACAAGTATTTCTCTATACACTACAGATAGATAGATAGATAGATAGATAGATAGATAGATAGATAGACTTAACATCACAAAGAGAATCAATTGATAGTGCTGTACGTACACATGTTGAGAAAATAACAGTTATTTACAGCTTACAATGGTAATCGAAAGACTTGACGAACAAATATGAGAGAAAATGTTTTCCTTCTCTTTTTAGTCTCTTACGTCTTTTCTTCTCTTTCCATTGACTCTGATGATGAAGAGATGGATGGATGGGATTGAGGAAGAATCAGAAAATGCTGCCCTCTATTTCCTCTTAACATGCGCTAACGAAGCTGAACGGCTATCTCAGCGGGGACAAGTGCTCACTTGAGCCAGGTAATGCATCTGGCTATCGTTTCCGACAGATTCTGAAACGCGTATCTCCTGTCGTCTCCAGATTTTCATTCCGAACATACTCCGTGCCTAACGCTGACTAATGCCAGCGAAGTCTACAGTCTTGAAACAGAAAAAAAATCTTTTATTATTATATTATTATTATCTATACTAGTAAATATATGCACCCTCCGGGTGCAAGTATTTAAGTTTTAATGTAATAAAATATTTTATTAAATTAGAAAGGCTAATGAAACTAAATAAGAATACAGATAAAAAGATTTGAAACAGAGGGAGTATAATAAAAGATTTGAAACAGAGGGAGTATAATAAAAAATGGAACAACTGAAACTTACTCTTCCATCACCCTCGTCTTTCATTGTTATTTTTTCTAATTTAAGTATTTAGTTATAAGAGGAAGTAAAGAATAAAATGACAGTTATTTTATCTTGTTAATGGATTTCATTTAAGATTCATTGAAGAGATTTTTGCTTATATTCATTAAAATAAAACCAAACAGTTAGAAATCAATAATACTAAGCACATATTTATTAAATTCGATTTTTTAATATTAAATTAGCCTTCCCGTTCACACTGTAAACCGCTATTTTGTTGTATATATAAATATAATTGCATGTTGTCACTATGTAGACATAGTTAACAGTATTAATAATGTAAGACAATTTTATTAATAATTGAGGTTTAGATAAAATAAAATCATGGAGAATGTGATGTCAATAACTAAGAGAATTGTGACTTGAGTAGGAATATAGTTTCGCTTACAGACAGAAAAACACACAATCTCCATTATAATAAGAAGATGTTAGTACTCGTGTTCCTTAATTGTACGACCGTTATCATCTTCCAATACCTTCCGTTTAAAAATGAGTCCGAATTTTCAAATCGTCCAATATGAAATGCAAAAATGTAAATCCTGATTATCTGGTGATGCTTATCCGCATAATTCTCATTGCTTATGAGTGTCGTCAGCTCAAGACCATTCTGTTTTTAACATGAAGAAAGAAAAGGAAGAAAATGGACATGCTACGCGGAAAAATATAGTTGTTTTTATTATAAAGAAAGAAACAGAAGAAAAAGGACATGCGACAAAGAAAAAAATATAGTAAAAAATATTCCTTTTTTTTTTCAATCGGACATGATGAAAAAATGAAAATAGGAAAGAAAGAAAAAAAAAAGATTATTATAAAAAGTAAGTAAAGTCGGCGGAGTGGCATATTGTCGGTATCAGCCGGACAGCGAGGGAGTCTATCCCATTTTCACTAGAACAAGACCAGATTGGGTTGGTGATGTGGAGCGTCACAACTACAGTCAACTCCTCACTTTACCACACAAATCAGATTACCCAATCTGTGCTACTCATGCGCTAGTGGCGAGGGCCGATATCGAACCAGGAACCTGTGATTCCTTGGTTAATACTCTGCTGACTGAGTTAAACCGGCCCATGAATTATTATAATTTGTACATATTGAACTATTTACAATAGTTCTTAAGTAAACATATCAAATGTTGTAATAATTAAATTATCATACTGTGGTATATACACAGCTCCTACTAGTCAAGATTACTTTAAATGTATACATATTGAACTATTTAGCAATAGGTCTTAAGTAAACATATCAAATATTGTAATAATTAATTTATCATACTGTGGTATATCCACAGTTCCCGCTATTTCTATTTAATATTTCACTTATACATTGCAAAGAAAACTTTACTGGATTAAAGAGAGAGAGTTTGTTTTTCTAAATACGCATTTGAATATTCGGCACAATATTATCGTTGTGGTCCCATTTTATCGCCGTCAATTTTGCATAGGTATTTGTCTATCATTTTGTTTTCTTTCATCTTCATTCTGTGATCTGTTGGGACTGGAAAATGTACTAGGTGACAATTTCTCTTTTTAGTTTCTTGCCCAATTCCCAATGGATCACCTTTCCAACCCAGTTGTGACTAGTTTTGTGTTATCGTCGTACTCGTTTATTGCATTCTCTTATCACATGGTTGGTTATCTTATCTGTCTCCAAACACCAGACATTTACTGTTCTGTTGTATCTTATCTATTTTTGCTTTCATATAATTCCTTCTTATGGCATTGTCACTCAGTCTGTCTCTCAAGGTTCCTTTTATTATTGTTACAGACCCTGTAGCTGAATAAAGGGCCATTGGCTTTGAGATCAGGGAGTGGAAAACTACCAGGACGCTTATACTCCCCTGATCCCTGAAGAACACGAGAAACACGTGACTAGATGTAGAGTTTAGTTTCAACCTGACATTGAAGTAGAGCAGACGTGCTACTGCGAGATTGATCTCACATCTGCGCGGAAGAACATGGGTTAGACTAAATAAAGAAACTTGATCAAGAAATAAAAAGTCTTGTAGTTCATTCAATTAATTGCAATGACTAAAATAAGCCCAACAGAAGCCCTTAATTAATAAAAAGAACCCAGTTAGGCAACAAGATGACAACCAGACAAGATAGCAAGAAGTTAGCAGAAGCAAGTAAGTTCTCCAATTAAGTAACTCTCTCTCTCTCTCTCTCTCTCTCTCTCTCTCTCTCTCTCTCTCTCTCTCTCTCTCTCTCTCTCTGTATCACTCGAGTTTCCTCTCTCGATTGTATACCCGATGTTGGGTATACAACATTATTCTCTATGAAAGTTTTCATACTATAACTAACCAGTGGTATTCTCAGCTCTACTAGACTCCTCCCGATATTCTGGCCAGTTCAACAGAAAAGTAGAAAGATGTATCAGATTTAATCCTTGTCTGTTGATCTGTCCTCAAAGTAGAAAGATGTATCAGATGTAATCCTTGTCTGTTCATCTGTCCTCAAAGTAGAAAGATGTATCAGATTTTATCCTTGTCTGTTCATCTGTCCTCGAAGTAGAAAGATGTATCAGATTTTATCCTTGTCTGTTGATCTGTCCTCAAAGTAGAGAGATGTACCAGACTTAATCCTTGTCTGTTCATCTGTCCTCAAAGTAGAAAGATGTATCAGATTTTATCCTTGTCTGTTCATCTGTCCTCGAAGTAGAAAGATGTATCAGATTTTATCCTTGTCTGTTGATCTGTCCTCAAAGTAGAGAGATGTACCAGACTTAATCCTTGTCTGTTCATCTGTCCTCAAAGTAGAAAGATGTATCAGATTTTATCCTTGTCTGTTCATCTGTCCTCAAAGTAGAAAGATGTATCAGATTTTATCCTTGTCTGTTGATCTGTCCTCAAAGTAGAGAGATGTACCAGACTTAATCCTTGTCTGTTCATCTGTCCTCAAAGTAGAAAGATGTATCAGATTTTATCCTTGTCTGTTCATCTGTCCTCGAAGTAGAAAGATGTATCAGATTTAATCCTTTTCTGTTTATCTGTCCTCGAAGTAGAAAGATGTATCAGATTTAATCCTTGTCTGTTGATCTTGTTGGTCTTTCCTTGAAGCAGTCCATCGAGCAAATAATTTTAGGATAATTTATCAACACCGTTAAATAAAATGTTTGGGCATTTTTGATTGCTTAATTCAGCTGCTCCTGATTGGAACAGTCTATAAATATAAGCCTTTCGCACACCTTATACATATTACACAATGGCAAATAGAGTTGTTTGCTAAGGTTGAATTTCAAAAAAAGAGAATTGTATAAGTAATATCGATCAGTAAGTTGTTATTGAAACGGAAGCTGAAGAGACGGATCAGTAAATTATATCGGTAAAATGAAGAGTTGAAGAAATTACTGAAAGATAAATGTATTTTTCTGTATGTTCAAGTGCACACACACATACATACATACACCACACACACACACACACACACACACACACACACATACACACACACACACAAAAAAAACAAACAAACAAACGCTCACACACGCTCACATACACATACACAACATAAACAAAACACAGTAACATTCATATAAAAAAGGACGCGTAGGTACATACACACAGATACGTATAAAAACGCATACACATATGCAGACAGTCATATAAAAAATGCGTATTGGTACATACACACATAAATACACACACACACACACATACATATACATATACACACATAAGAACATAAATAAAACACATACAGACACACTCATATAAAAAAACGCGTATTGGTATGTACACACTAACTTGCATACGTACACACATACACAAGAGCACAAGCAAAACAAATACAGGCTCTCATATAAAAATAACGCATAGGTGGACACACACACAGCATATACTAACACACACACGCAAACACATACAGAAACGCACAGAGAAACGCACACACAAATACACACGCAATTACACACACGTACTTATACGTTGAATTCTGATTCAGCATGAATCAATTAATAAGCAATAATGTCTTGGTTGTTTTGTTATTTTGGTGTTTTTTTTGTGTTTTGGTGGGGGTTTTTTTTGGTTTTTTTGGTGTTTTTTGTGGGTTTTTGTGTTTTTTGGGTGGTTTTTTTTTTTTTTTGGTGTTTTTTGTTTTTTGGTGTTTTTGGTTTTTGGGTGTTTTTTGGGGTGTTTTTTGTTTTTTTGTTTTTGGGTGTTTTTTTGTTTTTTGGTGTTTTTTTTTTTTGTGGGTGTTTTTTATGGTGTTTTTTTTTTGTTTTTTGGTGTATTTTGTTTTTGTGGGTGTTTTTTTATGGTGTTTTTTTATTTTTTGTGTTTTTTTTGTTTTTTGGGTGTTTTTAGGGTGGGTTTTTTTGTGTTTTTTTGTGGGGGTTCGTATTTCTTTGGGGGTCTTTTCTTTCTTTGTTTATGTGGGGGGGTATATGTGTTTGTGTGTATGCGTTTGGTGTGTGGGGTGTGGGGGAGGGTTGGTGTGGGGGGTGGAGTGTGTTTGTGTGTGTATGTGTGTGTGTGTGTGTGTGCATTCTCTTTTTGCAAATTCAGTTGTGCTCTCCCCTCAGCAACAAAATCCTCCAAATTACCTACTTATATCACCGTTTATAACAGACAGTTACTCTCCTTCCGGGTCTCAACTGAATATCATTCCCTGACATTCAGGGTAAAGTACAACAAATAGCGTCGATCCCAGGGGGCTATCCCCCCCCAGGCAATACCTGCCCCCTTGACTTAAAGGGGCAGGGCTGGGTTTATTGCCCAGCGCCTGAGGCGCCCCTCTTGTGGGGGAACGCCGAAGGGATCGACGCAATTTTTGTTCTTTCCCACCCATGAGCTTCGGCTTGTGGGTGGGCCCACATTAAAACGAGGCCTTGTGCCCAGTCCATACAAGTGGGGTATGCGACAAATATACTCAACTGAATATCATTTCTATCAGATTTTTCTTAAACTTTACAAATTTCAATATATTCAGTATTGTTCATGAATAAGTACACCCTCAACAATTTTTATAAAAGTTCATGTTTATTTTAAACCGGAAATGCCAGGATTGTATTATCTTATACCATTTAAACAAATATTATTAGGTATTATTTATAACCAAACTCTACAACATTGAAATTCTGTAAACAAAAATATGAATATGTAAGTAAAATTAAAGTCGTCGGGGCGGCCTAAAGTCGGTATCAGCCAATCACCGAGGGATTCTATCCCCTTTTCACAAGCGCTAGACCAAGGAGATTGTTTTTGCGTCTGAGGAGGAGCGCCACACCTACCATCAGCTCCTTACTTTATCGCACAGATCCCTGTGCTACTCATACGCTGAGTTGGTGAGGACCGGTATCGAACTAGTAACCTTGTGGTTTCTAGCCGAACGCTCTACCGACTGATCCCAAAATAAGTGCAACCCTTATATATATATATATATATATATATATATATATATATATATAAGCAATGTCATTCTTGGTAATATGAACGTAGCAATAATATTTTTGGTTACAGTGTTTTAATGCTTCGTGTTTGGCAGTAAATCAAAACGGATATTACTAGGTATTATTCATTACCAAATTCTACATCATTGAAACTTTTAAAGAAGAGTGGGGTCTACTTGGCGTCGTGGCTAACGTGCTGGACTGTGGCATAGAACTGAGTTCGAAATCCAGTCACACTATTACGTTTATTTTCGGACTAATACCCATGGTAAAGGTATGGAACCCCTTAAACATCCCACAGCTATGGGTTGAATAGTACTACTACTGTTCTTCTACAAGGATGGCTTTGGCATTAAATAACTCACGATGGTCGGTATGCTATTAAACAAAAAAAACTTAATTTTGAACTGGTATGCATTCATATTTTTTAGTTACAAAACTTCAATGCTGTAGGGTTTGGTAATAAATAATACCTAATAATATCCGTTTTGATGGTATAATGTTCGACTAGAAATAACAAAATCCTCGTATTTTTGGTTTCGAAAAAAATTAACTTAATTTTTTTCATTTATATTGGGGTACTTTTATATGAGTAATAGCGCGTATTGATGATATTTTTATTATAAAAATCCATCGGCCAATGATTTTTACAATAAAAATCCATTGGCCAATGATTTTTACTATAAAAATCCATTGGCCAATTATAATTGGCCAATCAAACATTTCAAAATAGATTTGGTTTCTTTGCTTTAATGGCATATCAACCGTCATAGTTTATTTAGTACCAAAGCCATCATTATAGAAGAACAGTATTGGTACTATTTAACCTATAGCTGGGGGATGAGGGGATTCGTTATTAATTAGATTTTAGATTGTTTTTCAAACTGGAAATGTAAAAATAAATTCATGGCACCATTGTTTAGTTATAACTAATAATTCAAACAAAAAATAAAAATCTAAATTGATAAATCTCTTTTAAAAAAAAATAAATGCCTCTCCAAAATTACGTTGAACAGAATATTAACTTTATCTTCATCATCATCATCATCATTATCATCAAGTCGTGCTGATAGCGTGGATTCCCTTGACCTTTCTCACCATCAATCCCTATTGGTCATCGCTCTCTATTGGTCCTCTCGACTGCGTCCAGTTTTCGCACAGAGCTGATGAATGTAAGTCCTTGCTGGTCGGATTAGCACTGGTATGTTCATGTATGGGAGTTTGCAGGAGTCTCGGCTTATGGGTTCATCTCTGCATCTCCAGCAGTGTACAGCTTTCATTATAAAAATATTTGGCTAAAATAAGATATTCTTAAATTAATTAATTGAGGTTTAAATAAAAATATAATCATGGAGAATGTGACGTAAATAACTAAGGGAATTGTGACTTGAGTTGTGATATAGTTTCGGTTACAGACAGTAAAACACACAATCTCCATTATAATAAGATGTTGAGTCCAATCAAAATGAAAGATAAAATCTTTGTTATGAGATAATTTTGATGGCTACAAAATAGGCGTAAAAGAATTGCTACACAAAAATATGTAAATATGAATGTTCAATGAACGCAATTCCCTAATCCCTTGACATAAAGTAATCCTAGACAAGTTGATATACCCTTAAAATCAAACAACCAAATATACAGGGCAAATATTGATCCTAGTGCTTCCTCCGATATTATATCTGTGAAATTAATGAGAAACTTCTCAGATATGAAGATTTTTATTTATGGATTTATGGAGAGTTCGGATACACCACGGTATTAATGTATCTTAAGATAAAAGTGCACTCAATACATAAAATACCATGTAAACAATATTACATTAATATCGTTTAAAAATAAAGTAAAAATTATAAACATATTTCAAACTTGAAAGACTAGATCAGCAAAAAGGTTAAAAATATTTTTTTAAATGCATAGAACAATATATATATATATATATATATATATATATATATATTATATATATTTTTTTACTTGAAGGCACTTACAACGCATGTATCGCATAAAATTCGATACTTTTTCTTATAGAAAATAAAATTGACAAGTGTAATCCCGGCAAAGGATCGCTCGGTGTGTAGAATGTCGTACAGACTGTTTCGACTTTATTAAGTCTCATCAGCGACATATACTATATATATATATACTATATATATATATATATATATACTATATATATATATATATATATACTATATATATATATACTATATATATATATATATATATATATATATATATATATATATATATATATATATATATATATATATACTATATATATATATATATATATATATATATATATATATATATATATATATACTATATATACTATATATATTATATATATATATATATGTGTGTGTGTGTGTGTGTGTGTGTGTGTGTGTGGTACAAATTTAAACATGGACATTCACACAGTCTAGTATATGATACATGCATTTTTTAATACAAATTTTAGACATTACATGCTGAATTCATTACTTATTAGCATTGCAGCAATTGATTTATCACAAATTTATGAGTTCATTTTTATAATATACCATTTACTTATTAAATTTAATGCAAAGCATAGCAGATTATTTTTATAATCATCACATTCATGCTAATTATGAAACAATGAATGAGGATTTCTCTGAATGTTTGAGATGAGGCTTGAAGATTAGTATTATCTGCGTTATTCG
>CM042163.1:14246755-14249255 GCA_023376005.1 Doryteuthis pealeii
TTTGTGTCTGTTCTTTCCTTGATTTTTTCTCCTCTTTCGTTCTTCATTTTCTTGTGTTCTTATGACCTTCTCCAACTGTTCCTTGTTTTTTTTTCTTCTTCGTGTTTTTTCATTCGTCTTTCTGGTCTTCGTTTTATAAAAAAACAAAAACCTGTTGTTGTTGTTGTTGTTGTTGTTGTTCTTCTTCTTCTTCTTCTTCTTCTTCTTCTTCTTCTTCTTCTTCTTCTTTTCTTTCTGTCTTTCTTTTTTGTTTGTTTTCTTTTTTCTTTTTTACGACTCTTTCTTTTCATCATCTTTTCTTCTTCTTCTTCTTCTTCTTCTTTGTCTTCTTTCTTTCTTTCTTTCTTTTTTATTTATTATTACGACTCTTCCTTTTCATCATTTTTTTCTTCTTCTTCTTCTTTTTCTTCCTTTTTTCTTTCTTTTTTATTTATCATTACGACTCTTTCTTTTCATCATCTTTTCTTCTCTTCTCTTCTCTTCTTCTTCTTCTTTCTTCTTCAAAATTTTATTTCGATCTTCTTTTTTTTTTATTTTTATCCCCTTTTTTTCTTACTCTCTCTCTCTCTCTCTCTCTCTCCTCTCTCTCTCTCTCTCTCTCTCTCTCTCTCTCTCTCTCTCTCTCTGTACTTTTATTTTTATTTATTCTGTTTTTTTTTTTCTCACATATTTTGTTTTGGTCAATTGACTTCCTTTTTTTATTTGTTGTTTTTCTTTCCACACATTTTTCTTCATTAACCCCCCCCTCTCTCTCTCTCTCCTCTCTCTCTCTCTCTCTCTCTCTCTCTCTCTCTCTCTCTCTCTCTCTCTCTCCATCCACTGGATTTCATTTTGTGTATTTGAAGTTTGTCCTCTTAAAGAAAGAAAAAAAAACAAAAAAAAAACACGCACACATAAGCACGCACGAACGTGCACACCAAATCATACTCACGTCCATTCACCTGAAGACGACAAATCAGAACGAGGCTACGCTTCTTATTTATTTATTGTCAATCAGACAAAATGGCGGATGACGCATCCATCACTCTGTACGACCAGATTTAATAACCTTGCAAAAAGGTCAGGAGCTATGCATTGGCAAGCTAACGACAAAATAGGATTTGCGTACTCATTAGTAGATAAAGAGGTCTCTTATTTCTGGCCAGCTTCTTATCAGTGCCCGTCTAAATCCCATATGACACGGTAGGCGAGCATGTTTTATACACGCGTTCACATTTCTTGTCTCGGGCCGACATTTTACATTAATCAAACTACGAGCGCATTGATTAATAATATTTTTAGTGGCGACTGCCGTATCTAATTAACACTTACTTCAGTAAAGCCTCCTTTGATCTTATATTATCAATTTTCTTTTCTTTTTATTATACGAGTCGCTTGTGGGCTGGATTTCGTAGATATACTGATGTCGTTTTAAAAAGTGTTTCTTCTTCTTTGGTTTTGCTTTTAAAAGATCTTTTATAATCAATCAAGTAATTAAAGTCCGCGAGAAGGCGACACTTTTATTTCTTCACAGTTTATCTGGAAGCGAAATAATTCTAATTGTCATTAAGCGATTTTCGCGAAAATTTCAACCGATCTTAAAACTCTATCTGACCGAAAATCAATTCGTGTCGTAATCAATATAGATCAATAACTGCGCGCAAACCCACCCACGCGTATCATATATATATATATATATATATATATAATATAATATATGTGTGTGTGTGTGTGTGTGTGTGTGTGTGTGTGTGTGTGGTGTGAATAAAAGGAAATTAATTCGACAGTGTGAATTTGATATATTGAAAAAACAAATGATGTTTACAAATGCTTGGGATCATCAGGAGAGAATGTGCACCGTTTCGGGGCCTTCCTCTCAACGGTTTTAACTGCACATCGCCCCCCCCCCCTCCCTGATGTGAGGTCCCTCGGAATATCTGTATCGACCGTATGTAATAGATCGGTCTTCAACAAGAGTAAAAAATGGGATGAAATGACCGTTAGAAGAAGAATGCGCAAACAGAACGCTGTTAGTCAAAGTTGGAATTTTTCAAAAAATGCGTTATCTGTATTAAAAATAAAATGAATTTTATTTAAAAATAAAATGAATTTTATTTTTAATTTTTTTAAAATCAGAAGCATTACAGTTTATAATAAGACTCAAAAGAGCCTGATGTAAAATTGTTAAAAAGTGTATAATTGTATAAAAAGTGTATATTAAGTATCAAAATTGTTCATAATACACTCTAACTATAAAATAAGTAACCAATAAGTCCACAGCACAACTGAAAAAGATGTAAGGTTCCAGAAAGTTTTGATGTTGGTAAATCCGTGGTGTTTGTGGATAATTGTCTTCAGAGGAGCAAACATCCATATGTATTGTTTTTTCGTAGACAAGTATGTGAAATAAAAGGAAATTAATCCGACAGTGTGAATTTGATATATTGAAAAAACAAATGATGTTTACAAATGCATGGGGATCATCAGGAGAGAATGTACACAGTTTCGGGGCCTTCCAATA
>CM042163.1:14254255-14257504 GCA_023376005.1 Doryteuthis pealeii
ATGTGTAAAGATATTATCACTGCGTTATTCAGACTATTGTCCCCATCTTCATTGTTATTTGTACAGCGTTTCGGCCGATATACCCTCCGGCCTTCTTCGGGTATTTCTTGTCGGACTCGGGAACCTTCTCGGACTCGGGAACTTTCTCGGACTCGGGAACTTTCTCGGACTCGGAACCTTCTTTTCCCGAGTCCGACAAGAAATACCTGAAGAAGGCCGGAGGGTATATCGGCCGAAACGTTGTACAAATAACACTGAAGATGGGGACAATAGTCCGAATAACGCAGATAATACTAATCTTCAAGCCTCATCTCAAACATTCAGAGAAATAGATATTATCACATTCTTCAATTTTGTCTATATCATATGTGTGCAAAAGTTTCCGGCGCATTTTTATTAAATAAAGTCGGTATAGCCTACAGTCGGTATAGATATTAAGAATAGTTACTTAAAGCTAATTGTTTACTAAGCATTACGATTATCAGTTACTGGAAACCATACAGTAGTAAAATCGGTGGAGTGTCCTATTGCTCAGCCGGATAGCGAGGGAGTCTATCCCATTTTCACTGGCGCAAGACCAGAGAGGTTGTTTTTACGCATAGAGTGGAGCACTAGACCTACCATCAGCTCCTCAGTTTACCGCACATATCCAAGCTGTGCTACACATGCGCTGCATTGGCTGTGGTTTCTAAGCGGATGCTCTACTGACTGAAAAATTGACCATGTGTCACATCCTGCCCATGTCAGAAAGTTTAGGTGAATATGTACCTAATTTGCAATAAACGATACCACAAGAGATCGATTGTACTGGCCAGTAGACTGTTTATAAAAAAAACAATTAAATTTAAAAAAAATCTTTCGAATTTTAAAAAAAGAAGATATATTTGACCCATAGATGAGACCCTCCGAATCAGAGGCGATCTGGGAGTAATGGCAATGAAGAGATACCCAGCACTCCAAAATCTCCAGAAATGAAGCCTCACCATCAGATGAAGTTTAGTGTCAGACCAAGGCACCCTCATTTTGTAGTCAGTATATTCTACGCCCCACATCTTTACACATTTCCGTGAAATGTGTAAACATATTATCGCATCTTTCATTTTTGTCTATATTATATGCGTGCAAAGGTTTCTATCGCATTTTTTATTAAATAAAAGTTTTGGCGCCGTGTATTCGCTCTCCCGTTTTCAAGAAATAAATATGGGGGAAATTTTGCGCATGTTTAAAAAAATTTGTTGCTTGATAGTTGAAGTAGTTGTGCCTTTCCAGTCAATGTTAGTCACAGGTATTGGAATGAAGATTTCGAATACTGATTTTCAAGGAATGAAGATCTCTCCAAATTGAAAGATCTTTTTTACGTTTTTTTAACATAATGTTGATAAGAATTTATTGGTATTTATAAAAGCAAAATCTGTAGAGTGACGTATAGTCGTTATCAACCGGACAGCAAAGGAGTGTATCCCCTTTTCGCTTCCGCTATAAAAGAATTATATTATATTATATATATATATATATATATATATATATATATATGTGTGTGTGTGTGTTGTGTGTGTGTGTGTGTGTGTGTGTGTGTGTGTGTTGTAGAATTAAAACAAAAGACACATCTCCTATTAACAATTTCATTTTTATCTTTTTCGAGTTTTCAGGCAACTTTTTAATATTTGGGTGGAATTCGTGGATAAGTCCACCAAAGTGGACTCGGGACCTGAACTTTTGGTTGACTAATCCACGAATTCCACCCAAAATATTAAAAAGTTGGACAGAAACTCGAAAAGATAAAAAAATAAAATTATTAAACAGGAGATGTATCTTTTGTTTAATTCTACATGTATAAATGAAAGAATGCTGCCCAAATACACACACACACACACATATATATATATATATGTGTGTGTGTGTGTGTGTGTGTGTGTGTGTGTGTGTGTGTGTGTTATGTCACCTCGCCCTGTCAACGAGGCGTAGAATATGCTGACTTAGCCCCATACAAAAAGAGAGTGTCTTGGTCTGACACTAAACTTCATCTGATGGTGAGGCTTCATTTCTGGAGATTTTTGAGTGCTGAGTACCTCTTCATTGCCATTACTCCCAAGTCTACTCAGATTCGGAGGGTCTCATCTATGGGTCAAATATATATATTTTTTAAATATTCGTATTAGATAGGTTTAGTTTATTTTGTTTTACGGCACATCAACCTCGGTGGGTCATTTAATGCCGGCTAAGGTCTGGATTCGTAGCGATAGTTTGGTTGAAAACAAATGTATATACTATAATATATTAATGATTTGAATGCAATTACAATGCGTATAAAAAATAAGAACAAAAAGGTTTTTATTTTTGTCTTATCGATTTCAAAGTAGAAACTTCATCTTCAGAGGTGAATATCAGAAATTTCTGATATTCACCTCTGAAGATGAAGTTTCGATAGGACAAAAATTACATCTTTTTGTTTTTTATTTTTTATACGCATTGTAATTGCCTTCAAATCATTAATATATTATAACATACTTAACAATGTTTCAAGCAAATTACCAATTACTTTTAAATGTATATATGTATAGATTTTAACTATTGTTCAATTACTCATATTTTTTAGTACAATTCCACTTCTTTTAGGGAATGTAAAACCATGAATGGTTTTATTTTCGTGAAAATTGTATTAGATAGGGAAAAAATAAAACTCTTGAGAAACTACACAAAAAATGTAAATATGAAAGTTAAATGAACGCGATTCCCTAAAGCTATACATAACCCCAGACAATTGACATGCCGTTAAATTCAATGAATTAATAAATCCTGTTAGGCCAACCAGTTTTTCCAACGCATAATTAAAAAAATAACAAAATTAACTCGAATTTTTAAAAATTAATGCCACAGAGACTAAATTTTAAAAGATTTTGTTTTTAATAAAAATGAAATATCTAAAGAGGGACACTTTTATTAAATGGATTATTTTTATGGCGTAAGAATACATGAGTCACTATCAATCTTTTATTCGTCCAAGATACAAAGACACTGGGCCATTTATAAGATTAAAATGCTTCTTACATAAAACAATTGTCGTTCGCAGGCAAACAAGGTCAATGACGTCAACGGTCATTTCTTCTTTTTCTCTTTCTTTTTCTTTCTCTTTTTTCTTTTTTACTTTTTCTTTTTTAATACCGACCCCCGTCTTATTTTTCAATCCTCCTATGCTTTGCACCCCCCTCCATCCCCCATTAAACCAACAAGTCTTACCCCATCTCTCTT
>CM042163.1:14257604-14281503 GCA_023376005.1 Doryteuthis pealeii
ACGTCATCTAATGGGTAGAGTGTTTAATGTTGACTTGTATGGTGGAGTCCAAAAGTGAATCAGAAGGTATATGGGGTGATCACAGAGTGCAATGCCTATGGTGGGTTAGCTGTTTGTATTGTTCTGTTTGTAACAAATTGTAAAGAAAATGGCACTCTCATACCGCGGTTTCGGATTATTCTCTGGATCTCGTCAAAACACCCTCGCAGTCTGGTAACTGGCTACTAAAGCTAATAAACCTTGAGCATACGATTTATCGTTATCTATCAATCCTTTAATATAAATTACAATTGGTGATTCATGGTCCACATACCCTCTTCCACAGGGAAAAAAGAAATTAGGCTCATTTCGAAACCAGTAGTATTGGTTATTTGTGTAGTCACCTGGACAGGATGGCTTCTCACGGATCCAGATTTGCTTCTACGTATACCCCAGTCATTCAAATCCCTTCCCCGTCTCCACATCTCAGTGTATTGCGTAAGCGAGATCACCGAAACCTTGCACCAGATAAGAGGCGTCCTGTCAAACAGGTCACAGGTCAGTTGCCCCTTTTTTGTAGTGCAAATGCTCTCAAGTTGATCGACAGCGTATTTAGGTAGCTAGCACTGCGCCATAAGTATGGGCCTACTAAATATCCCGCCTTAAACACAACAAACCCTTAAACACCTACCAATTGGCCTGCCCTTTCAGAAGTATGTGTACCGAGCCCCCACTTCTGTTAATTGGGTCCTCCACTAAAACGACTTCCACTAGGCGCCATCTGATGTGCAATACCTACCTATATCGAGACAATTCTATGCCTAATATATCTTGTGTTCATTAACGTTGACTAGGGTAACATAGAATAGATAAGATTAGTAATAGATAGATGATAGCAATTAAGTGCGATTTATCAACGGAGTAATTGGAACTCAATAATTGAAAACTTACATCTACATCAAACAAGATATATATATATATATATATACATATAATATCATTAATATACATATTAATACATATATATATGAATCGTAAAGTAAACAGCTAGTGATTTTAATTATTTATATATGTGCTTTATTTAGCCGACAATTTTTATGTCGAGGTATATATGCTTAATTGAAGTCCATAACTAATTTTTGAAAATTAATAGTTAATAATCAACTTATGATAATTTAGGACTGATCATAATACTTCAAAAAAAGGTCAAAACAAATCGAGAAAATGTTCAATCACTCTGATGTAATTTCGACCTATATTAGGTCTCAATCAGCAAAGTTAATAACTGAGGAGTGAGCTCCGTGTGTGACTGCGAAACCTCGACTGCCAAGCTGACAGGCGGGGATTCTTAATTATCACACGGAGGCAGTTCTCCTCATTAGTCTTAATATACCTTGCTGAATGAGACCTAATAGGTCGAAATGTCATTAG
This sequence comes from Doryteuthis pealeii, assembly GCA_023376005.1. NCBI lineage: Eukaryota > Metazoa > Mollusca > Cephalopoda > Myopsida > Loliginidae > Doryteuthis > Doryteuthis pealeii. The sequence continues at coordinate 14,259,015 of CM042163.1, forward strand.
GTGAATTGACACCATTTTTCTTAGAATTATATTGTCTTAAGCCTTTACATATGAACACATATTAAGTTCCGCACTTAAATTCAATTATTAATTATAACTAAATAATTTTCAAAAATTGGGTAAACTTCAAGTTAGCACATTATCCTAAATACTATAATAATATATTATAATAATTATAAATTATATATATAATATATTAATTAATATTGAGGAAAATGAGTAAAGAAATAAAGAAATGTAAATGGAATTAAAATAATTTAATCAGATATCGATAATACGATACCACTATCACATTAGTGTTTGCGAGGTTACAGTTTAAATGTGTGTGAAAAATATTTTCGCAACAACATAGAAGATATCGACCTATCATCTAGAAGGAACATTGTTTTGAAATGTTTCATTTTATCACAATTTACATTTCTTTCTCTTTACTCAATTTTCCTACATATTGTCGATTCAAATTTCCTTTCCATAGCATATCATAGAAATATACCATATATATCATACATACATACATATATTATATAACATATATATACATACATAACAATACATATATATATAAATAATATATAATATATTATATATATATATATACTACATATACATACATATTATATATATATACATACATACATACATAATATATATACATATGTCGAATTCATATTTCCTTATTTCCATTTTTCATATATATTACTATAATATAATAATATTTTTGACTGTAGTGTGTTAGTAGTGATGTGTGTGTTGTGTAGTAGAGAGAGACACACACACACAGAGAAACAGAGGATACACACAGACCAGAGAGAGAGAGGCGATGTAGAAAGGAAGAAGAGAGATCAAAATGATGGAGTAATTATTGAGTCATTTATGACGAGACCTGAATTAAACGTCACTTATTGGAAAGTCGAGATCTACAATTCTTACGATAGTTCAATGTTACAAACGGACTAATTTTTTAAACTTAGATAAGCCAAAGGAAATCCTGTTTTCCTCCTAAACCTGTGAAATCCTTTCAATCGATTTTACAAATCTTGATGCGTTTATGTCATGAACATCAAATTTATTATTAATTTCTGACTATGATGAAATTAATTTTCTTCCCGCCACGTCAGGATATGCGTAACTCTCATCTATTGTTGAGACGTGGTATAGCGATTCCAATCTATTCCCGGCTTTACTAGTCTTTCCTTACAGCTCTGTCGGCTTGGGTTTAGAATATACACGACTGCACCTCTGTCAAAAGTGTTTAGACCACCTACCCCCTACCACGCTAACCTCAACCCCCAATAAGGCCATCTGTTGCCGTGGTATTGCGACCTGTGTATGCACTTAGGAGGTAATAAATGCATAAACACGATACTTTTAAAGAATAATTAGTATAGTCGTAAAGATCGTACTGAGGGTGGCCTATAAGTCTAGTATCAGCCAATTAGAGAGAGGGTCCTAATCCTCTTTTACAATCATTGCGCTAGACCAAATCGAGATTATTTTATATATTAATATATAATATTATATATATACTAATTAAACTATACTATAATCATATTAATATATATATTAATTGTTTGTGTTTTCGGATCAGTTATAATTATAAGTATCAAACCGATAATTTTTCAGGTTGGTACGACTATTCACTTGTCTTTTCTTTATTTTAATTCTGTTTCCCCAGGTGATGTTTGGTAAGTATATTTTTAACAATCAAACTATTATGCCGGTATTATATAATATATATATAATATGTAATATATATATACATACTAATTAATATATAATATTATAAATATATATATTATATAGCCGCCCAGGATATTCTAAAGCTAAAAAGAAAGAGTGCTCATACCTAAGTAGAGCAAATAATAAAGTTAAACCTAATGATCATGAATAGACCAACTAAAAGTTTCTTTAAGAGAAAAGATCTGACCAGAGTCAGATCTTTGCCCTGAGAGCACTAGACGAATCTTTTAGTAGGTATATCTGACTCATCAGGTTTAACTTTATTATATATATATATATATATTGGAAAAGAGCTGGATGGGGGAACTACACAAAGATTTTGCGTGCTGTTCTAGGCAAATCTTGGAAACAGTACACCACAAAAAGATGCTACACGGCCACTTATCTCCTATCAAACTAACCATCCAAGTAAGATGAACAAGACATGCTGGACAAGTAAGGACGAACTCATAAGTTACGTTCTCCAGTGAACAACTACAAATGGACATGCCAGAGTCAGTCGACTATCAACAATGTACATTCATCAGCTCTGAACGGACACTGTATATGGTAAGGAGGACTTTTCAGCAACGTTGAATGATAGAGACGGGTGTAGGAAGAGCCATGAGAATCTGTGTTGTCAGCGTAAGAATTATATATATATATATATATAGGGTCATTCACAGACACATGTTTGGACTTATCAAGTCCCTTCAGTGTGGCTAGACATTTTGTAAGCTACCTACAGCCAGAATTGAACTCCGGTCGGTTGGGTGTCAGTCCGGCACCTTAACCATTAGACTGTCTTCACTTACAGAATGGGAAGGGGATTTTAACTGTTTTAATACACACATCGCTTTGTGTGTAAAGGCCGTTACAGAGTGCTCCATTTATTTATATATATGTGTGTGTGTGTATGTGTGTGTCTGTGTGTGTATTACACATACACACACACACACATATCTACATGACCAAGTTTTTAGTATTTTTTATTTCAAGTTTACTATATATATATATATATAATATATAATATAATTAATAATCCAAGTATACACATTATCAACATTGAGCTCTCAATCTGACTGAATAATTTTTTCTAATGTATCTACAAGAAAAACCTTTTTTGTTTCAAATTTCTAAAAAGTATTTAATGTAATAAATATTATATTAAATTAGAAAAGGCGAATGAAACTAAATAAGAATGCAGATAAAAACATTTGAAACAGGTGGGTATAATCGAAAAATAGAACAACTAAAACTTACTCTTTCATCTCACCGTCTTTCATTGATAAATTTTCATTATTTAACTATTTTGTTAAAATAGGAAGTAAAGATTAAAATTGTAGTTATTTCTTCTTGTTAATAAATTTCATTTAAGATTTATTGAAGAGATTTTTACTCATATTCATTAATATAAAACCAAACAATTAAAAATCCATAATACTAAGCACATATTTATTAAAATCATATTTTTGATATCAATAATGCAAATTAGCCTTCCCATTCACACTGTAAAACGTTATTTTTGTTATATAAATACAATTGCATTTTTATTAATAGTATTATTAATTCAAAATTCAAAATTTATTAGTAATTGAGGTTTAAATAAAATCATGGAGAATGTGATGTAAATAACTAAGGGAATTGTGACTTGAGTAGTGATATAGTTTCGGTTACAGACAGACAAACCCACAATCTCCATTATAATAAGAAGATATATATATATATATATATGTGTGTGTGTGTGTGTCTGTGTCTGTCTGTCAAATTAAAATTATTCAAGAACATGCTTCATTTCTTTGAACATGAAAAAGACTTTTGTTTCATTGCCGAGAAATTTGCATTTTTCTCAATTTTTGCCCTTCGACCTTTTTAAAAATAAATTTCATTATTTAAGGCAGTCAAACAAAAAACTAATATAAATCGTCCAATCAGAATCTTCAAATTCACCGCCATTCACCGCAACAGCTGATGCTCGTTTTTCTTGAGCTGAAAAAAAAATTCAATTTTAATTAAGACGTGAATCCAATGGAAAGTGAACAGTGCGTTAAATTTAATTGTTGAAAGTTTAAAATGGTCGTCAGTTTTTTTTTCTTTTTATTTCTAGTTTGTTTGTTTTTTTATTTATTTATATGTTGTTGTTTTTATTTTATTCTGCGTTTATTTTTAAATAAATGAAATACAAAAAAGTGAAGAGACAGATACATTAAAATAACAATGAGAAATTTAACTTTAAACAGTACATGTGAATTTCCTTGGGTAAAAAGATAATTGTTTAAATGTTATATTAATATTTTTAATATTGTTTAATGGTATATCAACCATCGTAGGTTATTTAATTCCCAGAGCCATCCTTGTAGAAGAACAGTAGAGGTACTATCTAAACCATAGCTGGTGGGATGAGTGGTATTCGTCCGAAATTGAATGTAATAGCGCCACTGGAGTTCGAACTCGCCTATTACGCTGCCGCAGTCCAGTACGTTCGCCACTACGCTAGGGGAACTATATCCCCCTACAATCAGAGTTAGTTGTAAGATTATGTGGAAACATTATATTGACTCAAAGTTTTGACGCATGTGTTTAATAAATTTTACTGTAATATTATGGATTACACAAATAATTAGATTTAATTGATTATCACGCCCTCTGCCAATTAAGATAATTGTTCAGTAGATAGATAGATAGATAAATAGATAGATAGATAGATATGAACAGACTGAAAAATATGAACAGGCTGATAGATAGGAACAGAATAGATAGATAGATAGATATGAACAGATTGATATATATATATATATATATGTATATATATATATATATATATAGAGAGAGAGAGAGAGAGAGAGAGAGATTGATAAATATAGAATAGAGAGACATATAGACACACTGAGATAGATAGATAGATAATAGATAGATAGTAAATTTTACCCTGTGATATTATGGATTACACAAATATATTAGATTTAATAGATTATCATGACCCTCTGTCAATTAAGATAATAGATAGATAGATAGATAGATAGATAGATATGAACAGATTGATATATATATATATAATATAATTATATATATATATATATAATATATATATTGTGTGTGTATTTATAAAGATAAAGGTGGCTTACCGGTGAAAATGGGCACGATTGTTGGAGGTGCAAAATTCAGGGGTTAAGTCAGCGATATAACAAATACAAAGTGCCCAAATACGAAGTAGAGCAAATTTATTAAAAAATAATTATATATATAATATATATATAATATAAATATATAATATATATATATAGAAGAGAGAGAGAGAGAGAGAGAGAGAGAGAGAGAGAAAACGTGTTAAGTTATATCTGAACAAAATTAATTCGATATAATCAAATTGACATGCATCTTCATATTGAACTCTTATCATTAATTCTATCTGCAAGAGTTCAACATACTCGTCTCCTTCTGTGTGGGGAATGATTGCGACCGCTTTTTTCTCCATCGCTTAAAAAAAAGCCCTGTAAAAGTGCTGATCAAGGTTCGACAAACAATAAAAGGGCAGAAAGGAGTCACAACTGTTGATTCTATACACACACACACACACACACACACACACGTGCGTACAGAGAGAGAGAGAGAGAGAGAGAGAGAGAGAGAGAGAGAGAGAGAGAGACAGAGAGAGCAGACCCCGCCTCCCTGCTTACATCTAGTCTCCTTGGCTAAGTAGACTCAGAAAATACGACGAATTGAAAAGCAATTGCTCATAACAATTTGATCAAAGTGATCGAATCGATCAGGTAGGAAGTGGGCCGGGAGGAAATTGTTTGGTGGTGCGTTTCTAACGAGCGATCATTGTGTCAACAAGTGGATGGGCGTGACGCGATGGCGGATAATTGACACACAAAGAAAGGAAGGGGGGAGATTTTTTGAAATAACATTACAAGGGAAGGAAAAGAAGGAAGGAAAGAAAGAATTTGTATAAAGAAAGAAGACAGGAGTAAGTGAAAGAAAGAAAGAAAGAAAGAAAGAAAGAAAGAAAGAAAGAAGGGAAGGGAAGCATTTATATAAAGTAAGAAAGAAAGAATTTATAGAAAGGACGAAAGACAGAATATGGAAAAGAAAAGAAAAAAAGAAAGAAGGAAAGAAGAAAGAAAGAAAGGGAAGCATTTACATAAAGTAAGAAAGAAAGAATTATAGAAGAAAGAAGACAGGAGTAAGTGAAGAAAGAAGAAAGAAAGAATTTATAGAAAGGACGAAAAGACAGAAATGGAAAAGAAAGAAAGAAAGAAAGAAAGAAAAGAAAGAAAGAAGAAAACGTTTGTAGAAAGCAAGAAAGAAAGGATTGAGAGAAAGAAAGAACATGGAAAAGAAAGAAAGCAAGAAATAAAGAAAGAAAAGAAAAGAAGGGAGAATGAAAGGATATGCAGAAAGAAAAATCTGAGAAAAGAAAGAAAGAAAAAAAGAAAGAATTTATCAAAAGAAAGAAAGTGTTTAAAGAAAGACATAAAGAAAAAAAGAAGAATGAACTTGTAGAAAGAAAGAAAGAATGAAAGAAAGAAAAGAAAGAAAGAATGAAAGAAAGAATGAAAGAAAGAAAGAAAGAAAGAAGGAAAAAGAAAGAAAGAAAGAAGAATTTGGTGAAAGAAAGAATGTTACAAGAAAGAACTCGGAATGAGCTTAAAGAAACACATAAAGAAAGAAGACGAAATGAAATTTGTACAAAGAAAGAAAGAAAGAAAGGATGAAAAGAAAGAAAGAAAGAAAAGAAGAAAGGAAGGAAGAAAGGAGGAAGGAAGAAAGAAAGAAGAGAAAGTAAGAATAAAAGCAATAGAAAATGAAGAAAGAAAAACAAAAAATTAACTGAACAGATAGTTAAAAAAAAAAGAAGAAAGAAAGAAAGAAAGAATGATGAATATAGAAAACAAAAAACACGAAAAATATTTATTTTTTTTAATCATAAAATTCTAAAAATATGAAGCTGATATTATTTTCTTGCTTGAGACACATTCTTTGAATCACTACGAAAAAAAATTAAAGAGATAGAAAATATTCATTTTATTGAATTTCACGTCTGCTTGATTTTCTCTAAACGTCTGTTTGTGGTTTTTCATTAGACTGAATACAATCGCCATTGTTGAGACACAATGTTGTGGCATCACCAAAGCGATTCTTCTTCTTTTTTTAATGATATAATTACTTTATTTCATCGTCGTACGCCATATTTTTTTATTGCAATACTATTTGAAAAAAAGCGTTTATTCGCGAAGTCTTGAAGCCCGAGTTATTTTGCATAGTTCAAGTTTTTTTCTGATAATCCAATACAGTTTACAATCAAAGACTGACAGTTATTTGGTAAATGTGGGCAATGGAAGGGGTAGTAATTTTTGACGCGGAGACAAAATATTTACCAATACTTCCCCTTTTATTTTTACCTAGCCTCATATTCAAAAGTAATTCAAATTTATTTCTCTGAATATTTGAGATGAGGCTTGAAGATTAGTATTATCTGCGTTATTCGGACTATTGTCCCCATCTTCATTGTTATTTGTACAAACGTTTCGGCCGATATGCCCTCTGGCCTTCTTCAGGTATTTCTTGTCGGACTCGGGAACCTTCTCCCGAATACGACAAGAAAGCTCCCGAGTTCGAAAAAAAGAAGGTTCCCGAGTCCGAGAAGGTTCCCGATTGATTTGTATTTAAACAAAAATTTTGTTTCACAACTTAAAAAAATATATATATATAACCTGTATCTGTCCGGTTTTGAATATATATGAAATCGATTACGGATAATGGACAGTTTAAACTGCAAACAGACAACATTGGCGGCAAAACAAAGCCAGCTCACTCTTCGAGAACAGTCGTTGAGTCAAAATGGGGGAAGGCAATGCCGCAAAAACCGCAGTGTTACAACGGAACCATCCCGACTTTCCCTGCAGCAAATGTGACAGACTTCACTAATCGAAGAACACCTTTGTGAATTTTCGTTTGTGAAACGAAACTAAAATTTTTTTTTTGTTTTGTTTTGTTGTTTGTTGTTGTTGTTGTTTGTTGTTTTGTGTGTGTGTGTGTGTGTGTGTGTGTGTGTGTGTGTGTGTGTGTGTGTGTGTGTGTGTATCTAAAAACTTCAAAATAGGATTTCTCTGGGTTTTTTTAGATGAGGCTTGATAATTTGTATTATTTGTATTATTCGGACTATTGTCCTCATCTTCATTGTTATATAAACAACGCTCGATAAGATTACGACGAGAAGGTTCCCGAGTCCGACAAGAAACACCTGAAGAATTCGGGAGGACACATCGGCCGAAACGTTATGTATATAACAATGAAGATGAGGACAATAGTCCGAATAATACAAATTAAAAACAAGAATATGTAAAGAATAAAAAATGATGAAACAAATATATAGAAAAATGGTGTTAAACTATAACATGCTGGTCCTGAGGAACCGAAAAGTTGCAATTATGAAAAAAAAACTCTAAAAAAACAACTACACACAAATGTAAATATAAATGTACAATTAATTTATTTACCTCTAGGCATAAAATAACCCTGGATGGTTTAACATGCCATTAAAATCAGTCAATCAATCAATCAATCGATCGCTGATTTTGAAAGTAGGCAAAACACATTTTTCTCGCGCGCAATTTTGATCTTACGTCGTTCAAAGTCAACATTATTAGAGAAAGGCTTAAATCAAGAAAGGAAGAAAGAGTGTTGCATGTTATGAAAATTGAAATGAAGGAAAATAATTGAAGACTGAGATAATTAGAAAAAACAAGGGGGAAAAGATTGAAAGAAACTAAATACAAAGAAAAGACAAGGAAAAGAAAAGAAAGAAAGAAAGAAAGAAAGATAGAAATTGAAAGAAAAGAAAAAGAAACTAAAAGAAGAAAATAGGGAAAAAATAACACCAATAAGAAAAAAACAAAAAAGAAAGAAAAGAGAAAAGAATGAAAGAAAGAAGCCAAAGAAAGAAACCAAAAAAGGAAGAAATTGAAAGAAACAAAGAAGAAACGGAGAAACAAAAAAGATCAAAAAAGAAATAAATTGAAAATAAAAAAGAAAGAAAAAAAAGAAAGAAAGAAAGAAAGAAGAAAAAGAAAAAAGAAAGTAAAAAGAAATTGAAAGAAAGAAAATGAAAAGAAAAATAATCTAAAAGAAGGGAAATACCCCCAAAAAAAGAGAAACCAAAAAATTCAAATAGAAAGAAAGAGGAAAGAATGAAAGAAAGTAAAAGAAATTAAAACAAAAGAAAATGAAAAACAAAAACAAAAAACAAAAAAGATAAAAAGAAAAAATAACCCAAAAAAGAAAGAAACAAAAAAACAAAGGAAAAAAGAAAAGAGGAAGCATGGAAAAAGAATACAAAGAAAGAAACCAAGAAAAGAAGGAAATGAATATAAATGAAAAAAGAAAGAAAAACAGAAAGAAACGAAAAACAAACAAATTGAAAGTTTAAAAAAACTGAATTGAAAGAAAGAAGACGAAAAAGAAAGAAACAAACAAACAAACAAACAAAAGAATAAAGAAAGAAATTGAAATTAAAAGAAAGAAGAAATGAAGAAACAAAAGAAACTAGAAAGAAAGAAAGAAAGAAAGAAAGAAAGAAAGAAAGAAAGAAAGTGAAAAGAAAATGAAAATGAAAGTGAAAGTGAAAGTGAAAGAAAGAAAGAAGAAGAAAAAACAAAAAGCAAAAAAGAAAGAAGTGAAAGTGAAGTGAAAGTGAAAGTGAAAGTGAAAGTGAAAGAAAGAAAGAAGAAAAAAGAAAGAAAGAAAAAGAAGAAAGTGAAAGTGAAAGTGAAAGAAAGAAAGAAAGAAAGAAGAAAAAACAAAGAAAGCAAAAAGAAGAAAGTGAAAGTGAAAGTGAAAGAAAGAGAGAAAGAAGAAAAAACAAAGAAAGCAAAAAGAAAGAAAATGAAAATTAAAGTGAAAGTGAAAGTGAAAGAAAGAAAGAAGAAAAAACAAAGAAAGCAAAAAGAAAGAAAGTGAAAGTGAAAGTGAAAGTGAAAGAAAGAAAGAAAGAAAGAAAGAAAGAAAGAAAGAAAGAAGAAAAAACAAAGAAAGCAAAAAGAAAGAAATTGAAAGTGAAAGTGAAAATGAAAGGGAAGGTGAAAGTGAAAGAAACAAATAAACAAAGAAAGAAATTGAAAGTGAAAATGAAAATGAAAGTGAAAGAAACAAAGAAGGCAAAAAGAAAGAAATTGAAAGTAAAAAGAAAGAAAAAAAAAGAAAAAAAGATTTTAGATTGAAATGTGGAAAACTGTAATTCTTAAAATAATGACAACGGAAAGTAAGAGCGAGAATCTCTTGAACTAAATCGAAATACAGAATAAAGAAAGATTTGGAAAGAAGGAAGACAACGAGTTTGTCGGTCAGTTTTATCGTCTGCTTCAATGATCGCAATCAAGTAGGAAACTCTTGTTCACGGTCGTTTTCCATTCCCTTCATCCACCCAAACCCATCAAACTTCCCATTCATAAATTGGGTCTAATTCAGCAACAATGGCGAATGCCTCTGGGATAAGCCGTGTCCGGACTTGTTAATGACCCATCTGTTCGAGCGTTCTCCAGCGGTGTCGACTCTTCAGGTTAAGGAGAACAAAAATGTTGCTTGGCCTCGTCATTTGCATATGTTCATTTGCATATTATGGCACGCCCATCACTCATTACGAAGTGTCCCAATGAAAATTTAATAAAAAGTAACCCGAGAAAGACCACAGACATAAAAAAAATCAAAATGGAGAATGGAAGACGAAAAACAAAAATGTAATACGAGAAACTATCGAGCAATAAATAACAGCTTTTTTTATTGTAATAAGAAGAGAAAAACGTAAAAAGAGAATGTTATATTCTATTCTCTTTTTTTTCTATTCTGTTATTCTATTTAACTTTTTTTGGGTTGTTTTTTTTTGGGGGGTGAGGTTTTTTTTGGTGGGGGAGTTGGAATTTTTTTTTTTTTTTTGTTTTTGGTCGTTGATACCGACCAACCCAATATAAACCCGTCCGAGATGCGAGACCTGAATACAAAATGAATTGAAGCTGTGACTCTGACGATTTCTGTTAAAATATTATCGGACACAAAAATCCAATTTAAAACATATCAAATGTTCCACACCTGTCATGATAGATAGACATAGACACAGAGAAACGGGACTGTTAGAGTTGGATAACCTAACCAATATACCTAAGATGACAGATAGATTAAAAGGTGTCGATGCTGTATAAATTCACTATATTCATATATACAGGGTGTCCTCAAAGTCCATGTGCATTTTAAAATTTAGACTTCTTTCAAGTGCACACGGTCTTTATGGACACCCTGTATATATGTAAAATGATGGAGAGAAAATGAGGAAAGAGAGGACGAGAAAGAAAGAAAGAAAGAAAGAAAGAAAGAAAGAAAGAAAGAAAGAAAGAAAGAATGAATGAAAAAAAAGAAAGAAAGAGATAGAAAAAAAAAACAGAGGTTTTTTTTACTTTTTACGCATATCAACCCTTTTGTGATTATTTTATGCCAAAAGGTTAGGGAATCGCGTCCATTGTCCGTTTATATTTACATTTTATGTATATGTTTAAGCGATTTTTGTACTAAATTATGATGTCAATTATTCCCATCCAACAAAAACAACTTACACAGTTATATGGTTTCAAGTATTTCTATCAAATACTAATCATTTATACACATAGCTCAGTCGGTAGAGCATCTGCCTATTAACTACAAGGTTCCGAGTTCGATACCGGCCTACACCAACTCATTGCAGAAGTAGCACAGCTTAGATCGGCAAAATGGGGAGCTGAATGTAGTTGTGGCGCCATGCCTCAGATTCAAAACAATCTTCTTGGTCTAGTTAGTAAAAAGGAGATAGACTCCTTCGTTGTCCGGCTAATTTCATTTGTTTGCACACAGTTATATGGTTTCAGATAACTGTTAATAATATCAGGAATCAATGTATATAAAATCTAAAGCTTTCGTCTATATTTCTGGTTATAATCAAGACTAGAGTTCGGAAATATATATATATATACAATTATTAATCACATTCAAAATTTCAGTGCTCAAACTGAAACATTATTAACTTGAAGCTTCTTGATTTTTATTGAAAAATATACTACATCTATTAATAATGGAGATTCGCTTCCGGTTTTTGTCTGTAACAAAATCTACGTCACTGCTTACGTCACACTGCCTCAAATCGTCATAAATAGAATACACTCAGAATTTGAGCATGCAATGTTAGACAGTCCTCATTGTTTTTTTAAACAAGTTTTAATAAATACATACCTGGTATTATCTATCTCTCTATATTTTTTTTTAATTTTAATATATATTAAAAGTTATCAGAACTAAGTTTCCATTTCAATTTTTTTATTTTTACTCCTTTAATGAATTTGATGATGTTACTTTACTTATGATACAAACTCTCTGATATTAAATTTTCAACTCTCATCCCCTCAGGCAATATTTATTTTACGTCGCCCAGTAAATAAAATAAAAAGTATAGTATGCGGAGTGGTCTATTGTTGGTATGAGCCGGACTGCAAGAGAGTCTATCTCCTTTTCACTAGCGCTAGACCAGGGAGATTATTTTTGCGTTTGAGGTGGGGCAACACACCTGCAATCAGCTTTCCACTTTACAGCTTCAAGCTGTGCTACTCACGCGCCGAAATTGAATTTTAACGGGGGATTAAAATTCAAGACACTCAGACAATATCTTTCAAAAATAATTTTTACACCGCCTGAAGGGTGTTTTTTTTCTAGTTCTATTAATTTGCTCATAGTATTATGATTTCAAGTATTCTTGTGTAATACTAGTAATTATATGGTTTCAATTAATTATTTCTATTTAGTAATAATCAAGTAACCACAAGTGACTGCGAACACTTCAAAGTCTACATCTTTCTAATATTTGAAAAACAAATGATTAGAGAATACAGACTGAAGGATCAATACTTGAATAAATGATTTGTGTTGTTTATAAATATATATTTATATATACAAATTTTATATATACTAGCAAATATATGCACCCTCCGGGTGCAAGTATTTAAGTTTTAATATAATAAAATATCATGTTAAATTAGAAAGGCTAATGAAACTGAATAAGAATTCAGATAAAAATATTTGGAACAGAGGGGGTATAATCGGAAAGTAGAACAACTTTGAAACTAACTGTTCCACCATTTTCCCTTACTCCCGTCTTTCAATAGTAAATTTCCCTAATTTAACTATTTAGTTAAAATAGGAAGAAAAGAATAAAATTGCAGTTATTTCTTTATGTTAATAGATTTCTGTTAAGATTTATCCCCGAGATTTTTGCTTATATTTATTAAGATAGAACCAAACAATTAGAAATCAATAATACTAAGCATATATTTATTAAAATCAAATTTTTTAAGATCAATATGCAAATTAGCCTTCCCATTCACACTGTAAACCGCTATTTCGTTGAATATATAAATATAATTGCATGTTGTTTGTATGTAGATATTGTTAACAGTCTTAATGTTGTAAAACAATTTTACTAATAATTGAGGTTTAAATAAAATCATGGAGAATGTGTGTAAATAACAAAGGGAAATGTGACTTATATAGTTTCGGTTACAGACAGACAAACCCACAATCTCCATTATAATAAGATATATATATATATATATATATATAAATGCATAAAGGAAATTCATTAATACTATAATTGTTTTTACTACTTCACAATATTTTGAAGTATTTCAGTGATAGATGGTTGGTATGACCAAACTGATAGATAGATAGATAGATAGATAGATATTGATAGACCGATAGATATTAAAAAAGAAAGAAAGAAACAAATAAAAAGAAACAAAGGTAGATATATGCTATTATGAATATACCTAAATGTCTATATTTTATTCACATATATATATATATATATATATATATATTATCTTATCTTATTATAATGGAGATTGTGTGTTTTTCTGTCGGTAACCGAAACTATATTACTACTCAAGTCACAATTTCCTTAGTTATTGACATCACATTCTCCGTGATATTAATTTTATTTAAATCTCAATTATTAATAAAATTGTTGTACATTAATTATACTGTTAACCAAATCTACATATTAACAACATGCAATTATATTTATATATACAACAAAATAGCGGTTTATAGTGTGAAAGGGAAGGCTAATTTGCATATTGATATTAAAAATGTGATTTTAATAAATATGTGCTTAGTATTATTGATTTCTAACTGTTTGGTTTTATTTTAATGAATATAAGCAAAAGTCTCTTCAATGAATCTTAAATGAAATCCATTAACAAGAAAAAAATAACTGCCATTTTATTCTTTACTTCCTCTTTTAACTAAATACTTAAATTAGAAAAAATAACAATGAAAGATGGGAGTGATGGAAGAGTAAGTTTCAGTTGTTCTATTTTTCTATTATACCTCCCTCTGTTTCAAATCTTTTTATCTGCATTCTTATTTAGTTTCATTAGCCTTTCTAATTTAATACAATATTTTATTACATTAAAACTTAGATACTTGCACCCGGCGAAGGGTGCATATATTTGCTAGTATATATTAATGAATCTACTTAGTATAATTTTTAGATACATCAACTCTAAAAACCAACAGCAATAGCGGATAACAATTGGTTCGAAGTAACTTAGTCCACCTCAAAGAGATTTTTGATCAGTAAACAAACGGATTTAGTATCCAGAATCGATTTTAAGGATATTGATTTTGTCTGAAATCTCTTAAACTTTTTTCTTTCATCTTTAACCAAATTCCTCAAAAAAGTTTTGCAATGGGAAACACATTATATATATATATATATATATATATATATATATCAGGTTCTTGTTGCTTGGCAATGGGGATTTAAGTGTATGTAAAAATATTCAGTTGAACTGCTTTCGATCGTTTTTAGTCGTTTTCAAGAACGAGACAGATAAATGTTGTTTGTCATCGACCGAGACATTATAGTCTTTATATAGAGGCGCATGGTGTAATGGTTACCGTCGTACAAAATGGACACGACGAGTTCAAATCCTGGGCGAGGCTGTTTACATTTCATATAGCACTAGTACCATTGGGAAAGGTATGAATCCAGCTATTTTCCCACCAGCTATGGGTAAATAGTAGGACAGACTGTTTTGTTTTTAGCCTTGGTTAGGTAACCAGTCTATGAGAAAGAAAACTCTAAATTCAAACCTAAGAAATTTACCTTAACATCTATTAATAATGGAAATTCGCTTCCGGTTTTTGTCTGTAACAAAAATTACGTCACTGCTTACGTCACATTACCCAAAATCGTCATAACAGAATAAATACACTCAAAATTTCAACATGCAACATTAGACAGTCCTCATTGTTTTTTAAAACAAGTTTTGATAAATACATGACTGGTATTATATATCAATATATAGTTTGTTTTATTTTAATACATATTTAAAGTTTACATTTCAAATTGTTTTATTTTTTAATCCTTTAATGAATTTGATGATTTTACTTACTTAGGGTACAAACTCGCTGACATTGAATTTTTAACTCCCATCCTCAGGCAATATGTTTCAAAAATCTATTTTTACATCGCCCGGAGGGTGTTTTTTATTTTGTACTAGTACAAATAAATGATGAACACTAAATAAAAAAAACGACCCGAGTGTTCGAAATAAACAAAGGTTTTATCTAACTCAGGATAGAGAAACAGTTTCTAATGCTCAAATTTGAGTGCGACCAAAATATAATTTGAAGAGTCAGTCCATGTGTCCTTTTCCGGTGTGTACTCCCACAATACACTTGTCACGGGAGGCAACTGTCCCCAACTCATCAAGGGGAGCAACTCTATATATTTTTGGTTAGGACTGACCCTAACAAAATCCCAGAGAATTTTAAGTGTCCCATTTTCCAGAAGAGGTTTTTATCTGTGTCTATGCCATTGGTCTCTATGATCAAAATTCATTCGTTTGCACCGTTCCTAGTGGATAACATTCCTC
This sequence comes from Doryteuthis pealeii, assembly GCA_023376005.1. Lineage (NCBI taxonomy): Eukaryota > Metazoa > Mollusca > Cephalopoda > Myopsida > Loliginidae > Doryteuthis > Doryteuthis pealeii. The sequence continues at coordinate 14,274,689 of CM042163.1, forward strand.
ACCCAATTGTGTCTGTGTTTGTACTCCTTCTGTTGCAGTTAGCTATGTTCACTTTTTAAATGTCTGTCTGTCTGTCTGTCTGTCTGTCTCTCTCTCTCTCTCTCTCTCTCTCTCTCTCTCTCTCTCTCTCTCTCTCTCTCTCTCTCTCTCTCTCTCTCTTCTCTCTCTTCTTCTCCTGAGTTACATCTATTTTACGTGGCTGCTATTAAAAGTATAGCGAGGGAGTGTATCCCTTTTCACTAGTGCTAGTCAAAGGAAATTGTTTTGGCGTCTGAGGTGGAGCTACACCTACCACCAGCTCTTCAATTTACCGCATAGATCATTTACTACTCATATGCTGAGTTGGTGAGAGATTTTGTCAGTATGGTCGAATTTCAATTTCTCTCACAATTCCCAGTGGATCACTTTCCTTACTCAGTCGTTTTTTGTGCTATTTATTAATTATTTTTCTAGATTTCCCCAGATATATGGAGATATATGGTTATAGTCGTAGGAAATGGACTCGTCGATCAGAGTTCAATTCCTGAGCGAAGCTATTGCATTTGACATGGCGTAATACCCTTGGGAAATTCTCCCTCCAGCTATGGGTAAATAGCAGGCAGACTAGGCTTTTTAGCCTTGGCTAGGTAACCAGTCTAGGAGAAGGAAAACTCTGAATTCAAACCTGTTAAACTCCGCTTAAGAAATTGATCTTGTGTCGCATCCTGCTCATGTGGAGGGGTTGGTAAATGTATATATATTGAGCCCCCATATATTCAGTTCACCCAGTTTCTTTTCTCGACAATTGGGAGTATTCCAAGGGCTCTAACTACGGATGAAAGTGATATTCAGGTCCACTTTGAACCGGAGTGATAATACCTATTTGGGTCCCATCTATGGGTCAAATAGATCTTTTTTTTAAAGCATTCATACACGATAGAACCATATGGAAAAAAACTCTTGAGAAATAACTACACAAATCTTCATGTTCCTCAACGTTTTCAATTCTCTGGCAAGGTCCAAGTATTTGCTAGTTTTGGATTGTTCCAAATCAAATATCTCCATCTTTTTCCCAGTTTTATCTTAAATCAAATTAAAAAAAAAAATAAAAAAACATGGTCTTAAAAATGTTTGATTTGAACTTAAGTCGTCTATTCCTAAAATACCTTGTCGACAGGGCTCAGAATACGCTGACTGTACCCCACCCCAACAGTGAGGTAAGACCCCCACAAAAAGATGTGTCCAGGGTATAACATTAAACTGTATCTGATGATGAACCTCCAGTTCTGGAGATCAGGAGGCTTTGTAGTACCCAATTCATTGCCATTACTCCCAGGTCCACTTTGAACCGGAATGATAATACCTATTTGGGTCCCATCTATGGGTCAAATAGATCTGTTTTAAAAGCATTCATACACGATAGAACCATATGGAGAAAAAAACTCTTGAGAAATAACTACACAAAAAATGTAAATGTACACATACAATTAACGCAATTCCCTAACCTCTAAGCATAAAATAACCCTAGACGCGTTGATATACCATTAAAATCAATCAATCAATCTTCTCCTAGGATTCGTTTTAGATTGCTAGATATTTATGTTTCCTTTTCATAAACGTCGGTACAATAAAAGAATCTCTTTCCATGACTCTGCCCTCCTCCAATTTACCACTTTGCATAAAATAACCCCAGACGGGTTGACATGCCGTTAAACCAAATCAATATTTACATTTTTCTGAAGTACTATATGAAAACTCCCAAGTTCGACGGGAAGGTTCCCGAGTTTGACATGAAACACCTGAAGAAGGCTAGAGGGCACATCGGCCGAAACGTTGTGTATATAACAATAATGATGAGGACAATAGTCAAAAAATCTAGATAATAATAATAATAATAATAATAATAATAATAATATAATACAACAAAATGGTATATGCATAAACCAGAATATGTTCTTGAGAACGAAACGCATAAAATTCTCTGGGACTTTGAAATAAAAACGGATCACCTTATCCCAGCAAGAAGACCAGATCTAGTGTTGATAAACAAAAAAGAAAGAACTTGTCAACTGGTGGATTTTGCAGATCACAGGGTGAAGCTAAAGGAAAATGAAAAAATGGACAAATATCTGGATCTTGCCAGAGAACTAAAAAAGTTATGGAACATGAAAGTGAAAGTTATACCAATTGTAGTTGGTGCACTTGGAACAGTCCCAAAAGGATTAGAAAAGGGTTTGGAAAGTCTGGAAATCAGAGGAAGGATTGAAACCATTCTGCACTGCTGCAATCTGCCAGAATACTCAGAAGAGTCCTGGAGACCTGAGGAGACTTTCTGTCACTCAGACTCCAGTGAAAGACCATCAGCTAATGCTGATGTGAAAACTCAAAAGGAGTAAAATAATCTTTTTCTTCTTCTTTCGCAGACGACGATGACGTCACTCCATGTCTTCAGTTGTGGGCCCTCTGGTGGCTCGTTAGTCCAATTCTGAACTTGCAGATGCCTCACATACTTTGCAGGGGAAATTTCCATCTGCATTTCGTTGTTCATGACGCCGAAGACGTCACCGCTCTGTAGTTCTGTTTATCTCGATATTGAGCTGTCAGGTTCATAATTATTAACAGTTTTGTTAACTGAATTAAAATTGATCAATCAACTTGATTTGATCCGGATTTTGTTTTTAATATGAAAATACATACAGATATTTCTTTACGGCAAATCTCTTAAAAGTGCTTTCAACATTATGTGTCAGTTGCCAATGCGCATAACGAAATCAGCAAAATAATGTTTCCAAAACTGAAACGGTCCTAAAAGCGACGTCAAGCCAAAAGAAGAGAAAAAAAACTCTTTCTATTTTATTTCTACTGATTAGAGAAAACTTGGAACATCACGGCTTTTTTTTTTTTTTTTTTCTTTTTTTTTTCTCCTGTTTTGCACCCCTCACACACACACACACACACACACACTTTCTCTTTTTGTTTTCATTTTTCTTCCTTTTTACAGGAGTCCGCCGTTGTTATAATTATTTTTTTCTTCAACGGCAACGCAAATCAAGCTGAAATAATAATTATATGAAAAAAGAAAAAAGAATGTTCTGAAGTTTACCAAAGAAAACGATCGCTGTTTGACGAGGGATGGTTCACCGGTAATGGCGTATTTTGTATTCACAGCACATGACAGATTATGAGTGGAGAAAAGAAAAAATTAAAATAAAGCCAAGGGCAACAGACATTATTTCCGAAAATAAAATTAATAGAAAGGATATCTACAGCAAAAAGTGAATGGGAATACACGTGTATACACACACACACACACATATATATATATACACACACATACACACACACACACACACACATACACACATACACACAGTGCTGTTGTAATGGTTAAACGAGATACAGGTATGCTTTTCAGAACAACTATTTATATATATGTATGCAATTGCATATAGACACATTTATGAATGTATGTATGCAATTGTATATACACATATTTATAAATGTGTGTATGCAATTGCATATACACACATCTATAAATATATGTATGCAATTGCATATACACACATCTATTAATGTATGTATGCAATTGCATATACACACATCTATAAATATATGTATGCAATTGTATATACACACATCTATAAATGTATGTATGCAATTGCATATACATATATTTATAAATGTATGTATGCAATTGCATATACACACATCTATAAATATAAATGCACGTAATTTTGCTTTAAAAAATCTTTGACTGAGGATGTCCGTATAAATCGGACGAAACGTTTCAACTCTTAGATTTGTTTTGAGTTATCATTTCTTGTTCACTATCCTTTTACCTACCTCACATCTATAAATGTATGTATGCAATTGCATATACACACATCTATAAATGTATGTATGCAATTGCATATAAACACATCTATAAATTGTATGTATGCAATTGTATATACAACATCTATATATGTATGTATGCAATTGCATATACACATATCTATAAATGTACACTCAGTCATTTCGTTTTCTATCAAAAATAGGAATCACTGGGCCGCTGTCTGAAAATCGCCTCACATCGTCTTCAATCTACGGTGCAAAATGCATCTAGTTGGATCTGGTCTAGATTTAGAAGTTTACAGCAGCACGAATGATACGCGCGCGGAATCATCATTCCCGTGTTTTGCTACGTAACATCTGCAATCGCGTAATCAACTCAACGGCCCAAAAACAAAACGCGTTTTCAAATAACAAACTGCACTGATAAAGAAACATCTCCAATGAACGGATGATATAATCTATTCTCTGTTTAATACATATACACAATTTTTTAATACCCTGTCCGGTGGCGAAAGCTGCTTTGGTAGCGCTAGGAAGTGGCAGTCCTGTCGTAGCTACCAAACTGTGTTATCACTCCTAGTCGACAGCTGACGAGGACAGGGTATCGCACCGTGCTATCACACGTTGTATGACGAAAATTAAAAAATCATGTATGGCAATTGCATATACAAAACATCTATAATGTTGTATGCAATTGCATAATTACACACATTATAAATGTTATGTATTGCAATTTACATATACACACATCTTAAATGTATGTATGCCAATCTGCATATACAGTACATCTATAAATGTACTGTATGCAATTGCATAATACAACATATTTATAGAATGTCAATGTATGGCATTGTATATACACCATCTTATAAATGCTATGTTAATGCATTGCATATACAACACTCTATAAATGTATGTATGGGCGGTAATTTGGCCAATATACAATATTTATAAATGTATGTATGCATTGCATATCAACATTGCTATAAATGTGTGTTGCAATTGCATATAAACATATTTATAAATGTAAGTATGGCAATTGCTATCACATCTATAATGTAAGTATGCAATTGCCATATACACATATGCTATAAATGTAATTGTATTGCCATTGTATATATACTACATCTATATAATGTAGTATGGCAATTGGCATATACACATATTTATATAATGTATGTATGCAATTGGCTTAACACATCTATAAATGTATGTTTCAATTGTTAATATACAGAATTATGGCTATAAATGTATGTATTGCAATTGGTATATACCCATCTATATGTATAGTATGCAATTGCATATACACTACTCCTATAAATGTTAAGTATGCACAATTGCATATACAATCGATATACACACATCTATAATGTAAGTATGACAATTGCATTACATACTATTTTATAAATGTTAGTATGCTTATTATTTGTTATATACACACATCTATAATGTATGTATGCATTTGCATATACACCCATCTTAATAAATGTATGTATGCACTTGCATTATAACCTCATCTACAAATGTTATTTAATGTTCTATATGTATACACATCTTATATATAATGTATGTATTTGCATTGCATATACATCACATCTTAATGTATGTTATGCATAGATATTAACTACACTTATTAATGTAAGTATGGCAATTGCATACATACATCTATAAATTGTTATGTGAGTGTGCTGACATTGCATTATACACATATTCTTATATGTTAAGTATCGCAATTGCAATATGCACTATTATATCTATTAATGTATGTATTGCATTTGTATATTTACTATACATCTATAAATGTAGTATGCAATTGTATATACAAACATCTATAGAATGTAAGTATGCAGATGCATAATTACAATATTTATAAATGTATGTATGCAATTGCTATACTAACACATCTAATAAATGTATGTATGCAATGCATATACAACACATGCTATAATGGTAAGTATGCTCAATTGCTATCACAATATCTATAAATGTATGTATGCATATTGTTATTACCACATCTATAAATGTATGGTATGCAATTGCAATATACACACATCTATAATGTATGTATGGCAATTGTATATATATCTCTCTATCACTAAGAGTTGCAATTGCATATACACTATTTAATTGTATGTATGCAATTTTACTATAGCCACATCTATAATGTTATGTATGTCAATTGTATAATAATCACATCTTATAATGTAAGTTATGCAATTGCAGTTATACACACATCTATAATATGTATTGTAATGCAATTGCATATACATTTATTTATAATGTATTTATGCAATTGGCAATACCACACATCTATAAATGTATTTATGCAATTGCATATACACATAATTATAAATGTAAAGTATGCAATTGGCATATACACATATTTATAAATGTATGTATGCAATTGCATATAACACCATCTATAAATGTAAGTATGCAATTGCTATACACACATCTAATAAATGTATTATGATTGCATATACACACATCTATCAATGTTGCATACGCAATTTGCACAGCATGCAAATACATATATAATGTATTATTAATATTGGTTTTGTTTTGAATGGCTTTTTAGCCGTAATTCTTTGGGAGAATAAGCGCCTATTGGAGTCGTACCTAATTTTGAAAATTATTTATTATAACTGAATTAGGCCGGGAATACCTATTAATATGTATGGCTAAACAAATCGAGAAAAATCAATCTCTGTATGTACATTTCGGCCCTATTAGGACCTCATCAGCAGGCTTAGAGTCGGAAAGCGCCTGTGCGTGATTTTGATTATCTCGATCTGACAGCTGACAGGCCGGATCCCATAACCGCTACACTAAACTGGATTCTTAGATTTTATGATTATGTATTAGAGTAGGTTATATTCCCTTCTAGTGATATTTATTACAGCGACGATTGATAAGTTGTAAAACACGGTTTGTTTTAAAATTGGTTTTGCCGACTATTCTTGGGAGAATAAGCGCTTAATGGAGTCGTAAGCCTAATTTTG
>CM042163.1:14281603-14371202 GCA_023376005.1 Doryteuthis pealeii
AAAGAGAGAGATACAAATAATTGGGATTTACAATTATTTGGCATTTTCATCTTGGGAGGACGATTGGACGGTCTCATTTTTTAACCATAGGGTGTTGCAAGATGATAACAGTCGTACAATTAAAGAACACGAGTAGTTACTTAACTCTTTGCCTACTAAATTTCCCCCCTGGCCGTACCAAATTTTCTTTGTATTTTTTTACCTATATGATGAGATATATCAAAGATCACAATTTATTCGCCTCAGTACTCATTCAAAAAATAGCACGGGTGTTCACGTAGTGGTTTTTTCAGTGTAAACAAGTGACACGTGCGAAAGCCGCTGCCAGCGGTTAGCGGTAGGATCGCAGTAGTGTATAATAGAGAGAGACAGAAAGACATAGAAAGGGAGATAAGGACAGGATTTCATTTAGTGTTTCTAGTTCGAAAATTGCTCTACAAATAGTTCTCCATATCGCACCTCTCCGTCTATATATATATATATATATATATATATACATACATATATATATATGGGAGTAAATATGGAAATTAAATCCGACAATATAAAGAAAATTTTAAAAAACAAGTGTTCCGAAAATGGGATGAATTTAATTATCGATGTTTAAAACATTTCGGTTACATTGAACCTTCATCAGGGATGTCTCTTGAGGTGAAGAAAATGATGGATGTTTTTATATGTGACAGGAGATGAAAATCTTTTTAGTTTGTAACTGTATTTGATCAGCGTTTTATTTTTTGAAGGCAAGTCGCGATCTACTCACGCGAAGGTGTCATGACGCGTGACGCACTCGAAGAAATGCAAAAGAAGAAAACAAGTTTAATGGCGTATTATTTTAGGACTAGGCGCTGGGAATGATAACTAAAAATTAATAATTAAATGAAGCCTGGTTATTGTATTATTAACACTAATTTAACTAGAAACGGAAGATATAATAAATAATACATGTCGGTTATTAAGGGAAAAAGTGGGAATTATAACTAAATAAATAATTAAAGGAAGCCTGGTATTTTTGTAATTATTTAACACTATTTTAGCTATAAAAACGGAGATATATTGAAAAAAACCATGTCGATTATAAGGGAGGGCAATGCGAAATTGCGCACAGGCTTCAAAAATCTACGGCAGATTTTTGAAGCCTGTGCAATTTCGCATTTGCCCTCCTTAATAATTTTTCTTCACCCCAAGAACATCCTGATGAAGGTTCAATGTAATCGAAATGTTTTAAACATCGATAATTAAATTCATCCCATTTTCGGAACACTTGTTTTTTCAAATTTTCTTTATATATATATATATATATATATATTTACCAACCCCTCCGCAGGATGTGACACAAGGTCAATTTCTTAAGCGGAGTTCAACAGGTTTGAATTCAGAGTTTTCTTTCTCCTAGACCGGTTGCCTAACCAAGGTTAAAGAGCCCAGTCTGTCCTATTATTTATCCATAGCTGGAGGGAGATTAGGATTCATACCTTTCCCAAGGGTATTAGCGCAAAGGGAAATGCAATTACCACATCCAGGATTTGAACTCGGGGCGACGAGTCCATTTCCCATGACTTTAACCATTACACCACGCGCTTCAATATATATATATATATAAAGAGTTTCTTAGGTGTACAAAATTTAATGAGGCTGCGTAAAAGCGTATACATCGTGAGAGAGGAACATTTCTTCAAAGAAAATTTAGCTCAGTCGGCAGAGCGTTCGGCTAGAAACCACAAGGTTCCTAGTTCGATACCCACCCTCGCCAACTCAGCGTATGAGTAGCACAGGGATCTGTGCGGTAAAGTAAGGAGTTGATGTGGCGCTCCACCTCAGACGCTAAAATAATCTCCTTGGTCTAGCGCTTGTGAAAATGGGATAGACTCCCTCGCTGCATGGCTAATACCGACATTAAGTCGCCCAGACGACTTACTTTTTTTTAAATAGATATTTAATCTAAGTGATATAATTCTTTTTTCGATCAATTCTAATCGGAGAAATACATACAGTTTACATACAATGTATTTCACACTAATCACTCTCTTTATATCACAGAGAAACTAACATATATAACGAGGAGGTAATCAAGATATGCATATCGGGGGAAAGTGACAAGCAGAATGTGAAGAAAGAGTCGGACCAGTTTTTGGTTTAATTGCAAATTACAACTAATTAAAACCAATTGGAGTGGATTTTTTTCAAACATAACTGAATCCTAGAACTAAGAAATATTTTAGTATGAATTTTGTGACATTAAACTAAATAGGAATAAGCCTTTAACAAACTGAGCTTTAGTAATATATATATATATATATATATATATATATATATATATATATATATTGAGGAAGAGAGAGAGAGAGAGAGAGAGAGGAGAGAGAGAGAGAGAGAGAGAGCGAAGGAGATAAGGATAACCTTTCATTTAGTGTTTTCTAGATCGATGATTGCTCTACAAATAGTTCACAATGTCACCCCTCCATATATATATATATATATAGAGAGAGAGAGAGAGAGAGAGGGGGAGAGAGAGAGAGTGACCGAAACTCGCTCAGTAACCACTACTTCACGTCGAGGAACTCTTTATAGGTATTTATTAAGCTTAGTACGGACTGACACATGCTTACAAATGAAGATGGCTTACCCAATGAGGATCGAAGTGATTACAGTAACTAGTATTTGTAATACGGGAAAATGTGGGAAAAGGGGGGGGTAAGGAGTGAAAATGTCCAGGGAGTTTGGAAAGATGTGTTGACGGAGTGAGACGTGGGCTCTTGCTTATGTCAGTTTTGACTTGGGAGAAAAACTTAAAATCTCATGAGAACAAATAAGTCGCCTTGTGTTATTCCTAAAACCTCTAAATTGCACAAAGCAAGATATCTCCCAGCACCCCAAGTTAGTTTCCAGACTCAAAACAACAAGGAATTGTCAGTAAATTCAACATTGGCCCAGCAACCAGATCCGAGCCTATCCACGTAGCACAGAAGATGATATAAGTATACAACTATTTCTATTTCTATATCAACACGTCATCACTCCATTCCGACATGAGGGCGATAACATCACACCTTTTACGTATGGCTAATGCCCTTGAAAATATCATGCATACAACTATTCTCCTTCCAGCTATGGGTAAATAGTAGGACAGACTGGTCTCTTTAATTTTGATATAGCAATCGGTCTAGGAGAAGAAAAAATCTGAATTCAAACCTGTTAAACGTCGCTTAAAAATTGAACTTGTGTCATTTTGTTTCAAACAATTATGTAATTAATGAATTCTGCACAAACGTTTATGTAAAACAGTTAATTGTAAAATAACCGTAAAAAAACAGTAAAGTAAACATAACATAAAAAAAAAAGCTGGAAATATTTAATACTAACTTAATAACTAACCAAGGAAGCACATTTCCTAATATGATGAGTGAAACTGATTACTTTTGATAAGTTCATGAATATTGGGATTAAACTTTGAAAATATATCAACATGAGCATGTTCTCCAGAATTCTTGTAGAATTAATTTCTTTTAATTACTAAGAAGACTTAGTACTTTCCATAGACCCTTTTTAGACCCCTGAATACTTACAAACCCTCCGAGTTGTTGGATAGACCCGAGGGGGTATGTAGACCACTTTGAGAAACCCTGGACTAAGGGAACTGTCAGGCGATCAGGGTGTGTGAGTGTGTTTGTGAATGTGTATGCGCATGTGTGTATGTATGTATGTGTGTGTGTGTGTGTGTGTGTGTGTGTGTGTGTGACTGCTAAAGACCCAATTTCTATTCTGTTCTACACACCGAATAATTCTTTACCGAAATTCACTTGTCATTATTATCTTCTATAATTATCGAATTTTATGCTATGTACGCATTGTAATTGCCTTCAAACAAAAATGTAAATAATAATATATACTTTATCCAACAATGCTTCTAAAAAAAATCCATATATATATATATATATATATATATATATATATATATATATATATATATATATGAAGAAACGGAAGTGAATCCGACGGTATGTAGTATATTAAGAAAAAATGGAAAAAACACAAGTTTAAAACTTACCACTTAACTCATTTAAACCTGTGTTTTTTTCAATTTTTCTTAATATACTATATATATATACATATATATATATATATATATACATATACATACATATATATATTCAAATATACAAATACACACACATATATATATATTATATATATATATATATATATATATATATATATAATATGGCTTTATAAGGTTCCTAGTTCGATACCGGCCCTCGCCAACTCAGCGTATGAGTAGCACAGAGAACTGTGCGGTTAAGTTAAGGAGCTGATGGTAGGTGTGGCGCTCCACCTCAGACGCTAAAATAATCTCCTTGGTCTAGCGCTAGTGAAAAGGGGATAGACTCCCTCGCTGCATGGCTGATACCGACATTAGGCCGCCCCGACGACGACGACGACTTACTTTATATATATATATATATATATATATATATATATATATATATATATATCAAAACTAATAAGTGACACATCGTCACTACTTCACTTCAAATCCAGGTGTTCCGTTCAATTGTAGAAAAAAAAGGCGCTCAAATTTGGACAGACGGTCAACTGCAAGTAAATTTCGCTCCAGTGGCCAATAATTAAGCTGGCGAGGAACGGGCAGCAGGATGGGAGACGGGCGATGGTTCGGTGGGTGGTGGGTGGGGTGGAGCTTCGTTAATGCAGATTTTGATGAAGGGAATGAGAAAGCTAGTCAGTGCACTTTTCAAAAGCCTCAAGCGTTCTTTATATTTTTTAAAGTACCTCCATATATTCCATCTCGATTTCTTGGTGGGTTAATAATAACGCAACAAACATTACTCGAAATTATCTGGACATTTTGTTTTTTCGAAGAACAAAAATTGAAAATTTAAATCTCTTTCTCTCTCTATATATATATATATATCTTATTATAATGGAGATTGTGTGTTTTTCTGTCTGTAGCCGAAACTATATTACTACTCAAGTCACAATTCCCTTAGTTATTTTACATCACATTCTCCATGATTCTATTTCTATTTAAACCTCAATTAATAATAAAATGTTTACATTGTTAATACTGTTGGCCTTACCTAAATACTAATAAAATGCAATTATATTTATATATACAACAAAATACCAGTTTTCAGTGTAAACGTAAGGCTAATTTGCATATTGATATTAAAAAAAACTGATTTAATAAAAATGTGATTCGTATTATTGATTTCTAATTGTTTGGTTTTATCTTAATGAATATAGTAAAAATCTCTTCAATAAATCTAAAAGAAATTCATTAACAAGAAAAATAACTGTAATTTTATTCTTTACTTCCTATTTTAACTAAATAGTTAAATTAGAAAATTTAGCAATGAAAAACGGAAGTGATGAAAGAGTAAGTTTTGGTTGTTCTATTTTTTATTATACCCCTCTGTTTCAAATCTTTTTATCTAAATTCTTAATTAGTTTCATTAGCCTTTCTGATTTAATCTAATGTTTTATTACATTTAAAACTTAAATACTTGCACCCGGAGGGTGCATATATTTGCTAGTATATATAATATACCAAGCGTGTTGGTAAATCCTTGCGGTGAGAAAAAACCCAGCAAATAGTTTGATTGTAAAAATATACTACCAAACATCAACCAGGGAGAAGAAAATTTTTGAAAAAAAAGAAAGGACCAATATATTCGTACCAACAAAAAATAATCTATTGGTACAGTATTTGGCCAAAAGAAAAAACAATTTATATGTATATATATGTATATAAGATATATATATATTGAAATTTAAAAGAACAAAATTGCATTTTAATATGTACAAATGGTTCACCACCACCACCTCCCTCTCTCTCTCTCTCTCTCTCTCTCTCTCTCTCTCTCTCTCTCTCTCTCTCTCTCTCTCTCACACACACACACACACACACACACACACGCTCACTCAATATACATATTTATATAGGGCCGGTTTAGTTCAGTCGGTAGAGCGTCCACCTAGGAAGCACTAGGTTCCTGGTTCATACCGGCTTACATCAACTCGCGTATGAATAGCACAGGGATCTGTGCGGTAAAGTGAGGAACTGATGGTAGGCGTGGCGCACTTGTCTAGCACTTGGGAAAAGGAGAAAGACGCCCTTGCTGTCTGGCTGATACCGAAATTAGACCACACACACACACACACATATATATATATATGAAAAATAGATGGAAATTAATCCGACAGTATGAAATTTAACATTTTTGAAAAAACAAATGATTTTATGTAATTGCTGACAGAAATCTGTTTCGACCTAATCGATAAATTGGTCATCTTCACGAGCAACATAGGGAAAAAGAAAAATATCCGTTAGAAGACTGTTTATAACGAACGGATATTTTTCTTTTTCCCTATGTTGCTCGTGAAGATGACCAATTTATCGATTAGGTCGAAACAGATTTCTGTCAGCAATTACATAACATCATTTGTTTTTTCAAAAATGTTAAATTTCATATATATATATATGTGTGTGTGTATGTATTTATAAAAATAAAAGGTGGCTTACCGGTGAATATGGGCACGATCGCTGGAAGGTGCAAAATTTAGGGGTTAAGTCAGCGATATAACAAATACAACAAATGAACACACGTGTGATCGACTGCAATTAATCGGTACCTCGATTAATTCAGTGGATTTAACCCTGAAGATCCTTATGGTGAAACTCGATGAGGTTTCTATTGTATCCATTTTATAATATATATAGAGAGAGAGGGGGAGAGAAGTGGGGATAGGGAGAGAGAAGTGGGGAGAGGGAGAGAGAGAAGTGGGGGGAAAGAGAGGAGAGAGTGGAGAGAAAGGGGAGATAAAAACAGCCCTTCATTAAGTTTTTCTAGAAAAAGTCGCCCAATGCCAGGATTTGTGAGTATAGAGGGTGCTACACTTACACAATTCCATTTTTCCCCAAAAAACTAATAATCAAAATTATCTAGACTGCTTAACAAAGGTAAACTTATTTGTACCGCATCTCGTCTAGACAGTTTGCCATATATAACCCGTTTATCAAAGGATTACCAAGAAATGCTAAAATGTTCCAGGCCAACCGAGAAGTCAATCACTTGGAGTCATAAAATGCCGTTTAGCTCAGTTAGGTGTGGCGCTCCACCTCAAACAGAAAATCAATATATATTACTTTTATTGATACCATGTTACTATCACAGCGAAATTTCTATTCAGTCTGTATTGATAACCTGATCGTTCAATACATATTATATATATATATATGTGTGTGTGTGTGTGTGTGTGTGTGTGTGTGTGTGTGTGTGTGAAGAAAAGGAAGTGAATCCGACGGTATGTAGTATATTAGGAAAAATTGAAAAAACACAGGTTTAAATAAGTTGAGTGGTAAGTTTATTGGCCGACGCTGCAGTGTTTCGATCTATTAATTAGATCATCTTCAGGGCATTTGTTGGTATATGGAAGGTGATAATAAAAAAAAGAACGTTGGAAAAAAAAGTGGACGGTTTGAAATATGACGTCAAATATTCTCTTTTGCGGTGTGAGTATGAGAGTGTGTAAGTGTATGTATCGAAAAAAGCATTGTGCATTTTTTATGTATTTATGAATGTGTGGTTGCGCGTGTGTGTATAAATCTTTTGCGATAAACGGAATCGGAATTCATATATATATATATATATATATATATATATATATATACAGGGTGGCCAAGAAGTCACTGAGGGGTTGCCAAATGTTGCCATTTTACCATTAATAATTATTTTTTCTTTCTATTTCAGATATTGTATAGAAAATACATTGGAAATTAATCATGAATAAGTATAGCGTCGAAGAACGTACCCAAATTGTTAAATTGTTTTATCAAAATCAGGGGTCAATTATTATATTTCACGTTCCCCAGACTTGACTAGCCCTGACTTTTTCTTGTAGGTGTATCTCAAAGAAAAGGTTTACATCAACAAATCTCAAACTCTACAAGAATTGAAGGAGAACATCAGGAATCGTCATCGAGTGATCCTGCAATCCGTCATGGATAATCTTTTGGAAAGGTCACGAATTTGTGAAGCTGAAAATGGAAACCATTTAAAAGATGTTATTTTTCATAAATAAATTCTCTTTCATTTTTTTTTTTGGAGGCGGGGTGCAAACAAATCACCATTGTCATCGTCATATTATGTTCCCTAAGGTACCTTCAAAAATAAAGAATCTATTCAAGTTCAAAATCCCTCAGTGACTTCTTGGCCACCCTGTATATATATATATATATATATATATATATATATATATATATATTATATATATATATATATATATATATATATTAAGAAATTTGAAAGTGTTCCAAAAATGAGATGAATTTGATTACTTGATAAATAAATTCATCTCATTTTTGGAACACTTGTTTTTTCAAATTTCTTAATATTGTCGGATTTATTTCCATATTTACTCCCATATATATATATATATTGGAGGATATGTGCTTAATTGAAGTCATACGTAATTTTGAAAATTAATTAGTTAATAATTAATGAATTTAGGCGGGTATATATGTTCAAATGTAAGGCTAAACAAATCGAGAAAATGTCAATCCCTGAATGTACATTTCGACCTATTAGGTCTCATCAGCAAGGTTATAGACATTGGAGACTGCTCCGTGTGTGACTCGGAACCTCGACTGCCAAGCAGACAGGCAGAGACTCTGAATATATATAATATATATATATATATATATATATATATATATATATATATATATCAGTCTCCCACGTCTATAACCTTGCTGATGCGACCTAATAGGTCGAAATGTACATTCAGGGATTGACATTTTCTCGATTTGTTTAGCCTTACATTTGAACATATATGCCCGCCTAAATTCATTAATTATTAACTAATTAATTTTCAAAATTAGGTATGACTTCAATTAAGCACATATCCTCCAAAAATTGTCGGCTAAAAGCCATATCAATTAAACACAATGTTTATTTACGTACTTTCATATATATATATATATATATATATATATATATATATATATATATATATATATATGGTCTAGCGTTAGTGAAAAGGGTATAAACTCGCTGTATGGGTACCGACATTAGGCTGCCCCGCACACTTTACTTATTATTATTATTATTATTATTATTATTATTATTAGAAAATTTTGATAAAAAGAAAAAAAGAAGTATTCATTAAATAGTGATTTTTAACTGCCCTAAAATGAGCAATTAGATACGAATTCACTTATTTCCGAAACCGTCACGAGAAAATCCCGATGGAAAACGGAAAGGGGTCAGATTGGTTACAAAAGGAAAGAGAGTTTGGATGGGCACAAGATGATGGATAGTCAACTCATTAAAAAGTGCCTAAAATGACAGGGAAAATAATTCCCCTCACCCCCCACCCAAAAAAAAAAAAGATGAGGATGGGATGAAGGTCACAACACGAGAATAAAAATACGCCCATGGCTTGCTCTTAAACAGGTTTGGCTTAGGTATTAACAGAGCAACCCACCCTAAAAAAAGGTTCAGATCCATGGAGTAACCCCCCCCTCTCTCTCTCTCTCTCTCTCTCTCTCTCTCTCTCTCTCTCTCTCTCTTAGGTATTAGCAGAGCACCCCTCCTAAAAAAGGTTCAGATCCTTGGACTCTCTCTCTCTCTCTCTCTCTCTCTCTCTCTCTCTCTCTCTCTCACACACACACACACACACACACACACACACACACACACACACACAACTTGTGGATGAAGCCAATTCCGAACATTGCTGAAATTAAATAAAGTTCTTAACGAGTGATCATTTTTATTGAAGAAACCAGAAAAAGAGTTCTTTTATATCAGGAATCACAGAAAGTGACGTAAAATCTATATTAGTATTAAGAACATAAAAACTAAGAAGAGACATTGAACATCATATAAAATCATTTCTGGTTATTTTACTCAGTCTAGGATCAACTTATTTCGCTTTTATGGCCTTCCTTTACCCATATGTAAAATATGTAGGAAGCGCCTAGTATAATGGACTCGTCGCTCCGAGTTCAAATCCTGGACGTGGTAATTGCATTTCACTTAGCGCAAATACCCTTGGGAAAGGTATGAATCCTACTCTCCCTCCAGCTATGGGTAAAATAGCAGGGCAGACAGCTCTTTAGCCTTGGTTAGGCAACCGGTCTAGGAGAAGGAAAACTCTGAATTCAAACCTGTTGAACTCCGCTCAAGAAATTGACCTTGTGTCATATCCTGTTCGTGCGGAGGGGTTGGTAAATATATATATGTTTTTACCCAACCCATCCGCACGACCAGGAAGCGACACAATGTCAATTTTTTAGTGGAATTTCGCAGGTTTGAATTCATATTTTTTACTTCTGCTAGACTGGTTACCATACCAAAGTTTTTGTTTAGTTTATTTTCTCTAATGGCATATCAACCTTCGTGGATTATTTAATTCTAAATCCATTCTTATAGAATAACAGTAGTGGTACTATTTAATACATAGCTGGGGGGGGGGAGTTCATACCTTTCCGAAGGTTATTAACCCGAAAGTAAACGTAATAGTACGACGGGAGTTCGAACTTGCTTACTACGATGTCATAGTCCAGTATGTTACCCACTATACCACGGGGACCCCCTATATCAAGGTTAAAGATCCTAGTATTCCTTACTATTTACCAATAGTTTGAGGGAGAATAATTAGATTCATGCCTTTCCAAAGGGAATTAGCACTTTGTAAAATGCAAACAGCCTCGTTCACGATTTGAACTCGGGTCGCTGTGTCCATTTCCTACGACGATAACCGTTACACAGCGAGCACTACATTAACCCTTTATTTGTCCCTTTGAAAGACCCAGGTGTACTCGTAGCGCCATCATTATTAAAGCTCTCAATAAAGAATAAAATCATACTCAATGACTTATGAATCGGACAATCTGATCACCCCTCCCCCTTACACCCTTTCACTTACAGATTTCGTTTAACGTATGTATTTACCCAACCCCTCTGCTATAGACACTGGAATATTATCTTAAAAATTGGAACAAATCTTTATTCAAGAATTTAAAATTTACAAGTTCAGGTTGGTTGGTTTGTTGGTTGGATTTTATGGCATGTCAACCCTTGTTGGGTTATTTTATGCAGAAGAAATTTTGTTTTATTCATTCTTGGTTGGTTGGTTGGTTGGTTGGTTGGATTTTATGGCATGTCAACCCTTGTTGGGTTATTTTATGCAGAAGAAATTTTGTTTTATTCATTCTTGGTTGGTTGGTTGGATTTTATGGCATGTCAACCGTTGTTGGGTTATTTTATCCTAAAGACATTTTGTTTTATTCATTCTTATTGCGTATTCAATTTTTTTCCAGACATTTTTTTCACACTCATTTTTTTACCAACTCATTTTTTATCTATTTAACCCATAGATGGGACCCTAACAATTACTATCACTCTGGGTGAACCTGGGAGTAATGGCAATGAAGGTGTACTCCGCACTCTCCAAAATTGGAACCTCACCACTAAACCCAAGTTCAAGGTACTTACTTTTTCTTATTTGCATTTTCATCTGTGTGTCCTTGTTTTCCCAAAAAGTTTTCCAATACTTTCATCAGATCTTCTTTTATATATTCACAATAAACTTCTTCTCCATGCATTATATATGCAAAAATTCACCTGAAATAAACAACAAATGTTAAAATGACATTTCAAAACCGAGCACTTCAATCGGCCATTATTTTTGTAACAACCTAATAGCATGATTTATTTACAGTTTTAAGGTAACTAAAAGTTTAATCAAATTTGTGAGCTATCTACACAAGTTACCCTCTCTATATCCTGAATATCCTGGTACGATTATATGCAAGCTCTAGGGGTAGAGATCATTTCGTGGTCATCCTGATCCTAAATTGGCCCACAATATGCATTCTTATCAACAATATATTTATGTAACTTAGGGCCGGTTTATCTCAGTCGGTAGAGCATCAGACTAAGAACCACAAGGTTCAGGGTTACTTACCAGCCCCCACTAACTCAGCGTATGTGTAGCACAGGGATCTGTGTGATAAAGTGAGGAGCTGATGGTACGTATGGTGCTCCGCCTTAGAACCAAAACAATTTCCCTGGTCTAGCGCTAGTGAAAAGGGGATATACTCCCTCGCTGTCTGGCTGATACCGACTTTAGGTCACCTCGACGACTTTATTTATTACCATTGTTGTGGACCTACCTGGCCCTGTGTCTAGTTGTTTCGACCACTGGACCGGTAAGATATTTAATATCAGCGTAATCCCATGGGATCACCCCCTTAAGCATCACATACCCTCTCATCTAAAAGGGGCAGGGCTGGGCTTATTGACCAGTGCCTGAGGTGCCTCAAAAGAAGAATGTCGACAGGATTCACGCAATTTTTAAACACTAGCCACGTAAGAGCTTCGGTTTGTGCGTTGTTCACCACTATAATGATCCTTGTTTGGTTTGTATGGTTTGTTTTGTTTTACGGCATATCAACCTCAGTGGGTCATTTAATGCCGATAAAGTTTTGAAATAAATCAATTCTTAATGGATATTACAATTTTTTTATAAATACATTTTTCTATTTAACACATGGATGGGACCCTAACAGGTACTACACTCCGAGTCAGAGTGGACCAGGGAGCAATGGTGATGAATGGGGTGCTCCACATTCCCCAAACCTCCAAAACTGGAACCTCACCATCAGATAGAGTTTAACGTCATTCCCAGGACATGTAGACCCGCAGACACCGCCTTCTAGCACCCATATGATAAAAAAAATGATCCTTGTGTTCAACCGACATGGTCGAATGTCAGTAAATACTTATTGCTGTGGAAATTCAATTATTCTCAGAACTAAATTCGTTTGTTTCACCCTCCGTTTCTTTATAATTAAGAATGGCTTATAACACCTTGTGGGAATGCATAGTTGTCATGGTATCAAAAGTCTATTATCTATTGATAAAGAAATGCCTAATTTGGAATCCTGCTTCAACTACATAGAAGCTGTCATGTTGCCCGGTCTGATTCAATAGTGAATCTCCATCAATAGACAAAGTTGGTATTATCAGATTTGATTGGTCTGTCTGAAAAAAGGGGGTTAACAACTCTTCGTTTATATATATATATATATATATATATATATATATATATATATATATATATATATATAGAGAGAGAGAGAGAGAGAGAGAGAGAGAGATTTAAAAATTTGTTTTGGGATGAAACAAAGAAATCACAGTGCTCAACCACAATTTTGTAGGAGCTTTATTTATTTGTTGAATTTTTTAAATATAAAAGTATTTCATAAGCAACTACCCAGGTTTCAGGTTATTTTACCATCGTCAGACTGCTAAATCTCCTGGTGTTTATTTGAAGACATTTTGTGCTGTTATCTATCTGTTATGTTAAATAACAGCACAAAATCTCTTTAAAAAAACACCAGGAGATTTAGCAGCCTGACGATGGTGAAATAACCTGAAACCTGGGTAGTTGCTTATGAAATACTTTTATATTTAAAAAATTCAACAAATACACATATATATATATATATTAAATTTGTGTTCTTTCTTGTAATCAAGTATCTGAGTCTATGTCTGATTGTTATGGTATAGCCATCTATACATATATAAAGGGCATTTCTGTGTATCTGTATGTACGGAGGAAACTTCGAAAATAAAACAATTAACGACGATTTAAATATAAATACACATTAAATATCACCAGGGCTTGGTTTCTGAGCAAAAATGATACAGATTTGATTTATATTCGTGAAGATAATTTTTTAAAATAAAGTTGAAAGGATAGCAGCATAGATTTTGTTTTTCATTTAATATTTTAGATAGTAGACATTAACATTTCTTTTAAGAGTAGCTGGATCAATGCAAGGTCTTTTTTTTACATAGGGATTTAAATGGGGCATCCCACAAGGATTCAACTCACGATTCAGTAATAATGGATCTGCGAGACTAACTTTAAAAATCCCCCTCTACCCACTTCTAGTTCTATTATATATTGATAAAGAAATCACAAAATAAGTTGCTAATTTCGACAGAAGCTGCCATTTTGTTCGGGACGATCTATTAGCGTGTACCCCTCTACGGCCAATTGTAAATAAACGCACTTTTTGTTTGTTTGTTTGTTTGTCTGTCGGGTTTAGCCAGTTTGTCTGGAAAGAGTTGAAAATTGGCTTTCATTCCCAGAATGCCTTAAATGATTTCCGCTGTAATTGAATATTTTGGACCATATGACCTTTAGGCACCCCTTTTTGATATCGATTCAGAAGGACATGTTTTTCATTTACACCGTTAATATCCGGTTGTTTGTTAGGGGTTAGGGTTAGAGGTTAGGGTTAGTGGTTAGTTTTATAATTTTTTTTAAATCTAAAAATCGTCTGTTAACAAATAAACGGATATTGACGGTGTAAATGAAAAACATGTCCTTATGAATCGAGATCAAAAAGGTGTGCCTAAAGGTCATATGGTCCAATATTTTGATATATATATATATATATATATATATATATATATATATATGTGTGTGTGTGGCATATCGATTATCCTTGTGGAAAATGGGCTTTGTAATCAGAGTTTAAATCCTGGACGAGGCTGTTAGCGTTTTACTTCGCGCTAATGTAATCGGGGAAAATAGTAGGGCAGACGTGGTTCTTTTACCTTGGTACGGCAACCAGTTCAGGAAAAGGAAACTCTGAATTCCAACCAGCTGTACTCCGATGAGTTAGGGGAAATTATATTAATCTGTTTTGGCGACTTACTTTGATAATATTATTTCTGTTAGGGGAGAGTTATCTCCCCTAACGAACGTTTGACTCTTCACTGAAAAAAGTATAGTAACAGACAACAATATGGCTTCTCGGTGAATACACAACTTGTTGGCAATTAATTGTTTATCCAACTCATCCTTCTGTATCTTGGTCGATGAGAAAATAAAAACGAATATTGTATTTTAAAAACATATTTAACTGTTTTGTTATATTTTGTTATTCCTAACATCTTGTGATATTATGGTGGTTTGTATAGGGTTGTTTGATATATTCGTTGTGAGGTCACCAATTTGATGTTAAAATGAAATATTATTCAAACATAAAAAGACACCATAAAACATTCAATTATTGTAGGCACATGGCATAAATAACAAGACTCAATATTAAAACAACCAAATTGTATTGAGAAAAGGTTTACAAAAAGGTAATGCAGAATACCGAGTAAAGTTCTTTCATCAGTCTTTTGTACAAAAATGTAATTTTTGTAAAGTTCATTATAACATGTAAGAAAAAGATGTTATAAGTTTTTGAAGTGAGAAAGAAAGAGTAAGAATTCAAAATCACAAAACAGTCAGTCGCAAGTAAATTGCTGATCTTGTTAAGGGCTGATTCGAGAGAGATAGAAAGATATAAATACTCATACCTTCTTATAAGTGAATGTGATTTTATCTTAAGTTAGAGTGATGTGGATTTGGTTAGACGAATAATTTCTTTCTGGTTGGGATCCGAAAAGTTGGTTATTTATACTCTTTGGGTAGGCTCCAAAAGAGGTCTATTTGATAGACTTCTATTTAGGCGCGAACGTCTCTGATTGATTGATTTTATTTCAATTTTCTTTTTTTTTACTAGGATGCGCAGTCCCTTGCGCAAACTATTAATTTTTGTCATTCGACTTTTGTTCGTCGTAGTAAGAACTTCCGGTTCACTATAATCCAACCCATCCTTCTGTATCTTGGTCGGTGAGAAAATAAAAACGAATATTGTATTTTAAAAACATATTTAACTGTTTTGTTATATTTTGTTCCTAACATCTTGTGATATAACAATCTAATTTTACTTTTTACGGCTCTTCTTTTTATTTTAAAGTTCGTTTTATTTTTTTAATACAGTTAATAAAGTAATCAAATCACAAAAAGAAAACTTCACATAATTAATTTTTCGAGATATGCACACTTACCCAGAATCAAAAATAAAAAATAACCATAGCGTAAATATTAAGAATTCTGAGGTAGGAGTTATCGTCCTTGTCTACGAGCCTCTCTATCGAACCAACCAATCACGAACCAGCATACTTTGGCGGCAAAGCCGAAGAGGCAAATTCTTTCACTCTCTTTCTGATTGACCAGCACTGGAGTCAGACGTCAAAATAGAACGTCTATCATATCCAGCGAACTATCAGATGGTCGTAGCTAAGGGGATTCGATAACTAACCCTACCTCAGGATTTCAGCTAAGTGGACAAATTGTAAACATTTGTGCAGATAAACCAAAAAGTCTGCAACCCTATTGTTTTATGTCTGTAATACATGTCTTTTATTCCAATTCTAGTTGTTTGGTTATTCTTAAACTCTTAACCTGTCTGCCACATACGTGGTTATCTTCATATTTTGCAAACTTTGAGAACACTCGTCTTTTGTTTTATATAAACTATGCTAGCGCAACTCTCTAGGACTTTTACAATATAAAAGCTGCTGCAGGGACTAGAACTCTCCTGTGCCTTTAGGGACAGGAAGTAGTAAAGGTAACGTCCCCTGTCAGGTCGAGTGAAGAACCCTCTTTTACGGTTTTGGCACCAACCAGGAAGCCTCGTAGAAACAAGCGCTCTTCTCAGACTTTGTGACTGAAAGAAATTCCCATCAGTGAGGGAGTAATAACCGAAGACTCGACCTAACGCTCCCCTCAACGAGGGAGATATTCTGAACTGTAAGTACTGCCCCTAAGTACTTGTTTTTATTGACTGTTTGTATGTAAATAAAATAGGTTAAAGGTACATGTGCTTTCCCCTTGTCTTTACATTCTAAAAACGTATATTTTGTTCTCTTTAGACTGTAGACAGCCTTTCCTACACTACTGTCATTATTTTCTGTTGGTTTGATGGTTGATGCTGCCTTTGAAAATACAGTGTGATACGAAGTTTTAAACAAGTGAAAATGTTAAAGAATCGGAGGGAATGTCGTTACTTTATAGAAATATCGTACATCACTAATACGCCCGCGTGTCATCGATTGCCAGCGAAAAAGAAAAAGTTTAGTAATACTTATTGCTAATGTAGCACCGTGAAATCGATAAATCGTAAAGCGAGGATATTTTATCTGGAATCTGTCCAAAATGGTTACCAAGTAGTATCTACTTCGCGATGGGTAGGATGTGACCCAAGGTCGCAAGTATGGGGCATACACGGAGGAAAGGAATGAACCGCCTCATTCCCCATGGCTATAGGTTAAAAGATACCACTACTGTTCTTCAAGGGTGGTTTTGGCATTAAATAACCCACCAATGTTGATATGCCATTAAACAAAGAAGCCACCCCAGACAAAGTCTAATCATTTGGTTCAAATTTTTAATTGATGACAATAAGTATTATCTGGGTTATTCGGACTATTGTCCTCATCTTCATTGTTATCTGTACAACGTTTCGGCTGATGTGCCCTCCGGCCTTCTTCATGTATTTCTTGTTGGACTCGGGAACCTTCTTGTCGTAATCGGGAACCTTCTTGTCGTAATCGGGAGTCATCACGGAACTTTGAACCTAACCCTTTATTCAGTCCACGGGGGTATCCTGTTCTCATTCCACTAACCATAGCTGGGGTAGAAGCGTTAAGCTGTGTTAATTATTATTCTATGTTACTGCTGCCCTTGGCCAGGATTGAACCTGCAGTACAGTGATAACTGTCACTTAGAACTGTCTTTACCTAACTCCTATATCCACTAGGCCATGTGTCCAATTGGACAATCCAGTGTGAATTCCGAAACGTTGTACAGATAACAATGAAGATGAGAACAATAGTCCGAATAACGCAGAAAATACTAATCATCAAACCTCATCTCAAACATTCAGAGAAATGATGACAATAAGTTTGTATAATAGACATTGTTTCGAAAAATGAAATAAGTTGTAGGATTTTTTTAGATTTGATTTCGATTAGACAGGTACTTCTGCAGTTGTTTGTTATTCTAATTAGATTAACATTTGTGGGATACTATCTAGGTATAAGACATAAAATGAATCGCCACTTCTATAGAAAATACTTCACCAGCAGTAGAAGGAGCAGCACCAACAGTAACTTCCGGTAAAAAGTAGCCAATGAGCTGACAAAGCAAAAGACATACACGATGTGGATATTCATTCACTCTATCAACAACCAAGGAAAGACTGACATATCTCTCTCGATTGGAGGTTTACTACAGACTGGAATTAACTGTGATTCAAAAATGGCGAGAACTCAACATTTCCAGCCAAACTCGTAAAAGCTAATGAAACATCTACTAAATAAATATTATCGCCTGTGACTTAAAGGCCTTTGACATTGTTTTGTCAGTTTTTTGTTTTGGTTTTGGTTTTTTGGGGTTTTTTTTAATTTAGATGGCCCTTTCTCAAACACCTTGTCAATACCTAAAAGCTTTGGGACTATAAGGATTGGCCCCTATATTTTTACGGCATGTGGAATTGAATAAATTAAAATAATGAAGTTTTCTGAAACAAGTAATTTTACAATTGTATGAGTTAAGTTTAGAATTATGTAAACAAAAGATAATCGAATAAATATTAGTTTAGAAATATTTTAGCAACAATAGAAACAATGGTTTAAATTCCATTGAAAATATGTACGCCATCGGAATGTTACAAAATCATCCAATATTTACGTCATTAGAAAACAGCTGATATTTGAAAATTCCACTATTAAATTTAACCTAATGATCACGTAGATTAAGACAAAAGAAAATTATAAAAAGGCCCATAGAGCTGAAAAACTTCAGTGGGAGCTTACGCTCTTCCCGACTCGACAGAGTTGGAGCTGATGATGCTCCTAGCTCGACAGTGGGAACGGACGCTCTTTCCAACTCGACACAATGGGGAGAAGACGCTGTCCGAAAACATAAAATACGACTCAACAGGTCCGTCTATTTTTTTCGTTTCATATTTTCTCTCTCTCCTACTCAATACGACACAAGTTTCAATCACAGATATTGTTTTGTCAAAACTGCTACAATGTTGACAACCAAATGCACAAATATAAACAATACATGAGTACTTTACAAACACAACTACCTACAGACACATACAGTCTGCAACACCGCTGAAAGAACAATTGAATATACCAATTGTAAATTAATGTATATAAAGTGTGTTTCTTTTATCAATTTTGTCTTCTTTTGTTTTCTATGGAAACTACATTTCCGTAGTCTTATACATTTAAATTGTGGGGACCCATAACTCGGATCTTCAACTACATAAACACCACACAACAACGGTTGTTTAGTTACAACTAAAAAAAAACGTAGAACCTTTTGTAAAAATCCTTTAATATCACTCATTCCAGTTTAAGAAATATTTATCTACAAAACTGTGTATAATTTTTAACATATATAGATAATATTAGATTCATAAGATAATATGAAAAAATCTAATTAAATCTTTGTCTACTACGTAAATCTATATTTTTCAGTAAAAATTATTTTTTGAAATCGTTAAAAGATTGTAAAAAAGACATTGTTTCGAAAAATGTAATAAGTAGAAGGGATTTTTAACATTTGTCTGTTATTCTCGCATTGTAGGGGATCTTGAAATATTACCCGGCATAGAACGTCTAATTCAACTAGTGGTTAATATTCATATGATTACATAAAAGATATTATTTGTAAACATATTTTATGTGGACTTTTATAATAACAATTAGCAGAGCTACCATGTGTTGTCCGGGATTTAAAAAGTTAAAAATAAATCTCTTATTTATATTTATATAGAGATTTTTTTTAATTATTTTTCTATATATTTGTTTTATTATCTTTACTAGTACAAAATTTAAAAAAATACCCTCCGGGCGATGTAAAAATAGATTTTTGAAACATATTGCCTGAGGGGATGGGAGCTGAAAATTCAATGTCAGAGAGTTTGTACCCTAAGTAAATAAAATCATCAAATTCATTAAAGGATTAAAAAATAAAACAATTTGAAATGTAAACTTTAAATATGTATTAAAATAAAACAAACTATAGTAATATAGTTCGTTATATTTATAAATAAAAAGTGCTCAATATCATTGATAGAGCATGTATATCTAAGTGTAACAAAGACACGAACAGGACTTGGTAACTGACAGCTTCTCACCTATGCGATTTTCAATTTATATATTTGAACTATAGATAGGCCCCTAATGAGTACTATCATTCTGGGTCAGAGTAGACCTGAGAGTAATGGCAATGAAAGGGAATACCCCAGAACTAGACCATCGTCATCAGATGTACTTTTGTGTCATACTCAGAACATCCCATTTTTTAGTGGATGGGGTCATACCCACTCCGCAGGTGATAAGATTCAGCATATTCTAAGGTCTGCTGACAGGGCACTTATCAGAATTTAAAAGAGGGGAGGGGTAGAGTTAATACTTAGTAATCAAGGATTACATTGCAGCTTCTAGAGAATAAATATAGAATATGCATTATTTCAATCTATAAATAACTTAACTGTGGATCTGTAATGCCAACACTTCAATTTCCATTAATTCTACTAGTACAAAATAAAAAACACCCTCCGGGCGATGTAAAAATAGATTTTTGAAGTATATTGCCTGAGGGGTGGGAGTAAAAAATTCAATGTCAGTGAGTTTGTACCCTAAGTAAGTAAAATCATCAAATTCATTAAAGGATTAAAAAATAAAACAATTTGAAATGTAAACTTTAAATATGTATTAAAATAAAACAAACTATATATAGATATATAGTACCAGTCATGTATTTATTAAAACTTGTTTTAAAAAACAATGAGGACTGTCTAATGTTGCATGTTCAAATTTTGAGTGTATTTATTCTATGTTATGACGATTTTGGGTAATGTGACGTAAGCAGTGACGTAATTTTTGTTACAGACAAAAACCGGAAGCGAATCTCCATTATTAATAGATTCTTTATATATTCTTGTTTTTTTAAGATGTTTATTTTTAGCATTATCGTGTTTGTACTTTTTTCTTTTATTTGTTTTTTATTTGCTTTTTATTAAGTTTTATCCTTTATTGATTTTTTGAATTTTTAAAATCATTTTAAATTTTTTTAACTCTTTCTTTCTTACATTTCTCTCTCTCTCTCTCTCTCTCTTCTCTCTCTCTCTCTCTCTCTCTCTCTCTCTCTCTCTCTCTCTCTCTCTCTCTCTCTCAGATTTTATTGAACTTCAGTCTTTGCTTGTGTCTAACAATTTTCGTTTATAAAAGAACATGCGCTTAGTCGTTGTACAAACAAATATACAGACATACAGAAATACATACAGAATCTTGCATATATAGAGAGATAGACAGTAACAATTACCGTTTGTAATTTTTTTTGTGTCAATTTTTAATTGACCCCAAAATTTATAAAATGGACATTTTTTAATGAAATAAGGATTAAATTAGATATTTGTCTGTTCGTCGCCCCGTGTCTGCAATCCAAATCTTGACCGCTTACTACCCTATGTAGATGAATACTTCAGCTAAGTTGCTTGCCTCTGATTGCAGTTTCATTTTCCTAGCATTTTTTTTTTACTTACAACACTGGTTGTCCCCGTCCCCTAATATGTAAATTATTCAGCAATTGAAAGGTACAATCTATTTCATTTATCAAAGTGTAATGTGGCATTTAGATAAACTCGTATGACTGAAAACGAAAAAAGAAAAAAAAAGAATCACTTTCCGCGCATGCGCACACTTGATGGTTGCAAACTTCGCCAACGGATAACAGACATTCGCCCCCCCCCCCTCTCTCTCTCTCTCTCTCTCTCTCTCTCTCTCTCTCTCTCTCTCTTTCTAAATATATATATATATCTTTCTCTTTCTCTCTCTTTCTTTTTTACTCATTCTTTCAGGCTCTGTCTGTCTGTCTCTCTTTCTCACTCTTTACCTATATATCTATCTCTTTCTTTTCTTCTCCTTTTCCATTTTTTCATTTCTTCTTACGCTCTCTCTCTCTCTCTCTCTCTCTCTCTCTCTCTCTCTCTCTCTCTCTCTCTCTCTCTCTAAATATGTATATATCTTTCTCTTTCTCTTTTTCTCTTTCTTTTTTACTCATTCTCTCAGGCTCTGTCTGTCTCTCTCTCTCCTCTTTACCTATAATCTATCTCTTTCTTTTCTCTCCTTTTCCATTTTCTATCTTCTTACACGCTCTCTCTCTCTCTCTCTCTCTCTCTCTCTCTCTCTCTCTCTCTAAATATATATATATCTTTATCTTTCTCTTTTTCACTCATTCTCTCAAGCTCTGTCTGTTTGTCTGTCTGTCTGTCTGTCTGTCTGTCTCTCTCTCTCTCTCTCTCTCTCTCTCTCCCTCTTTACCTATATATCTATCTCTTTCTTTTCCTCTCCTTTTCCATTTTTCTATCTTCTTACACGCTCTATCTCTCTCCCCACCTCTCTCTCTCTCTCTCTCTCACTCACTATCTATCTATCTATATATATCTCTCCTTTCTTTTCTGTCCCCATCTCTCTCTCTCTCTCTCTCTCTCTCTCTCTCTCTCTCTCTCTCCTTGGTCCTTGACAAAAATATTCATATGTGCATTACAAGCCTTCCAAACATCCCCAGCCAGCATCATTGAAGTAGAAATAATTAGAAGTGTGTTATTCGCCGTCTGAGGCAAGATGCGATGGCAGGGGAGGTGCACTTGGAGTAGAAGAGGCCACCACCCCAATTAACCGGCAGAATTACAGCTGAGATTTATTCAGCCTATTGCCATTCCTTGTGTAGTTCTGTCTGTCTGTCAGTCTACCTAGCCCCCCCCCCTTCTATACCTCTTCTTCTTCTTCTTCTTCTTTACAGGATTTTCGTTCTTTGATCCCTGTCAAAGAACAATTCGGTGTGTTCCTTTAGTTGTACAGGTGCATTTAGGTGATTCCACCTGCTTTGCCCGCAAACTGAGTGGATGATGTACGCCGGGCGTAGTCGTCATCGTCCCAGGGATTTTTCCTCGGCGTAAATCAAGCGTGAAACAGTTTGCTTCCAGGCTTTGATATTTCTTCTTTTATTTATTTTTTTTTTTTTTAAATCTTTCTTTCCGAATGTGTCCTTCTCTCTCCAAGAAAGACTTTCCCTCCAAGAATATAAAAAAAAATAAAAAAATAAAAAAGGAAAAAAAAGAAGAAAATCAGAAGAATTTACAAGTGTTGTCTGATGTTCTCAAATGAAGAATTGTCTTTACTCCATTTATTACGCCCTGTCTGCGGGGCTTACAATACGCTGTGTCCCCTGCAGAGGGGTAAGACCCCTTCCCCACTAGGAATATCCTGGGTATGACACTAAACTGCATCTAATTGCGAGATTCCAATTCTAGGGATCTGGTGAGTGTGGACTACATCTTCATTGCCATTCCTCCCAGGTCCACTCTGACCCGGAGTGGTAGTACCTGTTAGGGTCCCATCTATGAGTCAAATAGATATGTTTAAGATATGAATATTTGATATCGTTACGAAAATAATTATTTACTTTTTCATAATAAAGACGACGGGGAAACTTTTACTTTTCACAATTGTTAAACAGTTACTTACTTTTTCGAAGTCTCGGACAAAGTCTAACTTGTTTTGTTAGTGAGTGTTGTCCACTGTATTTTTTTTTTTTTTTCGTTGTCGATTAATTCTTGGACGGACGTTGGTTCAACTTGTGATTTGTTCGAAATCCTTCGTCGCCACTGATATATCCGGGTTAAGGGATATATTCTGAAGTTTTTATTTATTTTATTTATATATTATCGCAGTAGTAATCCGTCAATCGTGGTGTCGTCTAGCGAGTAAAGTTAGCTTGTAAGGCATAAGGTCGTCGGCTATCGAGTAAGTGTAGGTCCAACACAGGGTCGACTATTATATATGACACTGTCCAATCAGTGCAAAAAAAAAAAAGAAAAAACACTTAAAACAACTAAACAAAAAAATGTAAACATGAACGTATAATGAACGCGATTCCCTAACCTCTAAGCATAAAATAATCCAAGACGGGTTGATATGCTGTTAAAATCAATCCATCCGTTCATCATTTACTCTGACGAGTAAATCAACAATCAAAAATCATTCACCCTAACGTATTCCATCAGTCACACTTAGTACGCCTACAGTTGGTAAATAAAAATAAAAAATAAAACTTGGGAACTCTCTTTTTGAATTTGGGAACCCTCATGTATCCCAAGTTCGACGCGAAGGCCGGAGTTTGAGTTTTGTTTAACGGCATATCAACCTCTGTGGGTCATATAAGACCGAAAGACATATCAGCCGAAATGCCGTGTATATAACAGAAAAGATGAGGACAATAGTAAAAAAAATCCAAATAATCCAAAGTATCAAGCCTCATCTAAAAATATTCAAACAAAAAAATGAAATTTCGCTATGATTCACGTGACCACCGCAATTATAGAATTTCAAAATCCGAAGTCAGTTCAGGTGGATCGACGAGTTCGTTAAAGCAAAAATTCGTTATAGCGAGGGTAGCGAGTAAACCTTAACTGTGATACAATTACATGGCGAGCTTGTTTGATGAAGAGCTCATCTGTGTGTTCACCCTGTCGGTGGGGGGCATGATCACCAATAGCATCACTATTCTGTTCTTCTAAGGATGATGTTGGCATCAAATGACCCACAAAGGTTGATATGCCATTAAACAAAGAAACTGGAACCAGAGATTAGGAGGCTAATCTCACAAGTGATTGCTAAGGAGTTCTATCCTATTTTTTAGTGCTCTATTATTATGGCTTTGTGTCAGACTTTTATGAATTTTATTTTCATCTAGAGTGGTACCTTGACTTACGTGTTTAATTTGTTACACTAGTGACTCAATTTCCTCGTATATCAAATCAATTTTCCCCATTAAAGTAAACTGAAATGCCATTAATCTGTTCCAACCACCCACCAAAAAAAAAAAAAAAAAAAAAAAAAAAAAAAAAGAGCCCCCTAATTTTTTTTTTTTTTTTTTAGAAAGAAAAATAGCACTGTATAACCTGTTAAAACTCCACTTAAACAATTGACCTTGTGTCACATCCTGCTCATGTGAGGGTAAAACATATTTATATATTATTATTTATATTTTTTTTTGAAGGCAATTACAATGCGTATATCGCATAAAATTCGATAATTATAGTAAATAAACATGATAAGTGAATTTCGGCAAAGGATCGTTCGGTCTGTAGAACATCGTACAGACTGTTTCAACTTTATTAAGTCTCATCAGCGATGTATACTAACAATTTCCCTCCGACAGAAATTGAAACTGGGACCTCAATAGACATAGTCAGAAACCGTACTGTCTCGGCCACAGTACAGACCGAACAATCCCTGCGAAATTAACCTTAATGATACTTATACGCCTCTACCCTAATAGGTACGGGGATGTTGTGTGAATAATAACAAACAAGGCCTTAAGCTCTTCAGCGAAGGGAAATAAGATTTTTTTAAATGTTTGTTTTTTAGAAGCATTGTTGAATATATTATTATTTATATTTTTTTTTGCTTGAAGGCAATTACAATGCTTATATCACATAAAATTCTATAATTATAGTAAATAAACATGACAAGTGAATTAAGTGAATATGTATTTATATATAGATTATTTATTTCACTCTTTGCTTGCAGTATTTATTTGAAATGATTGATTTTAATGGTATATCAACTTGTCTTGGGTTATTTTATGCCTAGAGGTTTGGGGATTACATATCTCTTATTATAATGGAGATTGTGGGTTTGTCTGTCTGTAACCGAAACTATATTACTATACAAGTCACAATTCCCTTTGTTATTTACATCACATTCTTCATGATTTTATTTCTATTTAAACCTTAATTATTAATAAAATTGTTTTACATCATCAAGACTGTTGACCATATCTACATAGTATTTACCGCGTACCCACTTGTACGGGTCAGGCACAAAGTCCCTATTAACGTGGGACCACCCACAAGCGAAGCTCATGGAGTGGCAGGTGAAAAAATTGCGTTGATCCGTCGGCATTCCCCCTCAAGGGGCGCCTCAGGCACTGGGCAATAAACCCAGCCCTGCCCCTTTAAATCGAGGGGCAGGTGTTGCCTGGGGGATGGCCCCCTGGGATCGACGCCGTTAATTATATCAATGGTCCAGAGGCCGAAGCCACTGTTGACCATATCTACATACTAATAACATGCAATTGTATTTATATATATAACAAAATAGCAAATTACAGTGTGAATGGGAAGGCTAATTTGCATATTGATCTTAAAAATGTGATTTTAATAAATATATGATTAGTATTATTGATTTCTAATTGTTTAGTTTTATTTTATTGAATATGAGCAAAATTCTTGGGGATAAATCTTTAAAAAAATCCATTAACAAGAAGAAAAAACTGTAATTTTATTCTTTACTTCCTATTTTAACTAAATAGTTAAATTAGGAAAATTTACCAATGAAAGACGGGAGTAATGGAAAATGATGGAAGAGTTAGTTTCAAGGTTGTTCTGTTTTTCAATCATGCCGCCTCTGTTCCAAATATTTTTATCTGCATTTTTATTCAGTTTCATTAGCCTTTCTAATGTAATATGATATTCTATTATATTAAAACTTAAATACTTGCACCCAGAGGGTGCATATATTTGCTAGTGCTATTAATGCACCGAGTTAAAGGGAACTGGCATCAAACCCAATCTTACTTTTCTTTCATATTTAACCTTTTCTTTTTAATGGAATGATCTATTATTGTTGCATTACACTCTCATTTCGGGAATGGAGAGATGACGTGTCAATGTTTGTTACATTCTGGTTCTTCGAATGGAGTGATGATGTGTTGATAGTAATATAATTAGTTGTATACTTATCTCTGGACCGGTGCTACATTTTGAGAGGCTAGAATCCTGGTTGCTGAGCTGCTGTTCAGTTGACTGATAATTCTATAATGTTTGGAGTCTGGAAACCAAGTCTGGGGTGCTGAGAGACATCTTGCCTTGTGCCATGTAGAGGTTTTAGTAATAACACACGGCCACTTCTTTTTCTCATTAAAATTTTATTTCCCCCTAATCACACCAGCTGAGAGCACATCTAGTCCTTTCAACTCTAATTCCAAACTCAATTCACACTTTCACTCCCTCTCCCACGTCTTATCAGTCATCCAATCAAAACAAAGCTATGTGGCAATGGTGATTCATCTTTAAACTTTTCCATTCTCATCTAACACATTTTTGCTGCACGAGCAGGATGTGACACACAGTCAATTTTCTTGAGCAGAGTTTAACAGATTTGAATTCAGAGTTTTCCTTCTCCTAGACCGGTTACCTAGCCATGGTTAAAGAGCCCAGTCTGTCCTATTATTTACCCATAGCTGGAGGGAGAGTAGGATTCATATCTTTCCCAAGGGTATTAGTGCTAAGTGAAATGCAATTACCACGTCCAGGATTTGAACTCGGGGCGACGAGTCCATTTCCCATGACTTTAACCATTACACCACGCGCTTCCTTAATTTACATATAAGGTTACACTCATGGCTCTACCCCATCACGTTACATTATCAATCTGAGATGGTAACAGGTTGTGACACACACATACAATTTGGCCTGTCATTGCAAACAAGCCTATTACTATATAGATTATTTTTTCATTACTTGTTTTACTGTCCTTTAATATTGTCAACTTTTATAGCACTTAAACTCTTTTATAACTAGAGCAAACAGCATTAAACCAAAAAGTAGACACTTATAACAAGACTTGAATGTGTATGCCATATGGAAGGAACCCATCTTTCTTGGAGGATGCCTTAACTATTTAAGCTACAGAAGTTTCAGTGATTATGTAAACCACAAAACTCATCATTGTGCCCCACCCCCACCTGTCAATCAGATTCCTTTGGAAATCAAAGAATTTATCAACCCAGGGTGTTGGGATAAAAATTTAACAATAATAAAATGGAGCAAAGCTGGTAATAATAATAATAATAATGTTGCAAATGTTTCATCGAAAAATCTTTAAGATTAAAATTAGGTTTAATAAAACAGCAGATAAAATTACCGAAATGTGTCGATTATTGATTCAAAATACATTTATAAATAAAAATATTTTTTCACTTAATAAATTTAAAATTTCAGGTCTTTGTCTTATGAATTTCAACACCTGCAACTTTCTTGAAGCGAAAAACAAAATGAATTGCAAAAGAGAAAGAAAGAATTATTTTTCTCACTTTCCTTTATTTTTTTCACCAAGATATTTTTTTCTTTTTCTTTAAGAAAAATTTCTCTCTTCAAATCTTCATTATGATCATTTCAGTTAAATGTATTAAAATAGAACATGAGAGATTCTATCTTTAATACAGATGTCAATTTCTTGGAGTCTAACCAAAATTTGAGTAGATTGGTTTATTGTTATAATAATTATAAGATTTATTGTTATAAGATTTACTGTTATAATAAGTATATTGATTATATATTATATTTTATATAGTTATTTTATTATATATTTTATATTATTGATTATATATAATAATTATAATATATTTATTTTATTGTTATAATAATGATATTAAAATAATAAATTTAAATTAATTTAAAATATACAATTAAAATATAAATTTAATTAAAATATACAATTAAATATAAATTAAATTAAAATATAAATTAAATTAAATTAAATTTAAAATAAATAATTAAATCAATTAAAATATAAATTAAATTTAAATAATTTAAATATATATTTTATTTATTATTATTATATATATTTTATATTATTGATTATATTATAATATTATAAGATTTATCGTTATAATAATTATAATATATTTTATCTATTGTTATAATAATGATATTAAAAAAACTAGCAAAATAAAAAAAACACCCTCCAAGCGATGCAAAAATAGATTTTTGAAACATATTGCCTGAGGGGTGGGAGTAAAAAATTCAATGTCAGCGAGTTTGTACCCTAAGTAAGTAAAATCAAAATTCATTAAAATGATTAAAAAATAAAAGAATTTGAAATGTAAACTTTAAATATGTATTAAAATAAAACAAACTATATATAAATATATAATACCAGTCATGTATTTATTAAAACTTGTTTTAAAAAAAATGAGGACTGTCTAATGTTGCATGTTCAAATTTTCAGTGTATTAATTCTATGTTATGACGATTTTAGGTAATGTGATTACAATCTTTGTCTTTGGCCCATCCGCCATAACATTCAACCTGACAAATTAAGTCAGACTAAATTAAAAATCTCCTTGACTTGACTTGGAATTCTGGGAACCACAAGGTTCTAGGTTCAATACTGACCCTCGACACACAGTTATGATGTCAAATATTCCCATCCAACATAAACAACTTGCACAGTTATATGGTATTTCTATTGAATATTTATTATTTATATACATAGCTCAGTCGGTAGAGCATCTGCATAGGAACCGGGTTCAATCCCAGTCCAAGTCCAGCTTAGAACTGTGCAGTTATATAGGGAGCTGATGGTAGGTGTGACGCTCCACCTCAAATGCTAAAACTATCTCCCTGGTCTAACACTAGTGAAAAGGGGATAGACTCCCTTACTGCCTAGCTGATATTGACAATAGGTCACTACAACGACTTTATTGGTTCTCCATGGACATGGAAAAAACTTAAGGTGACCCTAGTCTTGAAGATTCCAACCCTGCAGCAGCAGTTCCACTCCTGGGCAATAGGCTGGGTGGGAGTGGGGTTGGCCAGTGAGTAGTGGACTGAGGTTAGTTTAGACCTTCCTTCTTTATGTGTAAAGACATGGTAGCCTTCATTTAACTGATCAAGTGTTGCATGTTGCCCACCAAAAGGACTTCAGGTAAATAAATAATAGATTAAAAAATAAATCAGAAAAACAAACAAGAAAACCTTAAAATGTATTTTTATTTTTCAATTTCTGATCCAAGTTACTGAGAGACATGGAATTTTTTTTCACAAGTCCTGAAGTCATTAAAAAAAAAAATGTTTTAAAAAATGTTTTAATGAGGTCATTAAATGTTGAAAGCCAAAAATGAAATGAGTGAAATAAAAAGAAAGATGAGAAGAATAAGAAAAAAAAAAAAAAAGGATGAGAGAGAATTTCTGATGGAATGGATATGCCAGAGATGAGATCTTTGTCTGCAGTTGTGTTTCAGTTCAATCCTCTTTGCAGAATGTTGATTTGAAGAACAAACAGACCTGATGGAAGAAATGAGGAATGACAAGGATGAAGGCAAGCTTCAAAATTTGCCAAGTTCTCAGTTGTAGATGAAATTGAACCTGAAAGAAAAAGAAAAAGAATTAAGAAACAAGAAAGAAGAAAACAAAGTAAGAAAAAAGAAAAAAACAAA
Organism: Doryteuthis pealeii; assembly: GCA_023376005.1. Lineage (NCBI taxonomy): Eukaryota > Metazoa > Mollusca > Cephalopoda > Myopsida > Loliginidae > Doryteuthis > Doryteuthis pealeii. The sequence continues at coordinate 14,311,853 of CM042163.1, forward strand.
AAAACAAAGTAAAAAAAAAAAAAAAACAAAAAAAAAACATGTGTGTATATATATATATATATATATATATAATATAATATAATATAATATAATATAATATGTAAAACCTATATATTTATCTTATTATATCTATTTATTGGGTGACAAAGGAACATTCACAACCATATTGGTTTCATACGATGCATTCATCAGGTGAAGATGTTTCAAACATTTGAAACATCTTCACCTGATGAATGCATCACATGAAACCAAGATGGTTGTGAATGTTCCTTTGTCACCCAATAAATAGATATGTAAAACCTATATATTTATCTTATTATATTATATTATATTATATTATATAACAGCTCTATTTTATATTGAGCACTCTACCAATTAATACTGCCTTTGGTACACCATTCCAGCAAAAGCTGAAATAGTGACCATCTCACACTACAGTATATATATATATATATATATATATATATATATATATATATATCAGCTACAAAATTTGATAACATGTAGTGTAATGGTTAACAAGCTAGATTTGCAGACCATTATAAGTGACTTTGATTCTCATTGGTCCTTGTGCCACATCTAAGCTAAGCTTAGTGAATAACTATATTCAAAACTTGTGGTGTAATGGTTACTGTCATCGAAAATGGACACAGCAAGACTAGTTCAAATCTGGGACGAGCCTGTATTTCACAGTTCTAATACTCTTGGGAAAGTATGATTCAACTATTCTCCCTCCAGCTATGGGTAAATAGAGTAGTCAGTTCTTTAACTTTGGTTAGTTAACCAGTCTAGAAGAAGGAAAGTTGAATTCAAACCTGCTAAACTCCACTTAAGAAATTGACCATGTGTCACATCCTACTCATGCAGAGGGGTTGGTAAATATATGTATATTCAAAATTCGATATTGGGGCTACATTTTTGATCTGATCTCCATGGAGTTAGAGATGAAAACCACGAGAATAAATGGTTAATGTTTACTTCAAAGAAAAAAATGTTACAGAATATCACCTGCTAATTTCAAACTATATCGACACCCTTGTGCAAATTAATTGAAACAACCACTTTAGTTTCCTTTCTTAAGGTCAGTTTTAGACCCACTGGAGTGACAGGATGTAATCGATTTATTTTTTCCTCAGATTAGGTCATTTTTAGTGGTGTGTAGTAATATGAATCTATTTTCAGGGTCTATGACGAAATTTGTTTGGTCTTGAAAAATATTGCGTCATCCATGATTGCATCAAATTTTTATCACGCCCAGATACTATTGTTACAATTCTTGATTAGTTGTCTTACGCCCAGTGTCTGCGATGGACATTACTCCAACGAAGCGTATGAACACGCAGGCAAGCCTTGCAGAGATCACAGATATTATATTAATAATGGAATTATTTGTTTTGTCTCAATTAATTTGTGCAAGGTGTATGACACCTGCTAGAAAATTACAAAATTTTCAAATTGGAAAAAAAAAAAAAAAAAAAAAAAAAAACTTTTTTCTTTCTTTAAATTTGTGATGTCTTTGAGAAAAAAATTTTCCCTTTAACTTTGTCGTCAGATGAAAATAATTTGGAGAAGAGAAAAGATTACGAGCAAATAAAAAGGTGATGACAAGTGGATGGACAGATGACAAAAGAAAGCAAAAATACAGACAAGGCTTCATACACTCCTAATGAACATAACACACACACACACACACACACACACGTGCATGTATAGCAAGGCAGATACACACACACACACACACACAGTGCACCTGTCAGCTAAACTCAGTACAATGAAAGATTAAAGTACAACTCCTCAATCTCCTAAGCTTCACACATCACTTGGTTATCATCTATACAGACAGTTGCAAAAGGGTGGCACAGTGAGAGGGGTGGAGAGGAAGAGTTATAATATTCAGACACAACAATTGCCAACCTCACCCACCCTATCTAAGACTGCTGCCTACCCATTCTTTACCGCTACTCCCCCACCCCACCCCTCAGAGTTCTTTCTACTCCTTGCATTTAAGAGTTACCACAGAATTGATAGGAGTTCTGTAACATTAGAGAATGGCTGCACAGGAGACATGCTGATGGCTGGACAATCCGGCTGGGAAACAAGGAAGCAACCAGGCAGGCAATCGAACCAAACTCAACTGGACAAGGGAGGATAGAAACATCAACATGCAGCCGGGTGACAGTTGCTGGCCAAAAGTGGAAGAAGTGAAGAAAGAAAGAAAAAAAAAAAAAAAAAAAAAAAAAAAAAAAAAAAAATCCCAAGTCAGTTATTGCAGAATAGGGGATAGGAAGAGAAGAGGTTTGCAAAAGAATGACTGACTCACCATTGCAGTGGTTCCCTGGCCCAACCCCCAGCCATCTTGTTTCTACAATCACTACCACTATCAGCATCACCATCAAGATGGTTGAGGAGTGAAAGAAAGTTGTGTAAAGAAGGAATCACAAAGTGTGTGTGTGTGTGTGTGTGTGTGTGTGCATAAGGCATGGAAAAAAGTGTACAGAGAAGTTGAGAGAGAGAGAAGAGAGAGAATGTGCAGGAAGAGAGAGAGAGAGAGATTGAAGTTGCTGTAGTTTTGGTGACAATACAAACCAGCTTCTATTATGGGGATGTAAGGAAACTTGAACAAACCACTACAGATTGTAAAGAAAGGGTTTTGCATATATTCAATATTCTTCCTATTAAGGGTATAATTAAATTATATCTTATTAAGAACAATGACAAACTTACACACACCATCCTTCTCTATGTACTTACCTAAGTGTGTGCCCCACCCACCCTGCTACGGCCCACCTTTGTCTCTGTTTACCTTAACAATAATCCTATAGAAAAACCTTACAAATTATGAAATGGTATAAAACACAAACAATAAAAAAAAATTATCAGCTGAATGGAATAAAAAAAATAACATTGAGACTTGGTAATGTTGATATTAACAGTGATGAAGAGAGAGAAAAAAAATAAGTGAAAAGAAAGTTTCTTTTTGGGCAGCAGCAGACAAGAAAAGAAAAGGTTGGTTTGTTTTTCAGGTTTTTTTTTTAATTCTTTCCCTGAACACCCAAGAAGAAAGCATTAATCAAGAAGCTTTTGTCCTAAGCATAAGGTGCTGATTCAGAGATTAAGAAAAAAAATAAAAATAAATAAAAAATACTCATCATAGAAATGGGATGGAATAGATGATACAATCTTATTTCTACAAGACACAGTCAATTGTCACAATTGCAAATCATGAATTATTATTGAAGCAATATTCTATAAACAATAGAAATTTTTCTTTTATTTTTTTGTTTTCATTTATTTTAACTACAAAAGGAAACCAAGGAAAAAGATAAACTTCAACTTTTTTTCATAAATATACATAGGGTGTGTTATATTTATAAGTAAATAGTGCTCAATATCTTGGATATAACATGTTTAGCTAAGTTAGGGTAGCGTGGATATAAAGTCAATAGTACTTGGTTACTGACAGTTTCTCAATTTTGTGATTTTCAAACCAACTTCAGTCCATTTAAAAATTGACCTTGTGTCACATCTGCTTGTGGTGGAGGGGTTATATATATATATATATATATATATATATATATATATATATATATAGTTAGGCAGCATTTCTTCTTTCAAACATATTTCGTTGAACAGTGCTGGAATTGGCTGATGTGCTATAACTTATCTGCTCCATCATGGGCCATCTTCAGGGGGGATGTAAAAACAACACAACATTGGATTGTTCCATTATACTGGTGTTCTATTTACACTAGTGTTTTTTTTTTTGTGTGTGTTTATTTTATTATATTATTATTATTAATGTGGTTAAATGTCTGCACAGTTCAACAAAATTATATATACATATATATACATATATACATACATACATACACCCCACACACATACATACACTTGATTTCTTTGGTGAAGAGAACAGTCATATAGCCACAGATAATCTGATTGCAAGTTATTTATATAAAACTTGCAAACTAGTTGCTTAGTTTCATGGTATGTCAACTTTGTTGAGTTATCACATGTCAAAGTCTTTCTTTTTTTTTTGTAAGCAATTATATGAATACTAATAATTCATAGAGAATTATATGGTTTCAAGTAACTAAAAATCCTTTTTAAACAATCATACCTTAAAATAACTATTCTTAATACAAATAATTTGTACAGTTATATGATTTCAAGTATTCCTATCAAATACCAATAATTTTCAAACAAATAATTTTTTTTTTTCAAGATGGGATCCTAAGAGATGCAACTGCATGTTAGAGTGGACCTGGAAGTAATAGCCACAAAGATGTGATTCCACACTCCCCCAGAGCTCAAAAACTGGAACCTCACCACCAGATACAGTTTAGGGTTATATTTTGTAATTTGGTATTGTAACAATGTCTGAGATAAAATGACTTACTTCATTTTGTCACATCCACTTTTAACATAAGATAAAAAAAAACAAAGAGGAAGTACAAAACATTTTTTACACTTTTGGAAATCAAATAGATTCTTTTCTGCTTGATTTTAATTTGTAAGAAACACATTAAAACATTTATCTAAGAATACTTATTCTCATTACGGCACATATGATGGTATATACCAGCATGGCCACAAGTGTCCCTTTGGTTTTTAATACACTGCTTAAGGAAAATTCTAGAGACTTTGAATATTCTAGAAATTTCTAGCCGATTCCAGAGCAAGAAACATGCAGCTTGTTGTAATGAAAACTTGTGAAAACCATTTCTATCTTTTACTATTCATCTTTATTTATCTGGGTAAATTTTTGTCATGTCCTGCAGCTCTCAAATCTCCAAGCTTTTGTGACTCTTACATAAAACAAGTCTGGCCACCCCGAATATATACATCACAATTTGTGATTATCACAAATCCAGATTCCAAGATAAAAGCTTGAATAATGGAGAAAACAGATTACAACCTTTAAAAGTATAAAGTTGATTCCAGCCATTTGCATCAGGACAGAGTCAGGATGTTTTGTTGATGCAGTTATTGAGGAAATTAAGTTAACATCATGTGAATACAGAGACTGAGAAGTCCAAAATATATATATGAAGAAATATGGATTCCTTAAATAAGGGCTAAGAGAAAATGATGAAGTATTGGGGAAATACCATTAAGGATTCACTGTTAGGGGTCATAAAAAATAAATTTAGAATCCGACTCCCGGAGAAAAAAATATTAATCAGTCTTCTATATAAAGTGAACTTGTACATTTATCAAACCATTCACACATTCAATATATCATATAATTACTTTATTTCTCACAAAATATCAAGAAAATTTTAATTGAAAAAAAAAATTGATAAAAAGGTTTTAAGAGGAGTTATTGCTAATACTCATTAAAGATACTCTCTATATTGAGAGTTTTAAGTGTAATAGAAAGTTAATTTTACATACCAGAAATTGTTTAGACAAACATCTTTGTATTTTGATGGGCCTTTTTGTTCGTCAAAAAAGAGGAAGTTATTTCTCTTATTTGCTCTTGGATTATTATACGTACATGATAAAGGCTTTGAATGGATCAGTCTAATTCATTAATGTCAAGAATATGAAGGTGAGGTTTAATTGTACAAACAAAATAGACATTTATTTCATTATTCAACTCAAATGATCAGTGTGTGTGTGTGTGTGTTGTGTGTGTGTGTATATATATATATATATGGGTTAAATAGTAGGGCAGACTGGGCCCTTCAGCCTTGGGTAGGTAACCAGTCTAGGACAGTCTAGGAGAGGGATAACTGAATTCAAAATTCATGAGGTCGGTCATTGATTGAGTTTGTGGCAACCCTTGATGCACCAATTCTTTCCTATCGACTGTGCCAAAAAGTGTGGATGGTTCAATACAAGCCTTCACCACTATAAACAAATTACTGTGTGGGTGTTCATTGTGTGTGAACACTCATGCATCAAAAATTGATGAGAGAGTCCATAATATATAATATATATATATATATATTACAAAAACTGAAGTATAAATGTTTGTGTGTAACTAAAAATGGAGGAAAATGTTAAATCCAAAGTGAAAAACCAAGATTTTTTTAATAAGACAATGGCTAAGACAAGAATAACAAATAATTACAGATAGTTCACTTTTTTCTTGATGCGTGAAAACAGACAGGTTGAATATAATTATAAAGACCCAATTAAAAATATAATTACAACTGTAGAAGTCTCTCTTTGAATTATTCATATTTGTTGAGCTTGAAAGCTCTGATATAAAACAACTTTTCTTTAGTGCAAATTTACTTAACTGAATGTTTTCAGAGTTATTTCCCTTTGCTAAAAAGTTTCAGTTGCTTTTTATTTTAATATTGATTCCACTTTTTTTTAAAGATGTAAAACTTTATCAAATACATGAAAAATGAATTTTAGACAAATTACCATAAACTTATAACCTTTGACAATCGTCTTCCTCATCTTCATTGTTTTAATCACAAATGTTTTAGCCATTAATCTTCCTTAAGGTATCTGTCCTGAATTCAATTCTTTGGTCAAGTAATACAATAAAAAAAAAAATTCTAACACAGTCAAAGAGTTTTGTTAATTCTTAACATCCAGTTAAGAATTTTCTAAGTCCAGAGCTGTATATATAAGGATATATAAAAAAATGGCTAAAAATGACCTTTGCATCTAAAGTTACCTGTTATTTCCCTTAAATCAAAGACTTCTAAATATGTTTAATATTACATTTAAACAAAGGCTATCATTTATGTAGATTAGGAAAACAAAGGAGACTTCCAGCCAGGTGGAATGAGGTGGTATAGGATTTTAAGAGTTAAAAGGTAAACAAGATCTTTTCTCAAAATGACAATAAGGAAAATTTGTATCATTCAGATTTTTTCAGACTGTTTGTCCATATCTTTATGGTTGGACATATGGCCAACGGATATAAGGGCTGAGTTAATACAATTCTAGGTAACAATCATTTGGCGGTTGCAGGTTGAATCCTAACAACAAGCAAAAATAACATAGAATAGTTAACATAGATTAACACCTGTACCCAGTTATGGTTAATAGAATGAAAACAATCTACCCCAATGGATTAAATAAAAAGGTTTGATTTGAAGTGACATGAAGGCTCCCAAGTTTAACTCTTAGCTTACTGAAGCGCCCCCCCCCCCCCCCCCAAATATTTTTCAGAACCGAAAGCGCCCTGAAATGCTGTGGTTTATATACACTGTTAAATTCGATTAAAACTCATATTTTCAACATTTTTAATCCAGGAAAAAAGTACGTTTGTTACAGAAAGGTTAATTTCTCATCTGGAAATTACCTGGACAAGGCTGGAAGATACATCAGCTGAAATGTTGTGTAAATAACAATTAAGAAGAGGACAACAGCACAAAATATCTAAATAATCAAACCTCATCTTTAAAATTCAGAGAAATAGAGATGAAAATATCATTTGAATTTGTGGTACATCAATCGCTAACAGCAGCAGCAATTCTTATTCTGGTGAGAGAATTCAACGCAAATGAATATTTTCCTTGTAAAATTCTTTAGAGCAAAATGCAGACTTAATTTCCTTTACTGAAATGAATAAATGAGTGGAATTGAATAAAGAAGAATAAGTGCATAAGTGCACTTTTTACGAACACATTGTAAGTTGAAAAAATATTTGTCTTAGCTTACAGCTTTTTATTAGTAAACAATAGTGCAATGATGAAGAAGACATTTTTATATTTGATCCTTCTAAATAAAAGGCTACATCTTTACAAGGACAACAAAAGGGAATGGAAAGAAAGGGAAAGAAAAGAAAAAAAAGCCAAAATGTCATTTTAGAAATGTCAATAGTGAATCAACTAATCTAGAAAATATATGAGAGAGAGAAGAGATAGAGAGAGAAAGAAAAGAGAGAAGAAGAGAGAGATAGAGATAGAGAGAGAGAAAAATAGAGAGAGAGAGAGATAGAGAGAGATAGAGATAGAGATAGAGAGAGATAGAGATAGAGAGATAGAGATAGAGAGAGATAGAGATAGAGAGAGAGATAGAGAGATAGAGAGAGATAGAGAGATAGAGAGAGAGAGAGAGAAGAGAGAGAGAGAGAGAAAAAGAAAAGAGAAGAGAAGAGAAAGAAAGAAAGAAAGAAAAGAGAAAAAGAGAAGAGAAAAGAGAAGAAGAAAGAAGAGAAAAAGAAAGAAAGAGAAAGAAAGAAAGAGAAAAAGAAAGAGAAAAGAAAAAAAGAGAAAAGAAAAAGAAAAAGAAGAAAAGAGAAAAGAAAGAGAAAAAGAAAGAGAGAGAAAGAAAAGAGAGAGAAAGAGAGAGAAAGAGAAGAAGAAAGAGAGAGAGAAAGAAGAGAGAGAAAGAAAAGAAAGAGAGAGAAAGAGAGAGAGAGAGAGAGAAAGAGAGAGAAAGAGAGAGAAAGAAAGAGAGAAAAGAGAGAGAAAGAAAGAGAGAGAGAGAGAAAGAGAAGAGAGAGAAAGAAAGAGAGAAGAGAGAGAGAGAGAGAGAGAAAGAAGAAAGAGAGAGAAAGAAGGAGAGAGAAAGAAAGAGAGAGAAAGAAAGAGAGAGAAAGAAAGAGAGTGAGAGTGAGAGAGTGAAGAGTGTGAGAGTGTGAGTGTGAGAGTGTGAGAGAGAGAGAGTGAGGAGATGAGAGAGAGAGAGAGAGAGAGTGAGAGAGAGAGAGTGAGAGAGAGAGAGAGAGAGAGTGGAGAGAGAGAGAGTGAGAGAGAGTGAGAGTGAGAGAGAGAAAGAGAAAGAGAGAGTGAGAGAGTGAGTGAGAGAGAGAGAGAGAGAGTGAGAGAGAGAGAGTGAGTGAGTGAGTGAGAGAGAGTTGATCAAACACAAAGAGAAAACCCTTTGAATAGCAAATGTTGAAAAAATATTCGATGAAACACTGTAACTCCCCCCCCCCCAAAAAAAAACATTTAACAGACACAGAAAGATAAAGAAGAACGCCATTAAACTTGTCTTTGCAATTCATATAGCACAATTTTCATATGTTTATGATTAGAAGGAAGTTAGACAGTTGTTCAAATTGAAAGGATCATGAACATTATTATTATTAAACCATTATTTCCCAAATAGAAAGACAATTAGATTTTGAATTTAAAAAAAAAAAACCCTTAAAACTGTATAAAACTTTTAGAATGGACAAATAAAAAGGATTCAATAGAGATATGAAAATTACCCACAAAAAACACTTAGAATTAAATTAATATAGCATATGAAGGTATCGAAACTAAAGGGACAAATTATTACTTCACTGTCTCCCAGCATTGGTTCACTAACACACCAATCCAGAGACTTTGTAGAGTTTCCCAGCAATCCAACCCTACCCTGTAGATAAATAGAATTTATATTCCACATCTTTTAAAAGCTAATAGTCAATAAAATGTTAGCCCATCATGCAAAAGAAGTCATAATTCTAAAATTTAGTTATCAGTTCTCAAATAAACGAGACTCATTACTACAATGTTTTCTCAAAGAAACTGCAGGAAGGTATTCATTTCCATGCCAAAAGAAAACCAAAATTTCTATTAGAAATTATCAATAGCTAAAAGATAAATGTAATTCTGACTCTTGTCTTGCTAAAATTGCAAATTTCAAAGTTGGAAACTAAATCTTATTCTTTTGTTTTAGGGGGTTTTTTTTGTTGCATTTTTTTCCATTTTTTTTTATGAAAGACAATCCTAGAAAATAAATAAAGATATTTCCTTTTCCACTTGCTCCTCCCATCAAGTGGTCAAGATTTCCAGTCAGGTGGGGCCCACCTGTCTGAAAGGGTCAGTCAGCCCTGCTGGCCGATTTCCATAACTGCCCCCACCCATCCTCTCTCTCTTTAGTGGTATACAGGGTATGCCAGTAGAAAAGGGCATCAAACAATGGGCCTCAATGAAGAGGAAATTGGATTCCATACAGCCACAGATGATAATGTTGGGAAATACAAGAACAAGACAACTTAATTGATATGCAGAGAAAAAGCAAAGGCATCAAGAATTAACCACTGCATTTGAGAAGGGGGTGGGGGAATAGATGGGGGAGGGGGTGGACAGGATTTTCAGGGGGTGAGAGAGAGAGAGAGAGAGAGACTCAGCTGGCTGGCTAGTATCAGGGATTGCTTCTTGGACTCCAACTGACCACAGCAGGAGAAGATGGAAAGAAGCTGAGGTCCAACCTGTCATCTACAGCAGCACCAAGTCTTTCTCTCTCTCTCTCTTTCTCTCTTTTAGACCCAATAATCTTTGGACAGAACAATAGAGCAACAAAGAAAACAGCTGATTTCTGGAAAGTCTCACATATTACAATAGAATAGTGAAAAGAAACATTTAAAGACATTATCATAATCTTTGGGTCAGCAGACACATAAATAAAAAAAAGAAAAAGAAGAAAAAAAAAAAACACCTCACATTATATAATGACACACAAAGATGGAAATTATTTCGATACAACCTGAATGTTTAAATATTCTATGCAACTTTCAAGGCAGGGACACTGAAACAATTAAACTATAATAATAAAAAATAAAAAAAACTTTCTATTTCATTGATTTATTTAAAAAATGAAAAAAAAAAAAAAAAAAAAAAAAAAAAACCTTAAACCATATTAGCACAAGTATTATTAGCGTTGTTCGGACTATTGTCCCCATCTTCATTGTTATTTGTACAACGTTTCGGCCGATATACCCTCCGGCCTTCTTCAGAGAAATAGCATATTAGCACAGTTCACATAATTTCTTTTTTTATATGAGGATCAGTATTTCTTCCAAGAAATTAAGTGAAAATCCCACAGTTGTTTTAAAAACAATAAGGTAAAAAAAAATTTTAAAAATAAGAGTAATATACAAGTGTGTGTGTATATATATATGTGTGTGTGTGTGTGTGTATATATATATGTGTGTGTGTGTGTGTGTATATATGTGTGTGTGTGTGTGTATATATGTGTGTGTGTTTTGAGAGGCACATGCGGCTCTCAGTGGTTCCTGTGATACAATTGAGGGCCATATGTCTTTCTCAAACAGCATTTGAAATAATGGATAAAATCTTGTGAAAACCTACAAGTGTTCTTTTATTTTCTTTGAACAGTAAAAGGGTTACAAATTTTTTTAAATATATAAAAATTGAAAGTACAAAACAATGAGAAAGAAAATAAAAACTGAGATAATTTTTCTATTCAGTTTAAAAATTAAATTCTATATTCTTTAGTTGTAGTAGAATATATTCAAACAATCATATCTCTTCCTTTTTAGGATGAAAAAGCAGTTTTTAAAAATCATCTGAAAGTTCATTTGAAGATTAGCAAACCAGGCTGTTCTTTAATTGCCTCCTATAAAACTATTTAAGCTAAAAACGTCTATTAAAAAAACATTTTTTTTAAATAGTTATTTGAATAACAAACTTGTCCTTTAAAAAAACTAAATTTTTAATGAAGGTGATTGAGAATCCATATTTAAAATAATCAATAACTGGAACCAATTTATGTTCATCACTCAGAGAGGAAATGTTTATTAGGCAGGAGCTATCATTTTAGGAGATCATTTTATATCCTTCTTCCTTTTTTTAACCTCCAATTACTAAACACAAAGAATTCTTCTTGGAATAAGAATATTAATGGTATACATGCTTCATAGAGGAATATATACATGAACCAATTCAAAATATCAATTGTCAAATGACCAATATTTCTCCGAAGTAACCCATTTCACTCAGATTGTTTACATAATTAAATTACATAATCCCATCTCTCGATACACATTTTATTAATCCTTGACTAGGCTGTTTAAAGGCATGAATCCATCCATTTTCTCTCGGCTATGGATAAATAGAAGGGCAAATTGGGTTCTTTAGCTTTAGTAAGACAACCAATTTAGGAGAAGGAATTCAAACTAGCCAAATTGACCTTGTGTCACATCCTGCTAGTGACAGTTGTTGGGTAAATACATATATGCACATTTTGTAAAAACTAATATCTTTATTCTACCCCCCCCAACACAAAAAAAACCCTTGTACGTGTATATATATATATATATATATATTAGATGATACTGCTGACTTTACTAAATTCACTTGATCTAAGTTAGAAAGTATAATCACACACGCACAGAAAAAAAAAAAACTTATCCTGTAAGCTGGTTTGGTTGTGTGGGTGTTACTTCTGTAGTATGTCTTGGGTAGGAATAGCCTGGTGGATCCAATCCCTCTCCAGGTCTGGTTTGAATTCACTTTTCCTTCTCGTCCAGTTACCATACCAAGGTTAAAGAGCCCAGTCTGCCCTACTATTTACCCTTAGTTGGATACATACCTTTCCCAAATGTATTAGTACTACATGAAATGCAAACAGCCTTGTTCAGGATTTGATCTGTTAGCCAATTTCACTTCCTATGATGATAACTGTTATGCCATGAGTGCCTCCACACATGCATACACATTTTATTAATCCTTGACTAGGCTGTTTAAAGGCATGAATCCATCCGTTTTCTCTCGGCTATGGATAAATAGAAGGGCAAATTGGGTTCTTTAGCTTTATTAAAACAACCAATCTAGGAGAAGGAATTCAAACTAGCCAAATTGACCTTGTGTCACATCCTGCTAGTGACAGTTGTTGAGTAAATACATACATGCACATTTTGTTAAAACTAATATCTTTATTCCCCCCCCCCCAACACACACACCACACACACACAAAATGAATGTTTGCAAGAAAATATTTAATGATTTTTTTCAGGGGTTTTTTTTTCTCATTCTGGAAAATGTTTCTTTGTCTTATTAAAATTAGTCTGGTTGTAGAATTGCTATAAAACCCTACCATTCAATATATTGATCACTTAAGCATTGATTTTTCAGAATAAGGTTTATTCTAGGATTTTATTTTTATTATTTAATAGTGAAACTCACTTGTAGAACACAACTATTCAGATAAGAAGCACATTTCCAGAATCAGAATTCCTTTTTTTTTCTCTTTATTTTTAATTCATTTTCATTGAGATATTTTTTTTAGAATAGTGATATTAAACAAGCATAGTACCCATAAAAATGACAGGATTATTTATTTATTCATGAATCAACCCTTCTGCCAAAGATTAGACTTTATTGACTGTATAGCCTGCCTCAGATTAACGTGTTGTTTCCCCAGTACTTCTACCAATGATCAGTGCAGTATCTATATCCATGGAAATTCTGTTTTTTTTTGTTTTATTATAAGATATAAAAATACATGCAGATGAAAACAGTTATTTTAAAATATACAGAATTTAAATCTCCCTCAAAACTAAATACAAAATTTAAAAAAAAAAAAATTTAAACCCAGATGTATAGATATACAGATATTTATTTTTGCTTGAACTTGTTTTTATTTTTATTTTTAAATAACTAGATTATTATTGATGCAAATACTATACTATACTCTTATCTAAGGCAGCAGTGCTCGGGAGCAACACTTGATCCTAGGCTGGGTGTACAGATACTACACACTCATCCTAACTAAAGTTCTAAATAAATAAACAAAGAAATAAACAGTTGTATTGTATAAATAAATTTTATATATATATATATATATATATATATATATATATATATATATATATATATATATATAAATTGTGTTCTTCTCTGCAGTTAACAGACAACTCCTTCATTGCTGTCAAGTAGAAAATCCATATTCTTATTTGATAACCTTGATCTCGCTTGCATTAGTACATAGTAATTTGGTTTGGTTTGTTTTGTGGCATATCAACCTCAGTGGGTCATTTAATGCCGATAAAATTTTGAAATAAATCAATTCTTAATGGATAATACAATTTTGTTTATCAACTCCTGTTTTTCTATTTAACCCATAGATGGGACATAGTGATTTGATTTATCTAATGGCATATGAACTCCTCAAGGGTTATTTAATGCCAAAATTTGATTTATTTGTAAATGTTCGATAGTAAATCAAAATTTTTGAAGGTTTCGTTGCATTTTTAAAAAATCTGACCTTTGTATTTATCTATAATCAATTGTTTGCTTACAGTTATATGGTATCAAGTATTCCTATCCAATACAAATAATGTGCAGTTATATAGTTTCAAGCATTCTTATCTAACACTAATACTTAAGTAATATGGTTTCAAGTAACTATTCCTATTTCATAATCATCTGTTTGCACAGTTATGTAGTTTCAAGTACTCTAATACAAATAATTTGCACATGAGTGCAAACACTTTCAAGTAACTAATAATAATACTTTTTTAAACAATCATAGCTTCAAGTAAGTATTCTTAAAGACAAATAATTTAAAGTTATATATGGTTAAAAGTATTCCTAACATAATTAGTTTTCAAACAGATCTATTTGACACATTGATGGTTTGGTTGGTTTTAATGCATGTCAACTCTTGTTGGGTTATTTAATACCAAAGTCACTTTTTTTCCCTCTGAAGAAATTATATGGTTTCATGTAACTATTTCTATCTAATAATAATCATTTGTTTGCACAGTTATATAGATTCAAGTATTCCTATCTAATACTAATAATTTGCCCACAGTTATATGCATCAAGTATTCCAATCTAATACAAATGATACTACCACACTAGGTCATAGTGAACCTGGGAGTAATGGAAATGAAGAGGTACTGCACACTCTCCAGATCTGAAAATTCATCAGTAGATGTACTTTAGTGTCTTATCTAGGTCACTGCTTTTTAGGGGCATCTCACCCCTCTGCAGAGAATGAAGTCACTATATTCTAGACTATCAACAGAGAAAGGTACACAGAAGTACAAAGTATTAAATACAATATTCAATCAGTATACATATTATAAAAGAAGTGCAAGGGAGATAATTCAGTAATAAAATGTGAACTTAGAAAAATATGAATAAATTACAAAATTAGTACTGTGAGCCAACAACTAAGCTAATTCAACATGAACCATTCATTTATGACATTTTCAAGACAATTAGTTAACAACTGTATATAATTTCTGTACTTTTGCAAAATCCTATAATCAGAAACTTAAAAAGCACAAAAGAACTACATGAGGCTTAAATGATTTTATATATGAGTATATATAAAAAGATATGAAAACCCCACAAAATGCTGTTAAGTGAAAACATTTTATAACATAGCTGATATTGAACAATATTTCAATTTTATGAAAATCGTCATCAGAGCTTGTTTATACACAGTGTTGTTAAGAGTGGAGACAAAAGTCATATGAGTTCAAAAATAAAACCTTGACGTTGCAAAAAAGAAAAAAGTTATACAATAATTTTGAATGTGAGCACTTCCGTCGCATTTTTCTCGGTCATCAGATTATGTATATCTTATTGTAATAGTTTTTAAAAAAGAAGATATATTGACAAGATTTGACACTAGATGAATTCTCTTATTCAAAACGGGATGAGTATTAGCCTGTTGACGTTTAGTTTTCAACAGATTTATAGAAAAAGAATGACCAAGAAAAATGCGACGGAAGTGCTCACATTCAAAATTATTGTATAACTTTTTTCTTTTTTGCAACGTCAAGGTTTTTGTTTTGAACTCATATGACTTTTGTCTCCGCTCTTAACAACATGGAGTATAAACAAGCTCTGATGACGATTTTCATAAAATCGAAATATTGTTCAATATCAGCTATGTTATAAAATGTTTTTACTTTAACAGCATTTTGTGGTGTTTTCATATCTTTATATATATATATATATATATATATATATATATATATATATATTAAAATCATTTAAGCCTCTTGTAGTTCTTTTGTGCTTTTTAAGTTTCTGATAATAGGATTTTACAAAAGTACAGAAATTATATACAGTTGTTAACTAATTTAATTTTTTACTT
Source organism: Doryteuthis pealeii (assembly GCA_023376005.1). NCBI lineage: Eukaryota > Metazoa > Mollusca > Cephalopoda > Myopsida > Loliginidae > Doryteuthis > Doryteuthis pealeii. The sequence continues at coordinate 14,327,615 of CM042163.1, forward strand.
TAACAGCATTTTGTGGTGTTTTCATATCTTTTTATATATACTCATACCGTCGGATTCATTTCCTTTTAACTTTTATATAATAAATGGAATATCAACCTTCATAGATTATCTAATGCCAAAGCCATCCTTGTAGAAGAACAGCAGTGGTACTATTTAATCCATAGCTGGGAGAGAGTTCATACCTTTCCCCCCAAGAATATTAGTCCAAAATTGTGAACGTAATAGTACAATCGGAATTCAAACCCACTCACTACTATGCCACGGTCCAGCACATTAGCCATTACACCAGAAAGATTTCAATAAAGGGTGTTTACAATAATTGCTATATTTATATTTCAGATCCGTCAATGAGTGGGACAATATTTTACAGATAAATATTCATATCAATCTTAAATATCAGACATTATTTTGAGGAGATTCCTATGCTATTTATTAAAAGGAAAGTTAACTTTCCCTTTAAATAATTCCAGTAGAAATTGCATTAAAAATTCTCAATTTTCTCTGAACATCCTGGATTCTTGAGTGTCTGTGAATTCTATCAATTTATTTTCATAACACTCTCAAAATATTTAGAGATAATAGTTTGGAACATCTTACCATAAATTAATATAGAAAAAAATAAAATTAATTTTAAATAAGATTTTTTTTTTAAATACTACTTATGCTGGCCATTGCAAAATCCATGACATAAAATAATTAACTATCCAGAGGCAATTAAGTTAACTGTGGAAAGCTCGATTGGACCTTCAGCCTAACAATGACATTTCATGCATTAAGTACAAATGTTATTAAATTTGAACAATATTTTTAAAACAATTAACAGTTTTCATCAAAACAATGATAGAATACATTGCAAAAAATCACGTTAAAAAAAAATGACAAAAACAATCACAGTAATTAAGGCTTGGGAATCAAAAAATTAAGAATTGCAAGTTTAGATTTGGCCTGGAATGTTTTTAATTTGCTCGTGGAGTTGGCCCGATTCTAAAATGGTATGAAATGTTGGGCTATGGCCCCTAGGAGTAAAGTTGAAAAAATTCAAATTTATTATGAAATAATGATAGTAATGAACATAAATAGAAATTCATCTGCTTAACATGTCTTGATACTTTGATATTATAGGAACAAATTTTATTATATCTGTATAAATCAATAATTCATATTTTATTATATTAATTTGTATCATATTTATTATATGAATTATTTTTTTTTGAAAAGCTTTAGTAAAAATAAAATAAATAAAAAATAAAAAAGTGATATGTTTATCAACATTTCTTTTAAAACTTCAAATTTAAATTTTTTTTTTTTCTTTTTCAAATCTTCATTCAGCTAACAAATCAAGAAAGAGTAATGAATAAGTTAAAGAGGCTATTTGAATTAAAAGGGTTTCCAAAAGTCTTTCTGATAGGCTTTTACAGCCTGCATCACTAAATTACCAAGCACTGACCCACATGCAAGGGCACAACAATTTAATCACCATTTTCTATTGCCCCCGCCACCCACAACCCACCCCTAGTTCCTCTAATCTCAACCACCAAAATAACTGACCCCTTCTCCCTAGCAAACTGAGTGGACAGCTTTGACACAAGTGCCCGCACCTACAAAAGCTGTGCACATTTATCCAGTGGACCCTGAATAATATGAATACTCTGAGAACATTGCAAACCATCATGATGGTTTTGTGTCGGCTGCTATCAAAATGCTATGCATATCTTTGCCATTGGTGCAAGTTAATTATCTTTATGTTACTAAGCCAGGATAAGTGTTCCTTTTGCTTGTACCGATTCCACAAGCATACAAGGCTTAACATCACACAGTAGTGACAGTTGACAGACACTTAAGACATGCATACACGCACACAGAAACACACAGACGGACAGACAACTGACTAAGTCAACCACAGCCATCAGTGGAAAAGCTTTCTTCCTTCAAATAAGATGTCTTCTTCTAAAAAGAAAATTGGAAGTGACTCAGGTGCTGGAGCTGCAGATTCAGAAAATCTACAGTTCAATTCCAGGTGATATTCATTTAGAGTACGAGAAGTAAAACTTAATGTATTAAAGGGTGTGAGAAAGTAGGAAAGCTGTGACCCTCACTCTCTCTCTCTTAGAATGCATTATAAAATTAAAAGATCTTAGAAGAGAATATAATGCTCTTTCACATTGGCGTCTTGAAATAAATCATCTTAACAAATAGTAAATTAGCTTATGGATCAAGAAAAGTAATAATGTCTATCAGAAAATAAAAGAAAAAAAATCAATAACAAAGATTGTAAGAGATACTGTTTAACCTTTTTGCTGCATAGAGTGGATATATCCAAATGTTATTACCACTAACTGCAGAAAACGGATTTACCCCATAACTTTGGGGGGGGGGTATATCCCTCCTTAAGAAGCAGATACACCCTCAGTGACTTCTGAACACCTTGCCAACTATCACTGACCCAGTATCAATTCTATTTTTTAATATTTCAAGAATGACCATGAAATCTAATCACAGAGTTAAAATAATTAAAAGATATTTTTAAAGTCTATTAGTTTTAGCACAACTGGGATCCTCATCTTTTCCTACTACACAGTTTTTATTTGTATAAGCCTAGAATAACTTGGGATGAAATTTATGGTTATGATACCAGAAATACACATCATATGGATACCTAACAAATATGACACATTTTGTTTATATATATATATATATATATATATATATATATATATTAATGATTTGAAGGCAATTACAATGCGTATAAAAAATAAAAACAAAAAGATGTTATTTTTGTCTTATCGATTTCAAAATATAAAACTTTATCTTCAGAGATGAATATCAGACATGTACGTGCTTAAGTTTTTTTGTGTGGTTATATATATATATATTTTTTTTTTCTCCTTTTTCCTTTGTTATGAATGAAATGGGCAAATAACTGTAATTTCTTTCTTTTTTTTTTTTATATCTGTTGAGAACGAATGTTTGAACCCCTGCTTGTATATGTATCCAATATTGTCAGTTTATCTTCCGGTGAATATTGCAACAAAATAGCCATGTTGAATTCAAATAAAAACAGTCACATAAAAAAAATTCATATACTTAGCTTTTATATATATATATATATATATATATATATATAAAGTAAGAGAGACTTTAAGGAGGCAGTTGTGATGTAATGCTTATCATTGTAGGAAATGGGCACAGTGACCAAAGTTCAAATCTTGGGAGGCAGCTGTTTGCATTTCATATGGCATTAAAAGGTATGCAATCCAACTATTCTACCCCCAGTTATGAGTAAATAGTAGGGCAGACGGAGTCCTTTAACCTTGTTTAGGCAACTAGTCTAGAAGGAAAACTAAATTCAAACCAGTTAAATGCTGCTTAAGGAATTGACCTTGTGTCACATCTCACTTGTGCAGAGGGGCTGGTGTGTGTGCGTGTATGTGCGGAAATATATATGTGTGTGTGTGTGTGTGTGTGTATAATAATGGTAACATAGTTTGCTATATTTATAAATAAAAAGTGCTCAATATCATTGATAGAGCATGTATATCTAAGTGTAACAAAGACACAAACAGGACTTGGTAACTGACAGCTTCTCACCTATACGATTTTCAATATATATTTGACCTATAGATAGGCCCCTAATGAGTACTATCATTCTGGGTCAGAGTAGACCTGAGAGTAATGGCAATGAACTAGACCATCGTCATCAGATGTACTTTTGTGTCATACTTAGAACATCCCATTTTTTAGTGGATGGGGTCATACCCACTCCGCAGGTGATAAGTTTCAGCATATTCTAAGGTCTGCTGACAGGGCACTTATCAGAATTTAAAAGAGGGGAGGGCTAGAGTTAATACTTAGTAATCAAGGATTACATTGCAGCTTCTAGAGAATAAATATAGAATATTCATCATTTCAATCTATAAATAACTTGACTGTAGATCTGTAATGCCAACACTTCAATTTCCATTAATTCTACTAGTACAAAATAAAAAACACCCTCCGGGCGATGTAAAAATAGATTTTTGAAACATATTGCCTGAGGGGTAGGAGTAAAAAAAATTCAGTCAGCGAGTTTGTACCCTAAGTAAGTAAAATCATCAAATTCATTAAAGGATTAAAAAATAAAACAATTTGAAATGTAAACTTTAAATATGTATTAAAATAAAACAAACTATATATAGATATATAATACCAGTCATGTATTTATTAAAACTTGTTTTAAAAAACAATGAGGACTGTCTAATGTTGCATGCTCAAATTTTGAGTGTATTTATTGAATAAATACACTCAAAATTTGAACATGCCAAAAATCATAGAATAAATTTTATTCTATGTTATGATGATTTTGGGTAATGTGATATAAGCAGTGACGTAATTTTTGTTACAGACAAAAAAAACGGAAGCAAATCTCTATTATTAATTCTATTTATTTTTGTATGGAAGCGTAATATTTTATAAGAAATTATTTTATAAGGAATTATTTTATTTTATTTTTCATTAGGTTCGATTAAACCTTATTCAAATAAACCCCCTTCCTTTCTATTATAGGAAGAAAAAAATATTACACTACAATCTAAAGCAACTGCGCAGACAAAAATTCTACTACAAACATGTCTTGTTGCTATTAATATTTCTTAGTATATTTGTTCTGTTCTTTTCAATTTCAATATTTACTGACTGTTATATCAAATAAAATTAGTTAATCTTATTATAATGGAGATTGTGTATTTTTCTGTCTGTAACCGAAACTCTATTGTTATTTACATCACATTCTCCATGATTTTATTTTTATCTAAACTTCAATTATTAATAAAATTGTTTTATATTACTTATACTGTTGACCATATCTACATACTAATAACATGCAATTGTATTTATATATACAACAAAATAGCAGTTTACAGTGTGAATGGGAAGGCTAATTTGCATATTGATATTAAAAGTTTGATTTTAATAAATATATGCTTAGTATTATTGATTTCTAATTGTTTGGTTTTATCTTAATGAATATGAGCAACAATCTCAACGAAAATCCTAAAAGAAATTCATTAACAAGAAGAAATAACTTATTTTATTCTTTACTTCCTATTTTAACTAAATAGTTAAATTAAGAAAATTTACCAATGAAAGACGGGAGTAACGGAAAATGATGGAAGAGTTAGTTTCAAAGTTGTTCTATTTTTCAATCATACCCCCTGTTCCAAATCTTTTTATCTGCATTTTTATTCAGTTTCTTTAGCCTTTCTAATTTAATATGATATTTTATTATATTAAAACTTAAATACTTGCACCCGGAGGGTGCATATATTTGCTAGTCTACTTAATGATGATCTTTGAAACTAAGTCTAACTTTTCCAGCTCTACATTAAAGTCAGAGTTCAGAACAGTATTTAACTCATCCCTTCTCCCTTAACGTTAGATGGAAGAAGGAAGGGGGAGGAGAGAAAGAGGAGAACTGCTTGCTTCTGCCCTCTCTAAGCCCTTCCCTTGGGAAACTGCAAGGCTCCTGTGGACTATGGGCCAGCTCACCACAACACAGGGAAAATCTGAACAATGCCTGTTGTACAAGCGCATTTACTGAAGCAAGGAAAGGGTGGAGGGTGTTTCCCCCAATAGAGTTGATCAGGATCACCTGGTTCAGGTGTTTCGAGCAACATCAGAGTTTTCATGTGCTCATTAACTGGCTATTGTTGCCTAGTTTTTTCTTCTCTTCCCACATATCGAGCTAAAATAACGATACTGTCCTCTGTGCGTGTGTCAGAGAGAGAGAGAGAGGTTTTCATTTGAGCTGCATGAGTAAGAAGGGAGAGAGAGAGAGAGAGCGTATATGTATGGCCAGGACAACGGCCAGTAGCAGAGAGCCATTATCTGTTATGTCACCTGTCAGGTGAGGAGGGTGGGGGGTGGTGAAGATTGCTTATGACAATATGGCCACCCACCCAGGGTGAGAGAAAGAGCATACTGACAACTGTTTAAACTAACACCTTGAATTCTTATAGACTGTAAAGCCATGTGGATAAACACAGAAGTGGCAGAAAAACTGACATAAAAACAAACTTATCTCACTGAATGATTCTTTAAATGTTTACTTATATAATTTAACGTGCATGTCATTATTATTTATTACTAAGTAGAAGAAAATGATATAGTTATTGCATATTAGAAAGTGGGAGTAAAATATGGAAACAAATCCGACAATATGTAGAAAATAGAAAAACAAATATTAAAAAAAAAAAAAAAAAAAAAAAAAAAGATGAATTTATTCTTGATGGTGAAATTGAAGTTGTGTTTCAGTTTTTGATAAACCTTCATCAGGACTTAAATATAAGTAGAATGTTGTCCGGTTTTTGAGTGACATGAGTTAGGTAGTGATATAGGTCTTTCTACAGCTCAGTCGGTAGAGCATTCGGCTAGAAACCACAAGGTTCCTAGTTCGATACCGGTCCTCGCCAACTCAGCGTATGAGTAGCACAGGGATCTCTGCCGTAAAGTAAGGAGCTGATGGTAGGTGTGGTGCTCAACCTCAGATGCTAAACAATCTCCTTGGTCTAGCGCTATTGAAAAGGGGATAGACTCCCTCGCTGATTGGCTGATACCGACTTTAGGCCGCCCCGTCGACTTTACTTTACTTACAGATACAACTACCTAACTCCCATCCCTCAAAAAAAAAACATCCATTCATGAATGTCTCTTATGAAATGGATGTATTTTTGCTTATATCATTTGAGAGATTTCAATAGATAGGGTCACAAATAGAATCTATTAAAATATTTTGTTTATAAAATAATAAACATGGTTAATGAAGGTAGTTGATAAAATAATTTATAAAATATATTTAAATTCTAACTATAAATAAATTTATATTTACAGCAAAGATTAAAGCTACAAAATAAAATTAGTATTATTTGGACTGTTGTCCTCATCTTATATACACAACTTTTCGGCTGATGAACCCTCCAGCCTTTCTTCAGGTGTTTCTTGTCCAACTCACAGAAGGTTGAACTGAAACCTTTATTCAATCCACCAGGGTAGATTGGTCTTATTCTGCTAACCATGACCAAGTACAAGTGTTAACCTATGTTAAATATTCTGTTATCAACCATGATCAGGATTGAACCTTCAGCCTACAGATGATTGTCATTTAGAATTGTATTAACTTAACACCTATATCTGTTGTGTCATGTGTCCAACTGGACAAATAAAATTAATATTTTATAAAGAACTGTACAAAGTGTTTTTGTTTTTTTAAGTTATAATAAAAAGAAAAATTGTAATAATAATAATCTATTAATAATGGAGATTCGCTTCTGGTTTTTGTCTGTAACAAAAACTATGTCACTGCTTACATCACACTACCTAAAATCGTCATAAAATAGAATACATTTGAGCATGCAATGTTAGACAGTCCTCATTGGTTTTTTTAAATAAGTTTTAATAAATACATACCTGGTATTATCTATCTATATATAGTTTTTTTTATTTTTTTTATATATATATTTAAAGTTATCAGCACTAAGTTTCCATTTCAATTTTTTTTATTTTTTTTACTCCTTTAATAAATTTTATGATTTTACTTATGATACAAACTCTGATATTAAATTTTCAACTCCCATCCCCTCAGGTAATATTTATTTTATGTCGCCCAGAGAGCGTTTTTTTCATTTTGCTAGTAATAATAATAATACCAATAAGGATTATTTCTATAAGACCCTGATTCAACAACAGAAATGATTTTTTCTAAATATCTACTAATGGGTCATGCAGAACTGAAACTGAAATATCAAAAGTGAATCATCTTCATCAAAAGTGTCCGTGTTTAAAAAGGTCAAGTTTTTCTTTTCTTTTTTTTCTTTCAAGTCAGAATATTAAAAACAAATCCACAAGAGAAACAAAATATCAAATTAGAAAGCATTGACTAATTTAAAAGTTTTTTTCTTTTGAAAACCTACTCTACAGAAAGCACATTTTAACTTCAACTTTATTTCCTGTGAAACTTGCAGAATTATATTAGATGACAATAAGTCCATTAGGAAGAACTATCCTAGTTCCTAGGTGGTATTTTGTTCATACCACTAAGAGGAGACATGCCCTCATCACATCACAGAATTTTCTATGGAAAATAATACAAAGCTCAAATGATACCATATAGTGAAAACACTTCTCAAAAAAAAAAAAAAAAAAATTCAATGCTAAATTTACAAAGTCTTTTCAATATATTAAAGATTTAATTGAACAAGCTTTCTCCTACAATGCTCTAATATTTAATTTTTTTAATGACAAGTTCTTTAGACTTCATGAAAAGGATTTTTTTTTAATCCAACTTATTCAAAACAGTAATAATAAAGTTTTAAATATTGCCATTCAAAACATTCTCTAATTATGAATAATTTATTAATCTATATTAATCATTGGCAGGAGTGTTGTTCTTCATAGATTACCAAATGGTTTAATACTAATATTGCCACACATCTTATTATAATGGAGATTATGTAACTACCTGTAACCGAAACTACATCACAATTTTCTTAGTAAAGTCAATTTCTCAATGATTATGAAATAGTTATTATTTAATCTTTATTAGCATCTTATTTATTAATGATGGTGCAATTAAAATCTAGCAGAGTTAGATTTGCTACAAAACTGGCCATATCATTAATGCATTTAAAATCCTGAAATATGTGTTATCTCTAAGAAATAAAGCTTTACATAAATGTTACAACTAATTTGCATAATGATTTTAACAAAACTGGGTTTAATAAATAAGTATTTGCTGTTACTGATTTACAATACTATCATGTATTAAAAGCAATCTTATATATAATTTTATATTGAAATCAATTAAAATAAGTAAATATTTTTATATTCATTCTTAAATAGTTTTGTTAGTCTTTCTAATTTAACATAATAATTAATTACATTAAAACTTAAATACTTGCGCCCATTTTTTCTAGTATTTATAATGAAATTCCTATTCCTTATTGCAAAATCTTTAGTAATACATCTAGATTAATAATTGGAAAGAGTTTGTCCTTTGTAGATAGCCAGATAGTTCGATGTAAATCTACTAAATTTTTAAGGCATGCTTATTGGACCGAAAGGAAAATTTTAAAGTTAAAGAAAAAATTAAAATCTTTAAAAAAATTAATATTTCTCCTGAGAAAGGAAGAGACTCCTCAATAGGGTGTCTAACAATGATTAGCAGGACACTACATTACTACAAGGCATGACTAATCAAACAGAATTTAAAATTTATGAACTTTTAAAGAAAGAAAAAAAATTATGATTTGTTTTACCAAAATAATTTTTTATATTTAGTTAAACATTACTAATTAGGTTTATAAATAGTTCTTCAAGCTAAAAAGTAAAATAATTTCAGAGTTAGGACTAATAATCTGGAGAAAATGTCTAAATTGATAAATTTCCCAAATTTAAATTTTTAGTGTTTGTACTACAGAACATCTATGAAAAGTTACATTAATTTTAGTTTGATGCACAAAAAATATAGAAATATAATACTTATAGTCACCTTCCAGATAAAAGTAAATTTCAATCATTTGCTTCATTTTTCTTTCTTACTGAACAGTTAAGTCTAAAAATGATGTTTTCAACTAGCTACAATTTGGCTATTGGCCATATTTCTTTAGTTTTTCCCTCTACAAACTATTAAGGTGTCAAATTATGGTCAATGGCCGATTTGTAATATTAGGACTTACCAGTACCTGTTCAGGAAAAAAAAAAAGGCAAAAGATAAACTACTTTTATCTGAATGGTCAATGGTAGTATATATGGGATTTTCCTCCCATATATACTACCATTGACCGTTCAAATATGGAAGTAAATCTGACAATGTAGAAAATAAACAAAAAGATAAATTCATTATGGATAGTGAAGTTGACATTAAAAACATTTCAGTTTTTATCAAACCTTCATCAGGACATTAGGATGGGGAAAAAAAGATCTCCATCACTGTTTAAACAACACTTTTTCCGTCCTGATGAAAGTTTGATAAAAACTGAAACATTTTAACATCACTTCACCATCTACAAAAAAATGTATCTTTTTGGGAACATTGTTTTTTCTATTTTTCTCTACATAATCAAAAAAAAATTTTCACTTTCACCTGATGATCCGAGTTGTTTATTACTTTTTATTTTCTAATATTGTTCTACTTGCTTTACACTTTTTGTACATTGAACACTTTCATTTCTTACTGAATTTTCTACCATCTTAGTTTTTACTAAATGGCTGGCATAATATATATATATATATATATATATATATATAGGTAAACAAACAATGTGTTTTGATATGGCTTATTTAGCGACAATTTTTGGGAGAATATGTGCTTAACTGAAGTCGTACCTAATTTTGAAAATTAATTAATAATTAGTTTGGTTTGTTTTTGTTTTACGGCATATCAACCTCAGTGGGTCATTTAATGCCGACAAAGTTGTGAAATAAATTCATTCTTAATGCATAATACAATTTTGTTTATCAACTCATATTTTTCTATTTAACCCATAGATGGGTAATTAATGATTAGTATGCCCGCCTAATTTATTAATTATCAATTAATTCATTTTCAAAATTAGGTACTTCAATTAAGCACATATTCTCCCAATATATATAACACTTTTGTATTTGTTTATTTATAAGTTTCATATAGCTTAACTGATGTAAACATTACTTATCAGTTCACCATCAGTACTAAGAATTATCTTTATTTTCATTACAACTAGCCATAATTTAAGCTGACTCTTTACCCAGTGTAGATGGGGGTACATCAGCTAGTTTTAACTTAAGCAGGGAACAGCAAAGGGAGGTGGGGGGGGGTAATAAAAAAATTTTGCAAAAAAAAAAAAAATATTTTTCATTATATAACTTTAAAAATAATTTTTCAATACTTTCATTTATTAATCAAATAATCTAAATAAATATATTTATAATTACACCATTGAACAGTTTTTTGATATTAGATATTTTAAAGTGATTTAAAATAAAGTATTCTAATAAAAAGACTCCAATTGAATTCTTCTGATTCTGTCTAACAGAGCTGATATGAGGAATTAATTGGACAGTAACAAAACAATGTGTTAAAAGTCTCTAGACTTAAACTTGAATTTTTTTTTTTTTTTTCTTTTTCTCTAAATAATCAAATTCAAAAAGGCAGGGGCTGTGAACTTGGGTCCAGACTGCTGGATACTTTGTGCTTATGAACAATTCCTATGCATATGTAACAAAAAAATGCTGCATATTTTTTGAAATATTTTAACATGGATTTTACTTTAACAAAATTGCATGAAATAAATCTAAAATAGCACTAAAGAAATGAACCACCAATGGGATTTGAGGGGTGGCTATACAAAGCACTCTCAGACAATTCCTATTCAGCAGATGAATGGTAACAGAATCTAGAGAACAAATATGACATTGGAATTTCACAGCAAAAAAAAAAAAAACTGAAGTTAAAATTGATTCTATTAAAAAGAATTCTATTTTACAATTAATGTTTCAGAAAAGGCTTTTCTTCCACAAACAATTTCAAGACAACATATTTTTTTTAAAATTGGATTGGATATTATATCTTGGGAATATGTATAGAACAAATGTCACCATCTGACCAATGAGAAACATGATTTATTAAAAAATAAAGAGACAAATCCTTAAGAAAATTTATATATATATATATATATATATATATATATATATATGAATGAGAAATTACCATTTTTTAAGCAGGTTTTACTAAAATCCCAAAGTTTATTTGAATTCTTTTAGTAACTTTCTCTTATGTTCATACAAAACTATAGATAACTGTGTCCACTGTAAGTAAAATTTACCAATACCTATCTTCACAAGTGCTTTCAATCATTGTCAGTTGCAATGAAAATAAATTGAGATGCTATGGTTTTGAATTCAAACAAAACTTTGACATATTTGTTTATTCATAAATGGTGAATTTAAATTCAATTTTATCTTTTTCATGTTAATAACTTGATTAAAATGTTACAACATATATGCAAATCAAATTCTGTAAGTTGAATCTGTATATTTATTAACCATTTTTGTTGGATTTTTTAAGAGAAAATTAACAAAAATGAAAAATTTAAAACTAACATTGTCTGTACTCCGATAAAAACTTCTGTTTGTGTGTATGTATATAGCCTGCTGGACTACCGGTTTCGATTTCTGTCGGAGGGAAATCGTTAGTATACATCACTGATGAGACTTAATAAAGTTGAAACAGACTGTACAATGTTTTAGCATCGCATGATCATTTGCGAAATTCACTTGTCATGGTTATTTTCTATAATTATCGAATTTTATACGATATACGCATTGTAATTGCCTTCAAGCAAAAATATAAATAATAATATATACTTTATCCAATAATGCTTCTAAAAAAACATCCAAAAATCTTTTATAATATATATATATATATATATATATATATATATATATATATATAGCTCCAAAATTAAGCAATGTTGGTCAATATTTTAATAGTGAATAATTTGAAATCACAACTTTCTAGCAGTTAGAAGAGAAATATTATATAGAATAACTGGATTTTATTTCATTTTATAAAATTGTAAGATAGTTTGTTTCTTTTTTGTTTTGTTTTTTATTAAAGAAAAAAAAAGGTTTTATGAAGAAAAACAAGCAAATCATATAATTTGAAACAGATTCTGAAAAGAACAGATATGAAGTACTAGATGCCAATGGCGGAGAAGAGATCAAGACTTATTTTAAATTGGTTATAACAATAAAACAATTCATCATAAGCTTTGTAATTATTACTTTTATCAAAGGAGTCAAGTTATTTGAAATTATTGGATATAGAAAATCCAATGTGTTACAGTAAACATCATAATAGTGAAAAGATCATTGAGTTATATACAAATGTTTTTTTATTTAAGTGACATTAAGAGTTTTGTTACTTTAAACATTTGTTTTGTTTGGATCATTAGACTTAAGAAATAATGCAACGTAATTATTTTATATCTCCAACTTAAATACCTAATTAGTAAAATTAATTAAATGTAAATAATTATTTTAGTAAGACATTTTTTAAGTTGGTAATTCCAATTCTGTACTATTAGTTATGCCTTGCAGCAACATGGCTTCCCACTGATTTATTATCATCAAAGACTCCCTACTCTCAGTGAAAGCTCCCCTTACCCCATGAGACACAAACACACACACACATATATATATATATATATATATATATATATATATATATATGAAAGTAAGTAAGTAAACAAACAATGTGTTTATTTTTGATATGGCCTTTTTAGCTGACAATTTTTGGAGGATATGTGCTTAATTGAAATCATACCTAATTTTGAAAATTAATTAGTTAATAATTAATGAATTTAGGCAGGCATATATGTTCAAATGTAAGGCTAAACAAATCAAGAAAACTTTTCTCTGCATCCAATAAAAATACATTGTAAATTTGAATGGTTGACATCAAACCATTTGGCAATCTATAGAGGACAGACAGACAGACCCTTCCAAATTATTAATATAGATAATAGTATTAATTTCAAACGAGGTCATAATTTATTTTATGAGAATAAATCAACTAACAACTGCTTAAGATAAAGAAATTTTCATTTTATATACAAAAACTTATTGTCTACATTTCATTAATGTTTTCTAGTTTCCTAGATCAAATGTTATATCATCAGATTAAAAATATACAGATAGAAATTAAGCTAAAATCTTTTTAAATTGTCTTAATTCAAAATACTTCGAGATAACATTAAATGTCTTACATTTTTCTATATTTCATGCCTTATATATATGTTGTGTGTGTGTGTGTGTGTGTGTGTGTGTGAAGAAAAGAAAGTGAATCCGACGGTATGTAGTATATTAAGAAAATTGAAAAAACACAGGTTTAAATAAGTTGAGTGGTAAGTTTATTGGCCGACGCTGCAGTGTTTCAATCTATTAATTAGATCATCTTCAGAGCATTTGTTGGTATATGGAAGGTGATAAAAAATTTTATCACAGAATAACGAGAAAAGTAAGTGATAGTCCTTGTTTATCAGTTTGTTCAAAATTTGAAGTCTGAAGAAAGGACTCTGAAAAAAGTGTACGGTTTGAAATATGACATCAAATATTCTCTTTTACAGTGTGAGTATGAGAGGGTGTGAGTGTGTGTATCGAAAAAAGGCATTGTGCATTTTAGGTGTTTTGTGTGTGTGGTTGCACATGTGTGTATAAATCTTTTGCGATAAACGACATCAAAACAAATTATATATATATATATATATATATATATATATATATATATCACTTTACAGATAATGTAATATTACAATCTATCAAATTTTTCTTATATATCTTCAAATATACCCATCGAAATTAAATCATTTTTATAGCCCCTAAAATCCATTTGTATACACAATTCTGAAAAGGGTTGATTTGTTAGGAGGAAAGGATAAACTAAAGTATATTAAAGGAGGGGAAAAGCGAGATCACTTGTCATTGGTTAAAAAAAAAAAATACTGCAAAATATCGTTTTTAAAATAACTTTCGTTTAATATAAAAAAAATAAAAAATAAATATAATGAGAGTAACATTCATAAGTTCATGATGAATTATTAATTTCAAATCTAAGAATATTTGTCTGATTCTAAACTTATTTTCAAATAATTTGTACCAGAGAAAGTTTTCTTGAAACAACTGACCAACCATCTCAGTGATTTTTTTAAAGACAGCCAAATTTAAGAAAATAGTGAGAATAAAGTAATTTTAAAGCATTTTGATGGGCAATTAGTTTGTCATGTGTACAGAGAAAAATGTAAGCAGAAGAGAAAATGTTTTATATAAAATTATGTCCAATAAGTTTTTAAAAGATTTAACACTTTACTGACAGTTGTGATTTATTTAAAAGCATTCCAAGAGCCGATTTAAAAAAAAAATAAATAAAAATAAGAATAAAAACTTACATATTTGTTCATAATAGAACTTAATTCATGTCTAATAAATTTTACACACACGTGCATAATGCCCAACAAGCCATCATCAAATCTATTTGTATTTGGTATATAATCTTCTATTAACTGCACACATGTCGGCAATACACGTGGAAGTAGGACAAAAATGGAAAATTACAAAAAATTGCTGAAAATATTTTTCTATCAAAAGAACACAGGGAACAAAATAATTGGAATGGTAAGAAAGAAGAGAGGAAAATAGTGGGGAGAAGGGGAGAGAAGAAAAAGAGAATGAAGAAGAAAAGAGGGGGAGGAAGAAAAAGAGGGGAAGAAGAAAGAGGGGGAAGAAGAAAAAGAGAGGGAAGAAGAAAAAGAGAGGGAAGAAGAAAAAGTAGAAATGGTGAACAGAGAAAGTCAAGAGAGAAGAGAGAGAGGGGGGGGATAGAAATAAATAGAGGAAAAGGAAAAGAGAGGAAGGGGAAATAAAGATGAAAGAGAAAAGTAGAAAGAGAAATGGGAGATATATAAATAAATGGAAAGAGATGAAAAATAGGAATAAAAAGAGAAAGAGAGGGAAAGTAAAGAGAAAGAGAAATGGATGGTGAAAATGAAAGAAAGAAGTAAGGATCACAATTGAAATGTTTGGGGAGAAAGAGAGATAACAAATAAATTGTAACCAGGTTCTTCCAGCTGAATCCCCAAATCAATTTTGATGTTGCATTTTCAGAGGTTTTTTTGAAACAGATGTCTAGTGGCAATATGACAAGCGTCTATTTCTCTAAAATAGTTGTACATTTCTGCCTGACCAGTTTTTTCATCTGGAGGGAAAAAAAGAGTACAAAAAAAAAAAAAAAAAAAAAAAAAAAAAAAGGCAGAAAAAGAGGAAAGAAAAAAAGAAAAAAGAAAAAGATGGCAGAAGCAAGCTGCTATTTTTGAAATTGAATGCAAGTACTGAGTCCTAAAAGAATAATCAACTCAAAAAAAAAGAAGGAATAAGAAGCAGCAAAAGACATATGCATCCAAAAATGTTCTAATGTTGATTGTGGAAAGGACATGATTTTCCAATTATTTCAAGTGGATTACATACAAGATATCCACAATCGGACAATCCACTCAAGGGAATAACAGTCTGGATTTGAAAATTTGTGTCATAGAAAGAAAAAAAAAGGGAGAAAGTACGAACCCTGTGAAAGAAAAAATGCCTGCAGCCAAAAGAGAAAAAAAAGGGGGGGGGTAAGGAAGAACAGATGGGGATGGGGCGGGGTAAGCAACTTTTGGACTTTGAAAATAATTTTTGGGAACAAAATAAGCCTTGATGTCCATTAGTGAATTGTTCTCTTCTTCAATTTTTACAACAAAACAAAATGTTCATTTCACCTGCTTAAATCCTTTCACTGTCTTTAAATGACAAAACCAGGAAGAAAGATTAGAGAAGACTTTCTTTTTCTTTTTTTTTTTAAATGGCCACAACTCTACAAAATCAAAATTTTTGACATTGACAGAAAACATACATCGTGCGACTTTCATTTTTTGGCAACAAAGTTTTACTTATATTTTCTTGATTTTCCCATGTTCTATTAAAAAAAAAATGTAAAATAAAGGTAAAATTATATATCTATTTTGCCTCATTATTTTTAAATATGACTACTTATATATTAATTGCATTAATTAAAATTCTGGCCCTAGAAACTGTGAGGGGGGGGGTAAATCTATAGTAATGATCCTTCACCATAAAAATACAAATTCAATGAGAATTTTTCTTTTTTTAGTTACTGCTTTAATTTAATATAATCTGATCAAGTTTTATATAAAAACATAAACAAGCATAAAAGAATGTGAGTATATTTTAAAGCACACTGATATCTATATGGGTCATATAGCACCAAATATGAATTTCGATTTTCAAGGAAGTCTATAAAAATATGCAATATTGGTGACTTTAAATTCCTTATTTACATTTTCATTAAAGAAGCAAGTAAAGAGCAAGAGCTTTTTAAAAAAGATACATTTTTAACAAGATTGTCCTTTTGTTACCTCCCTTAAACCTACAAATCAAAGTTAAATTCTTATATTCTTGACGCATTCTAATTGGAACTAATAGGCAAATCCATAAGAATGTTGAATGTTATTTATTTACAATAAATATCTTAAGTTCTCAATCAAATGGACAATGGAATTCTAATAGTATTTTGTGTCATGTATTTTAATAATGAGGATTAGACTAAGTGTGATTAGTGTATATTTAAGTATTTTAAGTAAACTAATAATATAAATAAAATCTTTAAATTTATATCATAATGATCCAACTTTTGTATGTATGCAAAAATGAACTTTTGAAGTTTTATCAACAAGATTTTTAAAAATAAAGCAATATCCAGTGAAATGGATAAACTCATTATAAAAACAAAGATCTGCCAATATTGATCTGATTTATGTAAATTTGAATATTTAATCAAGGGAGATAACACAAAAATTTTTTTCTTTATTTTCAGTTTGAAATTTCATTTTTTTTTTTCTTTAGATGATATACCTTTTATCAGACAAGGTTCTCTTCTATGACAATGCTTTGATAAGTCTGAAGTTTATAAGAAAGGTTCAAATGTAGTTGAAGGCACAAAAATTTTCTAAAAGTTTTTCAAACAGAATATTTTGAAAACTAAGTAATGTCATTAGAAAATCATCATTTTTCAACAAAGATAAATATTAAAAGCTTATTATAGTATACTTCCACTTATTTATAATTTCTATAAATAAGATGTGAACAAGTTTAATGGTTTGGAAAAGGCCGAGTTAAACAAATGAATACTTATACTTATTATTCATTATCAAAATTACTCAAATAATTTTGAATTTCATCATCTTTTTACATACCCAATAGTGTTATGATAAAGTATTATCTTATATAAGGATATCACCTAAAAATTGATACCAACATGGGAATGATTTGGAACCATGAAACGTGTATATAGGATTGGAACGAAAGTCTTATCTGATACAATATAACATTTATCTAACTTCCAGAATGTTCGCAAAGATGTGTGGACCATAAAGGGAGACTATTTTCAACATTTTAGAGACACTGACAAATGATGTTTTGATTATATTTCTCAATTTACATGTCTTTATTAGTTAAATAAATACTATTTTGTATCAGACAAGACTTTTCGTTTTAATCCTATATATCTCAATCCAGACGCCATGAAAAGAAAAAGTTTGTTTGAAAAAAAAAAAAAAAAAGTTGGGGTAAAATTTCAAAACTTTAAATTATACTTTTTTCTTTATAATTAAAAAGGAAAAATAAATTAAAACAAAGTAAAAAAAAAAATTTTTTTTTAAATTTCTTTAAAAGGGAAAATTGAACATCATGATGAAATTTGATCAACAGCTGCCGATTGAGAAAGTAGAGTGTAAGCAACAGCTAAAAGAATATGCAACTGAAAAGAAGAGAGAGCTTTAAAAAATAAAATAAAATAAATAAGAGAGAGAGAGAGAACAGGAGGTAATAAATGAAACTGGAGAAACTCCAATTCTGGTGGAGGGGAATAAATAAAGAAAAGGAGTTTTAGATGCTGTCAGTTCTGCAACAGGCCAAGCAGAAAGTGAACAACAAAAATAATCCCATATACCATTTTTTTTTTTTTTTTTTTTATAATATTGGCAAAACATAACAATAATGCATCAGAATCTAATAAAACACATTAAAGGATTCCATTTTTTTTTTTAAAAACAAATCTCTTCAATAAAACTCGGACTAAAAACTATATAATCCCACCTGTTCAGTAGCATGCTCCCCATACTTTTTTTTTTTTTTTTTTTTTTTTTTTTCAAAAAGTAGGGTACTACTGCCTTACAAGCTACCCAGTTTTGTGTAGGGAGATGAAGGGCAGGTGGGAAAGGATGAAGGCTGTCCAGAAAGAGAAGAAAAAAAAAAAGGGTAGGGAGGGGGGGAGTGTGCCAAAATCTGAGTCAGCCAGCTGTCTTATTCTTTTCTTGCCTCTCTGTTTTATATTCATCATCACTAACAGCTCCTCCTCCTCCAGATGGAGCCAATACTGAGTGGACCTATTCCCACCCCCACACACCCCCGGTCTGATGTTACTTAGATTGGGACACCCAGCCTTTTGCAACTATCAACAGCAAGACCACTGACCCACCATCAACAATACTATTTACCACAACAATAGTGTGTGTGTGTGTGTGTGTGTGTGTGTGTGTGTGTGTGATTATAATAAGGCATTATCTAGATCTTTTTTCAGGATTTTTTTTTCTCTCTCTCTTTCTTTCTTATATAGTAATAACAACTATAAACTGAAATATCTCCTCCTCCTTCTTCCCCACCTGCCTCGCAAATCACAATCATTGTTTCTTTTATTTCTAAAGTGAAAGATTCCAGTACACTTACTGGGATATTGGTATTAAAAAGAAACTAAATGAGAACATCAGTTAATATGTCTAACTTTCTAAAAGGCTGAAGCTTTAGAAACGTTTTCGCCCAACAGGCATCACTGTCCTATTTATGAGACACTAGCAGAGCTACCCAGTATTGCCTGGGATTTAAAAAGTTAAAAATTAATCTCTTCTATTTTATATATATATATAATATATATATATACGAGTAATAAAATTCATTTTTCTATATATTTGTTTCATCATCTTTTATTATTTACATATTCTTGTTTTTAATTTGTATTATTCGGACTATTGTCTTCATCTTTATTGCTATCTGTACGTTTCGGCCAATGTGCCCTCTGGCCTTCTTCAGGTATTTCTTGTTGGACTTGTTTTTAAGTTGTTTATTTTTATTATTCTTTTCATTTTTTTTTCTTTTATCTTATTTGATTTATTGTTCACCCTTTATTTATTTGTTTTATTTTTTAAAATTATCTTTTAATTCCCTTTTTAATATATAATTGATTTATATTTTTATTCAACTTTTATGGAAAATGAGTAAAAAATATGTAACCTCTCCTCTAGACAAAAATAGAGTGTGGATTTTATTGAACTTTAGTTTTTGTGACTAAAAGATGTGCATTTGGTCATTGTACTAACATACATACAGACAGAATCATATATATATATATATATATATATATATACATATACACACACACACACAAAAATTGTTATATCTATATTTTAGATCCTACCAACATCTGATAAATGAGATGCAATTTTTGTACATATAATAAATATTCATACTAATCTTAAATTGTGTATACATTATTTTTAGAATCATATGCTAATTATTGAATAAATTAAAAAATACTCCCTTCAAATAATTTCAACAAGTACTGAATGGTAAGGTACTACTTTTGTCCCATGAAACTGACAAATTGTTCTTGAGCAGAAAGCGTTATTTTCAAATTACTTATACCTAAAGTAAATAGAAAAACTTTGCATTTGTGACTTGGGTTATGAAATTTTTACATACCAGATAAATTCAGTGCTGAGTAACTGATAGAAAATTTTCTAAAACTTAATAAACATTTTGCTTATTTTTATATAAGTTTAGTATAAATCCATATCAATTTTGTTTCATTTGATGTTTTATTCAGGCCTTACATAAATGAAAATGTGTAAATTTGCCCATTTATACTTAAGATATAAAATTATCTATATCTATTAATATAGGGTATTTTTTAGGGCATAAAAACAAACATTCAAGGTAATAATTTTTTTTTTGTACTTTTACAATATAATTTTTTTTTTTGTACTTTTACAATATAATTTTTTTTTTTTGTACTTTTACAATATAATTTTTTTTTTTTTTGTACTTTTACAATATAAGCAATTAAGAAATAACTCATACTATCTGGGAACAAATTTTGTGCTAAAGTGTAACTATTGTTACATTTAGTGTAAAATATATATATATATATATATATTAAAAAAGAAAAAAGGGGAGAGAGAGATCCACAGATACTGTGTTTTGATATATCCAGTCTCTTCAGTGTGGGTAGATATTAGCAGACTACTTCTAACCAGGATGGAAACCCAATCTATTTATCATCAGTCAGATTTCTTAACCACTAGGCCATCAGCACCTACCTACTGGACTGAGGATTTTTAACTGATAAATACATAAATCTGTAAAGGCTGCCAGAGAGTGCTACATCTCTCTCTCATATATATATATAAGATTTTTTGGATGTTTGTTTTTTAGAAGCATTGTTGAATAAATTATTATTTATATTTTGCTTGAAGGCAATTATAATGCATGTATCGCATAAAATTCGATAATTATAGAAAACAATCTTGACAAGTGAATCCCGGCAAAGGATGGCTTGCTATGCAGAACACCAAACAGACTGTCGAAACAGTCTGGACGGTGTTCTGCATAGCGAGCGATCCTTTGCCGGGATTCACTTGTCAAGATTATTTTCTATAATTATCGAATTTTATGCGATACATGCATTATAATTGCCTTCAAGCAAAATATATATATATATATATATAATATATATATATATATAAAATCTTTACCATCTAGATTTTTATGTATAAAAAACAACTAGAAGACTTGAACTTCTACACCTGAAAATCCAAGAAATATTCCATGGTCTTTAACAATACCTGATTAAATAATAACTTGCTGCCAAAATATACAATATATTACAATAGTGTATGGTTATCACTAACTTGCTAAATCAATATTTGTGGTATTATTAGAAGAGTGCTCAATATCTGTGATATTGATATTTATAATATAAATAAATATGCATTAGCTTGTGTATGTATATAAGTAGTAACAACTACTATAAGACAAGTATTTTTTAAGATTTACAGCGAAATGCCCTCTTAAGTCAATTTGGATTTTCAGGGCAAACCAATGTTTGTTTTGCATGTATAGATCAATAATGAAATATAAATGTGGAAGTTTCCTCGAGAGTGCCAGGCTGGTTAGCATTTGTTGTTATGACAAATTCACCTTAAAGAAAAACTGGTTCCAAGCCAAACCAATAAAACTTTCTGCCCAGCAATCAATTAAGAAAAGACCGAGATGCCAATTTCCTTCAATTAAAAAAAAAAAAAAAAAAATAGATCTAATATATTAGACATGGGTGAACAGAGCCAACCAATCTGTTTTGATCCTGACTCTTCACAAGGGAAGAGATTTCAAATCATAAACGTCTATGAAAGAAAGAAAGAAAATCTTAATCATACAATTAATGACCACTGTAAACTAAAAAAGAACTGAAATAAAAAAAATGAAAATAAAAAATAAATAAATTTTAATCAGATCCCTAAATAGATTTTTTTTTTCCTTCCTTTTGAAATGAATCATTGTTAAATGAAAACTTTCTTATTTTTATAAAATAAAATCTTACTCTCTGTAAAATTTAAATTCTCATGTTAATGTGCATAATTTCTTTGTTTTTTTCCAAGCTGTTTAAATTCTTTTCATACTTTATTTTGTAAAAACGCAACATAACATCAACAATAAGAAAAACAGATTATTAAAATTCTTATTCACCTTTGCTTAGGATCAGCTGATTACAAACAAATACAACATTTCTCTGAATGTTTGAGATGAGGCTTGAAGATTAGTATTATTAGTGTTATTAGAAATACCTGAAGAAGGCCGGAGGGTCTATTGGCCGAAACGTTGTACAAATAACAATGAAGATGGGGACAATAGTCCGAATAATGCTAATAATACAAATACAACATTGTTTCAAGTAACTTGCACAAATAAAATCAATCAGAAACTCCAAAATCAGTTACTTATATAAAATAGTCATCAGAGTTACCTAAAGTCAGTATCAGCCAGACAGCAAGGGAGTCTATCCCCTTTTCACTAGCACTAGACCAAGGAGATTGTTTTTTAGCATCTGAGTTGGAGCGCCACACCTACCATCAGCACCTCACTTTACCGCACATATTCACGTGCTACTCATACGCTGAGTTGGCGAGGACCGGAATCGAACCAGGAACCTTGAGGTTCCCAACCAGACACTCTACCGACTGAGCTAAGCCTGCCCCTTATAGCCTACATAAATAAAAATCAATATCAGAAATCAGTTAATATTAGAATTAAGAATCTAATGCAGTTTGTAATGTCTCCTTGAACATCTCCCTTTTTTACTATCTTCTCACATCAACCTTACAAAAAAAAAAAAAAAAAAAAAAAATTAAAAAAATCTTTGCAGAGAGCATATACAGTAGTCCTAAACTTTTCTTGCTCAGGGCACACTTTACAAGCAACAAAAATATTTGATGCACATTGTATATAAATTCAAAAACATATTCAAAAGTTTTTATTATATAGAAATGATACTTATTTCCTCTTCAATGCACAAGTTTTTTCTTTCTTTTTCAGATTTAATGTGAGTAAAAGAAATAAAAAAAACATTTCAATTCACATAAATTGGAAAACCGGATCAAAATAATGAAAAGCTTTTTATCTGCTTTTATCTCTTCTTTAATAGAAATCCAAAAACAAGTATCAATAGGTTACTCTTCATGCTTTTAAGTCCATTATCACTGGATAGAGAGACCAATTCTTCTTCTTTTTCACGTTTGGTTTGCATTCTTTGTTTAATGGTATATCAACCTTCATGGGTTAGTTAATACTGCCAAAAGCTATCATTGTAAAAGAACAGTAATGGTACTATTTCAAAACCATTTGAAAACTTATATCATCACATTTTTGAAACAGAATGCTGTTAATAGAAGGCTAAGAATTGTTTCATTTTTTTTTTAAATAATTTTCAGATGAAGCATTATAACATTGCCCTGAAGATGGTTTAATGAAAAATAATGAAAACATTAAATGTTAGTGTATTATTATATATATATATATATATATATATATATATAATATAAAATGTTGTTCTGGTTCCAACGGGAGAAAATTGAATATTTTATAAAAAAGAAGAAGGTCCACAAAATGTATTATGTTCTCAGAAAAAAAATTTTTTAATTCTTTTTATCTTACATATGTGACACGTGTTTCTGATCTGTCGTCTTCTTCAGTCATTGAGTTATTATTTTGGCAGAATATGTCCGATATTTGATAGGTTGTGTGTGTTTCTGAAACTTTTCTATTATAATGGTTGTGTATATATATATATATATATATATATATATATATATATGTGTGTGTGTGTGTGTCAATTGTGGTACATTTACACTGCAGAACAAAAGTAATTTTCCTGCTCTTTTTACTTTACGATTTCAAACCAAATATTTTCTTGTATTAAACAAAAAACAGTTTTAACAACGAAATTGGTAAGTTCTTCATGAAATCCAGAAATAATTAAACCAAAACCCCACTTTAGTTTTCAATCTGACAAAAAGAATATCCTGTTATTTAAATCCAACTGCTAAATACCATAATTCCATCTATTTAAAAAGAAAAGTTTTTTCCCTGCTAATATTTTTTTTTTTTTTTTTTTTGCATCAAAAAATATCGACAGTCAATCATCCTTGATGTGTTTATTTCCTTTTATAAAAGACGATTCCAGATTTGGATCAAGTTCTGAATAGAAGGTTTATCTACTAGCATAAAAATAAATGTGAATAGATATATCTCTTAGGTAAAGAGATAAATAATTAGTAGGTATTTACCCAACCGATTCATCATGGGTAGGATGTGACACAAGGTTGCAAGTATGGGGCATCCATCAAGGAACAAACTCACTATTCAGTAGTTATGGATCTGTGAGTGACTTGGAAACTATTACACCAAAATGGACGCCCTTAGAGATAAATTAGTATACCTATTATTTATACTATAAGGGGTCTTGTAGAAGACTATCTGTACATATTTACCCAATCCCTTCATACAAAAAAGATGCAACACAAGGTATATTTTTAAGTGCAGTTTAAAAAGGTTTGAATTCAGAGTTTTCCTTCTCCTAGACTGGTTGCCTAACCAGGGTTAAAGAGCCCAGTCCTAATTAGGACTGAACCTATTCTAGTAGTGACCACCCCAAGCGGAGATTTAACAGGTTTGAATTCATAGTTTTCCTTCTCTTAGACCCGTTGCCATACCAATTGGTTAAAGAGCCTATTCTGTTCTATTTAATCATAGTTGGAGGCATACCTTTCCCAATGGTATTAGCACTATGTGAAATACAAACAGCCTCGTCCAAGATTTGAACTTGGGTTGCAGAGTCCATTTCCTACAATGATAATTAGATTACGAGAGTCTCTTTGATCAATCTGTAATTCAGATATTTATTTTGCTTTTACACATGCAGGACATTTCCTTCCAAAAACAAATGGTCTTATGGACAATCTCAGATTATAATACTTGTAAAAAGTAAAGTTGTCGGGGTGGCCTAAAGTCAATATCAGCAAGACAGCGAGGGAGTCTATCCCCTTTCATTAGCACTAGACCAAGGAGATTATTTTTGCGTCTGAGGAGTGCCATACCTATCATCAGCTCCGACACATCCCTATACCACTCATATGCCAAGTTGGCGAGGGCCGGTATCAAACCAAGAACCTTGTGGTTCCTAGTCGGACACTCTACCAACTGAGTTAAGTGTTTGTAAGAAATAAAATTATGTTAAACCAAAATATTTGTTTACTTGAACATAAAAATGAAGACAACCAAAGTTGTACATAGATAATATGTTTGTTTTGTTTTGTTTTGTTTTGTTTTACGGCATATCAACCTCAGTGGGTCATTTAATGCCGATAAAGTTTTGAAAAAATCAATTCTTAATGGATAATACAATTTTTTTTATAAATACATTTTTCTATTTAACCCATAGATGGGACCCTAACAGGTACTACCACTCCAGGTCAGAGTGGACCAGGGAGCAATGGTGATGAAGGGGTGCTCCACATTCCCCAAACCTCCAAAACTGGAACCTCACCATCAGATAGAGTTTAACGTCATTCCCAGGACATGTAGACCTGCAGCCACCGCCTTCTAGCACCCATATGATAAAAAGGGTTGGGGCTTGCCATAAGGGCAATAGGGTTGGGAAAATCATATAGGTGCTAGGGCTTGACGTGACCAGCCGATTGATCGGAGGGGGCTTCACAGACCGCCCGTCTAGCCCAAGATAGGGCCAAAGTGGAGTATTGCATGTCATGAACTGTTCATCCACCTGGACTCTATCCTTAAGCATCACGGGTCGCCACCCACGGCCAACAGGTGGCCCCATTGGGGGGAGTCTTACCCCTCTGCAGAGGTGCAGTCGGTGCATTCTAACGCCCCAGCCGACATAGATAATATGACATTCGAAACATTAGTAAGATGATTATTAGCCAAAACCTGAGCATGCATTGGAAAAGAAAAGAAAAGAAAAGAAAAAAAAAAAAAAGAAAGAAAGAAAAGAAAAGAAAAGAAAAGAAAAAGAAAGAAAAGAAAAGAAAAGAAAAGAAAAGAAAAAAGAAAAAGAAAAAGAAAGAAAAGAAAGAAAGAAAGAAAGAAAGAAAAAGAAAGAAAGAAAGAAAAGAAAAGAAAAAGAAAAAAGAAAAGAAAAGAAAAAAGAAAGAAAGAAAAAAAGAAAAAAAGAAAAGAAAAAAAAAGAAAAAGAAAAGAAAAGAAAAAAAAGAAAAAAAAGAAAGAAAAGAAAAGAAAGAAAAAAAGAAAAGAAAGAAAGAAAAAAGAAAAGAAAGAAAAGAAAGAAAGAAAGAAAAGAAAAGAAAAAAGAAGAAAAGAAAGAAAAGAAAAAAAAGAAAAAAAAGAAAAAGAAAAGAAGAAAGAAAGAAAGAAAGAAAGAAAGAAAGAAAAGAAAAGAAAAGAAGAAAAAAAGAAAAAGAAAAAGAAGAAAGAAGAGAGAAAGAAAGAAAGAAAGAAAGAGAGAGAGAGAGAAAGAGAGAAAGAGAGAAAGAGAGAGAGAGAGAGAGAGAGATCAAATCAAATTTGGCTCAGAGTCAAAATTTCTAGTCAAGTATCAAAAGGTTATATATCAAACAAGTGTTGAACAAATTTGGCAAAGAAATGAGCATTCATCAACAAGTAAAATCATAAAGGATTTCTTATTTGATATCTTGGCACAGACAATGGCTAAAATAATTCAATATATTCACCACAAGCCAACCTGTAGATTATCATTTCTCTTTCTAGAGACAAAATATTTAGACAACGTATACACACACCGTTGGCAGAAGCAACAAGCATTTTAAGGCTTTTAAATATCGGAAAGATAAACAAATAGTCAATAAAATAAAAAATAAAGATAACATATTTGGGGATTAAAGAGTGTTTTTCTTTTTAGTTAAGTGGCTGGAGTTTACATTGGTACTCTGTGACTATCTATACAAATAAAATAATATAAACTTCGCCAACAAAGGTTAATAGCAAACTTTAAAAGGAAAGGTAAAGCAAACAATGTTAGGGAAATTTGCAATTTACAAGATAAGCAGTAAAAGCAACTGAAAATTATTGTTGTTTCAAGAGATACTCTCTTTCTCCTCCTTAAATAATAGTCACTTATTTTGAAAACTTCATGTTCAAAATTATTTATAACTGGCAACGTTATAAATTGTGGTGAGAGAAACTAAGATATTTATTTTAGTAAATAACGCTTGCAAAAAAAAAGGTGGATATTCAGTCAAGTGATTTATGGTTCAATCCCAGTTAGTAGATGATTGGAGTTTTTAATTACCAAAACAGAATTATAGTTGAAGAAATATTTAAAAGCATGTTTGAAGAATTTTGTTTGTTTTTTTTGTTTTTTTTCCAGAGTTTAAAATAAATTTCTATTTGTTTTTTTTTTTGCTTTTTTTTTTTTTTCCCCACCAACCCCTCTTCATGAGCGGATGTGACACAAGGTCTATTTTTAAGCAGAGTTTAACAGGTTTGAATTCAGAGTTTTTCTTCTCCTGGACCGGTTGCCACAACAAAGTTAAAGAACCCAGTCTGTCCTATTTTACCCATAGTTGGAGGGAGAATAGTTGGATACATATTTTTCCTAAGTGTATTAGCACTATGTGAAATGCTTACCAGCCTTGTCTAGGATTTGAACTTGTGCTGCTGTGCCCATTTCCTATTATTATAACCATTACACCACAGGCACATTTGTTTCCATTAATAAAGTACCTCCCTTCTAATGAAATCAAAGTTATAGTCATGTCTTATTGTAAATTGTTTAATACAGAGAGAAGAGAAACATTTGATATCATACTATTTAGTAATATCATGCTTTCGTAATAGTATTGGTAAATTGTTTATTACAGAGAGAAGAGAAACATTTGATATCATACTATTTAGTAATATCATGCTTTCGTAATAGTATTGGTAAATTGTTTATTACAGAGAGAAGAGAAATGTTTGATATCATACTATTTAGTAATATCATGCTTTCGTAATAGTATTGGTAAATTATTTATTACAGAGAGAAGAGAAACATTTGATATCATACTATTTAGTAATATCATGCTTTCGTAATAGTATTGGTAAATTGTTTATTACAGAGAGAAGTGAAACGTTTGACATCATACTATTTAGTAATATCATGCTTTCATAATAATATTGGTTTTGTTCTAACACTTAAAATGTAATCAATCTTATTATAAGCTTCACATTTTAATATGTGCATATGCAACATTGCAAAAAATGATACATCATGGTGAGATTTTTGTGAGCAAAGTATGAAAATGCTCTAATTTAGAGAATACTATGCTAATATATATATATATATTTTTTTTTGCATCAAAAAAGATTGACAGTCAAATCATCCTTGATGTGTTTATTTCCTTTTATAAAAGACGATTCCAGATTTGGATCAAGTTCTGAATAGAAGGTTTATCTACTAGCATAAAAATAAATGTGAATAGATATATCTCTTAGATAAAGAGATAAATAATTAGTAGGTATTTATCCAACCGATTCATCATGGGTAGGATGTGACACAAAGGCTGCAAGTATGGGGCATCCATCAAGGAACTAAATCACTATTCAGTAGTTATGGATCTGTGAGTGACTTGGAAACTATTACACCAAAATGGGACGCCCTTAGAGATAAATTAGTATACCTATTATTTATACTATAAGGGGTCTTGTAGAAGACTATCTATCTGTACATATTTACCCAACCCCTTCATACAAAAAAGATGCAACACAAGGTATATCTTTAAGTGGAGTTTAAAAAGGTTTGAATTCAGAGTTTCCCTTCTCCTAGACTGGTTGCCTAACCAGGGTTAAAGAGCCCAGTCCTAATGATACATCATGATGAGATTTTTTTGTGAGTACAAAAGTATGAAAATGCTCTAATTTAGAGAATACAGTAGGTTGGTAGGTAATTTATGAGGAAGTGCGTCCCGGTCTCCTGCCTCAAGAGTTGCTGCCCAGTGACTATCAAAATAACGACCCAGCTCAGTCTATTCAAAACTATCCATCTTCATATCTATCTATCTCAATTTGTTCATATTTATGTATATTACTTTAAATACTAAGATTTTCTTTTATTCATGTTTGTTTAATGTCTTGTTTTTAGTTTAAATAAACAAGAATTACGACAAAAAAAGAAGCGACCCCCCCTCAAATACATTTACTTGTCGAAAATATATCTATCTCCATTTGTTCATATCTATCTATATTATTTTGTATCTATCTATCTCAGTCTATTCAAAACTATATATCCATCTTCATATCTAAACATAACAAGAATTACGACAAATTACGATAAATAAACAAGAATTACGACGAGCTGGGGTTGTTATTTTGATAGTCACCGGGTAGCGGTTTTTTGAAGGCGGGAGACCGGGACGCACTTCCTCATAATTACCAGTTGGTAGGTTATTTGTTTTACGGCATATTAACCACTTTTTGCTCATTTAATGCTGAATCTAGTCATTTGGGTATTTGGTTTTTAACTTACAGTACCTGCTATTGCCTAATTGTCACCCAACTAAATAGTAAACAGACTCATTGCTACTTAACTTCGGTGATCTAAAAGAACTGGTGCTTTCAAGAGAATAAAGTAATTTCCAGTCCAATTTTCAACTTAATAATATAGGGTCTACACTCACCCTAATCATAATTTATAAGGGAAATAATTCACATGCAAATTATAGAGTACTTCCCTTTATTTTCAATTATGATATAAGTTCTATAAATAGGATGGGATTCAACATTTAGTTTAATGTCCATTGAAGGGGGCTTTTAAGCAAGTAATAATAAGTTATACATGTTACTCACAACAGAAGGATTTGAGAGAGGAGGAGGGGGGGTAGAAGGCTGACATATTTCAATATTCTGCTTGTAAAAGTAACAGCTCTTAAGCAGAATGAAAAAAAAAAGCCTACATTAATGATTACAGCAAGAGAAATAATGTACAAAATCAAAATATACAAAATGACTTCATATTTTATGATGTAAAAAAAAAAAAAAAAAAAAAAAAAAAAATAGAAAAAAAAGTGGGGGGGGATGTCAATTGTCAGAAAGTGCACAATATGGACTTCAAAGAACGATATAAAAAAATATGACAGACACGAGAAAAAGATAAAAATGGCCAGAGTAGAATTAATCTGACTCGAAGAGATGGGGTAGGAGTTGTAGAGCCAATTGTAGAGGTGGGCTTCTAAGATGAAGAGATCTAACTACACAAAAATTTCAGAAGCCCTTATTCCATATATCATTCAAAAGGAAAAGAAAGCTAAAATGATGTTAGAAGAAGAAAAATTGCCTTTTAACATTTTTTTTATAAGAGTACAAAGATCTTAATAACAAGGCAAACAAATTTTTGATATGTAAAATGTCATTAGCTTATGAAAATAATTTTAAGGAATCTCAAGTCTCTCTAAGAGTAATTGTCAAAAAAAAAAATATTTTTGAAGAAACAAGAAAATAATACTTTTATTAGAGGAGAGTTTCACCAACATTTTACAAGTTTTGGGTATGACCATTAAAAAGTCAGAGTATGCAAGAGTCTGTACACACATGAATACTGTTGACTTGTTCGTATATAAGGTGTGTGCTAGATATTCACTTTTATTTATAGACTCGCCGAGAACAATGTATTAAACTCTTGGCCAATCACTGGCAGTACTCTGCTGCTGATATAATATTTATACCGGCTGTACTGGTCATAACTACTCATAACTGCTTTGAACTTTCATGGACGACGGACATAGGATTGAATCACTGGACCTTTAACAATACGCAGGATAGGACTTATTCACTTACAAAAGGATTCCATAACTCAGGACTTACTTACTTTAAGTCCCTTTTCAACTGGCCAAGGATGGCATTTAAAAACTTAAATACATTTTGATAGTAAACAGGGACATAGAAGATGAACTCCAATAAAATCAGTCCTATTCAGGACAAAAAAAATAGTTTAGATAATCAAGACTAATATTGGCTCATGGAACGGCCTTGCTATTAATAGACAATGTAAAAGTCATTTTCTTTTTAATGCAGATGTTGTGGTATAAATGGCTACAATGTGGGAAATAGAATTTAGAAGCAAAGTTCAAATTCTGTATAATTACTTCACACTTGATTTGGTTGTTTGTTTTACGGCATATCAACCTCAGTGGGTCATTTAATGCCGATAAAGTTTTGAAATAAATCAATTCTTAATGGATAATACAATTTTTTTAATAAATACATTTTCTATTTAACCCATAGATGGGACCCTAACAGGTATACCACTCCGGGTCAGAGTGGACCAGGGAGCAATGGTGATGAAGGGGTGCTCCCACATTACCCAAACCTCCAAAACGGGAACCTCACCATCAGAATAGAGTTTAACGTCATTCCCAGGACATGTAGACCCGCAGCCACGCCTTCTAGCACCCATATGATAAAAAGGGATTGGGGCTTGCCATAAGGGCAATAGGGTTGGGAAAATCATATAGGTGCTAGGGCTTGACGTGACAGCCGATTGATCGGAGGTGGCCTCTTCTGACCGCCCGTCTAGCCCAAGATAGGGCCAAAGTGGAGTATTGCATTACTTCACACTTGACTCTTAAGTATTGGTAGGCAACCCAGTCTAGGAGGACACACTGAATTTAAAAAACTAGGCAACAATACTAGCCCTAAAGTAGAAGAGTTGGTCATGGGTTGGAGATATGAACCATAAAAAAAAAATAAACAATGAAACCATGATAGAGACAACCATAGCCTCCATGGATTTGACCCACAGACAACAATGAATGAATGAATATGCTATCAAAACTCCAGCTGCAAATTACAGAATTTTTCTTTCTGTGAGCACAAAAATTCCAGAAAACTTTATATCTTGCTTCTAAATAAAGAATCCATAAATGTCTCATATCATATGATCCAATATCATCATCCATTACCACCGGCATGTATGGATGATATAAAACTGATTAGAAGAAACACTAGGTAAGTAAGTAAACATCTGCAGAGTGACCAGTTTGGTATCAGTAAAACAGCAAATGAGTCTAACCTCTTTTCACTAGCACTAGACCAGGGAGATTTTTTTTTCTCAGGTGCAGCCCCACACCTACCATCGGCTCCCAGAATGCTTTAACCACAACAGATCAGATTACCCAAGCCATACTACTCATGTATGAGATGGCAGGGACTGTATCAATAACCTGAAACCTTTCATTCCTAGGCGAATGCTTTCGACTAAACTAAAACCATTCCGTAATTCATTCCTTAAGCCATTTTTTTCTATTAATCATACTATTTCCTGAATGTTTTGAGATGAGGCTTGATGAGATTAGTATATCTGCATTATTCAAACTATTGTCCCCCATCTTTATTGTTATTATTGTACAATGTTTCGGCCCGATATGTTCTCCGGCCTTCTCAGGTATTTCTTGTTGGACTCGGGAACCTTCTTTTCGAACTTGGGTACTTTCCTTTCGTAAATCAGGAGCCATCACGGAACTTTGAACCTAATCTTCATTTAATCCATGGGGGTATCCTGTTCTCATTCCTAACCATAGCTAGGGTAGGAGTAGTGTTAATTATTTTTTCTAATTTTGCCTATTGAACTCGGATCCAGAGATAACTTGTCCACTTAGAACTGTCCTAACCTAACTACCTATCCCACTAGGCCCAATGTGTCCAAATTGGACAATTGAGTGTGAATTTTGGTAACATTATAACCTAATGTCTTGATTTGCTAGAATATCTACCCTATTTACTTATGATGATTATGAAAAGAAAGTTCCGAGTTCGAAAAGAAGGTCCAGTCGACAAGAAAATACCTTGAAGAAGGCTGGAGGGTATATCGGACCGAAACGTTGTGTAAATTAACAATGAAGATGGGGAACCAGATAATACTACTATATCATGTACTGCAAATCTCACTATAATTCTTTGCAACAACAACAAAACAAAAAACAAAACAAAAACAGCTCTAAAAATGTTCCTGATATTGAGGCAACGAGAGGAGCTACAAGTTTTTAGGTAGCCGTGTAATTTTCTTTAGCACTTTAGTAATTATAAGTAGAATTTTAAAATGTGGATGACGACTTGTAGAAAAATTCTAAAAATGATTTCACCAATGTATAATTGGCACATTTTCTCAAACATTCCAAAAATGCGGATTTTTACAAAAGGTTGGATCCTTAAATGGAATAATCCATCAGTTTTTGTAATTACAGTTACTTCTGCACCCCACCCACCCACAGTTCATTTGTACATTCCATCCTTGTAATCATTTTTAGAGAACAGTATCAAATATAAAGAAGAAAAAAAAATCCATCAAATAAATGATATCATGCAACAGGCAACTTTTCATTAAGTCCCACCAAAAAGCTAACATTCAATAATTTTTAAAGTACAATTTTACCATTAAAACTAAAAATTCAACACTTGACATTACAGGGCAACCTTCATATGACATATCTGGTTAGTTAAGTTTAGACTAACATACCACCATTGTTAGTGAGTTTGATTCTCACTGGGTGCCCATATGCCAAATTAGGCTCCACTTAGTAAATGATAACAGTGTAACTTTAGGGTCAATCCTAAATAACAATTTTTATAAAAGTAGATCTTAATAACAAGGCAAACAAATTTTTTGATATGTAAAATGTCATTAGCCTTATGAAATATTTTTAAGGGAATCTCGAGTGTCTCCAAAGAGTAATTGTTAAAAAACACACACACACACCAGCATTTTACTCTTTTTTCAGTGAGAAGAAGAAAATGTTTTTTTAGCTTTTTGGACATTAAATCAATAGAGGTTAAGCTTTTCCTCAGACTAATAAACAAAAGATCCAACTTTATTGATTATAGGTTTAAAAATTTAAACAGAAGGACAAATTGAAATAATCATAATACTGAAGAAGAGTAACCATCTATATTAAGGGACTCCATTTTTTTTTTTTTTTTTTTTTTTTTTTTTTTTTTTTAAATCATATACGGGTATCTAGAAAGTCCTGCAACAAATTTAAAATCTAACAATAAAAATGGCAGTTTTGTTAAAATGCAATAATCAAAATGTTACATAAAAAAAAATGTTTATTTAAAAAAAAAAAAAAAAAAGTTGAACTTTCGTACGTTTTTTTATTAAATTATTCAATCATTTGTATAAGTGAGTTATTAAATTAAAAAAAAATGCTGCAACTTTAATGAACACACTGTAAATATTTAATTATAACAAAGCAGAAAAAGGCACATTGTAACAGATCTTTACTAGTGCAATATCCTTAAAATGCCTCTCAGAGAATAAATCAATTTCCAATCCAATTTGCAACCTAGTAACAAAAAGGTGTGGTCTGCATTTCATTTTCCACAGTAGGTACTAATGAGACCCCCCCCAATCGAGTAAAATAAATACTGGCTTCATTATAATTTCTCAAGGGAGATAACTTAAATACAACTACCTTTATTTATTTGCAATAATCTTCTATCTATCTATCTTCTATACATACATAAAGGGCAGTTGTGTGTATGTCCGGAGGAAACTTTGAAAATAAAACAATTAAACGACAAAGTAATATAATATACACATTCAATATCACCAGGGCTTGGTTTTTGAGCAAAAAATAATAAAGTGGTTTTATATTTGTGAAAAGGATTAAAAAATAAATTTAAAATGATAACAGAATGGAATATTTTTTTTGCATTTAATAATTTGAATAGTAGATTATTAACGTTTATTTTCAGAGTGGCTTGGATCAAATGCAAGGACTTTTTACATGGGGACTTTTTTTACATGGGGATTTTTAATGGGGCATGCGACGAGGATCCAACTCACGATTGAGTAACAATGGATCCGCGGGACTAACTTTTTAAAAAAATCCCCTTCTAACCTGGCCATGCCAGGTGGCCCGCTTCTAGTTATAAATAAAATTTGAATTTGTTTTAGCACAAGAGTTTAATGGCCACCAAGAGGCCTTGAAGGGAGGTGTTTTTTTTTTTTTTGGGGGGGGGGGGATAATTAAGTTAATGCATTAAAAGTTTTTTTTGTTTCTTTTTTTAAAATCTTTTCTGGCTTAAGATTTAATCTTGCTTGAACTAGTCACTTTATTCCCATATAATCATTCAACAATGTAGTGTTTTCTTTTGGGCCTTTTCTCTCATCTGAACCAAGACAGCAGCAATATTACCAAGGTCATAGCTGTTAAAGACTCAAATTTCCTTCTCATTCTCCATTCAATTGATTGCACCCTCATGCCTAACAATGGCGCCAACAACACAATATCATTGCATCATACAAATTTTCCTCACAACTGACTAAATATCTCATCTTGAACAACACAAGGAGAGCAACAACGATCTACCCTTCCCAAATTCTAACACACTAAAAAGCATTGTAAGGGGTAATTATATGATTCTTTTTTTTTTAAATGCAAGGGGGCATGTACAAGTAAGAGGAGAAAGGGCTTACCAAGAAGGTGCCCTTCCCTTGTCTTTTATAATAGTGTCTGCACCCTATAACTACAGAATATACGATGCAACAAGGGGTAGGTCCACACCTGCCTCCCCTCCCTCATTACAATCATCAACAGTTGCCTAAATAAGGGAATAAAATACAAAAAGAAGTTGGATGGAGGGGGTACATACAAAAAGAAGGGTGCCTGACTTGAAAGGTGGAGAATAAAAACACCCCGTTCTTTATCCTTAGCTGTTATTTAAAGGAAGGAGAGGGGGTACATTAGGGGCCCTGATGCCCTTTGCCATCCAACGTCCTCCTCCTCCATCACTTTTGTTCTGGGTCACTTCAGTCAGTCTCTCCTTCACCCCTTTCTTTTTTTTGAGGGACCAATGGAGGGAAACCAGAATAAGATGCTGCAGCATCAACCCACCTTTTTGCCCAGCAGTCTATAATTCATTACATTGCTCACAATACGCACATATACACACACAAACAGCTTTAGTGTAAGTGGTATTGTAGGAGCACTTTCCCCGTCCCCCCCCCACTGGATTCGGGGCCCGCAATTCTTTCTTTTCTTATCCAAGCAATGAAGCAGGGGTGGTTTCAGATGAGGACAAAATCCAATGAAGATGATAATGATAGAAAAGATTGGTTAGTAATGAAAATAAATAAAGGTCCTGCATTTTTAATATATAATAGTGCCATCATTACTATGTTTTTTTTTTTGTTTTTTTTTGGGGGGGGGGTGCCTCAGATATATGAACAAAGAAAGGACTTAGACAATACTATGAAGAAAAAAAAATTAAACCTTAGTACTATTACTACCCCCCTTCCCTGCCCAAGGGGTGGTTACTGACACTTAAGATTTCCGCCCCACTCACCTGCTTTGTTTCAGAGTTTGACTATATAAACCATTCACAACTGGTGATTGTACTTTTATTTGTTCATTTTTTTGTTTTGTTTAGTTTTTTTGTTTTTCTTTTTTTTTTTTTTTTTTTTTTTTTTATTAAATGAAGGATAGCAAGAGAAGGATTCAAATATTATTAAAAATCAACATAAAAATGTTTAATCTTTAAAAGTTTAGAGAAATGGTTTAATCTGACGATAAAATGAATGGGGGAGGGATTTCTTTCAAATTTGAGAAAATATATACATCATCTGAATAATTGTTTTATATCAAAATTGAAGGCAAATAGAAGTAAATAGTAAATAGAAGTGTTTTATTGTCACTTCTTTCAACAGTTGCAGTCAAAGAAAGAGTGCTATGTTTATATTTTTGTCCTTCAGTGCTTAAGGTCCCTTAACAATTCTATCAGGTAAAAATGGGCTTACTTGCTAAATTCAGTTACATTATTTGTTCCCAGACAAATTTGGAAAGCTGTTTTAAAAAAATAAAAAATAGAATGATTTTATTTTTAAACTATCCAAAGACAAAATGTAATAATATAAATAAATAAATAATGGAATTAAAAAAATATAAAATAATTAACAAATAAATGGAATATATTAAAAGAAAAATCAAAATTAAGTAGGGATATATAGAAAATAGAAGAAAGGGGAAAAAAGGTATAAGTATTATAATGTCTAAATAAAAAAATATTATATTCCCAGGTTAAAAGTTGCATTAAAGATAACGTGAAACCAAACTTATTTCAAAACATCAAAATTTTTTAATGCAAGTTATCATTGGGAACAAGAATTTTTTTGGTAACAGACAGGCTTTGCCCTGTTTGCAAAAAACTTTTCTTGTTCCCAATGATACCTGCATCAGAAAAATAAGGTCTAAAATAAGGTTATCTTTAACATACTTTTAACCTGGACTGCTATATAAAAATATAAAAAAAATATTTGGATATTTTCCAAATTCTTAGCATAAAGCAAAAACTTGCAATTAATTAAATGTTGATTTCTTTTTCAAAATTCAATAAATTTGTTAATTATTTATCAGCTGGTTTGCTAAAGTTAATAATAAATCTTTACGCTATTTAAATTTAAAGATTTCCCTCTACACTAGCAACAAATATACATATGTGTGTGCATATGTATATTTTGTGTTTTCTAGTTTCTTATCTGTATGTAATTGACTATATTGTGAGTGACAAAACAGAAATGTTAAATGTATTAGATTTTTAAACTTAATAAAGTAAACTATAATCTTCAAATGGTAAAACTGAAGTTCCGTTGAAAACATTAAGAAAAATTATTTTCAGGTTGTTTTAAACTTGAAAAAAATAAAATGGCATAATTCATTTATATCTTAATTATTTTCGGTTTAGTTTAGGAATATTCAAGAAATTTGTTGAATAAATTAGAAGATACACAGCAACATAATATTTATACTGATTCTAAGTTCAATGCAATTTGAAAATAATCTAAATATGCTAACAATTGTTTTAGCCTTATGAGTCCACTATTGTAAAATATACAAAAAATATCAAATTAATCAATTAGATGGTTTGTTTAAAAGTTAAAAAAGCAATAATTATTAAATTCCAAAAACTGCATATCTGTTAAAGAGGGAGAGGATGGAGAGGGAGAATGGAGGAGAAGAGATGGAGAGGGATTGGAGAAATGGAGAGGGAGAGAGAGATGGAGAGGAGAAGAAGAGAGGGGAAATGGAGGGAGAGAGAGATGGAGGGAGGGAAGAGAGAAGAATGGAGAGGGAGGAGGAGAGATGGAGAGAGAGAGAGAGATGGAGAGAGAGAGAGAATGAGAGGGAGGAGAGGGAGAGGGGAGAGAGATGAGAGAGAGAGATGAAAGAGGGGGGAGGAGAGAGATGGAAGGAGAGAGATGAGAGTGCAGAGGGGGAGGAGGGGAGGGAGAGAGGGGGAGAGAGAGGGGGAGGGTAGAGAGGGAGAGAGGAGAGAAGAGGGAAAGAGGGAGGGAGAGAGAGAGGGAGAGAGAGAGAAGGGAGAGAGAGAGAGAGAGGGAGAGAGGTAGAGAGGAGATAAGAGAGGGAGGAAGGGAGAAAGGGTGAGGGAGAGGTAGGGAGGGGAAGAGAGAGAGGAGGAGTGAGGAAGAGAGAAGAGAGGAGAAGAGTGAGAGGAAGAGAAGGAGAGAGGGAAGAGAGAAGAGGGAAGGGAAGAGAGAGAGAGGAAGGAGAGAGAGGAAGAGAGAAGCAGAGAGAGGAAGAGAGAGAGAGGAAAGAGAGACGAAGGAGAAGAGAGAGGAAAGGAAAGAGAGAGAGAGGAAGAGAGAGGAGAGGAGAGAGAGAGAAGATGAGAGAGAGGAAGGAGAGAGAGAGGCAAGGAGAGAGAGAGGCAGAAGAGAGAGAGAGAGGAAGAGAGAGAGAAAAAGAGAGGAAAGAGAGAGGAGAGAAGGAAGAAAGAGAGAAAGAGGAAGAGAGAGAGAGGAAAGAGAGAGAGAGAGGCAGAGAGACGAGAGGCAGAGAGAGAGAAGAGGAAGAGAGAGAGAGAGAAGAGAGAGAGAGGAGAAGAGAGAGAGGCCAGAGAGAAGAAGGCAGAGAGAGAAGGAGATAAGGGGGAGAGAGAGAGAGATAATTGAAAAAAGAGAGAGAAGGTGTAACATATTTTCCCAATACAGTGGCCAGAATTGTACTCGGCTTACAGTGGCCACCACTGGCAATTATAAGAAGAGACCTTTTATGTCTGCCTTGTCTTTTAGATGCCAAGCTACCGCACCACCCCCTCGTGTGGTCGACGGCGACACCCATTTCACATAACCACCACCAACACCAAATGCTTTACAGACTGTTTTTAGTCTGTGGTTTCCGTTAATCGGTATGTTCCACTACGTTTTCCTCCAATTTTCCTAGAGCAGTGTTAACTGACTTCTACTATTACTCTTGCTTACCCCCCAGGCAGAACACGGGCGGGGGGGGAGCTTTTTTCTTCTTCTTGTTGGAATAAAAGAAAACGGGAGCTAAATGGGACAGATTTCCTCCCTAACTTAGGCAGTATTTAGCGATGGAAACAAGGATCTAAAATAGGGATCAGGTCAAGTCTATATTTTGTACGCCTGCCATCTGTCCTCCTTTAAACTCTTGGAAAAGATTTTTTTTGTCTTCCTAACTTCTGCTTTCCCCCTGAAATTCTAGGAAGAATGAAGACGGAGACCAGCAGTAGGGAATTAAATGAAAAACTTAAGCCTGATTCCCTATTTTTTGATCCTTGTTTCCATCGCTATATAACTTGCCCATAGGTTAGGAGAAATCTGTCCCCCACTTTTAGCATGCTCGTTTCTTTTATTCA
This sequence comes from Doryteuthis pealeii, assembly GCA_023376005.1. Taxonomy (NCBI): domain Eukaryota; kingdom Metazoa; phylum Mollusca; class Cephalopoda; order Myopsida; family Loliginidae; genus Doryteuthis; species Doryteuthis pealeii. The sequence continues at coordinate 14,367,491 of CM042163.1, forward strand.
CAAAGAAAGAAGAAAAAAAGTCCCCCCCCCGTTGTTCTGCTGGGTTAAGCAGAGTAATAGAAGTAGTAGCAAAACATGCCCTGGTAAATTGGGGGTTAAGCATTTGGGTGGTGGTGGTGGTTATGGGTGGTGTGGGTGGTTGGGTAGCTTGGCAATCTTAAAGAAATAGGGCTGACATAAAAGGTCTCTTTCTTGATATTGTCAGGGCAATTTAAAGCCGATACATTCTGGCCACTGTTGAATATGTTTTACCACCTTCTCTCTCTTTCAATGCGCAATCTCTCTCTTTCTCTCCCACCTCTCCTTTCTCTCTCTGGCCCTCCTCTCTCTGCCTCTCTCTCTCTTCCTCTCTTCTCTCTTCCCTCTCTCTCTCTCTTCCTCCTTCTTCTCTCTTGCCTTCTCTCTCTGCCTTCCTCTCTGCTCTCTTCCCTCTTCTCTTCTTCCTCTCTCTCTCTTTCCCTCCTCTCTCTCTCTTTCTCTCTCTCTCTTCTCCTCCTCTCTCTCTCTCTGCCTCTCTCTCTATGCCTCTCTCTCTCTCCTCTCCTTCCTCTATCTCTTCCTCTTCCTCTCTTCCTCTCTCTCTCTTCCTCTCTCTCTCTTCCTCTCTCTCTTCTTCCTCTCTCTCTCATTCCTCTCTCTCTCTCTCCCTCTTTCTTCCTCTCTCTCTCTTTCCTCTCCTCTCTCTTCCTTCTCTCTCTTCCTCTCTCTCTCTTCCTCTCTCTCTTCCTCTCCCTTCTCTCCTTTCCCCTCCTCTCTCTCTCTCTTCTCCCTCTCTTTCTCCCCTTCTCTCTCTCTCCTGCTCCTCTCTCTCCTCTCCCTCTCTCTCTCTCCCTTCTCTCTGATCTCCTCCCCCCTCTCTCCCTCTCTCTCCTCTCTCCCTTCATCCCTTCCCCTCTCTCCCCCTCTCTCCCTCCCCTCTCCCTCTCCAAACTCTCAATCTTCTCTCTCCATCTTCTCTCCTCCTCTCCCTCCTCTCATCTCTCTCTCTGCCATCTCTCCCGCTCCCTCTCCGTCCCTCTCCCTCACTCCATCTCTCTCCTCTCTCCCATCTCTTGCTCTCTCTCTCCATCTCTCTCTCCCTCCCTCTCCATCTCTCTCTCCCCCTCCTCCATCTCTCTCTCCTCCAATCTGCCCTACTCTCTCTCCCTCTCTCTCTCTCTTCCCTTCCATCTCCATCCCCTCTCCCATCTCTCTCTCCATCCTCCCTCTCCATCTCTCACTCTTTAACAGTGCAGTTTTTTGAATTTTAATAATTATTTGCGTTTTTAACTTTGAAACAACCATTTCTAAATTTGATTAATTTTGTATATTTTTGTTATATACAATAGTGTAACTCATAAGGTAAAACAATGTTAGCATATTTAGAGTTATTTTTTCAATTGCATTGAACTTAGAATCAGTAACAATATTATGTTTGCCTTTGTGTATCTTTTCTAATTATTCAACAATTGCCCTTGAATATTCCTAACTAACGAAAATGAATTTAAGATATAAATGAAATTATGCATTTAATTTTTTAAGTTTTAAACAACTGAAAATAATTTTCCTAAATGTTTTTCAACGGAACTCAGTTCCATTGAAAGATTATAGTTTTGATTTATTTAAGTTTTAAAAATAATCATTTAACATTTCTGTTTTTGTCACCTCAATAGTAATTACATTTACAAGATAAGAAATTAAAAGAAAAACACAAAATAAATACATATGCACACACATATGTATATTGTTCTAGTGTAGAGGGAATCTTTAAATTTAAAATAGCGTAAAGATTTATATTAACTTAGCCAACCAGCTGATAATAATAACAAATTTTTTATTGAATTTTTGAAAGAAATTCAAGCATTTAATTAATTTGCAAGTTTTTGCCTTTATGCTAAGAATTGGAAATATCCAATTGATTTATTTGGTTTATATTTTATATAGCAGTCCAGGTTAAAAGTCATGTTAAAGATACCTTATTTTAGACCTTATTTCTTCTGATGCAGGTATTCATGGAACAAGGAAAAGTTTTGCAAACAGGGTCAAAGCCTGGTCTGTATACCAAAATTCCTTGTTTCCCATGATACTTGCATTTAAAAAATGATGTTTAATAAGTTTTGGTTTCACGTTAATCTTTAATGCCATCTTTTAACCTGGGAATATATAATTCTTTTAAAGTTACGAACATTTTTAATACTTATAACCTTTTTGTTTCCCCTTTCTTTTCTATTTTTCTATATATCCTACTTAATTTTGATTTTCCTTTTAATATATTCCATTTATTGTTTAATTTATCTCGTTTATATTTTTTTATTCCATTATTTTTTATTTATATATATTACATTTTGTCTTGATAGTTTAAAATAAAATCATTCTATTTTTTATTTATTTTTAACGCTTCCAATTTGTCTGGGAACAAATATTGTAACTGAATTTAGCAAAATAAGCCCATTTTACTGATAGAATTGTTAAGGACCTTAAGCACTGAAGGAAAAAATATAAACATAGCACTCTTTCTTTGACTGCCAAACTGTTGAAAGAAGTGACAATAAAACACTTCTTTATTTTACTAATTTAACTTCTATTTGCCTTCATTTTTGATATAACAATTTATTTCAGATGGATGTATATTTTTCTCAATTGAAAAGAAATGCCCTCCCCCATTCATTTTATCGTCAGTAAACCATTTCTGTTAAACTTTAAAGATTAAACATTTTTATGATTTTAATATATTTTGATCCTTCTTCTTGCTAGTTTCCTTCATTTAAAAAAAAAAAAAAAAAAAAAAAAAAGAAAAAAAAAAAACTCACCACCACACAAAAAAAATGAACAAATAAAAAGTACAATCACCAGTTGTGAATGGTTTTTTTTATATAAGTCATTGACTCTGGAAAACAAGCAAGTGAGTGGGGGAAAATCTTAAGTGTCCAGTAAACCCCTTTGGCAGAGAAAGGGGGGGGGTTAGTATAGGTACTAGGTTTAATTTTTTTTCTTTCATAGTAATTTGGTCTAAGTCCTTTTCTTGTTTCATATAATCTAGAAGGCTACCCCCCCCAAAAAAAACAAAAAAAAAAAACAATAGTATGAATGGCCAAACTATTATTATATTAAAATGCAGGGTACCTTATTTATTTTCATTACTAACCCAATCTTTTCTATATTTAATCATCCTTCATTGGTTTTTTGTTCTCATCTTGAAACCACCCCTGCTTCATTGCTGTGGATAGAAAAGAAGAATTGGGCCCCCGAATCCAGGTGGAACGGGGAAGTGCCTACATACACTTACACTAAAGCTGTTTGCTTTGGTGGTGGTAATATGTGGGCGTATGTGAGCAATTGTAAATGAATTATGACTGCTGGGCAAAAAGGTGGGTGTTGTTGGTGCAGCATCTTAAATCTGTGTTTTCCCTCCATTGGTCGCCTCAAGAAAAGAAAGGGGTGAAAGGAGAGACTGACTGAAGTGACCCCAGAACAAAAAGTGATGAGAGGAGGAGACGTTGGATGGATAAAGGCATCAAGGCCCCCTAATGTTACCGCCCTCTCCCTTCCTTATAAATTACAGCTAAGGAATAAAGAACGGTGTGTTTTATCTCACCTTTCAAAGTCAAGGCACCCTTCTTATTTGTATGTACCCCCTCCATCCAACCTTCTTTTTTTTTGTATTATTCCCTAAATTTAGGCAACTGTTGATGATTGTAATGAGGGAGGGGTAGGCAGGTGTTATTTTTTTTTG
>CM042163.1:14371302-14386302 GCA_023376005.1 Doryteuthis pealeii
AGAAGGGAAGAAAGGGAGGATCCAAAACCAAGACCTGTGGTTCTAGTCGGACACTCACCAACTGAGTTAGAGTGTTGGTAAGAAATAAATTATGTTAAACCAAAATATTGTTTACTTGAACAAAAAAATAAGACAACAAAAGTTGTACATAGATAATGTTTGTTTTGTTTGTTTTGTTTTGTTTAACGGCATATCAACCTCAGTGGTCTAATGGCCGATAAAGTATTGAAATAAATCATTCTTAATGGATAATACAATTTTGTTTATAAATACATTTTCTATTTAACACATAGATGGGACCCTAAGCAGGTACTAACCATCCGTCAGAGTGGACAGGGAGCAATGGTGATCGAAGGGGTGCTCCACATTCCCCAAACCTCCAAAACTGGAACTCACCTCCAGATAGTACGTCATTCCAGGCATGTAGACCTGCAGCCACCGCCTTCTAGCACCGCATATGATAAAAGGGTTGGGGCTTGCCATAAGGCAATAGGTTGGAAATCATATAGGTGCTGAGGGCTTGACGTGACCAGGCCGATGACCGGAGGGGGGCTTCACAGACCCGTCTAGCCCAAGATAGGGCCAAAGTGGAGTATTGCGATGTCATGAACTGTTCATCCACCTGGACTCTATCCTTAATCGCGTACGTCGCCACCTACCCGGCCACAGTGCCCCATTGGGGGGAGTCTTACCCCTCTGCAGAGGTGCAGTCTGCATCTAAACGCCGCCAGCCGACATAGATAAATGACATTCGAAACATTAGGTAAGATGATTAATTAGCCAAAACCTGAGCATCGCACTTGGAAAAAGAAAAGAAAAAAAGAAAGAAAAGAAAAGAAAAGAAAAGAAAAAAAAAAAAAGAAAGAAAGAAAGAAAAGAAAAGAAAGAAAAAGAAGAAAAGAAAAAAAGAAAAAAAGAAAGAAAAGAAAAGAAGAAAAGAAAGAAAAGAAAGAAAGAAAAGAAAAGAAAAGAAAAAAAGAAAGAAAAGAAAAGAAAAGAAAAAAGAAAAAGAAAAGAAAAAAAAAGAAAAAAGAAGAAAAGAAAGAAAAGAGAAAAGAAAAAAAAGAAAGAAAAAAAAAAGAAAGAAAAAAAGAAAAGAAAAAAGAAAAAAAGAAAAGAAAGAAAGAAAAAAAAGAAAAGAAAAGAAAAGAAAAAGAAAGAAAGAAAGAAAGAAAAGAAAAAGAAAAAAAGAAAGAAAAGAAAAGAAAAAAAAAAAAAAAAGAAAAAAGAAAAGAAAAAAAGAAAAAGAAAGAAAAGAAAGAAGAAAGAAAAGAAAAGAAGAAAAAGAAAAAGAAGAGAAAGAAGAGAAAGAAAGAAAGAAAGAAAGAGAAAGAGAGAGAGAGAGAAAGAGAGAAAGAGAGAAAGAGAGAGAGAGAGGAGAGAGAGATCAAATCAAATTTGGCTCAGAGTCAAAATTTCTAGTCAAGTATATCAAAAGGTTATATATCAAACAAGTGTTGAACAAATTTGGCAAAGAAATGAGCATCATCAACAAGTAAAATCATAAAGGATTTCTTATTTGATATCTTGCACAGACAATGGCTAAAAACATATATTCACCACAAGCCAACCTGTAGATTATCATTTCTCTTTCTAGAGACAAAATATTTAGACAACGTATACACACACCGTTGGCAGAAGCAACAAGCATTTTAAGGCTTTTAAATATCGGAAAAGATAAACAAATAGTCAATAAATAAAAAATAAAGATAACATATTTGGGGATTAAAGAGTGTTTTTCTTTTTAGTTAAGTGGCTGGAGTTTACATTGGTACTCTGTGACTATCTATACAAAAAATAATATAAACTTCGCCCAACAAAGGTTAATAGCAAACTTAAAAAGGAAAGGTAAAGCAAACAATGTTAGGGAAATTTGCAATTTACAAGATAAGCAGTAAAAGCAACTGAAAAAATTATTGTTGTTTCAAGAGATACTCTCTTTCTCCTCCTTAAATAATAGTCACTTATTTTGAAAACTTCATGTTTCAAAATTATTTATAACTGGCAACGTTATAAAATTGTGGTGAGAGAAACTAAGTATTTATTTTAGTAAATAACGCTTTGCAAAAAAAAAGGTGGATATTCAGTCAAGTGATTTATGGTTCAATCCCAGTTAGTAGATGATTGGAGTTTTTAATTACCAAAACAGAATTATAGTTGAAGAAATATTTAAAAGCATGTTTGAAGATTTTGTTGTTTTTTTTTTTGTTTTTTTTCCAGAGTTTAAAATAAATTTCTATTTGTTTTTTTTTTTGCTTTTTTTTTTTTTCCCCACCAACCCCTCTTCATGAGCGGATGTGACACAAGGTCTATTTTTAAGCAGAGTTTAACAGGTTTGAATTCAGAGTTTTTCTTCTCCTGGACCGGTTGCCACAACAAAGTTAAAGAACCCAGTCTGTCCTATTTTACCCATAGTTGGAGGGAGAATAGTTGGATACATATTTTTTCCTAAGTGTATTAGCACTATGTGAAATGCTTACCAGCCTTGTCTAGGATTTGAACTTGTGCCCTGTGCCCATTCCTATTATTATAACCATTACACCACAGGCACATTTGTTTCCATTAATAAAGTACCTCCCTTCTAATGAAATCAAAGTTATAGTCATGTCTTATTGTAAATTGTTTAATACAGAGAGAAGAGAAACATTTGATATCATACTATTTAGTAATATCATGCTTTCGTAATAGTATTGGTAAATTGTTTATTACAGAGAGAAGAGAAACATTTGATATCATACTATTTAGTAATATCATGCTTTCGTAATAGTATTGGTAAATTGTTATTACAGAGAGAAGAGAAATGTTGATATCATAACATTTAGTAATATCATGCTTTCGTAATAGTATTGGTAAATTATTTATTAACAGAGAGAAGAGAAACATTTGATATCATACTATTTAGTAATATCATGCTTTCGTAATAGTATTGGTAAATTGTTTATTACAGAGAGAAGTGAAACGTTTGACATCATACTATTTAGTAATATCATGCTTTCATAATAATATTGGTTTTGTTCTAACACTTAAAATGTAATCAATCTTATTATAAGCTTCACATTTTAATATGTGCATATGCAACATTGCAAAAAATGATACATCATGGTGAGATTTTTGTGAGCAAGTATGAAAATGCTCTAATTTAGAGAATACTATGCTAATATATATATATATATTTTTTTTTTGCATCAAAAAAGATTGACAGTCAATCATCCTTGATGTGTTTATTTCCTTTTATAAAAGACGATTCCAGATTTGGATCAAGTTCTGAATAGAAGGTTTATCTACTAGCATAAAAATAAATGTGAATAGATATATCTCTTAGATAAAGAGATAAATAATTAGTAGGTATTTATCCAACCGATTCATCATGGGTAGGATGTGACACAAGGCTGCAAGTATGGGGCATCCATCAAGGAACTAAATCACTATTCAGTAGTTATGGATCTGTGAGTGACTTGGAAACTATTACACCAAAATGGGACGCCCTTAGAGATAAATTAGTATACCTATTATTTATACTATAAGGGGTCTTGTAGAAGACTATCTATCTGTACATATTTACCCAACCCCTTCATACAAAAAAGATGCAACACAAGGTATATCTTTAAGTGGAGTTTAAAAAAGGTTTGAATTCAGAGTTTCCCTTCTCCTAGACTGGTTGCCTAACCAGGGTTAAAGAGCCCAGTCCTAATGATACATCATGATGAGATTTTTTTGTGAGTACAAAAGTATGAAAATGCTCTAATTTAGAGAATACAGTAGGTTGGTAGGTATTTATGAGGAAGTGCGTCCCGGTCTCCTGCCTCAAGAGTTGCTGCCCAGTGACTATCAAAATAACGACCCAGCTCAGTCTATTCAAAACTATCCATCTTCATATCTATCTATCTCAATTTGTTCATATTTATGTATATTACTTTAAATACTAAGATTTTCTTTTATTCATGTTTGTTTAATGTCTTGTTTTTAGTTTAAATAAACAAGAATTACGACAAAAAAAGAAGCGACCCCCTCCTCAAATACATTTACTTGTCGAAAATATCTATCTATCTCCATTTGTTCATATCTATCTATATTATTTTGTTTGTTTATCTATCTATCTCAGTCTATTCAAAACTATATATCCATCTTCATATCTAAACATTAACAAGAATTACGACAAATTACGATAAATAAACAAGAATTACGACGAGCTGGGGTTGTTATTTTGACAGTCACCGGGTAGCGGTTTTTTGAGGCGGGAGACCGGGACGCACTTCCTCATAAATTACCGGTTGGTAGGTTATTTTGTTTTACGGCATATTAACCACTTTTGCGTCATTTAATGCTGAATCTAGTCATTTTGGTATTTGGTTTTTAACTTACAGTACCTGCTGTTGCCTAAATTGTCACCCAACTAAATAGTAAACAGCTCATTGCTACTTAACTTCGGTGATCTAACAAGAACTGGTGCTTTCAAGAGAATAAAGTAATTTCCAGTCCAATTTTCAACTTAATAATATAGGGTCTACACTCACCCTAATCATAATTTATAAGGGAAATAATTCACATGCAAATTATAGAGTACTTCCCTTTATTTTCAATTATGATATAAGTTCTATAAATAGGATGGGATTCAACATTTAGTTAATGTCCATTGAAGGGGGCTTTTAAGCAAGTAATAATAAGTTATACATGTTACTCACAACAGAAGGATTTGAGAGAGGAGGAGGGGGGTAGAAGGCTGACATATTTCAATATTCTGCTTGTAAAAGTAACAGCTCTTAAGCAGAATGAAAAAAAAAAAGCCTACATTAATGATTACAGCAAGAGAAATAATGTACAAAATCAAAAATATACAAAATGACTTCATATTTTATGATGTAAAAAAAAATGGAAAAAAAAAAAAAAGAAAAAATAGAAAAAAAGAGGGGGATGTCAATTGTCAGAAAGTGCACAATATGGACTTCAAAGAACGATATAAAAAAAATATGACAGACACGAGAAAAAGATAAAAATGGGCCAGAGTAGAATTAATCTGACTCGAAGAGATGGGGGTAGGAGTTGTAGAGCCAATTGTAGAGGTGGGCTTCTAAGATGAAGAGATCTAACTACACAAATTTCACAGAAGCCCTTATTCCATATATCATTCAAAAGGAAAAGAAAGCTAAAATGATGTTAGAAGAAGAAAAAATTGCCTTTTAACATTTTTTTTTATAAGAGTACAAAGATCTTAATAACAAGGCAAACAAATTTTTGATATGTAAAATGTCATTAGCCTTATGAAAATAATTTTAAGGAATCTCAAGTCTCTCTAAGAGTAATTGTCAAAAAAAAAATATTTTTGAAGAAACAAGAAAATAATACTTTTATTAGAGGAGAGTTTCACCAACATTTACAAAGTTTTGGGTATGACCCATTAAAAAGTCAGAGTATGCAAGAGTCTGTACACACATGAATACTGTTGACTTGTTTCGTATATAAGATGTGTACTAGATATTCACTTTTATTTATAGACTCGCCGAGAACAATGTGATTAAACTCTTGGCCAATCACTGGCAGTACTCTGCTGCTGATATAATATTTATACCGGCTGTATTGGTCATAACTACTCATAACTGCGTTGAACCTTCATGGACGACGGACATAGGATTGAATCACTGGACCTTTAACACTATGCAGGATAGGACTTATTCACTTACCAAAGGATTCCATAACTCAGGACTTACTTACTTTAAGTCCTTTTCAACTGGCCAAGGATGGCATTTAAAAACTTAAATATATTTTGATAGTAAACAGGGACATAGAAGATGAACTCCCAATAAAATCAGTCCTATTCAGGAAAAATAAGTTTAGAATAATCAAGACTAAATATTGGCTCATGGAACGGCCTTGCTATTATATAGACAATGTAAAAGTCATTTTCTTTTTAATCAGATGTGTGTGGTATAATGGCTATCAATGTGGGAAATAGAATTTAGAAGCAAAGTTCAAATTCTGTATAATTACTTCACACTTGATTTGGTTGTTTGTTTTACGGCATATCAACCTCAGTGGGTCATTTAATGCCGATAAAGTTTTGAAATAAATCAATTCTTAATGGATAATACAATTTTTTTATAAATACATTTTTCTATTTAACCCATAGATGGGACCCTAACAGGTAATACCACTCCGGGTCAGAGTGGACCAGGGAGCAATGGTGATGAAGGGGTGCCCCATTACCCAAACCTCCAAAACGGAACCTCACCATCAGATAGAGTTTAACGTCATTCCCAGGACATGTAGACCCGCAGCCACCGCCTTCTAGCACCCATATGATAAAAAGGGATTGGGGCTTGCCATAAGGGCAATAGGGTTGGGAAAATCATATAGGTGCTAGGGCTTGACGTGACCAGCCGATTGATCGGAGGTGGCCTCTCCGACCGCCCGTCTAGCCCAAGATAGGGCCAAAGTGGAGTATTGCATTACTTCACACTTGACTCTTAAGTATTGGTAGGCAACCAGTCTAGGAGGACAACACTGAATTTAAAACTAGGCAACAATACTAGCCCTAAAGTAGAAGAGTTGGTCATGGGTTGGAGATATGACCATAAAAATAAAAAAATAAAACAATGAAACCATGATAGAGACAACCATAGCCTCCATGGATCCTGACCCACAGACAACAAATGAATGAATGAATATGCTATCAAAACTCCAGCTGCAAATTACAGAATTTTTCTTTCTGTGAGCACAAAAATTCCAGAAAACTTTATATCTTGCTTCTAAATAAAGAATCCATTAATGTCTCATATCATATGATCCAATATCATCATCCATTACCACCGGCATGTATGGATGATATAAAACTGATTAGAAGAACACTAGGTAAGTAAGTAAACATCTGCAGAGTGACCAGTTGGTATCAGTAAAACAGCAAATGAGTCTATCCTCTCTTTTCACTAGCACTAGACCAGGGAGATTTTTTTTCTCAGGTGCAGCCCCACACCTACCATCGGCTCCCAGATGCTTTACCACACAGATCAGATTACCCAAGCCATACTACTCATGTATTGAGATGGCAGGGACTGGTATCAAACCTGAAACCTTTCAATTCCTAGGCGAATGCTTTACCGACTAAACTAAACCATTCCGTAATCATTCCTTAAGACCAGTTTTAATTCTATTAATCATACTATTTCTCTGAATGTTTGAGATGAGGCTTGATGATTAGTATTATCTGCATTATTCAGACTATTGTCCCCATCTTTATTGTTATTTGTACAATGTTTCGGCCGATATGTTCTCCGGCCTTCTTCAGGTATTTCTTGTTGGACTCGGGAACCTTCTTTTCGAACTTGGGTACTTTCTTGTCGTAATCAGGAGCCATCACGGAACTTTGAACCTAAATCTTCATTTAATCCATGGGGGTATCCTGTTCTCATTCCGCTAACCATAGCTAGGGTAGGAGTAGTGTTAATTATTTTTCTAATTGCCTAAATTGAACTCGGGATCCAGAGATAACTGTCACTTAGAACTGTCTTAACCTAACTACCTTATCCACTAGGCCATGTGTCCAATTGGACAATTGAGTGTGAATTTTGGGAACTTATAAACCTAATGTCTTGATTTGGCTAGAATATCTACCTATTTACTTATGTATGATTTATGAAAAGAAAGTTCCCGAGTTCGAAAAGAAGGTTCCCGAGTCCGACAAGAAATACCTGAAGAAGGCTGGAGGGTATATCGGCCGAAACGTTGTACAAATAACAATGAAGATGGGGACACAGATAATACTACTAATCATGTACTGCAAATCTCACTATAAATTCTTTGCAACAACAAAACAAAAAAAACAACAAACAAAAACAGCTCTAAAATGTTCCTGGATATTGAGGCAACGAGAGGAGCTACAAGTTTTTAGGTAGCCGTGTAATTTCTTTAGCACTTTAGTAATTACTCAGTAGAATTTAAAATGTGGATGACGACTTGTAGAAAAATTCTAAAAATGATTTCAACCAAACTGTATAATTGGCACATTTTCTCAACATTCCAAAAATGCGGATTTTTACAAAAGGTTGGATCCTTAAATGATAATCCATCAGTTTGTATTACTAGTTACTTCTGCACCCCACCCACCCCCAAGTTCATTTGTACATTCATCCTTGTAATCATTTTTAGAGAACAGTATCAATATAAAGAAGAAGAAAAAAATCCATCAAATAAATGATATCATGCAACAGGCAACTTTTCATTAAGTCCCACCAAAAAGCTAACATTCATAATTTTAAAGTACAATTTTACCATTAAAACTAAAAATTCAACACTTGACATTACCAGGGCACACTTCATATGACATACTGGTTAGTTAGTTAGACTAACATACACCATTGTTAGTGAGTTTGATTCTCACTGGGTGCCCATATGCCAAATTAGGCTCCACTTAGTAAATGATAACAGTGTAACTTTAGGGTCAAGTCTAAATAACAATTTTTTTATAAAAGTACAAAGATCTTAATAACAAGGCAAACAAATTTTTGATATGTAAAATGTCATTAGCCTTATGAAAATATTTTTAAGGAATCTCGAGTGTCTCTAAGAGTAATTGTTAAAAACACACACACACACCAGCATTTTACATCTTTTTCAGTGAGAAGAAGAAAATGTTTTTTTAGCTTTTGGACATTAAAATCATAGAGGTTAGCTTTTCCTCAGGACTAATAAACAAAAGATCCCAACTTTATGATTATAGGTTTAAAAATTTAACAGAAGGAACAAATTGAAATAATCATAATACTGAAGAAGAGTAACCATCTATATTATAAGGACCCATTTTTTTTTTTTTTTTTTTTTTTTTTTTTTTTTAAATCATATACAGGGTATCTAGAAAGTCCTGCAACAAATTTAAAATCTAACAATAAAAATGGCAGTTTTGTTAAAATGCAATAATCAAAATGTACATAAAAAAAAATGTTTAATTTAAAAAAAAAAAAAAAAAAAAAGTTGAACTTTCGTACGTTTTTTATTAAATTATTCAATCATTTGTATAACGTGAGTTATTAAATTAAAAAAAAAATGCTGCAAGACTTTATGAACACACTGTATATTTTATTATAACAAAGCAGAAAAAGGCACATTGTAACAAGATCTTTACTAGTGCAATATCCTTAAAATGCTCTCAGAGAATAAATCAATTTCCAATCCAATTTGCAACCTAGTAACAAAAAGGTGTGGTCTGCATTTCATTTTCACAGTAGGTACTAATGAGACCCCCCCCCAATCGAGTAAAATAATACTGGCTTCATTATAATTTCTCAAGGGAGATAACTTAAATACAACTACCCTTTATTTATTTGCAATTAATCTTCTATCTATCTATCTTCTATACATACATAAAGGGCAGTTGTGTGTATGTCCGGAGGAAACTTTGAAAATAAAACAATTAACGACAAAGTAAATATATATACACATTCAATATCACCAGGGCTTGGTTTTTGAGCAAAAATAATAAAGTGGTTTATATTTGTGAAAAGGATTAAAAAATAAAATTTAAATGATAACAGAATGGAATATTTTTTTTGCATTTAATAATTTGAATAGTAGATATTAACGTTTATTTTCAGAGTGGCTGGATCAATGCAAGGACTTTTTTTACATGGGGACTTTTTTTTACATGGGGATTTTAATGGGGGCATGCGACGAGGATCCAACTCACGATTGAGTAACAATGGATCCGCGGGACTAACTTTTTAAAAAATCCCCCTTCTAACCTGGCCATGCCAGGTGGCCGCTTCTAGTTATAATATAAATTTTGATTTGTTTTAGCACAGAGTTTAATGGCCACCAAAGGAGGCCTTGAAGGGAGGTGTTTTTTTTTTTTTGGGGGGGGGGGGGGATAATTAAGTTAATGCATTAAAGTTTTTTTGTTTCTTTTTAAATCTTTTCTGGCTTAAGATTTCAATCTTGCTTGAACTAGTCACTTTTTTTTCCCATATAATCATTCAACAATGTAGTGTTTTCTTTTGGGCCTTTTCTCATCTGAACCAAGACAGCAGCAATATCACCAAGGTCATAGCTGTTAAAGACTCAAATTTCCTTCTCATTCTCCATTCAATTGATTGCACCTCATGCCTAACAATGGCGCCAACAACACAATATCATTGCATCATACAAATTTCTCAACACTGACTAAAATCTCATCTTGAACAACACAAGGAGAGCAACAACGATCTACCCTTCCCAAATTCTAACACACTAAAAAGCATTGTAAAGGGGTAATATATGATTCTTTTTTTTTTTAAATGCAAGGGGGCATGTACAAGTAAGAGGAGAAAGGGCTTACCAAGAGGTGCCCTTCCCTTGTCTTTTATATAGTGTCTGCACCCTATAACTAAACAGAATATACGATGCAACAAGGGGTAGGTCCACACCTGCCTCCCCTCCCTCATTACAATCATCAACAGTTGCCTAAATAAGGGAATAAAATACAAAAAGAAGTTGGATGGAGGGGGGTACATACAAAAAGAAGGGTGCCTGACTTGAAAGGTGGAGAATAAAAACACCCGTTCTTTATCCTTAGCTGTTATTTAAAGGAAGGAGAGGGGGGTAACATTAGGGGCCTGATGCCTTTGCCATCCAACGTCTCCTCCTCCATCACTTTTGTTCTGGGTCACTTCAGTCAGTCTCTCCTTCACCCCCTTTCTTTTCTTGAGGGACCAATGGAGGGAAACACAGAATAAGATGCTGCAGCATCAACCCACCTTTTTGCCCAGCAGTCTATAATTCATTACAATTGCTCACATACGCACATATACACACACAAACAGCTTTAGTGTAAGTGGTATTGTAGGAGCACTTTCCCCCGTCCACCTGGATTCGGGGGCCCAATTCTTCTTTTCTTATCCAAGCAATGAAGCAGGGGTGGTTTCAGATGAGGACAAAATCCAATGAAGATGATAATGATAGAAAAGATTGGTTAGTAATGAAAAATAAATAAAGGTCCTGCATTTTAATATATAATAGTGCCATCATTACTATGTTTTTTTTTTGTTTTTTTTGGGGGGGGGTGCCTCAGATATATGAACAAAGAAAGGACTTAGACAATACTATGAAGAAAAAAAATTAAACCTTAGTACCTATTACTACCCCCCCCTTCTGCCCAAAGGGGTGGTTACTGACACTTAAGATTTCCCCCACTCACCTGCTTGTTTCAGAGTCATGACTATATAAAAACCATTCACAACTGGTGATTGTACTTTTTATTTGTTCATTTTTTTGTTTTGTTTTAGTTTTTTTTCTTTTTTTTTTTTTTTTTTTTAAATGAAGGAAACTAGCAAGAGAAGGATTCAAAATATTATAAAATCATAAAAATGTTTAATCTTTAAAGTTTAACAGAAATGGTTTATCTGACGATAAAAATGAATGGGGGAGGGATTTCTTTCAATTTGAGAAAATATATACATCATCTGAATAATTGTTATATCAAAAATTGAAGGCAAATAGAAGTAAATAGTAAATAGAAGTGTTTTATTGTCACTTCTTTCAACAGTTGCAGTCAAAGAAAGAGTGCTATGTTTATATTTTGTCCTTCAGTGCTTAAGGTCCCTTAACAATTCTATCAGGTAAAAATGGGCTTACTTGCTAAATTCAGTTACTATTATTTGTTCCCAGACAAATTTGGAAGCTGTTTAAAAAAATAAAAAATAGAATGATTTTATTTTTAAACTATCAAAGACAAAAATGTAATATATATAAATAAATAAATAATGGAATTAAAAAAATATAAAATAAATTAAACAAATAAATGGAATATATTAAAAGAAAAATCAAAATTAAGTAGGGATATATAGAAAATAGAAAAAGAAAGGGGAAAAAAAAAGGTATAAGTATTAAAATGTCTAAATAAAAAAATATTATATTCCCAGGTTAAAAGTGCATTAAAGATAACGTGAAACCAAACTTATTTCAAAACATCATTTTTTAATGCAAGTATCATTGGGAACAAGAATTTTTTTGGTAAACAGACCAGGCTTTGCCCTGTTTGCAAAAACTTTTCTTGTTCCCAATGATACCTGCATCAGAAAAATAAGGTCTAAAATAAGGTTATCTTTAACATACTTTTAACCTGGACTGCTATATAAAATATAACAAAAAAAATATTTGGATATTTTCCAAATTCTTAGCATAAAGCAAAAACTTGCAAATTAATTAAATGTTGAATTTCTTCAAAATTCAATAAATTTGTTAATTATTTATCAGCTGGTTTGCTAAGTTAATATAAATCTTTACGCTATTTAAATTTAAAGATTCCCTCTACACTAGCAACAATATACATATGTGTGTGCATATGTATATTTTGTGTTTTCTAATTTCTTATCTGTATGTAATTGACTATTTGAGTGACAAAACAGAAATGTTAAATGTATTATTTTTAAACTTAATAAATCAAACTATAATCTTCAAATGGTAAAACTGAAGTTCCGTTGAAACATTAGAAAAATTATTTTCAGTTGTTTTAAACTTGAAAAAAATAAAATGGCATAATTCATTTATATCTTAAATTCATTTTCGGTTTAGTTAGGAATATTCAAGAATTGTTGAATAAATTAGAAGATACACAGCAACATAATATTTATACTGATTCTAAGTTCAATGCAATTGAAAAATAATCTAAATATGCTAACATTGTTTTACCTTATGAGTACACTATTGTAAATATACAAAAATATACAAATTAATCAAATTTAGAATGGTTGTTTCAAAGTTAAAAAGCAAATAATTATTAAAATTCAAAAACTGCATCTGTTAAAGAGGGAGATGGAGAGGGAGAGGAGAGAGAGATGGAGAGGGGATGGAGATGGAGAGGAGAGAGAGATGGAGAGGGAGAGAGAGGGAGATGGAGGGAGAGAGAGATGGAGAGGGGAGGGAGAGAGAGATGGAGAGGGAGGAGAGAGAGATGGAGAGAGAGAGAGAGATGGAGAGAGAGAGAGATGAGAGGGAGGGAGAGGGAGAGAGGGAGAGAGAGAGATGAGAGGAGAGGAGAGGAGGAGAGAGAGAGGGAGAGAGAGAGAGAGAGGGAGAGAGGGAGAGAGGGAGAGAGGGAGAGAGGAGGGAGAGAGAGAGGGAGGAGAGAGAGGGAGAGAGAGAGAGAGAGGGAGAGAGAGAGAGAGAGAGAGAGAGAGAGGGAGGGAGAGGAGGGAGAGAGAGAGAGAGAGGAGAGAGAGAGAGAGAGAGAGAGAGAGAGAGAGAGAGAGAGAGAGAGAGAGGAAGAGAGAGAGAGGAAGAGAGAGAGAGAGAGAGAGAGAGAGAGAGAGAGAGAGGAGAGAGAGAGAGAAGAGAGAGAGAGAGAGAGAGAGAGAGAGAGAGAGAAGAGAGAGAGAGAGAGAGAGAGACAGAGAGAGAGAGAGAGAGAGAGAGAGAGAAGAGAGAGAGAGAGAGAGAGAGAGAGAGAGAGAGAGAGAGAGAGAGAGAGAGAGAGAGAGAGAGAGAGAGAGAGAGAGAGAGAGAGAGAGAGAGAGCAATTGAAAAAGAGAGAGAAGGTGTAAACATATTCAAACAGTGGCCAGAATTGTATCGGCTTAAAGTGCCCTGACAATATCAAGAAGAGACCTTTTATGTCTGCCTATTCTTTAAGATGCCAGCCACCACCACCACCATAACCATCACCACCACCACCACCACCACCAAATGCTTAACACCCCAATTTTACCAGGGCAGTTTTTACTACTTCTATTACTTGCTTACCCAGGCAGAACACGGGGGGGGGGACTTTTTTTCTTCTTCTTTTGAATAAAAGAAACGAGAGCTAAAAGTGGGACAGATTTCTCCTAACCTTGGCAGTTTTAGCGATGGAAAACAAGGATCAAAATAGGGATCAGGTCAAGTCTATATTTTGTACGCCTGCATCTGGTTCCTCCTTTCAACTCTTGAAAGATTTTTTTTGTCTTCCTAACTTCTGGCTTCCCCCTGAAATTCTAGGATGAAGACGAGACCAGCAGTAGGGAATTATGAAACTTATAAAAGATACCTGCAATAATATATATATATTGATATGTATATTACACACACACACACACACACACACACACACTCAGATGCTGATAGGTGCGCATCCTGCATCCCTGACACACAAAAATATAAAAGGACAGTAATATTGTATCGATGCATCCCAGTGTTTTTCTTTTTCTTCCTTCACTATTTCAAGCTAACTTAATACATTTCAATAGTTTCTTAGAAATGAATTACACAGGATAGGTTACAAGGTAGGAGTTAGACAGCTTTAGTTGTGACCCATAAATTTTCCCGGGTACTAATTCAAAGCAAATATGTGCATCCCAGGATGCACTAAATCAAAAAGCTATCAGAATCACTATATAGTGTATGTGGATTTTGGTATAAAAGGCAAATAGGTATAAATTCCAAAATTTTCTTTAAATTTTTGTCACAGTTAAATCAGCAAATCTCTCTAATAATATTTCTTTCACTAATTAAATTTGCAGTAAGATTGTGAAAACTATTGAAAATCTATCTAATAATATATTAACTCTTAATGTCCTATAGCACCTCATTCCACCCGGCCAGAAGTCACATTCATTTTCCCAATCCACCCCAAAAGGTAGCCTTTGTTTAAATGTAATATTAAACATATTTAGAAGTCTTTGATTTGAGGGAAATAACAGATAACTTTAAATGAAAAGTTCATTTTTAGCCATCTTTTGATAAATCCTTATAGGAATGGGGCTCTGGACTTAGAAAATTCTCAACAGGATGTTAAGAGTTAATTCATAAACAACTTAAAATTTGAATATAAAAAAGCTAATGGCTCTTCTATTCTATACCTAAGAAACCTATTAAGGTATAAAAGATGATTATAAAAAAAAAAACAATCAAAAAGATTCTGCTAAGAGAAGCTTTGACTTCTTTATGTAAGTAAAGATGGTGTAGTGGCCTATTGTCAGTATCACCCAGACTGTGAGGGAATCTATCCCCTTTTCACTAGTGCTAAACCAGGAAGATTGTTTTGTTTTTTTTTTTGTCGGAGGA
>CM042163.1:14388802-14423802 GCA_023376005.1 Doryteuthis pealeii
TTTTTTTTTTTTTAGATTTAAAAAAAAAAAAAAAAAAAAAAAAAGAATACTATTATATCTACAACTGCTAACAAAATGTAAATATACAAAATGGCAGCATGTGGCATTTGAAGAAATAAAGACTGCAGCTATATTGCTAAACTCCAACTGATTGGCCTTTGAAGACTAAAGGCAATGCTACGGAAGGAAAAGCTTCAAAGAAGAAGAGATCAAAGTTCATATCTAGCCAGAGGCTTATTCTCTTTTTCCAATCATGTAAGAATATCTTATTATTTCTAGATATTTTTACTTTCATTTTAAATAGGATCTTTTATTTTTAATTTGCCTCAGATCACATCTATTACGGATTTGTTGAAAATGAATGGATTAAAAAAAAAAAAAAAAAAAAAAAAAAAAAACAGCAAGAATTTTAGTAATAGTTGTTTTTCTATTCAGTTTTACAATCGGTGAAAAAACAAACAACTATTAGTCAACAACATTATGTGCACAAGTAACAAAAAAAATACAAATTTTAAATACATGACCCTCTCCTCTTCCTCCTATTGTTAATGAGTTATAGAAAAAAGAAAAAGGAAAAAGAAAAAAAAAACAAGATGAAAAATTTGCATTCTAATTTTTTTTTAAATAATTCTTTTAACCCAATAAGTGCAATTGTCCTATTTATGAAAATGTTTACAGAAATTGCTATATCAGCATTTTGGAATTTCAACAGCGTCCCAGAAATGGGATGAAACTTTACATATAACTAATATTCCTACAAATCTTAAATTGGGTATATTATTAATAATCATATGATACTGATTAAACAAAAGTTAAAAATTCCCCAAATAATCCCAGTGGATATCAGGTTAAAGGCTACCTGAGGTAGCCATTAAGCTAATGTCAAGTAACATCCTATTTATAGAATTTATATCCTAAGTCTATAGAGTGGAGGAGTCTATCCCCTTTTTGCTAGACTAGGGAGGTTGTTTTTGCTGAGGGTGTCCCATACCTACCATCAGCTCCCAAATACTTTATAGCACAGATTACTCAAACTGGTGTTATCAATGAGCACTGAGTTGGTAAAACCAATATCCAACCTGGAACTAGGCGAATGCTCTACCAACTGAGAAGTACACTATAATTAGTATTGAATAGTTATCTCCTTGAAAAATTGTGATAAGTGGGAATGTAGATGCTGACCACATACTTATTATCGGACTGAAAATTGCTTTATTCTTAAAGCAAGAATATTTTAACAGTATTGTGCTGACCAAATCAAAATGGCATTTTTATTGTGAACCATACAAAAATCAGGTCATTATTATAATATCAATGAGCACTGCAACACATTATATATATATAGATGATACCTAAATAAACAAACACTGACCGCCACACATCAAACAAGCCACTTTTGTCCCAATTAAAAATCTAAAAGTCACACGCACAGTACCGAGATACATACACACACACACTTATATGTATACATAAATAGTCATATACACAACTCCCATGAACCCTCCCTCACATATATAAGAGCATTCAAAAAAATAACCCACCTCAAAGAGGCTCTTCACGGAACAGATCAACTTGCTACTACTAACACACTCTTCTACCCGGATTTTAATAGCATGTCAAACCCTCAAAAATACTCCAATTTTTACAGTTCTTCCATAATGCTCCCTTTCAAAAAATCTAAAAACAATTTCTTCAAATAAGAAATTTTCTCTTGACAATGACCTAAGGTCGAAACTAGTTGAGAATAAATAACATATAAGAAATATTCCTATTTGTCTTATTACTTTTTGTTCATACTATATATATATATATTATATTATATATATATATATATATATATACCAATATATAATATTATAAGTAAACTGCACAATATTGTGGATAGAGCATTTAGATCTAAGTTAGGGTAGTGTGGGCATGGAGTCAACAGTGTCTGGTTACCAACAGTTTCTCGCCTATGCAATTGTTTAAACCAAGTGAAGGATTTTTTACACTGTGGTTTAGTCTTCTTTACCCAAATATATATATATATATATATATATAAACAGAAATGCCAGTATATACTTCAAATTCATTTGGACATGGGGAACTATAAGAGGTGTCTTGAAAGAGTTAAAAATTATGAGAGAGTATCATTGACATCAGACAACTGTGTTAGCCAGCAGCTGAGGAGGCCAATATATTAAGAGTTTTTTTGTATTTCTTTTTTTCAATTCTTCATTATCTAACAGTTTCACAACAGATTAAACCTAGAGCAATGCCGATAATTCTGACACCAATAATAGCGCCAAGAACAGCCATTCTCCCTCCAAGACTAATTACAGAAAATCAATAACAATGACAAAGAACTCATTCAACCAAAAGAGATTCTAAAATATTATTATAAAGATATTTCTTTGCCGATATAATTGGTTAAAAACTAAATCAATTCATTCTAGTATCCACAAAAGCCAGTTCCTCGGATCAAAGGGAGTAAATGCATGCCATGTTTGCTTCACAGTCAGCGACAACCTATTAAACTATGTTAATATCAGATTAGTGCCCACTTCTGGCCAGAGATGATTGAAAATGAGTCCCAAACACTGAAAGCAAAACATTTTCAGTAGCAGGTGTGTGTAATGCCGAGTGTTAGTAGTAGATGCGCATGCGCGCGCGCACACACCACTGATGACATTCACAGAAGACACCACTTGTCTTTCAGTTTGTCATCGGTCCTCATTTCTGTCTGCAGACAGGGGACAGCTGAAAAGAGAGAAAGGCTAATAATCTGCTTGGTTGGTCAATGAAAGCTAATGGCTTTATAACACTTGCAAAGGGATGAAATTTGGCCAGACCCTTTTTGCCTAATCATACCCCATCTAACAGTGCATTTTCATGATGCCTCTTTCACATTAATGATCACAGGGAATTGGGGAGAAGGGAGAAGAAGAGAAAAAAAAAGAAAAAAAAAAAAAAAAAAAAAAGATTAAAAAAAAGCAATTTAATTCAGAATTGCTCTTGGAATCATTTATGGCTGATGCGAGGCTGTAACGTTAGCAACGATGGCCAAACCAAAAAGGGTGCTTCTATTTATTATACAACACTTTCTCCCTTTTTATCTCCAACTCATTCAAAGTTTTGTCCCCTTTTATCTTCTCTATTCCATTTTCATCCTCTGGATTATGGATTGACAATTATTAAATGCAATTAATAAATATTAAATAAAGAAAATAAAAGAATAAAAAAAAGAGTGAAAAGGGGAGAAAATAAATTGATGTCCAAAACGATTTTACATGTGAAAGTTAATGTATCCTGAAGTTAAGATTGTTTGGGAACTTAAAATATGCTGGAAAATATCGACTAGATATTATTTGATGTGTTGGTTGGTTGGATTTTATGGCATGTCAACCCTTGGGTTATTTTATGCCAAAGACATTTGATTCTTTTTATAAGGTATTCAATTTTTTTTTTTAAGCTCTTTTTTTAATCATATTTTTAAAAACTCATTTTGATCTATTCAACCCATAGATGGGACCCTAACAGGTACTACCACTCTTCTGATTGGTTGGTTGGTTTTTACGGCATGTCAACCACATTGGGTTATTTTATGCCAAAGATGTTTTTGTTTTATTCATTCTTGATGGTTACTCAATTGGTTTTAAACACTTTTTTTTTCTAGTATTATCTGCGTTATTCGGACTATTGTCCCATCTTCATTGTTATTTGTACGTTTCGGCTGATATGCCCTCTGGCCTTCTTCATGTATTTCTTGTCGGACTCAGTTCTTTTTGAACTCGGGAACTTTCTTGTTGTAATTGGGAGCCATCACGGAACTTTAAACCTAATGGCCCCCGATTACGACAAGAAAGTTCCCGAGTTTGAAAAGATGGTTCCTGATTCCTAGAAGGTTCCAGAGTCTGACAAAAAATACCTGAAGAAGGCCAGAGGGCATATCGGCCAAAACGTTGTACAAATAACAATGAAGATGGGGACAATAGTCTGAATAACACAGATAATACTAAT
Organism: Doryteuthis pealeii; assembly: GCA_023376005.1. NCBI lineage: Eukaryota > Metazoa > Mollusca > Cephalopoda > Myopsida > Loliginidae > Doryteuthis > Doryteuthis pealeii. The sequence continues at coordinate 14,392,805 of CM042163.1, forward strand.
CTTCAAGCCTCATCTCAAACATTCAGAGAAATATTTTTTTTCTACTTAACCCATAGATAGAACCCTAACAGGTACTACCACTCTGATGTTTTGTACAAAAAATAGCAAAAAGGCAGCATATGTGTATAGATCCAAATACAGTAAATAAGCAAAATGAGTAGAGGGTATAAAAATGTATGTCGGTTCAAAAAGCTGCAGGATGACTGGTTTACATTTAATAATGTCCAATATACAAAGGCAAAAACAGATACTTGTTTTACAACTTGTCATTGATTTAAGAGCCTAATCAAATAATTAAAAACTACTTTTAGAACATTATCAATTTTGTCTAGTATTTTTGTTGTTGTTTTTATTAAAACTCATCATCTTGGGTCATCATTGTAAAACAGCGAGGAACAGAAACGACAAAGGAAATGCTCGCAGTAATACTCAAACTCACCCCCCACTTTTTGCCTCAAGGAAATAGAGTTAAACATACTAGCCACTTGACCATCTGAACTACAAAGAGCCAATCAAACACAAACCCAGACCTTATTTTGTCTCTCAATCTATTATGAGAATCATTATCATCAATTGCATAATAATATATAGCTGTAACAAATATACTGTTAAAAAACAAAAACAAACAAACTCTAAATAATGAGCATTGCTAAGTGTGAGCAGAGTCCCCTCTATAAACAAATAAAGGACAACTCTTGTTCACTACCTCCTGGTTATATTATCAGCATCTTTTTTTTTTTTTTTTTTTTTTTTTTTTTTTTTTTAGATGAAATTTGAGAAATTCATTTGATTTATATATATATATATATATATATATATATATAGATATAGAGAGAGCGAGAGCGAGAGGATATGTGCTTAATTGAAGTCATACCTAATTTTGAAAATTAATCAGTTAATAATTAATGAATTTAGGCAGGCATATATGTTCAAATGTAAGGCTAAACAAATCGAGAAAATGTCAATTTAGCCTTACATTTGAACATATATGCCCGCCTAAATTCATTAATTATTAACTAATTAATTTTCAAAATTAGGTATGACTTCAATTAAGCACATATCCTCCAAAAATTGGCGGCTAAAAGCCATATCAAATAAATACATTGTTTGTTTACTTACTCTCTCTCATATATATATATATATATATATATATATATATATATATATATGGCCGGGTTAGCTCAGTCGGTAGAGCATTCAGCTAGAAAGCACAAGGTTCCTAGTTCGATACCCGCCCTCGCCAACTCAGCGTATGAGTGGCAGGGATCTGTGCAGTAAAGTAAGGAGCTGATGGTAGGTGTGGCGCTCCACCTCAGACGCTAAAATATGGCTGATACCGACATTAGGCCGCCCCAACGACTTTACTTTACTTATATATATATATATATATATATATATATATATATATAAGTAAAGTAAAGTCGTCGGGCGGCCTAATGTCGGTATCAGCCATGCAGCAAGGGACTATCCCTTTTCACTAGCGCTAGAACAAGAAGATTATTTTAGCGTCTGAGGTGGAGCGCCAGCTCCTTACTTTACCGCACAGGTCCCTGCTACTCATACGCTGAGTTTATCGACTAGGAACCTTGTGCTTCTAGCTGAATGCTCTACCGACTGAGCTATATATATATATATATATATATATATATATATATATATATATAACTGAAATGCCAGTATAGATAAAAATGTTAATTAGATCAGTTTGTAGATTTTGAAAACATTGAGAATCAAATTTTCATTGTCTCTATATTTGCTTATGTTATATTAAAAGAAGTTTAAGGTACAGAATGTACAAATAAGTATCAACAACAATATCAATCATAGTAATACTGTACATAGACTCAACAATATTTAACAGCTGAAATGATTGCTTCATGCCCTAGACTCATTTGACCATTCATTCCTTTCTGTTGATTCAGCAATGCCATTTTGCTAAGAGAAACGTTAAGTAAAATTGTTGGAGTAACCTATTGTCGGTATCAGCCAGACAGCAAGGGAGTCTATATCCTTTTCACTAGAGATAGAACTAGTAGATTGTTTTTGCATCAGAAGTGGAGTGCCACACCTACCATCAGCTTCCGAACTTTACTGCACAAGCCAAGCTACTCATGTACTGAGTTGGCGAGAGCCAGCATCAAACCCAAAACCATGTGGTTCTTAAGTAGATGTTCAACCAACTGAGCTAAACCGGCCCATGTCAAAGACAAATTTAATGTGAAATTTCCACTGTTACATAATTGTTAGATTCCTAACACTTATGTATCATTAGTGTATGGACTCGTCGCCCAGAGTTCAAATCCTGGACTTGGTAATTGCATTTCACTTCGCGCTAATACCGTTGGGAAAGGTATGAATTCTACTCTCCCTCCAGCTATGGATAAATAGCAGGGCAGACTGGGCTCTTTAACCTTGGTTAGGCAACCGGTCTAGGAGAAGGAAAACTCCGAATTCAAAACCCGTTGAACTCCGCTTAAGAAATTGACCTTGTGTCACATCCTGCTCGTGCAGAGGGGTTGGTAAATATATATGTACCATTAGTGCAGAAACCAAAATGGCTGTTATAATTTGCAGCCAGCGGCCTTGAAGGATTGAGTGACTCGGCTTGACCTCAGTCTGATCCTCCTTCTGGGGGATACCATGAGAATCCGTGGAGAAGACCCTCTTCTGGTTTAGATTAGAAAGAGGGTTTAGTTCAGTATCGGCCAAACCACGAAGGTGGTAAGTTGTGTTAAGCGCACGGTCGACTCAATCTGCGTATGTAGTCTGGTGGGTATTTTGGAATAAAATATTATCTAAAGCAAATCGAAGTCTTGGGTTATTATCTAAAAACTACCAATGACACAGGGCTTCTGATAAAGAGAAATCCCAAATGGAAGACCAGACACGAAGTCCCCAAGACGAAGTCCAGACGCTAGAAGAAGAAGAACGTAAGATACCAAAGATGAGCAGAAGAATAATAGAAGTACAGAGAGTATACAGCACCACCCCATCTACATTTTCCAACATGCTGACAACAGACTAAACCATCTCCTAACTGTTAAAGTTCTCAATGATATGACTAATCCTTTAAACTTATTCACCTTGAAAATCTCATAGAAATAATTTTCATGGATTGGATTGGATTGGTAAAACTATTTTTTTCAGGGCTACAAAGAAGTTTAAATACAAGTTGTATAAAAGATAGTTTTTGAAACACCTTGTGTGTGTGTGTGTGTGTGTATATATATCATAGAAAGGAAGGAAGAACTCAACACCATAATTCCATAATAAATTTCGACCAAAATTGGGGCCTGAGCTATATTAAATCAACTTAGATTTATATAGGCCCCAATTTTGGTCGAAATAAATTCATTATGGAATTACGGTGTTGAGTTCTTCTATGAGAGATATATATATATATATATATATATATATATAGCGCTATAACAAATATATTGTTAAAAATAACTTTATATAAGAAACAGGGGAAGTTAATCTCACAAATATATAAGATTAATCATGTATGCGTGTAAATATATATATTTCTTTGTATGTACTTGTTCATCTGTCATTTTCCTGATCCAGACTCGGACAGTTTACAAAACATCTGATATTCAAATTAAAGGTAAAGAGATGTAGGGGAAGAGAGAGGGAGAGAGAAAAAATAAACAAAAGACAGAATATCTGGAACTGCCAAAATTCTGAAAAATGAATAGACAGATATTGGCTGAAATTGATAACCCACTATACGAACGCTTAATTAAAGTTTTCGTCAACGACTTGCTATGACCCCCAACAACCACGTTTCACCAAGACCAGTAATTACAAACCATTTCTTTTTCTTCCTGAACTCAAACACCATCAAAAGATTTTTGCAAGATTGAAAATTATTTTAATTCTGCATGATTGTCCTGATTTGTGCCATCCCTTTTAGCGTGCCCAGTTATTAGGCAGGAGGGTGCAAGGTGTGAGCAGATTCCCCCCCCCTCTACTAATGAGATGAGGGACACCTCTTGTTCACTACCCCCTCTCCCCAATTAGGGATCCTTGTTCGTCGCCCCTGCCTCTACCAACCACAAACTGCAGATTCTAATCAAGCCATGCCCTTATGAGGCACATCTAAGGGGACAAGGCAATGAGAAACAGGGGATAGAGGAGGCACATGGAGAAATGGCAGCCTCCAGGTAAAAAAAAGCTGCAGAGATGACAGACAAGAAAAGACAAGAAGAGCTTAGCTGAAGAAAATTCAGCTGAGTAAAATAAAAGATGTTAATAAAGAGCAGGGGTGGGGGGGTGGAGGGGTTGGATGGTGAGGTATGGGCAAGGGAGATCCGTGATATTTAGCAAAAGAGAAAGGAAGGAAAAAGATATAAGTGAAAACAGCAGGATTGCATCTTTCCAAAATTCATAAGGAAAATATGTTTTTTTTTGTTTCAATGATAAAGAGAGAGAGAGAGAAAGAGAGAGCAGTGGGTGTAAGATTTAGGCAAAGGTCAATGCCACTATAGTGAGTCAGTTAAAGCAAAGAACATTGGCATCATCAAAACAGAATGGGGGGGAGAAAAAAGAGAGAGGGGGTAGAGAGAGAGAGAGTAATGGAGGAAAGAGAGAGAGAGAGAGAGTAATGGAAATAGAAAGAGAGAGAGAGAGAGAGTAATGGAAATAGAAAGAGAGAGAGAGAGAGTAATGGAAATAGAAAGAGAGAGAGAGAGAGAGTAATGGAAAAGAGAGAGAGAGAGAGAGTAATGGAAATAGAAAGAGAGAGAGAGAGAGTAATGGAAATAGAAAGAGAGAGAGAGAGAGTAATGGAAATAGAAAGAGAGAGAGAGAGAGAGAGAGTGAAAGAGAGAGAGAGAGAGAGAGAGTAATGGAAATAGAGAGAGAGAGTAATGGAAATAGAGAGAGAGAGTGATGGAAGAGGAATGAGAGAAATGAACAATTCTTTTCAAGATGACCAAAAATTATCTAATGGATAGGGATGAAATAACAAATTTTATTTCTCCAATTAAGGCAAGCATGTGTAATGATACAACCATCCAGTGGTTTGGATAGAGTTAAAAATGGATTCATCATACACTTAACAGATATTTAAAAAAAGAAAAAAAAAGAAGAAAAGAGAAAATAAATTTTCACGTGCTCCTCCAAAAATAGGAGACAGAACTTTTTTTTGTTTTGTTTTTGTTTTTTTATTCAATGCAAGCCATCATCTAAGAATCAGAGAAAATAATAAAGACAATGACAAGACTCATAAATAAGAGAGAAAATATATAAACAAAACAGAAAACACTTCATGATGATGGTCTTCTATGATCACCTTGCACCTATGGAGATTCTGCTTTTCACTTCAGAGTTTCTTGAACCAAATCTTGAAGAAAATATGTTTAGGCAAATTTTTTTTTTTTTTTTTTTTTTTGGGGGGGGGGGGGTCTAATGAATAGGCATACACAAAATCAGGATGAGACCTACTTGAATAAAGAGTGAAAATTATGCTTTAGAAGAGGGGGAGGGGGGAAAGAACAGTGGGGAGGTGCTGAAGCTGTCATTTTAAACTAATTAGTCTTTTGCCGACGAGTTTTGTCCAAGAAGAGACAAATCATAATTTGTCAGTTCTTTGGGGTTTTTGTTATCATTGAGAATTAGAACGAGAAAAAAAAAAAAAAAAAAAAAAAAGAGAGAAAAGAAAAAAAAAGAGCAATACCCCCACCCCCACCCATTCAATAATCAATCATATCACAATCATGGCAAAAAGAGGGATTTAAATATCATGTGACTTATCTTTTGATTTCAAATATTTAAATTTAATATCAGATAATTCAAGACATGAGCACCTGCAATTTATCAAGAGAATTCAAATTACTTCTATCAAACTTTGTCTGTGATTAAAGCATTGCTAAAGTTTCTTAAATTAATACTTTTAGAAAGACATCTACTTATATTGGTACTAGCTGAAGTACCAATCTACCGCAGGTCAGTTATCAAAACTAGAATCAATGCCAGTTACAATGACAATAAAACAATTCCTTAGTAATGATGTCAAGCTGATATGTCTTGTTTCTGCAAATCCTACTAGATCATGAAGTTAAGTAGCAATGAGTCTGTTTAGTACTTAGATGGGTGACCAATTAGTGATCTGAGAACTGTGTGCCAAAGTAAACAAAGCCTTATAAATTTTAATTCTTGTTTTTATCAAGAGAAAAATCTATGTAAAAACTGCTAGATACTGAATCCAGAATTTTTTTTTTTTTAATTGTGAAAAATCATTGTAAACACAGGTGTGGTGCTCCACCCGAGCAAAAACAATCTCCCTGGTCGCTAGCAAAAAGAGGATAGACTCCCTCGATTTCCACTTTATGCCGACAATAGACTACTCCACTGACTTTACTGCTATAAAAGATAATTCTGTTTTTATATTGATTCATTAATTAATTTTATTTCTATTTTATACACATTTTATATAAATTATATATAAGTTATATATAATTTTATATAAATTAGTGTTTATAAAATAAAATAAAAGGATATTCATTTTTATTCTAAAATAAAAGGATATTCATTTTTATTCTAAAATAAAATAATTTATAAAATTAGTGTTTATAAAATTAAATCGATTTGATTTTATATAAATTATATAAGTTATATATAATTATATTTATATATTTTCTGGTTATTTTATACACATTTTATATAAATTATATATAAATTTCATTTTATACACATTTTATCTTCATTAATTAATTATTAATTCTGTTTTAATATTTTTATATTATCTTATGAAATCTATACTGACAAGTGACAAATTTTAAAGAGATATATATAGATTTTTCTTTTTTAAATTTAGACACGTGATATTTAAGTAATTTATCAGTTTAAGCATTTTTTTTGGGGGGGGGCAGGTTGTTAGGACTAAGTAATATACCATGTACTTACTTTACATATCCAGCTTAAAGAGCTACTTATACACCTAATTAGTAAAGTTTAGTTAAATATAAATAATTATTTTAATAAAGAAAATAATTCATTAATCTTTTTTTTTTAAGTTTAGAAATCTAAATCCTGTACAATTAGTTGTATTGCAGCAACATGGCTTCCCCATAATTGTTTATTGTTAAAGAAGAAAAAACACCTTAAGTCCAATAAGTATACATACAAATAAATAGATTCTGTAATAACAGTTATATGATTAATAAAAAATATTCTTATTGTAGATCTTAGCAACCTTAGCATATAACTTTCTTTCTTTTTAAGTCATGAACTTTCATCTTCACACTTAACCCTTTCCAATCTTTGGCCAATCAATTATGTACATTAGTCAACAACAAAATCTAATGACAAATTTGGTAGCTTTAAATTAAACCATGCACTTTCCAAGTATCAATATAAATGATAGCAGCAAGAGATATTTTTTTTTTGGGGGGGGGGGGCTGGGGTGTAGCATGTGATGCAAGTATTTCATATTAAAGATAAAATCTTTCAAGTTGCCAAAGTGATTTTTTTTTTTAAATCACTTGAAAATTGAACATTATATTGATTATACATGGAAGCGCTTGTGGTGTAATGGTTATTATCATAAGAAATGGACATAGTTCAAATCCTGGACAAGCCTGTTTGCATTTCAGAGCTAATATTCTTAGGAAAGATATTAATCCAATTATTCTCTCTCCAGTAGGGCAGACCCGGCTCTTTAACTTTGGTAAGGAACCTGTTTAGGAGGAGGAAAATTCTGAATTCAAACCTGTTAAACTTGTTTAAAAATTCACTTTGTGTCAAATCCTGTTCATGTGAAGGGGTTGGGTAAATATATATACTGATTATAAAAGTGGAGGTGCATTGTGTAATGGTTATCGAGACAAATGAACATGGTGAGATGAGTTCAAATCCTGAATGGGGAAAACTGAGCTCTTTAACCCCAGTTAGGCAATCAGTCTAGAAGGAAAACTGAATTCAAACCTGTTAAACTCCACTTAAGAAATTGACCTTGTGTCACATCCTACTCATGGAGGGGTTGGGTAAACACATATACTGATTATAAAACAATTTGAAAAGTGTCATTGGCACCTTAAAGAAGAAATAGATGCACATTTCATAAATGGCATTTTTCTATAAACAAAACTAAAGTCAACCAATATTATTAACGCTTAACATCCTGTTGAGAATTTTCTAAGTCCAGAGCCCAATTCCCATAACCATTTATCAAAAAAATGGCCTTTTCATTTAAAGTTACCTGTTATTTCCCTTAAATTAAAGACTTCTAAATATGTTTAATATTACATTCAAACAAAAGCTATCATTTGGGTAGATTAGGAAAATGAATGACTTCCGGCCAGGTGGAATGAGGTGGTATAGGACACTAAGAGTTCAGAGTCAACTGTTCTTTCCTCTTAAATTATTTTAAAGTTGTTTTTCTTTTCTTTTTTGACTGCAAATCATTCAGGTCATCAAAATTATGACAAAGAAGAACAAGGGTCAAAATTAATAAAAGATAAGCTCTTGGTGAAATTTGAACTCATATCTCATTTGCCTCAGGATCGCCTGGTTAAGCACACTAGCTGCTCTTAATTGTCTAAGCTATGAAAAACTATTGATTGGCAGAAGCCCAAATTTAACCCTTTAAATCCATCCTTTAATGTCTCTCTCAATGACATGTTTATTTGTTTTTGACATTAGAAGTATTAGTAGAAGCTTTTCTTTGTTTTGTTTCTTTTATTTCTTATTAGTAGTACTTTTGACTAACATTTTTTTTCTTCTCATTTTTTTTTCTGATTTGCAGTTTCTTGTCATAGATTGACAGCCGAAATGAGATGCAATTAAAAAATTTAAAAAAGACAGTAAAAAATTAAAATAAAAGAAATTAATAACAATGAACCTAAAAATAAAAAGTTCTTTTTTATTGATATATTTTAATTAAATTTCATATGTTCAAAACCTCTGTTGATTTGAAGGTTAAAATACAGTAAAAATGGACCCTTTTTTCTTTTTTTTTGCTTTTTTTTTAATTAGTTTCTTTGTTTTGCTTTTCAGTGTCTAAAAGACAAGAAGTTACAAAGTATTTCTAAGATGTTGAATAAACTTGCAGAGTTTACTTGATAAATATTTCATAAGAACATAGCCAACAATAAGCAATGGAAAATATTCACAAAGTGAAAGTGAAAAGAATAAAACAAAGAGAAAAAAAAAGTGACAAGAAAGAAAAAAAAGAAAGAAAGAAAAAAACTTGAAGCAGCAGTAGGCAGCTTTTTTTTTTTTTTTTAATACAAAATCATGAAGACAAAAAAAAAAAAAAAATTGAAATAGAGTTAAGCAGAGTAACAGTGCTTAGCTGCAGAGGCAGGAATATGAATCATTACAAGACAGGGCCCTCTGGTGAACGTTCCTAATTTAAGAACAAAGACACATTCAAAGCTAATTACCACTTCTACTCCCATGGGGTGGGAGTTAGAACTATTGCAGTTTCAGTCATATTCCACATGTAATTCTCACCACCTCCCACTCTCTTCGTTTTTCCATTCTCTTGGACACTAATTATGATATTCATCTTTCTGACTGACCAGCTGCTGTTGTTGCTGCTGCTGCTGCTATCAGGTACAAACTCATCAACCAGAAATGGAAGTAACAAAAACACAGACAAACTGCGGCAAGAAGAAGAAGATTAGGGGAAATAATTTGATCAGACCATTTTAAGAAGCTATCTTATTGTATTTCTAAATTACATTTTGCCTTTCATTGCAAAATCTAACAAAATACTCAGTGGAACCACCACATTTTTGAATGATGCCACCACAACTGCAACCAATGCAACCACCTTTACCACAGAAATCATTAGAGTCGCTCAAGCGAGCATTTTCCCAAATATCAACTAACATGAAATAGGCTCAACACTGAAAGTCTTTTCTTTTTTTTTTTCATTTTTATATAAAGTTGGAGAGATAGAAAAGGAGGTGACAAAAAGACAAACATTTATTGGAATTAAGTTCTTTCAATGGACAAAATCATATCTAGACAGAATAATTGATCAGTAATGCAAGAAAAGGTAAAGGAAAGCAAGGAAAAAAAGAAAAGAATTTATATATATATATATATATATATATATATATATATATATATATAAAAGAGTTTTATAATTTGCTTGAAGCATTGTGTATATATTGGTTTGGAGGTTGATTTTGAAGGCTATCACAATGCAAAGAAAAAATAATAAGGTAACTGGTGTTGTGTGTTAACCTGTATTTTATTCTTGAATTTGAGATAAAATCTTTTTCAGAATATCACTGGAACTGAAGTCGTCTTGTTATGGCATTTCTAGTTAAATGAAATTTTTTTTTTTTTTTTTTTTTTTAAAATGATGGTATTTTTTATAACTGTGTTGCATGTTTATGTGAATGCGAGTTCATACGCCATAAAAGCAACCAACAAACTAGTTAAACTCAAGAGATAAAGATTCAGTTTATTTAACCTGACAAAATGTCCAGATTAGCATTATACCTCCATTTTAAATTGAACCCTTTGCTAAAATCAGTCTGTCATTTTAAAAAGTAATATGTAAAAAACATTCTCCATAATCAGATTATTAACCACAGAAAATTTGGTGGATATAGCAATTAATTTTTTTATTCCTCATAAAAAAGAGAGACAGTTTTCATTTTGAGAGGGTTTCTAACGAATAATAATCAACAGGAAACCATGTTGCTGCAAGATATGATTAAAAGTACAGTATTCAAATTTCCAAACACTAAAAGAAAAAACACCTATAATGATGTAAAATAATTATATACCATTATTGATTAGTTTGAACTAACAATCATTCAATTTCTTAAGTGTCAGTTAAATTACAAAAATATTTTAGAACCCCATGAATTTTTTTTTTTTTAATTAAAATAACTAGCAAAATAAAAAAAAACGCCCTCTGGGCGACGTAAAATAAATATTACCTGAGGGGATGGGAGTTGAAAATTTAATATCAGAGTTTGTATCATAAATAAAGTAAAATCAAATTTATTAAAGTAAAAAAAAATAAAAAGTAAAAAAAATTTTTTTTAAATGGAATGGAAACTTAGTTTGATAACTTTAAATATATATTAAAATAAAACAAACTATATATATATATATATATATATATATATATATATAGATAGATAGATAATACCAGGTATGTATTTATTAAAACTTGTTTAAAAAAACCAATGAGGACTGTCTAATGTTGCATGTTCAAATTTTGAGTGTATTTATTCTATAATTCCTTTTATTCTATATTCTATTTTAGGTAGTGTGACGTAAGCAGTGACGTAGTTTTTGTTACAGACAAAAACCGGAAGCAAATCTCCATTATTAATAGATTTCATATAAAAAATTAATTGGTAAATCTTTCTTCTATTCTATCTTTTATAATAAGACTGTTTGGTACCATTGAGTGTTAATTTTTAATTGATAATGTTTGTAAAATAAGTAGTGTCAGAAAACCAATAAGTATTTTACATTCATCTATCAGTTTTGTCATGTCTATCAAAAAAGAGTATCATTTTTCACAGAAATTCTAAGGTTATTCAGTAATATATAACTAATTGACAAGAAATACATTTACAAGGGCCAGGTTAGCTCAGTCGATAGAGCGTTCGACTAGAACCACAAGGTTCCTAGTTCGATACTGGCTCTCACCAACTCAGCGAATGAGTAGCACAGGGATCTGTGCGGTAAAATGAGGAGCTGATGGCAGGTGTGGCACTCCACCTCATGCTAAAATAATCTCCTTGGTCTCGCGCTATTGAAAAGGGGATAGACTCCCTCGCTGTCTGGCTGATACCGACATTAGGCCGCCCCGATGACTTTACTTTTTTTCTTTTACATCTACAAGCTCCTCACCATCAGTACTAAGGAATTGTTTTACTGTTATTATAACCAGTCTTGCTTTTTTACCAGTTGCAGTCAGTTAATTGAGCTAATATCTAAATACTTATTTTGGATTTTAATAAATTCCCTCTCGTCTTAGAATTCGTGCAGCCAAGAAGAGTTCAAGCTTTCTGCAATATGAAGACCATTTACCAGTAAAATGAGAATACAAAAACCTTTCTGATATGGCAAACGTCAACCTATGCCTCATCAGGAGAGGCAACCTTTACGAAAATAACAATAACAATGTCCTCTGATCAGTTGAAGGAAGTGAACTTAAAAAAGAAAAAAATAAAGAATGCACAATCCAAATAATGATCATACAAAAGTTAACACTTTTAATGAACCCATTTTGAGAGAGAGAGAGAGAAAAAAAAAGTTTGTTTTTTTTTTTCTTTCTGCACAAATCATCTTTATTTCAAATAAGAAATATTAACATTTTTAAAAGTGGAGAAAAAAGTTGGTAAAGATAAAACAAAAAAAATCTAGAGAAATATTTTGAAGTCTGTTAATTTACAGTCTAGTATTTTGAAAGGGGAATTTCATCAAAAGGATTCTGTGATAATCTTTTCTAGCTGAGAGCATCTTAAAGGATGGCAAATGTTAGAAATCAAGATAAGGTAGCTGGTTGCAGATGGGGTCAAAATACTGTGGACGAACAGACAGAACAGGGGATGGGAGGATTGGAGGTAGTAAGCAGTGACTGAGTTTAATAAATAAATAAATAAATAAGGTGGGAAGTGATCCTGCTGTTACTTCAGCATATTTGATGAAAAATAATGGCGTAACAGTGCTACGAGATGAGAGCACAGCTGGTCTGCGATGAACCAAGCGGCCACTGCTGAACACCGCTGCCAGGGACATGCATAGTGACTGGCTCCCTCTGCTGCTGTAAATGGGGTCACAGAGATAACCCTAAGTAGAACATGGCCAAAGGGCAGTTAAGGGTGTAAGTCTGTCAGCTGGACCCTTAGCCTTCCTGTGCCGAGCGGAAGATCAAAGAGAGCCCTTACTCAGCAGGAGTTCAAAAGGACAAATTGGAAAAGACACAGCCAGGTTGCCAGTCAGTGACAAGTAGTTTTTAAGGGAAAATGAAAGTGAAACTTATTTTTTCCATGAGCCGCAATGACCACAATTTTCACAAAGTAGCCCATCTGGGACATTTCCCTCCTGATAACAATTGCAACAAGGAAATGCAGGGTGCATTAACAGAACATCACAAGAGTAGCATTAAAAAGAAAAAAAAAAAAAGAAAAAAAAAAAAAAAAAAGGATTAAAAAAGAAAAAAGGAGAAAATTGCTATTATGGTCCTAAAGCTATTTGCACTGACAAAGTATGCTGACAAAACCATCAAAATTGGTTTTGTAAACAAATATTCATTCGTAAACAAAAGCGGCTATGAAAACAAAATGCTTGATTCTCAACAACCATTCTTGAGATCCACTTCACCATGGATTGAACTAATTGAAACAATTGGATTTTATTAGCTCAACAAAAGAGGTTTTTTTTTTTTTTCTTTTTTTTTTTTTGTAATACTAAATTCAGATTTTAGAAGTTTGTTTCATACATAACTTTTGTTCTTAAATTGAGTAACTTTCCTATTTCACAATAAATCAGTAGTTCTTTACTATTTTTATTAACTTGGGGAAAGACTATTTATTCTCTTTGTTGACAATCTTAACTTTAATGACATATCAACACTTATACTTGAAGATGCTAAAATATTATATAGCAAGCAAAATAAGAACAACAGTTTAAATCATAATATTTATAGTGTTCAGCAACAATTCTTTAAAAAATATTAACCTATTCTTTATTTGAGAAATAGAGATAAGCAACAGAATCTCCCTGCACTGACATGTGCTATCTGACTTGTAGGATCTCCACTTTTTATCATATAAAGTTTAACAAGCCATCTTAATTGAACTAATATGAATAAATGATGCAGCAATTTTATATTAAAAAAAAAAGCAGCCTACCTAGGGCAATGGTGCCTTAGTCATCATCAAAGTATTCCCCTTGAGGCTTCACTAATACCAGCATCTTTCCATTTTTCAAAACCATCTACAAAGTCCTTTTAGAGTAACATCATCAGCTGATTTGTTACATTCAGCTTAATCTTATCTAGTTTAAAGCAGAGTTGCAAAGTCAGGAGTTTTGGATGGAGTTGGAGTCTGCATCATAGTAGTACTCAGTAAGACCTTATACCTTCTGAAGCGCGTGGTGTAATGGTTAAAGTCATGGGAAATGGACAATCGCCCCGAGTTCAAATCCTGGATGTAGTAATTGCATTTCACTTAGCGCTAATACCCTTGGGAAAGGTATGAATCCTACTCTCCCTCCAGCTATGGGTAAATAGCAGGGCAGACTGGATTCTTTAACCTTGGTTAGGCAACCAATCTAGGAAAAGGAAAACTGAATTCAAATCTATTGAACTCTGCTTAAGAAATTGACCTTGTGTCACATCCCACTTGTGTGGAGGGGTTGGTAAATATATATATATATATCTTCTGAATCTGAAACCTTGTTCTTTATTAACTATGATTTTATTGTGAACTAAGTTTTTTGTGGGTTTTTTTTTTTTCTATATTTTTAACATTAGCATTAAATATCAAATTTTTTTTTTTTTTTTTTTTCTTGAAAAATTTTCAAAAATTTGGATTGCTTTCAGATTCCCAGCCAGCAAGTTTGAAGCATTGTTACCAAAACCTTATCTGAGTTTTTCTCATTGAATACTCTCTGACAGCCGCTGCCTTCTATTAGTTTCCACAAATAAATCTCCAAGTCTCATGCAAAACTATAGCTTAAATAATAAAACATTGTACCAAGTCCTGGGTCAGAAAAGCTATACACTAAGTTCATCAGGTGCATTTCTTAACCAATGAACTTTTGCTCTCATAAGGCATAAAAATCATAATTAGAAATCTTTAGTGCCACAAACAACTATTCTAATAAACAAAAATATATTACTCACATTTTCTCAACACTTGACAAGATAAAAACTATTAATCTGGCTAACAGCTACTTAACTGTATGCAAACATTGAAATGAGAGATGATAATATTGATTAGTCAAATATCTCTAAGTATTTTTTTTTTAATTTTCTTGTACCTGTATCAATGATGCTGAGCCAAGCATCATTTCAAATTGATAAAATGTTGAGCCAACACATTAAGTGATAAAAATTGACAATGAATTCAGTCAAAACAAGTTTTGTTTTGATTTTTGTTGGACGTTATAAACTGCCTCACTGAATTCATATGTTTTCAATATCTTTACAAATATACAAAATGCACTTTAGCAACATTTACTAAAAGTTATTTTCAATATGAAAATTTACAATAAAATAATAAGATATTTCAATGACAGTCCATAGGAAGTCATTTTTGTTAATGCAGAAATCATAAAAATTAAAACTATTAAAGGCAATCTATCACATCTGAGAATTTATTCTATTTTAATTTTTAAAAAGTGACAGAAGATTTTTTAACTTCTGACTGTACAAAAAATAGTTTCAAGAAGATTAAACTAAATTTATCCAGGTCACATTTAAGTGCAATAGACCATCTCGAGAAATTAATAGATTATCAGGTTTAATTTTTACTTTTATAGATTTACAACCATTAAAGTCTATAAACTTGAATTTATTGGGTAACTATGTTTGAATAGATGGTAAAATGTCATTCTTTTTCTATAAAATCAAGTTATATAAACTTGTTTAACTCTTTCCAGGCAAACCTGCAAGATTTGACAAGACCCAGACTGAACAGAAAGGAGAATATTATATAGTTTCAAAATTGAATTTCAGTTCTCTCAAAACTAATAAAATTCAGAAATAAATTTAGTGTGAAGAGTTAACCCAATGAAAAACTAATCTTCACTAAGTGTTCATAAGAGACTAACTGAGCACACAAAAAATTAAAGTTACTCAGAATTAGAAGATCAAATATTTGTTTGTATTTATCAAAACAAAAATTTTCAATCCTTAAAACATGTTGGTTATAATCTTGGTTACAATATGACTTTATCCATTTGTAAAATATGCAGGACAATAGCAATGAATAAACAATTACTTTTAACTTCACATTATGTTGAATTAATTAAAAGTTGATTTGATTTGTTCTTGTTTTACGGCATATCAACCTCAATGGGTCATTTAATGCCGACTATGTTTTTGAAATGAATTGGTGATAATGTTTAATTTTCTAAAGGTTTTTTTTTTTTTTTTTGACATATTTTTTGTGAATGAAACTTTTAGATTATTTTTTTAACATATTTTTGTGTTTTCATTTTTTTTTTTTTTTTGGAAGATTTTTAGATTTTGTTGTAGATGTGTGCTTTTATGTATCCAAGTAGTTTTTCTGGGTTTATTTGGTAGAATATCTGTTTTTTTGTTGTTTGGTAGTATTTTTTTTCGTAATTAAAAGTTGATTCAAAAGAAATTGTAAAACAGGCTAAAAAAAAAAAAAAAAAGAAGTTTAAACGGTATCTACAAGTCACACTTTCTTTTTAAAATAAATAAACACTGCATATGAATATATAATTCAAAATTCTGCATACCTAATTTTGTAAAAATAAAAATTTAAAAAAAAAAAAAAAAAAAAAAAAAGAATACACGAATAAAGAAATCCATGAAATTAGTGCAACACGAGAAAAAATGACCGACTATAGAAATCGGCTTTTATCATTTTTTCTTTAAAGGCCTAAAAACACATACCCAAACAATTCTAAATGTAACGACCATTAACTATATAAATCCATGAAATCAAAATAAAATATTCACGTTTTCCTGGTTTTAGATAAAAGGGTGGGGGATAGAGGATCCCCCTACCCTAACTCTAATCACACACTGAAAACTTGCAGCTATAAAATTAACCCTATAATGAAGCAAAGCAAATAAGGACAATAACAAAAAAAAAATTAGATTAAAAAAATTCATCAAGGTTTGAAGAATAAAGGGAAAAAAAAAAAAAATTAAAAAATTATCAAGGTTTTGGGGGGTTGAGTGGCGGCAAGTGACTAGGGGCCAGAAGCCAGAGTTGTATCAATGTTTTTGACTAAAGTAAATGAGGAGACTAGAAAAGCGTGTATGCTGTGATGTGTTCACCCTTCATTACCTCTTCATATCCTGTCCCCACAGCCTTGACTTACAACTTCTGAACAGCACAAGAAACAACAAGCAATAATACAGTTTTATCATCATAGTTGGGCCGTTTGCTCACATTACCAGGGTCAAAGTTCCAATTGGAAATCATAAAATGAATACTTTATATGTGAGCAAAGCAAACTAAAAAGCATTGAAATCAAAGCCATGTGCACATGTAAAGGTTTAGCGAGATAAGGAGAGGCAAAGGAAGCTGCTTTATTATGATAATGACAACAAAATATTAATTCATTTCCACATCATTCAACACTTCACAAAAGAAATGTTTGCACAGGTAAAATATCAGCAAATAATGCAACTCAACTTGTTTGGAGGCAAAATAATTATCATCATATAACTTGCTTTTAAGTTAGCTACAACAATTCGACAATACATTTATATAGTAAATATGAATTGTGTGTGTGTGTTGTGTGTGTATATATATATTTAATATACCAAACTTATTGGTAAATCCTCGCGGTGAGAAAAAAACCCAGCAAATAGTTTGATTGTAAAAATATACTACCGGAGAGAAAAAAATTTTTGGAAAAAAGAAAAGACCAAGATAATCGTACCAACCAAAAATAATCTATTGGTACAATATTTTGGCCAAAAGAAAAAACAATTTATATGCATATATATAAGATATATATATATATATATATTCATACAAAACCGCCAGGAAACTAAAGCTAATAAGTAAAAAGCACTCAATACCTAAGTAGAGCAAATAATAAAAATAAATCTAATGAGTCAGACGAACCTACTAAAAGTTTCGCTTAATGCTCTTCAGGGCTAAGTCAGATCTTAGCCCTGAAGAGCATTAAGCAAAACTTTTAGTAGGTTCGTCTGACTCATTAGATTTATCTTTATATATATCTATAAAGTCAGCAGAGTGGCCTATTGTTGATATCAGCCAGACAACGAGGGAGCCTATCCCCTTTTTGTTAGCACTAGACTAGGGAGATTGATTTTACATCTGAGGTGGAGCACTACATCTACGATCTGCTCGGCACTTTACCACACAGATCCGAATTCGCTTTATAAAAAAAAAAATTAAAAAAAATTTTTTTTTAATTTTTATGCAGTTTATGAAGAATGTACTGTGACTGGTCAAACATGTCAAAAGTGAGTTGCAAATATTTATTACTGAATGAAAGGGAATGGAACCAAATAAACAATTCAAACAATTAATATTCCTAATTAGATAAATTGAAAGCAGCAACCAACAAAAAGGATCCAAATTTCATTAACAACAGAAAGGACAATATTCCATCAAGAATAAAATGAAGATGTTCAAGTCATCAAATATTTTCTGGCAGACTATATGTTCCTTTGGTGACCAGATAAAAATAGTTACAGCTTAACTGGGAAGTTTTCAATTATCATCTATATTCACCAAATATTGTAGCCTTGGATTATCATTCATTCAGCTTTTTACAAAACTCTTGATAATAAAACTTCAGTTCCTTGGAAGACTGTAAAAGACACCTTAAGCATTTTCTTTAAAACTAAAAAGGAAAAAAAAATGCTATTCATATTTATTGGGTGGCCAAAAAAGTTTTAGTTTATTAAGTAAAAATAAATTACTTTTTTTTTCTTCTTTTCTTATTGATAGAACACTGAACAACATATTTACTACTTTTTCCTAACATCTTACAGGCAATTTCATATTTCTATTCACCCATAACTTTTTATCTTTCTTAGTAATAAAAAAAAAAAATGAAAAAAAGAAAAAAAGAAAAAAAAAAAAATATTTTAATGTTTCAGCCAAGTTTTCCATAGCTGTATATCACACCTGAGAATTCATCTTTGGTGATGAATGAAATAAAGAGCAACATAAGTATATCATCATTTATCTAATTTCTTTTTTTTTTAATATGATCTGAATAAAACAAAACTCATCAAGTGAATATACGATGATAAATTATAAATAAATGAAAATAATGCAAATTATCATTGTACTTGACATACAACACAGATAAATATTAACTTTTATAAACACAATAAGAATTTCAAAAACATATTCTGAAGTATTAATTGATTTGGACAGAGTCATGTTTGGCAAGAAATCTATTTTGATTGGGCATATGGCCAACATGAAGAAAGATTAATTTAAAGTTTATACATGTACCATATTTGATGGCCTAAAAAAAAAAAAAAAAAATTGGCTATAAAAAAAATCATATTATATAGATAAATTTGAGCCATCTCCCTTCCCCCCAACTGTTCATGTTGTAAACTATTTTTTTTATAACATCAGTTGCAAGACTAGCATGTTAATCACAACTCAATAAACAGACACCCAATATCAAACCAATTATAAACAGATGATAAGTAGTGTAAACGCAGGTGTCAATCTCTTTGATGCCCTCTGTCTTCTCTATTGTCTAAATACAAACACATACAACACAGAATTGCATACAAAAGTTTTGTTAATCTTCCCTTTAAATATTTATCAAGAACTTGCATAGTTTCGTTTATAAATTATGAAATTGTTTATAGATTGTCACTTGTTGGTCTATGGATTCAAGATGGTGGCATTAGTTGTATTGTTAACTTAAAAGTTTAGAATTCAGGAGCATTGGTTAACTGGAATCCTTTTAAATTACTTGAGTAAACAGAAAGAAAGCATGAGATCAGGGAAAAGAAAAAGTCAGAAGGGGAAAAAATTGAGAGAAAAACAAGTGATGCAGAAAAATAGACAATTATAGCGAGAGTGGAAAATAAGAAGCGAGTGTGTGAGAGAGAGAGAGAAATTAAATAGTGTAGTCTACTAGTTATTACTTTTCAGGGAAAAAATAGACATATAATCAAATTTCTAAAATGTTTTGTGCTAACATTAGGAATCGAATTTCTCCATATGTTGTAACCTTATGTCACAAGACAGATAAATATCTGTCATATTGTGTTCTATATACAATTAGATTTTTAAAAACATTTATAACAATCGGATAACTTCCTTATATTCGACAAGTCAAGGTTTGAACACAGATTCAGAAAGATTTGGTAATCAAAAATACTTATTGATGAAGAGACAAATATTACACAAACAAAAATTCTTTCACACCATATTTATATATATTATAGGTCTATATGGAAATACGGTGAGGAAATTAATCCGACAATATGAGAAGAAAATATTTTAAAAATATAACAAACACAGGATGTTATGATCAGGAAACATTTTTTTTTTTTTTTGTGTCAATACTTAAGCATTTCGGTATTATTGTACCATCTTCAGGACACTGTTAAGTAATGTTTATGTGAGGGACAAAATGAAGATGTTAAGTGTATAGGAGGTCTATATGCATAAAGATTTATAGTACTTTTGGAGATGCACATGACATAATGGTTATTGTTATATGAAATAAGCCAAGATGAGACAGTTTGCATTTGATTTTGATTTTACAGACTATTGAAAAGGATAAATCAAATTGTTTTTTTTTTTTGTTTTGTTTTGTTTTTAATAAATTACTTTGAAATTAAAAATTATTAGAGAATAATTGATACCATTAAATTTCATGCTTTGAATTTCCAAGGAACACAAAGAAAATTTTTTTTTTTTTTTTTTCTTTTTTTTTTAAATGATCAGGGCACTTCCTGGATTGATGTGCGAGCAAAAACAATGCTGTCATTATTTGAATGAATCCTTCATAAGTTCTTCAATGTCTTGTTTGCTCAACAGACAAACAATTCAAAATGATTTCACCAGGTTGAATCATTGCTATGCTTGGATGGACAATATACACCTGAAGAAGGCCGAAGGGTACAACAGCCAAAATGTTGAGTTTAAATAGTTCAAAACCAGGGTTTTTTGGGGGTTTTTTTATTCTTTAAATAGCTTAAAACCTTTTCAGAGATGACCTTAACAATTCCTGTAAGTTTGCTTGAAATCTGGCCCAAAAATCGCAGACCTTTAGTGGTACGGACGGACAGACAAACAGATGGACATTTGGTGAATTATAATATTATCAACTTACAAGGACTATCTGGAATATATCCATCTATTCTGCATTACCTTAACTAGTACAAAAAAAACACCCTCCAGGTGATGTAAAAATAGATTTTTGAAACATATTGCCTGAGGGGTGGGAGTAAAAAATTCAATGAGGCGAGTTTGTACCCTAAGTAAGTAAAATCATCAAATTCATTAAAGGATTAAAAAATAAAACAATTTGAAATGTAAACTTTAAATATGTATTAAGATAAAACAAACTATATATATAGATATATAATACTAGTCATGTATTTATTAAAATTTGTTTTTAAAAAACAATTAGGACTGTCTAATGTTGCATGTTCAAATTTTGAGTGTATTTATTGAATAAATACACTCAAAATTTGAACATACTAAAAATAGTAGAATAAATTTTATTCTATGTTACGACGATTTTGGGTGATGTGATGTAAGCAGTGACGTAATTTTTGTTACAGACAAAAACCGGAAGTGAGTCTCCATTATTAATAGATATAAATTTGCAGTCAATTAGAAGTGACCTTATTGTGCATGCATGAACTGACACCCTCTTGTGGGGTTACCCAATCAACAGTGCAAAATCATTGAGTGATTTTGTGTATTATGTGATTATCTCATTTGTAATGACTGAACAGGTAAAATTTTTTGGGGGGGGGGGGGTCAAAACATTGAATTACCTCAGTCTGTTTACCCCACTCTACTCCTCTTATTGATTTGATACCCTGCAATATTGTTTGTTCTCCAAAGCTAAAATCAATATTGAAATAAGTAAAAGTAAAGTTGTCGGGGCGGCCTAATGTCGGTATCCAGCCAATCAGCGAGGGATTCTAT
Source organism: Doryteuthis pealeii (assembly GCA_023376005.1). Taxonomy (NCBI): domain Eukaryota; kingdom Metazoa; phylum Mollusca; class Cephalopoda; order Myopsida; family Loliginidae; genus Doryteuthis; species Doryteuthis pealeii. The sequence continues at coordinate 14,414,620 of CM042163.1, forward strand.
CCCCTTTTCACTACCGCTAGACCAAGGAGATTGTTTTTACATCTGAGGTGGAGTGCCACACCTACCATCAGCTCCTTACTTTACCGCACAGATCCCTGTGCTACTCATAATGCCGAGTTGACGAGGGCCGGTATTGAACTAGGAACCTTGTGTTTTCTAGCCGAACGCTCTACTGACTGAGCTAACCCGGCCCTCTCACATACACACACACAAATACTGTGGATAAATATCTTGATATCCAAAAGGAATGCAATGAGGCAATTGCTGATGGTAATCCCAAAAGAGGAATTTGCAGTCTGTTTGAAAAAGTGGAAAGGACATTGGGATAAATGTGAGATCTTAATAGAGGATGGAGGTTACAATGAAGACTAAGATGCTATTGTTTTACTCTGTGTACTATTCCCAAACCCCCTGCTGGGGGCAAAGCTGCTTAGGGGTCCCGGTAGGATTGGTTTCATATAATTTTCTATCAATACTACTTTATGACAATTGACAGAGTGGGAGCCCCATCCCCTGTATCAGATTGGGGGGCATGAGACCCCAGCACCAGCCCTGCTTTAAGTAGGTTATTGTTTTGTTAATATTAACTGGCTGGATACTTTCCAGACATACTTCATATAAATGCAGGTTGATTTACAATAGAAAATGTTATGTTAGTTATGAAAACTAAGTGCTAATAAAGTAATAATTAAAAGGGTTTATTATTACACGGCTTTTTAATGAGCAAGAATAATAACAAAGGATGAAGAAAAGTCTTAACTGATAAAGCTGTGTGTTTATAATACTTGTGTTTATCATTTAATCTAAATAAATCAAAGATAAACGTATGATAATATAAATGTTTGATTTCCTTACGGATCCTTAAAAACAGACACACAAAGCGAGATTTGATTAAAGTAAAAGAGAAGGAGAAAAAAAAAAAAAAAAAAAAAAAAAAAATCGCAACTATTACTACATATCATGCATCACAGCTCTATTATATATAAAATGGGTGGATGTATTAAAGTTCTAAATCAATCCCCACCCACAAATCAATCGCACTGAATCATCATGATTAATATTTTGCAAATGCATAACAGGGGCCATGTATATAAATAATACATATGAAAAATATGAACTTATTAAATGGTACAAAATTTTGTCAGCCTTTGCTGTGTCGAGAGGCAAACATAAGCCGAGATGAAGAAGTCTGGAAAGGCCTGATCAAAGAGTCAAGTGGTCTTTTCCTCTAATCATATACGTAATTATAAAGAAGATTCAACGAAAAAGGATCGCAATCTTCTTTCTTTCATCATCCCAAGAAGACGAAGAAGAAGAAGAAGAAGAAAGACTACAGTAACTTACTTACTCCTCTTGAGCCGGCCTCTTAAGTAGAGAGACCTCCAATTATCCTAATTTTCATTGCAATTTAGCATTATTAATCTACACACGTGACCAACTGAACAAGCCATACCCCTTTCTCTCTTGTACCCACTTTCAGGGATTCTTCCCTACTCCCTACCTCAAACCCAGCACACATGAAGGGGGAGAGGGTCTCCTTTTCTTTCCCAAGAATTTACCAGTCAGTAGGTTCTTGATTTCAGGATATTTCCTGCAAGATGATTTTTCACTCTCCATTTGGACATACACACATGCATAGACGCACTTCAAAATAAAGAGAAGAGACTTAAAATGTTGAAATATAAGGGTATATGAGGGATTGGCCAAGTGAGGAGAAGGGTTCAAATGAAGAGTTGTTATAAAGGAATCATTATTGATACTAACTAAGCTCTTATTGCCTCTTGAGTCTTAGGAAATAATTTTGCTGAATTAATTAGCCATAAAAAAAAGGGGAAAATTCTTAAATATTTACTCAACTTGAATGCTTAAATCAACATCCACAAATGAACAATAAACAAAAACATTTAAAAACTTTTAATAAATATTAATTTCCGGATCGGAAAAACTTCTAAGGATTATATCATACCAACCACCATTTCATTTTGTACCGATAAAAAAAAAAAAAAAATAAAATAAAATTACTATTTCTAAAAAGATGATCATTTCTTTCTACAAGACAAACAAAATATATTCTTGCATTTCTACAGCTTCAATAAAACAAATTTTAAAATAAAACAAATTTTAAAATAAAAAAAATAAAAAAAAATTTTAAAATAATGAAGATTTTAATAAACAATAATGATTAACATAAATAATAAATAATATCATTAATAAATAATTTTAAAAATAATGCTAATGATTAATAATAAAAATTTAAAATTTTATTTTTTAAATCCCCAACAGTCAAATTTTAACAATGGCCCTAATCAATGAATGTCACAAGTGGATATGAACTGAAAGACATTCATTTAAGTTTTTGAGTATAAACAGAATTACCTTTATTTAATGTACACAATAGGAAGTACACAACTATCTCAAGAGGGGTTATTAGGAGATGAAAATAAAAAATAAAAAATGAAATTAGAACTAGATTAATAATGAGAAGGGCTAAAAAGTGATTAAACAGTGAAACTCCCACCTCCCAACCCATTCTCCAATTAAATCAAAGGACAAAGCCTTGGCAACTGTTTCTAAGGGAATTAATTCTAAGAAAAGTCTTGGGAATTTTTTTTTTTTTATATTATTATTATTCCCTCTCCTCCTTTATGTGTAGCGTTCTAATCAGCCTGCTGCTGCTGCTGCTGCTGCTGCAGCCATGCCCTTTGCAATCTTTGTGTGCTAGGATGAAGAGAGAATGGTGACACAATCGAAGAGTTTTCTAAGAATGTGCACGCACGCACACACACGCACGCACACACACAGTGGATGCAGTTAAAGGCAGAAAAGAAGCAAGAAAGAAGGGAAGAAAAAAAAAGGCTAAGAGACAATGTACAACTGGACAGACATTTTACTAAGTATCCTGCCAGCTGTTGAAAGACATCTTATTGGGAAAAAAAAATTTTTTTTTTTTTTTTGTCTGTCCACTTCGATATTCAAAAAGTAGATGTGGTTCATTTGGTAAAAAGTATTCGTTCAATGTTGGTATTAAAAAGGTTTTTTTTTTATCTTTATATTCAGACCATTTATTTGTAAGCTCCATGATATGTAAATATTATTTAAATGCAACTTCACTCAACCAGTAATTTTGCCATTTAAAGTTTCGTGATTATCAAGTTAGAAAAAAAAAAAAAGCTACAATTCACAGTTAAAATTTTGTAGGAATAAAATTTACCGAGAAAAGATCTACAAATTATTACTCAATTTTGTTTTCTATACAAAAAAATAAATAAAAAACATGGTACTATTCAACTTAATATCACTATTTAACATCATAAAATAACAAATAGCAAATATTCTAGCAGAGCTACCCAGTGTTGCCCAGAATCTAAAAAGTTTTAAAATCTCTTATCTATTTTTATATTAATTAAATAATTTTATATTAATAAAATCATTTTCTATGTTTTATTACCCTTAATTCTTTATATAATCTTGTTTTTAAGTTATTAAATTTTCATTATTCTTCTTGTTTGTATTTTTTTTTATTTGCTTTTTAATGTTTTATTTTTAATACTTTTAAATTGTTTTTTTTTTAAATTCAACATTGATTTATATACTTATATTTTTATTTAGCTTTTCTAATGGAAAATGAGGGGTACACATTATGATCATACAAAAATAGGATGTGGATTTTATTCAACTTAGGTCTTTGCTGGTCTCCACCAATTTTTCTTTATAAAAGGGTGTGCACTCATTGTACAAATGTAGAATTTATATATATATAATGCACGAGGCAGTCTTCCTATCTATAGCTCTGCTGATGAGGCCTAATAGGCCGAAATGTACATACAGAGATTGATTTTTATCGATTTGTTTAGCCTTACATTTAAATAGGTATGCCCGCCTAATTAATTAATTATTAATTAATTAACTTTCAAAATTAGGTACGACTTCAATTAAGCACATATTCTCCCAAAAATTGTCGGCTAAAAAAAGCCATATCATAAACACATCACTTGTGTGTGTATTTACTTCTCATATATATATATATATATATATATATATTAAAAGAGAGAGGGGCTTATTTTAAAGACCAAGCTGAAGTGTTGAACTAAACAAGAGTAATGATTTTGTATGGTCAAAATTTAAATTATAATAGAAAGGACTGGGGGGGGGGGCTTCCCTGAACTTCAAAAATAAATCCCTTGAATTAATGGTTGACCTATTTCAATCAACTATTACCCAATAAAAAAAAAAAAAATGATTTTAGTTAATAACAATCGAAATCAAAACAACAATCAGCCATTTGCTGTGACACAGAAAGATTTGCTTTAAACAATAAGAAAATTAAATCAATTAAAAGATTATCAAGAATATAAAACATGTATAACTGGAAGGGGGCAACCCTCGACTTAATTTAATGACTATAAATCAAGGGTCAAACAAGCACATATAAGAAATTAAAAATTACCATTTACCCCATCTTATACTTTCTTACTGGCTTATTTTGATAAAAAATGTTTTCAAGAAATAAAAAAATAAAAAAAAAACTTGTTTAAATTATTTAAGATATGTAAATGGATTGCACACTTAATTTTTCTAAAACTAAAAAATGAATATATAAAATTTTAAAATGGTTTCAACTGAATATTTAAAAAACAGTATTAAAAAATTAAGAGTATTTTTTTTCTTATGTATACTATGTTTTTAGGAGAGAGTCAACTGCACTTATTTATATCTAAAAGTAAATAAATAAATAAAATTAGAAATAAAAATTTTTAAAGTTGACTGATAAAAAAAAAAAAAAGTTTTTTAAATTTATTTTCTGACATATTCTAATTTTACAGCTTTAAGCTTTACAGCCTTAAGCTTTACAATTAAAATTTGAAATATTAAGAATTTGCATTTTACAAAATTTACCTGAAGCAGTTTGAAAGAGAATATAAAAAATGTCAAGTTTCTGATGTTGAACATAAAATATTTTAATATCATCATTAATATAAGAGAAATAAAAAAATTAATATTCTTCAGATAAAAATATAAATAATAAATTATTCCAAAATCATCATTTACACATTATGATCATTTATCTATACTATTTCCATATTCAATTAAGTTTTGTTTTTAACAATCATTTTATTGTAGATAATACAAATGTTCCAATATATATTATAGATATAAATTAATTTTGTGAATTACGTTAAAATTTCCCTGTTACAAAAAGAAAAATGTTAACCGGGATTAAAATATTCTGATTTTTATAAATTACCATAACATAACAAAAATGGTGAACATTACAATGAATATTTTGCAATTGCATTAAAATGCCCTAACTTAGAGAACAAAGCAATCTAATGTAGGGTACGTGTTCATACCCACTTCCAAGCAATATAAATTTCTCACGATAGACAACTATTAAATACTAATTGGGGAGTACTTCCCCTTATTTATTTGCAATCTATCTATACATATATACAGGGTAATTGCGGGTATAATTGAGGTATGTCTGGAGGAAATTACGAAAATAAAATAATTAACAACAAAGTAAATATATAAACACATTCACTATCACTAGATCTTGCTTTTTGAGCAAACAAAATGAAGATTTGATTTATATTTGTGAAGATAATGAAAAAAATAAAATTTAAATGATAACAGCATGGAATTTTTTTTTTTTTTTTTTTTTTGCATTTAACAGTTTAAATAGTAGACATTAATTTTTCTTTTTAGAGTGGCTGGATCAACACAAGGCCTTTTTTACATAGGGATTTTAATGGGGCATCCTGCAAGGATCCAACTCATGATTCAGTAATAATAGATCTGCAAAACTAACTTTTTAAAATAATTCCCCCTCTACCCTGGCAACGTCATGTAGCCACTTCTAGTTAATTATAAAATAAATTCTATAAATAAGAATGTCATCAATATTGACCTTAATGACCCCCAAATTATTATAAAGTATAACCATGAATGGGTTAAAGAAATTTGAAAATTTTTATTTACAGTGTTATGGTAAGATCACCAGTTACTGACTGAGCTAAAACATTTTTTGATAGAAAACTGCAGTTAAATTTACAACTGTCTTTTTAATTGTCCAATTTTTTTTTCTCTAATGAAGTTATTTCACATAATTTGGACAAGACAAAGGTCTCTTTATAATCTACACTCAGAAATGGAAAACATTTTCTTTTATCCTGAAAATTCCTTGAACCTTAAATTTTAAAAAAAAAAAAAAAAAAAATTATAACATTAGTTTTCCTTATGTTATTTTTTACCCCCCCCCCCTCCACTCCACTTAAAAAAAAAAAAAAAAAAAAAAAAAAAACCCTCCTAGAATGGAAGAAGAGTTATGCCATCATAAATTCTAGCCGTTCCACGTTTTCCTATTCTGCTTATTATCAACATAATTAAGATGAATAACTGTTGGCATTTGGCCTCTCTCTCTTAAATGGCCAACAGCAAAGGGCAGTCACTCTGTTAAGTTGCCAATTTTTAATGTTGCTTTCAGCTACAAACTGAATGCCTTATTTAAACAAACAAATCTCGTTCAATCACATTCACCGTAGCAGAGATTAAAACAACTCTGCATTTCCAAGAACATAGGAACATTTTAAATGAAATTACATCAACAATAATATTTTTAATTTCAATAAAACTTAAACACAAACTTATACATAGAATACAATATGATGAATTAGACAAGGTAAATGTGACCCAAAGCCAATCTTTTTTAGGCCTTATTTTTCCAATATAGGTATTATTGGAGAACAAGAACTGTTCTCATTCTCCAATGATAACTGCATTGGAAAAATAAGATCTTAAAAAGTTTAGCTTCAGGTTACCCTTACCGCGTGTGTGTGTGAGTGGTTTATTTGTTTAATGGCATATCAACTTTCATGGGTTATTTAACTTTTAACATCCTGTTGAGAATTTTCTAAGTCCAGAGCCCCATTCCTATAACCATTTACCAATAAATGGCTAAAAATGGCCTTTTCATTTAAAGTTACCTGTTATTTCTCTTAAATCAAAGACTTCTAAATATGTTTAATATCACGTTTAAACAAAGGCTATCATTCAGGGTTGATTAGGGAAACGAATGTGACTTCCAGACGGGTGGAATGAGGCGGTATAGGATGTTAAGAGTTAATGTCAAAGCCATACTATAGAAGAACAGTAGTTGTATTATTTAACCCATAGCTAGGGGTTTAAGGGTGTTCATAGCTTTTCCAAGAGTATAAGTCTGAAAGTGAAAATAATAGCATGACTGGAGTTCAAACTTGCTTACTATGATATCACAGTCCAGCACATTAACCAATACACCACAGTGACTCTCCCTGAATATATATATATATATATAGATATCATTCATACAACCTAGTCTCATAGAATTCTGAAATATTCAGTAGTTATAGGAAGAGTCATTACTTAACATCACTCAAAACAAGAGAAAGTAACTTAGGTAGATTAAACTAGTTTACCTCTTTCTCATTTAGATTCTCTCACTTTTCTCAGTCTACTCCCTTCTATGCATTTACATAGTTTTTCTTTTCTTTTTTCAATTTCTTTCTTTCCAACTTATTCTTTTTTTTATTATTCTGTTTCCCCAAGAGGAAGGATTTCAGTCAACTAATGCTACTGCTATTTCTCTGAATGTTTGAGATGAGGCTTGATTAGTATTATCTGCATTATTCGAACTATTATCCCCATCTTCATTGTTATTTGTACAACGTTTCAGCCGATATTCCCTCCAGTCTTCTTCAGGTATTTCTTGTGGACTAAATAAAGGGTTAAGTTCAAAGTTCCGTGATGGCTTCCAATTACGACATAAAAGTTCCAGAGTCCGAAAAAGTTCCAGAGTCCGACAAGAAATACCTGAAGAAGGCCGGAGGGCATATCGGCCGAAACATTGTACAAATAACAATGAAGATGGGGACAATAGTCCGAATAACGCAGATAATATTAATGCTACTGCATTCTCAACTTTTCAACACAACTGATGCCATCATCTCAAACCCATAGAAAAACAAATATTCTGATTCCTTGTATAAAAATCATTTATGCGAATTCATATATTATGCATGAAAGCCAAAATCAGCCATTTTGTTTTATTCCTTTAACTATTTTTTCCAGTTTTTAAAACTAAAAACAATGAATATCTAATTATCAATATGTTGTATATTTTGGTCTAAAATTAGTTACTTCAAATTGTTTTACTGTATAATAACAAAAATATTAAATAATAGTTAAAAAAATGTTCTATATCCAAGTTAATGGAAATGTTGAAACTTAAATATCAACATAAAAATAAAATTTATTCCCAGAGAAGATTTTATTAGCCATACCAATATAACCTGGACAAACAATTAAGAGAATAAACAAATTAAAGTTTATGATTTCTTATAGTTAAAAACCACAAAGAAAGTTTACAATAATACAAAATGATTTATTTATATCATCTAAATCAGTTTGAAAAAGTATATTCCAAAGCAAATCTTAAATGGTACTTGAACCAATTTTTTTTAATTTAAATTTAGGAAAAAAAAAAAAAAAAGTATATATCTTATTATAATAAACCAATTTTTAAATTTTACCATGACACAGTAAGAAAAAAAAAATGGCACATTGTAGCAGGATTTTTGTTAGCACAATACCATTAAAATGTTTTTTCTTGAGAATAAAGCAATTTCCAATCCAATTTGCAACAATAATTGGAAGTCTGCAATTGGGCTCACCCCAATCATATCTCCAAGATAAATGCTAATTATAGAGTACTTATCTTTATTTGTAATTAATTATAATATAAATTCTATAAATAAGTTGTGACTCAACAATAAACTTAATGGCTACTGAAGGCGGCCTTTAAGCTAGTATAATGGAAAAGAAATCTATTTCAATCTGACATAACTTCCATCTAGTTAAATAATGACAATCTGAATATGCAAATTCCCAAATTATCAATATTCATTAAATAGGTGCATAAATATAAGTAGATCTATGATCAGTTTTTAGAGATTCGGTTGATAGAAAAACATTCAATCTCTAGAGAGCACCGTGTGTGTGTGTGGGGGGGGGTAAATATTCCATTTTCTAAACTCATCTGCTAACATATCTAATCTGTCTGCATCTTTTTTTTTTTTTTTTTTTTTTTTTTTTTAATTCTTAAATCCTTCTGCCCATATTTCTGTGTGTTGTTACCCAGATTCATGT
>CM042163.1:14428802-14436887 GCA_023376005.1 Doryteuthis pealeii
CAAGAGAACTCGGAAAATCTACTCAGGTAGCAAATAATTAATAACATTTAACAACATTTGCTTACAAAGAACATGACTGGCCAACAACAAGAAAGAAGAGAAAGGGAAAGTCAAGATTTACTGCTGAACATCTGTTAATAAAAAGAAATTCTTTTCTAATATTTTGTGAATCTCCTTCAAGAGTTTTATTACCAACCAAGCAATTTTTCAACTTAGCACCACAATTTCAAAGGGATTGTATTTTTTGTTTTAATCTACTTATGGATACAATGGACCATAAATAAAGATTGTCTAAATAGGACTTTGCCATATTCTATGAGATTTTGCTATCCCTAGGTCTCAGCAAGCTTATTGCTATGTTACTTAATGGCACTTAGTAACAAAAACATCTCAAAACAAGAAAAAAGGGTTGGTTTGGTTTGCTTTGTTTTACGCAATATCAACCTCAGTGGGCTCCATTTAATGCCTATAAGTTGTGAATAAATTCAATTTTCTTAATGGATAACAAATTTGTTTATCAACTCATGTTTTTCTATTTAACCTTAGCTGGGACCCTACAGGGTACTACCACTCGGTCAGAGTGGACCAAGCATGGTGATAAAGGATGCTCCACATTCCCCAAACCTGGAACCTCACATCAATAAAGGTTTAAACATTATTTCCAGGACATGAAGACCCTCAGCCACGCCTTTTAGCACCCATATGATAAAGAGGGTTGGGGCTTGCCATAAGGCAATAGGGTGAGGTAATCATATAGAGTGCTAGGGCTTAACGTGAACCAGCCGATTGAGTGGAAAGGGTCTCTCCGACCACCGTCTAGCCTAATAAGGGCCTAAGTGGAGTGTTGCATGTCATGGACTGCTCGCCACCTGGATTCCGTCCTTAAGCATCAGGGGTCGCCACCCACGGCCAACAGGTGGCTTCTTGGGGAGTCTTTACCCTTTGCAGATGCAGTCGGCATATTCTAAAGCCACAGCCAACAGGGCTGGAAAAAAGGGGGGGGGAGAAATAAAAAATTATAAATAATATGAAAATGGAGAAAACAGGTAATTATAATAAGACTACTAATCTATATTCAAATTTTGTTGCAACACAATCTCCCTAATAACCAAATAGACAGGAGTCAAATTTGAATCAACCCAATATTCTAGCACAAACCTTCTGCCAGAATTTCAACAAATCACAAAATCAACCATCTCTGTATAATTAACCCTTTGACTGATATTTTAGAAAGACAAATCGTTTGATAATATTCTGAACTCTGTTATGTCAGATAAAGATAAAAGCTTAACATAAAATGAATATTTCTATCCTTGATTTAATGGAAAGATGTGATAACTTTACTCTTAACATCCTATACAGCCTTATTCCACCCGGACGGAAGTCACATTCATTTTTCTAATCTACCCCAAATGATAGCCTTTGTTTAAATGTAATATTAAACATATTTAGAAATCTTTGATTTAAGGGAAATAACAGGTAACTTTAAATGAAAAGGCCATTTTTAGCCATTCATTGATAAATCCTTAGAGGAAATGGGGCTCTGGACTTGGAAAATTCTCAACAGGATGTTAAGAGTTAAAAATGTCTAATAGTCTGAAGCAAAGTTTTAATGTGTTTTATGCTAGATTTTTGGGGGGAATTTTGTGAGTCAGGTACAGGCTCTCAAAATGCCAAAAGTTAATTTCAATAGAAGATACTAACTAGCCACAATATCTTAGATTTTGAATATGAAACTGAAGATCTCAACCAGGTGCAATGCGGTGTTCCTTTTAGCAGTTATTTGGTGCCTGTAAAAGTATGATACTCCAAAACTTCATTACAAGACTTGAATTCATCATAAAAATGCTTTTACTACAACTTTTAAATATATAAATTCTAATAAGCTTAAATCTCAAGAACCGAACCAGATATTGAAATCTTACAGAATTTAGATTCACTTAAACAATATAGAAATCAGTTGCCATAATCCTAAGAAATGTTGGTTTTTTGTTGTTTTGGTTTTTTTTTTTTTTGTTTTTTTTTGGGGGGGTTAAGTTGTTTAAAAAAGAATTTTAGGCACCACAAAATTTTCAGTTACTGAAATTATGTTATTTATAAGATTTTTGGATGTTTGTTTAATTTTAGAAGCATGTTTGAACAAAGTATACTATTAATATTTTATATTTTTGCTTGGATGCAATTACAATGCGCATATCGCATAAAATTCGATAATTTAGAAGATAATATGACAAGTGAATTTTCGCAAAGAATTTATTCGTGTGTAGATATCTACAGACTGTTTCACTTTATTAAGTTCCTCAGCGATGTATACACTAACGATTTCCCTCCGACAGAAATCGAAACCGGACTTCAGCAGGATAGTCGAAACCTATACTGCTTCGGCACAGATACAGCACGGAAAATTCCTGCGAAATTAACCTTCAATGATACCCGAGACGTCTCTACATATGAGGCAGGGGACGCTGAGATTGTGAAATCTATTTAATCATAAAAAATTAACCCCCTCCAAACCCTTATGTAATAGTAAGGGAAATTAGCAAGTAAACATCAGCAGGCATATTTTGAACATCAGATCTATGAATCTAAAGTGGATATCAAGAGTTGTCTACTCTTGAACATCCTTTTCTTCAAGTTGATGCCCAAATCTTATATAAGTAAGTAACGGTTCGTCGGGGGGCCTAAAGTCGTATCAGCCAATCAGCGAGGGAGTCTATCCCCTTTTCACTAGCGCTAGACCAAGGAGATTGTTTTTTTGCGTCTGAGGTGGAGCGCCACACCTACCATCAGCTCCTTACTTTACCGCACAGATCCCTGTGCTACTTATACGCTGAGTTTGGCGAGGACCGGGATCGAACTAGACCTTGTGGATTCTACGCCGACGCTCTATACCGACTGAGCTTAACCGGCCCTTTAAAATTTATATAACATTACAAAAAAAAAAAAAAAAAAAATGTAGCAAGAAAGAAAACCTGATTGCATGCCGTTCTTTCTCAAAGATATTCACACCCAAGATAAAAAAAAAAAAAAAAAAAAAAAAAAAAGACTTTCATCTGAAATTCTTGCTGTCCAATTCCTTCTGACAAGATTTTCTAAGTTTTGTGGCAAGGAAAATAATTCTTGGATCCTTTTTTTTTTTTTTCTCAATTCCTATCACACCTAGGTATCAGTTGTATATCAGGAACACCTCTATATTAATCCTTACCTGTTTATTTTTTTTATTTTTTTTTTTTTTTTTTTTTATTCTTGGTGTGGTAATCATCTTGTGGAGTAAACGATTGCAATCAGGTTTTATCTTTCGTGCTCTATTTTTTTTTTTTTTTTTTTTTTTTTTTTTGTAATGTTTATAATAAGATTTAAAGGGGCCGGGTTAGCCTCAGTCGTAGAGCGTTCGGCTAAATCCACAAGGTTCCTAGTTCGATCCCGGTCTTCGCCAACATCAGCGTATAAGTGCAGGGGATCTGTGCGGTAAGTAAGGAGCTGATGGTAGGTGGGGGCTCCACTCAGAACGCAAAACATCTCCTTGGTCTAGCGTAGTGAAAGGGGATCGACCTCCCTCGCTGATTGGCTGATACCGATTTAGGCGCCCGACGACTTTCTTCTTATATAAGATTTGGCATCACCTTGAAGAAATGGATGTTTCAAGAGTGACAACTCTTGATATCCACTTTAGATTCATAGATCTGGATGTTCAATAATTATGCCTGCTGATTGTTTACTTGACTATTTTTCCCTTACTATTAACATAAGGTTTGGAGGGGGTTAATTTTTATGATTAAATTAGATTTCCATACATCTCAGCGTCCCTTGCCTATATGGTAGAGACGTTCTCGTATCATTGCAAGGTTAATTTCGCAGGAATTTTTTTCCGTGGCTGTATCGTGCGAAGCAGTAATAGTTTCTGACTATCCTGCTGAATGTCCCGGTTTGATTCTGTCGGAGGGAAATCGTTAGTACTCATGCGATGAGAACTTAATAAGTTGAAACAGTCTGTACGATATTCTTCCACGAATAATTCTTGCGAAATTCAACTTGTCATTATTATTTCTATAATTATCGAATTTTATGCGATATGCGCATTGTAATTGCATCCGAAAGCCAAAAAATATAAATTGATTAATATATACTTTGTTCAACAATGCTTGCTAAATAAACAAATCCAAAAATCTTATAATAACCTAATTTCAGTACTGAATTTGTGGGGCTAAATTCTGTTTAACAACTTAACCCCAAAAAAAACAAAAAAAAAAAAACAACAACACAAAAACCAACATTTCTTAGGATTATGGCACTGATTTCTATATTGTTTAGTGAATCTAATTCTGTCAGAATTTTCAATATCTGGTTCTTGAGGTTTAAGCTTATTGAATTTATATTTAAAGTTGTTAGTAAAAGCATTTTTAATATGAATTCTAAATGTTCTTTTGATAATGATTTTGGAGTATCATCTTTTTACAGGCCCAAATTAACTGCTAAAGGAACAACCGATTGCACTGGTTGAGATCTATCCAGTTTCATATTCAAATCTAAGATATTGTGGCTAGTTAGTATCTTCTATTGAATTAACTTTTGGCTTTTGAGAGCTGTCCTGAAGTCAAACAATTCCCAAAAATCTAGCATACAAAAACATTAAAACTTTGCTTCAGACTCTGACTTGTTTTAACTCTTAACATCCTGTTTGAGAATTTTCCAAGTCCAGAGGCCCCATTTCCTCTAGGATTTATCAATGAATGGCTTTAAAATCGGGCCTTTTTCATTTAAGTTACCTGTTATTTCCTTAATCAAAGATTTCTAAATATGTTTAAATATTACACTTTAAACAAAGGCCTATCATTTGGGTAAGATTGAAAAATGAATGTGACTTTCCCGTCCGGGTGGAATAAGGCTGTATAGGATGTTAGAGTAAAGTTATCACATCTTTCCATTAAATCAAGGATAGAATATTACATTTATGTTAAGCTTTTTATCTTTATCTGACCTAACAGAGTTAGAAATTTCTCAAACGATTTGTCTTTCTAAAATATCATGTCAAGGGTAATTATACAGAGATGGTTGATTTTTTGTGATTTTGGTTTGAATTCCTGGCAGAAGGTTTGTGCTAGAATACTTGGGTTGATTCAAATTTGACTCCTGTCATATTTGGTTATTAGGGAGATTGTGTTGCAACAAAATTTGAATAATAAGATTAGTAATCTTTATAATTACTGTTTCTCCATTTTTTCATATTATTTTAATTTTTTATTTCTCCCCCCCCCCTTTTTTTTTCCAAGCCCTGTTGGCTGGGGCTTTTGAATATGGCGACTTGCATCTCTGCAAAGGGGTCAGACTCCCCCAATGGAGCCACCTGTTGGCCGTGGGTGGACCCGTGATGCTTAATCGGACGGGATCCGGTGGCTGAGCAGTCATGACACTGCACATCCCACTTAGGCCCTTTAGGGCTAGACGGGTGGTGGAGAGACCCCTTTCCACTCAAATCGGCTGCGTCACGTTAAGCCCTAGCACTATAATGATACCTCAACCTATTGCCCTTAAATGGCAGCCCCAACCCTTTCTTTATCATATGGGTGCTAAAAAGGCGGTGGCTGAGGTCTTTCATGTCCTGGAAATAATGTTAAACTTTATGATGGTGAGGTTCCAGGTTTTGGGGAATGTGGAGGCATCCCTTTTCACCTTGCTCCTGGTCCACTCTGACCGGAGTGGTAGTACCTGTTTGGGTCAATCTATAGGTTAAATAGAAAAACATGAGTTGATAACAAATTTGTTATCCATTAAGAATGAATTTATTTACAACTTTATAAGGCATTAAATGACCACTGAGGTTTGATATCCCGTCAAACAAGCAAACCAAACCAACCTTTTTATTCTTATTTTTGAGATGTTTTTGTTACTAAGTGCATTTAAGTTCATAGTCAATAGCTGCTGGACTAGGGATGCAAAATCATAGAATATGGGCAAGTCTGATTTGACATTTTATTTTATGTCCATTGTATCATAAGTAGTTAAAAACAAAAAAACCATCCATTTGAAATTGTGTGCTAAGTTGATTGCTTGTGGTATAAACTCTTGAAGGGAAGATTCACAAAATATTCAGAAAGAATTCTTTTTATTAAACAGATGTAGCAGTAAATCTTGATTTCTTCTTCTCTCTTGTTGTTGGCCAGTCATGTTCTTTTGTAAGCAAATGTTGTTGAAATGTTATTAAATTATTTGCTACCTGAGTAGATTCTTCGAGTTTCTCTTGGAATGATATTGAACTGTCTTTTAGTTGATATTTTTTGACTGTCATTGGGGCCGAGTCTATAGAAACGTTTCAACGCGTGGTCTTTCGTATGAGCGTTCACATCAGTTAGATGGTCCTGAAATTTATTTAGCAATTAATTGCTTTTCTCCAATTGTCCCTGGACGGCAAGGACAACCTCAGGTTTTTTTTTTTTTTTTTTTTTTTTTTTTTAAATATTTGTGTATTTTAATACATTTTGTCTTTTCTGTCACCTGTCCTTCTGTTCCCTTGATTTTGACGTGATTAAATCTTTTTTCTGAAGAGTTTCTCAATAGAGAACTACTCATGAGTCAACTGACCAGCCTGTTCTTTTTCTGACGCTGGAAATTATCTCTCCTCTCTCTCTTGGTCCTTTCTTAGGTGACTTTTTCTTCTCATTCCTCCCATTGTTGGTCCTCTTAACATCATCCTTCCTTTTTATTGCACTTGGCCCAAGCACATCGCTAGGCACTTCACAGTCGGCTGCCTAAAATAAAGCCAGCCATCTTCAATATTTTTCAGCTGAACCCTGTCATTTTGAATAAGGGGGGGGGGGGGGGGGGGGGGGGGGTGGTTTTGGCAAAATTGAAGGGCTGGTAGTTGAGGAAAAGAATTATAGCTCTTGCTTAATAAATGACAATTAAGGGCCTCTTGGCATAAACAGTGGTCCTAATTGCTGGTTTTTTGGTTTCTGTTTTTGATGCTTTTGGCGTTCTTGTTGTTTTTTTTTTTATTTTTTTTTATTGTGTGTTATTGACACAATTGTCTTGTTTAAGGAACTTCTTGGTATTTTCTTTGTGGATTGTTAAATATGTGCAAATCAAACAACAAACTGAAGAAACTTAATTTTTTCTTCTTTTTTTTCTTCTTTTTCTTTCTTTTTCTTTTCAGTTTTCACATCAACTCCATTTTTGATCATTGATATTTTTATGGCCATAAATATTGATTAATTTTCTGTTGGTTTTCAACAGTTTTTATTTTTTTGGCAAAGTGATATTGATAAAAATGTTTTTTAAAATTTCCCCCCCATTAAAATATGAAAAAAAAAGGGAAGGAAACAATTGAATTATTATTACTGGCAATTGAAATAATTTATGTAGATTATGATTTTAATCCATTCATTTTTCTCTGTGATAACTGACTTGTATAATTTTATGTTTCCTTATTTTCTTGATTTTAGAAACCTCCACAAATCATCCAGATTCAGATTGTAGAGTATGCATTTTCTTTGATATTGTGTGCACAGCTTTTAGATTTTCATTCAGTTGTTCTATGATAACATATAAAAAATCTTTAAAATATTCAGGTTTTGGGACTGTTGACGTCGCCTGCACTTTGCATAAGGGTGACTCAATATGTGTAAGAAAATGATTCAGCTGAGATGAAAAGAATTTGAATTCTATTAAAAGAAAAAAAATCACCTGTGAAAGTTAGCTCCTCTCATGCTGAAACTTTTTTTTATATACAATTTGAAACTGAAATTGGTACAATATTTCTGATGTCCATTTTATATTTAGGTTTTTTCTCTAATGTATAATACTATTCGGGTCATTCCATGTAAAACACAGCAAAAAGTTGAAATCTGCACCCACCGACAACAAATTACTTGCATTTTGGCAACAGTTTTCCCTTCATGAGTTAGGAAACTGTGCCAAATATTTTGGTCCTTAACTAATAGTTTAAGAAGTCACTGTTTAGCACTATACCAACATTGAGAGTTCATGGAGCATTAAGATGAATTCATACCAAATTTCAGAAATATTGATGTTATGAAAGATATTTTTTTTTAAATAAAAAAACAAAAAAACATGAGATTTTTGCGATAA
>CM042163.1:14436987-14484351 GCA_023376005.1 Doryteuthis pealeii
TAATGCAGGGTAACCCATGTACATACCACTTCCAACAAATAAATCTCAAGATAGACAACTATTAAATACTAATTGTGGAGTACTTCCCCTTATTTATTTGCAATCTATCTCATACATATATACAGGGGTAATTGCGGGTATAATTGAGGTATGCTGGAGGAAATTACGAAAATAAAATAATAACAACAAAGTAAATAATAAACACATTCACCATCACTAGATCTGCTTTTTGAGCAAACAAATGAAGATTTGATTTATATTGTTGAAGATAATTAAAAAATAAAATTTAAATGATAAACAGCATGGAATTTTTTTTTTTTTTTTTTTTTTTTTTGCATTTAACAGTTAAATAGTAGACATTAATTTTTCTTTTAGAGTGGCTGGATCAACACTAGGTCTGTTTTACATAGGATTTTAATGGCATCCTGCAAGGATCCAACTCACGATTCAGTAATAATAGATCTGCAAAAACTAACTTTTTAAATAATTCCCCCTCTACCCTGGCAACATCATGTAGCACTTCTAGAATTATAAAATAAATTCTATAAATAAGAATGTTCATCAAATTGACCTTAATGACCCCCAAATTATTATAAAGTATAACCATGAATGGGTTAAAGAAATTGAAAATTTATTTACAGTTTATGGTAAGATCACCAGTTACTGTCTGAGCTAAAACATTTTTTGATATGAAAACTTGCAGTTAAATTTACAACTGTCTTTTTAATGTCCAATTTTTTTTCTCTAATGAAGTTATTTCACATAATTTGGAACAAGGACAAAGTCTCTTTATAATCTACACTCAGAAATAGGAAACCATTTTCTTTTTATCCTGAAAAATTCCTAAACCTTAAATTTTAAAAAAAATTTAAAAAAAAAAAAAAAATTATAAACATTAGTTTTCCTTATGCTTATTTTTTTACCCCCCCCCCTCCACTCCACTTAAAAAAAAAATAAATAAATAAAATAAAAAAAACCTCCTAGAATGGAAAAGAGTTATGCCATCATAAATTCTAGCCGTTCCACGTTTTCCTATTCTGCTTTTATCAACATAATTAAGATGAATAACTGTTGGCATTTGGCCTCTCTCTCTTAAATGGCCAACAGCAAAGGGCAGTCACTCTGTTAATGCCAATTTTTAATGTTGCTTTCAGCTACAAACTGAATGACTTATTTAAACAAACAAAATCTCGTTCAATCACATTCACCGTAGCAGAGATTAAAACAACTCTGCATTTCCAACATAGGACATTTTAAATGAAATTACATCAAACAATAATATTTTTAATTGCAATAAAACTTAAACACAAACTTATACATAGAATACAATATGATGAATTAGACAAGGTAAATGTGACCCAAAGCCAATCTTTTTTAGGCGCTTATTTTTCCAATATAGGTATTCTTGGAGAACAAGAACTTTTCTCATTCTCCAATGTAAGCTGCATTGGAAAAATAAGATCTTAAAAAGTTTAGCTTCAGGTTACCCTTACCGCGTGTGTGTGTGAGTGGTTTATTTGTTTTAATGCATATCAACTTTCATGGGTTATTTAACTTTTAACATCCTGTTGAGAATTTTCTAAGTCCAGAGCCCCATTCCTATAACCATTTACCAATAAATGGCTAAAAAATGGCCTTTCATTTAAAGTTACCTGTTATTTCTTTTAAATCAAAGACTTCTAAATATGTTTAATATTACGTTTAAACAAAGGCTATCATTCAGGGTTGATTAGGGAAACGAATGTGACTTCCAGACGGGTGGAATAAGGCGGTATAGGATGTTAAGAGTTAATGTCAAAGCCATACTATAGAAGAACAGTAGTTGTATCATTTAACCCATAGCTAGGGGTTTAAGGGTGTTCATAGCTTTTCCAAGAGTATCAGTCTGAAAGTGAAAATAATAGCATGACTGGAGTTCAAACTTGTTTATATGATATCACAGTGACTCTCCCTGAATAGATATCATTCATACAACCTAGTCTCATTCTGAAATATTCAGTAGTTATAGGAAGAGTCATAACTTAACATCACTCAAAACAAGAGAGAGTAACTTAGGTAGATTAAACTACTTTACCTCTTTCTCATTTAGATTCTCTCACTTTTCTCAGTCTGCTCCCTTCTATGCATTAACATAGTTTTTCTTTTCTTTTTTCAATTTCTTTCTTTCCAACTTATTCTTTTTTTTATTCTGTTTCCCCCAAGAGAAAGGTTTCAGTCAACTAATGCTACTGCCATTTCTCTGAATGTTTGAGATGAGGCTTGATGATTAGTATTATCTGCATTATTCGAACTATTATCCCCATCTTCATTGTTATTTGTACAACATTTCGGCCGATATGCCCTCCGGTCTTCTTCAGGTATTTCTTCTGGACTAAATAAAGGGTTAGGTTCAAAGTTCCGTGATGGCTTCCAATTACGAAAAGAAGGCTCCCCGGTTACGAAAAGAAGGCTCCCCGGTTACGAAAAGAAGGCTCCCCGGTTACGAAAAGAAGGTTCCCCGATTACGAAAAGAAATACCTGAAGAAGGCTGGAGGGCATATCGGCCGAAACGTTGTACAAATAATAATGAAGATGGGGACAATAGTCCGAATAACGCAGATAATATTAATGCTTCTGCGTTCTCAACTTTTCAACACAACTGATGCAATCATCTCAAATCCATAGAAAAGCAAATATCCTGATTCCTTGTATAAAAATTTAAATTCATATATTATGCATGAAAGCCAAAAATCAGCCAATTTTTGTTTTATTCCTTTAACTATTTTTTCCACTGTTTTTAAAACTAAAAACAATGAATATCTAATTTATCAATATGTTGTATATTTCGGTCTAAAATTATTACTTCAAATTGTTTTACTGTATAAATAACAAAAATATTAAATAATAGTTAAAAAAAATGTTCTATAACCAAGTTAATGGAAATGTTGAAACTTAAATATCAACATAAAAATAAAATTTATTCCCAGAGAAGATTTTATTAGCCATACCAATATAACCTGGACAAACAATTAAGAGAATAAACAAATTAAAGTTTATGATTTCTTATAGTTAAAAACCACAAAGAAAGTTTACAATAATACAAAATGATTAATTTATATCATCTAAATCAATTTGAAAAAGTATATTCCAAAGCAAATCTTAAAAGGGAATTGAACCAATTTTATTAAAATTTAAATTTAGGAAAAAAATAAAAGTATATATCCTATTATAATAAACCAATTTTTAAATTTTACCATGACACAGTAAGAAAAAAAAAATGGCACATTGTAGCAAGATTTTTGTTAGCACAATACCATTAAAATGTGGTTTTTTTTTTGGTTTTTTTAGAATAAAGCAATTTCCAATCCAATTTGCAACAATAATATGAAGTCTGCAATGTGGCTCACCCCAATCATTATATCTCCGAGATAAATACTAATTATAGAGTACTTATCTTTATTTGTAATTAATTATAATATAAATTCTATAAATAAGTTGTGACGCAACAATAAACTTAATGGCTACTGAAGGCGGCCTTTAAGCTAGTATAATGGAAAAGAAATCTATTTCAATCTGACATAACTTCCATCTAGTTAAATAATGACAATCTGAATATGCAAATTCCCAAAATTATCAATATTCATTAAATAGGTGCATAAATATAAGTAGATCTATGATCAGTTTTTAGAGATTCGGTTGATAGAAAAACATTCAATCTCTAGAGAGCACCGTGTGGGGATGGGGGGGGTAAATATTCCATTTTCTAAACTCATCTGCTAACATATCTAATCTGTCTGCATCTTTTTTTTTTTTTTTTTTTTTTTTTTAATTCTTAAATCCTTCTGCCCATATTCTGTGTGTTGTTACCCAGATTCATGTTCATGGGCTGCCTTCAACCTTGAGTCAATCTGATAGAAAGTATTTGCCCCCAAGAAAGTTCCTCTTTTGCTCCACCCCACCCCCAAAACTTTTTCCTTTTTACTTCTTAAGACTTTGTTCTTAGTCTAATAATTCCCCAGGGGCTCCAATTTGCTTAATCCTATGGAAATTTTAGAAGAGGATTATAGATGCACAAACAAGAACTTGCATGATGGTGCATTTTCAAGGAAAACAAAACAACAACAAAAAAGAAAAGAAAAAAGAAAAAGAAAGGAAATTAAAGTATCTTTCAGTTTTGGTCAACCCAAATTATTATTTTCAGCAATGATGTTGGTGGCACTGGTAATAAGTTTCTAAAGGAAAAGAACAAGAAGAAAAAAGCCCAGCATCTGACAAAATCCCAAAGATTTTTTTTTCCAGAAGAAAGGGAAAAAAATGTTAATTCTATTATGACATCACAATATGTTCAGTTTTAAATTCAGAGTTCTTTTATCCTACTCACTCACCCACCCACTTTCCCTATTTTAAGGGGGTGGGGAAGAGAGAAGATAAATTATTTAAAAAAAAAAAAAAGGTTGTAGTAAACAAGATTCAGTCTAAATTAGATTTTTTTTTTTTTTAAGATTCATTTTTGATTTATCAATACTTAACCTTTTTTGTCATATTTATGAGATTTTTTTTAAAACTTAGTTTAGCTACATTTTTAATAAGCACACTATTTAATCCAGATGATTAAATAGGAATTATTTCATGAGATAAAAGGAACAATTTTTAGAGTTAATCATCTTAGCCAAGCAGAATAATTTACCAAATATTAGGGCATGTCAAAAGTATTTTTATATTTACACATCTTGACTCCAAAGCTTATTTCATATATAAATAAGACTATGACTCCACACACACAACATTGTATGTGTGTGTGTGTGTGTGTATATATATATATATATACACATACATACATACATACATACATACACACACACACACACAGAGGATGAGTCAAAATGATCCGATACATTTGTAGTGGGTAATGTACTGAGCTATGACATCATCATAAGTGAGTTCAAACTCCAGTTTCGCTATTATGTTCACTTTCAGACTAATACCCTAGAGAAAGTTATGAAGCCCATTTATCCTACCAGCTATTTATCAGATAGTACGACTAGCATCTAACACCTCTGTACAAGCAGTTACAAAGATAATTTTGCCCTACACTGTATACATACATACATACATACATACACAAGCTCTGGCTGGAATATATCTCCCCATTTTTAGAATCAGCTGTGTGGCCTTGATGTAAGTTTGTAACCAGCCAGAGAAACCTAACTGCACATGAAGGGACAAACACTTACATAAGGTTACTTGACTGGCAGTGAGAGATTGAGTGAGTTTGCACATTGTGTGACTGTTGCATTCACAGCAAACAAATTATTCATTTGCCAAAACATTACATCACCCAGGTCTGCTTGCCCCACTACAATTCAGACTCCCTGCAACTCCTGACATTTTCCAAAGCTAAAAATCACCATCATAATGTTGCTGAAAATTTTCAGTTAAAACTCAATGACAACCCCGCCCTGTCGGCTGGGGCGTTAGAATGCACCGACAGCACCTCTGCAGAGGGGTAAGACTCCCCCAATGGGGCCACCTGTTGGCCATGGGTGGCGATCCGTGATGCTTAAGGACGGAGTCTTGGTGGATGAGCAGTCCATGACATGCAACACTCCACTTAGAACCTTACTTAGGCTAGACGGGCGTCGGAGAGGCCCCCTCCAATCAATCAGCTGGCCACGTCAAGCCCTAGCACCTATATGATTTCCCCAACCCTATTGCCCTTATGGCAAGCCGCAAATCCCTTTTTATCATATGGGTGCTAGAAGGCGGTGGCTGCGGGTCTACATGTCCTGGGAATGACGTTAAACTATTTAATGGTGAGGTTCCAAGTTTGGGGAATGTGGAGCACCCTTCATCACCATTGCTCACTGGTCCACTCTGACCTGGAGTGGTAGTACCTGTTAGGGTCCCATCTACGGGTTAAATAGAAAACATGAGTTTATAAACAAAATTGTATTATCCATTAAAAATGAATTTATCTCAAAACTGTCTGCATTAAACATTTTTGAATACCAAATTACCAATAGAAGTATTCAGCATAAAATAACCCAAGGTTACCACCATTAGCTATGCATTATTACCACAAAGCCTGTATTCTGCACTTGTAAAAATCAGCAACACCAATATATATATAAGTTATTATTTAAGCAGTTAAAGACCATGGAATATTTCTTCTTTATGATTTTCATTTGTAGACATTTAAGTCTTCTAGTTGTTTTTCGTACATTAACAACTAGATGGCAAAGAAAATGTCCCATATTTTTTTAACCAATCGCTTTCAATGATTTTGTTGGATGTCCAGCAAAATGGTTAAAAGCGCTGCCAATGTTAACCCAGATTCTAAAGAAAACTTCAAGAGAAAAAAAAAGTATTCAGATCAGTCATAGAACTAAAAAAATATCTAATATTATTTGGATTATTATTCAAAAATAAATATGCTGACAGTATTTCCTAAATCATGATACAACACTGACATAGTGTGCATCATGAAAACGTTACTATCTCCTTCATAAATAAGGAATTTAGGGAAATACAAATTATAATATAAGGTTATATATATTATAAATCAGGTAATATATTATAATAGGGTCACATTCCATGTCAATTCACCAGGGCATTACACCCACAGACACCGAATTACTTGAAATTTGGCACAAATGTTCCCCTTCATGAGTTAGGAAAGTGTGCCAAATTATTTTGTCTTAAACCTTACCGTTCCGATTTTAGAGGGGGTGGGATATAATTTTCCGGTGTCGCAAAATCTCAGTGTTTTTTTGTTTTTTTTTTATTTAAAAAAAATACTTTCATACATTCAATATTTCTGAAATTTGGTATGTAATCATCCTAATGCTCCATGAACTCTCAAATGTTGTTATAGTGCTCAGTGACTTCTTAAACTATTAGGTTTAAGACAAAATAATTTGGCACACTTTCCTAACTCATGAAGGGGAACATGTGTGCCAAATTTCAAGTAATTCGGTGTCGGTGGGTGCAGATTTCAACTTTTTGCTGGTGTTTTGACATGGAATGACCCAATAGTATTATACATTAGAGAAAATCTAAAAATTAATGAATGGACATCAGAAATATTTGTACCAATTTCAGCTCAAATTTTATAAAAAAAAAAGTTTCAACCATAAAACTAACTTTTACAGGTGATTTTTTTTTTCTTTTAATAGAATTCAAATTCTTTTCATCTCAGCTGAATGCATTTTTCTTACACATTATTGAGTCACCCTTATGCAAAGTGCAGCACCTGTCAACAGTTCCCAAAATCTGAATATTTTAAAGATTTTTTTTATATGTTATCATAGACAATGAGATTGAAAATTAAAAGCCTGTCACACAATATCAAAGAAAATGCATTACTCTACAATCTGGAATCTGGATGATTTGTGGAGGTTTCTAAAATTCAAGAAATATAGGTAATACATAAAATATACAAGTCAGTTTATCACAGAGAAAAATGAATGGATAAAATCAAATCTACATAACTATTTCAATTGCAATAATAATAATTCAATGTCTCTTTCATATTAATGAAATTTAAAATACATTTTTATCAATATCACTTTGCTCAAAAAATAAACTGTTGAAAACCAACAGAAAATTAATCAATATTTATGGCCATAAAAATAGTCAATGATCAAAAATGGGAGTTGATGTGAAAACTGAAAAAGAAAAGAAGAAAAGAAAAAGAAAAGAAAAAAAAAAAAAAAAAAAAAAAGAAAAAAAATAATTTCTTCAGTTTGTTTTGATTTGCACATATTATAACAATCCACAAAGAAAATACCAAGAAGTTCCTAAACAAGAGCAATTTGTTCAATAACACACAATCGCCAAGGCATCAAAAGAAACCAAAAACCAGCAATTAGACCACTGGTTTTCCAAGAGCCTAATGTCATTTTATTAAGCAAGAGCTATAATTCCTTATTCCTCAACTACCAGCCTCTTCATTTTGGCCAAAACCATTATTCAAAAGTGGACAGGGTTCAGCTGAAAAATATTGAAGTGCTGGCTTATGTTTTAGGCAGCCGACTGTGAAGCTGGCCTGAGCGTATTGTGCTTGGGCCAAGTCAATAAAAAGGGAAGGATGGATGTAAAGAGACAAACAATGGGAGGAATGGAAGAAAAGTCACCTAAGTAAAGGACAAGAGAGAGAGAGATAATTCCAGCTGTCAGAAAAAGAACAGGCTGGTCAGTTGACTCATGAGTAGTTCTCTATTGAGAAAACTCTTCTAGAAAAGATAATTCACGTCAAAATCAAGGAAACAGAAGGACATGAACAGAAAAGACAAAATGTATTAAAATACTACAAATATTTAAAAAAAAAAAAAAAAAAAAAAAAAAAAAACCTGAGGTTGTCCTTGCTGCGTCCAGTGGACAATTGGGAGAAAGGCAATTAATCTGGCTAAATGTAAATTCAGACCATCTAACTGATGTGAACCTCATACGAAATGACCACGCGTTGTAAACGTTTCTATAGACTCAGCCCAATGACAGCAAAAATATCAACTGAAAAAGACAGTTCAATATCATTCCAAGAGAACTCAGAAAATTCTACTCAGGTAGCAAATAATTAATAACATTTCAACAACATTTGCTTACAAAGAACATGACTGGCCAACAACAAGAAGAAGAAAAGGGAAAGTCAAGATTTACTGCTGACATCTGTTTAATAAAAAGAAATTCTTTTCTAATATTTTGCGAATCTTCCCTTCAAGAGTTTTATTACCAACCAAGCAATTTTTCAACTTAGCACACAATTTCAAATGGATTGTTTTTTTGTTTTTAATCTACTTATGGATACAATGGACCATAAATAAAGATTGTCTAAATCAGGACTTTGCCATATTCTATGATTTTGCTATCCCTAGGTCTAAGTAGTACTCAGCAAGATTATTGCTATGTTAACTTAATGGCACTTAGTAACAAAAACATCTCAAAACAAGAAAAAAAAGGGTTGGTTTGGTTTGCTTTGTTTTACGGCATATCAACCTCAGTGGGTCATTTAATGCCTATAAAGTTGTGAAATAAATTCATTCTTAATGGATAACAAATTTTGTTTATCAACTCATGTTTTTCTATTTAACCTATAGATGGGACCCTAACAGGTACTACCACTCCGGGTCAGAGTGGACCAGGGAGCAATGGTGATAAAGGGATGCTCCACATTCCCCAAACCTGGAACCTCACCATCATATAGAGTTTAACATTATTTCCAGGACATGAAGACCCTCAGCCACCGCCTTTTAGCACCCATATGATAAAGAGGGTTGGGGGCTTGCCATAAGGGCAATAGGGTTGAGGTAATCATATAGGTGCTAGGGCTTAACGTGACCAGCCGATTGAGTGGAAAGGGTCTCTCCGACCGCCCGTCTAGCCTAAGTAAGGGCCTAAGTGGAGTGTTGCATGTCATGGACTGCTCAGCCACCTGGATTCCGTCCTTAAGCATCACGGGTCGCCACCCACGGCCAACAGGTGGCCCCATTGGGGGAGTCTTACCCCTTTGCAGAGGTGCAGTCGGCATATTCTAAAGCCCCAACCGACAGGGCTGAAAAAAAAGGGGGGGGGAATAATAATATGAAAAATGGATAAAACAGGCAATGATAAGACTACTAATCTATATTCAAATCTGTTGCAAATTTTGTTGCAACACAATCTCCCTAATAACCAAACAGACAGGAGTCAAATTTGAATCAACAAAATATTCTAGCACAAACGTTCTGCCAGAATTTCAACAAATCACAAAATCAACCATCTCTGTGTAATTAACCCTTTGACTGATATTTTAGAAAGACAAATCGTTTGATAATATTCTGAACTCAGTTATGTCAGATACAGATAAAAGCTTAACATAAAATGAATATTTCTATCCTTTCTTTTAATGGAAAGATGTGATAACTTTAACTCTTAACATCCTATACAGCCTCATTCCACTCGGACGGAAGTCACATTCATTTTTCTAATCTACCCCAAATGATAGCTTTTGTTTAAATGTAATATTAAACATATTTAGAAATCTTTAAGGGAAATAACAGGTAACTTTAAATGAAAAGGCCATTTTTAGCCATTCATTGATAAATCCTTAGAGGAAATGGGGCTCTGGACTTGGAAAATTCTCAACAGGATGTTAAGAGTTAAACAATGTCTATAGCCTGAAGCAAAGTTTTAATGTGTTTTATGCTAGATTTTTGGGGGAATTTTTGAGCTCAGGTACAGGCATTTTGAGAAAATGCCAAAAGTTAATTCAATAGAAGATACTAACTAGCCACAATATCTTAGATTTTGAATATGAAACTGATAGATCTCAACCAGGTGAAATGCGGTGTTCCTTTTAGCAGTTAATTTGGTGCCTGTAATAAGTATGATACTCCAAAACTTCATTATCAAAGACATTAGAATTCATCATAAAAATGCTTTTACTATCAACTTTAATATATAAATTCTAATAAGCTTAAATCCTCCAAGAACCAGATATTGAAATCTTACAAAATTAGATTCACTTAAACAATATAGAAATCAGTTGCCATAATCCTAAAAAATGTTGGGGGTTTTTTGTAAGTTGTTAAAACAGAATTTTAGCCACCATAAAATTTTCAGTTACTGAAATTATGTTATTTATAAGATTTTTGGATGTTTGCTTATTTTAGAAGCATTGTTGAATAAAGTATATATTAATATTTATATTTTTTGCTTGGAGGCAATTACAATGCGCATATCGCATAAATTCGATAATTATAGAAGATAATAATGACAAGGGAATTTCGCAAAGAATTACTCGGTGTGTAGAATATCGTACAGACTGTTTCAACTTTATTAAGTCTCATCAGCGATGTATACTAACGATTTCCCTCCGACAGAAATCGAAACCGGGACTTCAGCAGGCATAGTCAGAAACCATACTGCTTCGGCCACGATACAGCACGGAAAAATTCCTGCGAAATTAACCTGTCAATGATACTGAGACATCTCTACCATATGAGGCAAGGGGACGCTGAGATGTTGAAATCTATTTAATCATAAAAATTAACCCCCTCCACCCCAACCTTATGTAATAGTAAGGAAAATTAGTCAAGTAAACAATCAGCAGCTATAATTATTGAACATCAGATCTATGAATCTAAAGTGGATATCAAGAGTTGTCTACTCTTGAAACATCCTATTTTCTTCAAGTTGATGCCAAATCTTATATAAGTAAGTAAAGTCGTCGGGGCGGCCTAAAGTCGGTATCAGCCAATCAGCAAGGGAGTCTATCCCCTTTTCACTAGCGCTAGACCAAGGAGATTGTTTTTTGCGTCTGAGGTGGAGCGCCACACCTACCATCAGCTCCTTACTTTACCGCACAGATCCCTGTGCTACTCATACGCTGAGTTGGCGAGGACCGGGATCGAACTAGGAACCTTGCGGATTCTAGCCGAACGCTCTACCGACTGAGCTAACCCGGCCCCTTTAAATCTTATATAACATTACAAAAAAAAAAAAAAAAAAAAAAAAAAAAATAGTAGCACGAAAGAAAACCTGATTGCAATCCGTTACTTCCATCAAGATGATTACCACACCCAAGAAAAAAAAAAAAAATAAAAAAAAAAAAAACTTTCATCTGAAAAAATTCTTTGCTGTCCAATTCCTTACTGACAAAGATTTTCTAAGTTTGTGGCAAGGAAATACCTTCTTGGACTCTTTTTTTTATCAATTCCTATCACACCTTAGGTATCAGCTTGTTATCAGGAACAACTCTATATTAATCTTACCTGTTCATTTTTTTTATTCTCATTTAAAGTTAAATATATAGATGACACCTTGACATCTCGCAAATTCTTTTTTTTTTTTCTGTAAAAACAGTTTTGTGTAGTGACATCCTATAAATTTTTTTAGCTATGTGGCTATAGTTAAATTAAAGCCACAGCTATCCATCACATCAACTGGGTTATTACCCTGTCAGTTGGACCAAGAATATGATAATTGCAGAGAGTGTAAAACACACTCCCACTCAAAAGAGGTGTCCTGGGTATGACACTAGACTGCATCTGCTGGTGAGTATAGACTCACTTCTTTGTTGCCAGTACTCCCAGGTCGACCTGTTAGAATCCTATCTATAAGTCAAATCAATCTGTTTGAAAATAATTAGTCTTACTTGAAACCATATAACTGCATACAAACAAATGATTATCATAATTACTTGAAACCATATAACTGCATACAAACAAATGATTATCAAATAAGAATAATTACTTGAAACCATATAACTGCATACAAACAAATGTACTTGAACCATATAACTGCATACAAACAAATGGTTATCAAATAAGAATAATTACTTGAAACCATATAACTGCATACAAACAAATGATTATCAAATAAGAATAATTACTTGAAACCATATAACTGCATACAAACCAATTACTTGAACCATATAACTGCATACAAACAAATGATTATCAAATAAGAATAATTACTTGAAACCATATAACTGCATACAAACAAATGTTATCAAATAAGAATAATTACTTGAAACCATAAGAATTACTTGAAACCATATAACTGCATACAAACAAATGGTTATCAAATAAGATATAACTGCATACAAACAATGGTTATCAAATAAGAATAATTACTTGAAACCATATAACTGCATACAAACAAATGATTATCAAATAAGAATAATTACTTGAAACCATATAACTGCATACAAACAAATGATTATCAAATAAGAATAATTACTTGAAACCATATAATTGCTTGCAAAAAACAAAATCGCCATTAACTCTTAACGTCCTATACCACCCCATTCCACCCGGCCGGAAGTCTCATTAATTTTCCTAATCCACCCCAAATGATAGCCTTTGTTTAAATGTTATATTAAACATATTTAGAAGTCTTTGATCTAAGGTAAATAACAGGTATCTTTAGATGCAAAGGTCATTTTTAGCCATTTTTTTTTTATATATCCTTATAGGAATACTCTGGACTTAGAAAATTCTTAACAGGATGTTAAGAGTTAAACAAGGATTGATATGCTAATATGCTATAAAAACCAACAAACCAAACCTGTTTGACATAATGTTTAAAATGTTTTTGAACTATATTAATACACTGGCTTTTAAAATATCAATATTACAACTAAGTATGAAATGTTTAGCTGTTTAAAAAGATTGTAAAGATAAATATTTGTATCGTATATAACTGGAGACCATAATTACTAAACAGAATTCAGAATAACATAACACAACCAACCATCAATTGAGTTCCTTAGCATCAACTAATGAAAATAAAAAATTGCTGATTTCAATTCAAATGAAACAAATTTGAGAGAAAATCCTCATTTTCATATTTACATTAAAATCTGGTTAAGATCAAAAACAATGAACCTTGACCTTTGAGAACATTTGGATCATGGTATTCTCTACTTCTCAAAGACTTCATCTTATGACTTGGGCAATTTGTCAACTAAAGACAACGGTAATTCATGAGGAAGACCGTCACGGTCTCCTGCCTCAAAACTTGCTAACGGTGAGTGGTGAAAAACCAACCCCAGCTACGATTGAAGTCCGTTGCTGAAGCAATAGATAGATATGAAGATGACTAGATAGATAGTTTTTATTTTATGTTATTAAAATATAAAAGAATATCTAAATACTCAGATTTTATTTTATTCATGTTTGTTTAATAAACGTTTTGGATTTTTTTATAGTGAATGTCGAAAAAAAAAAACAAAAAAAAAAAAAAAAAAAAACGCCCCAAGTTGGTTGTTTACTTTCAAGTGACACTACTTCGGCTACGGACTTCAATCGTAGCTGGGTTGGTTTTTCAGCAATTACCGGTAGCAAGTTTTGAGGCAGGAGACCGGGATGGTCTTCCTCATAAATTACCAAGACAACTACCGGCTTCTACTGGGTTTGAAAGCTTTTTTTCTACTTAATACATGGAAGTTTGAAAGCTGACAAAACGATTCATACAAAACTGTAATAATAAGTCATATATTAAAACTGGTTGATTAGGGTTTGACAAACAAAGTCTAATATTTCTTATTAAATCACCTTTACAATGAAAAGCAACAAGAATAGGTGATCATTTCTTTTCTCACTCAGCAACAGGAATTGTTATGTTGTTAAAACAACAAAGTCACTAATTAAAAAAGAAATGTTTAATCAGTTTAGAGTTTGAATAATGAAATTCCTGTCAAGTTGGGAAAATATTTAAATATTACAAAGACTAATGAGAAACATATTCAACTGTAAGAATCTCCAATATTATTAGCTAAGCTCCCACCTGATGAAGAAGAGAACTTTCATTTCAGTGCAATCATCAAGGTGAAATTTTTCATAAATGTCAGACCAAATTAAATATACATTTGAAATTCTCTTCTCCCAACCAAAGAAAAAAATGAAAAACAAATATCAGCTTTAGAAGAATAAAATGTTACTTAAATTATTGTCTTCACTTCAATGAGCACAGATATTAAAACAACAAATGGAATAAAAAAAATTTGGAAATGAATTAAAAAGAGGATGATGAAAGAAAAGTGCAAGAGTGGTCACCCTTGACCATTGCCTAGTCCATCATGGCATTTTGTCAGCAGAGGGGCAGCCAAGGTGTCCACAGACTGCTGGGCACACTGTCACAACACATAATGATGGACACCCAAAACTGGCCCTTATTAACATCTTCTCCATTTAATTAACAATCCAGTCAGTTGGAGAGAATTTACTTCATAATCATATTTGCCTGTCCCTGCTCATTACCCAACAATGCCATCACAACCATCACCATTATAAAAACCACACAACCCAAGAAAGAGAACGAAAAAGGTGTGGAGTGATAAAGGAATAGAAAAGGGGGAGATCAGTAAAGATACTATGACTACTACTACTTCTGTTAATACCTCAGCTGCTGGGAGACTGGCCAGATAGATGGGTAGATGGATGCTGCAGAAGACAGAGCCCTCCATCACCATCCCCTTTTTTTTTTTTTGGTGATGGAATATGCAGACTGCTTGCTGGCTGGACACTTAACCCAAATGCTGGACACTCTTGACTTTCAAGTCTGATACTGTTGTGATACATGGCAATTCTCCATATCAATTGTCTCCCGAGGAAAATATTAGCACCAAAAGGGAGAAGGCAGCAGAAATGCAAAAGAGGAGAAATTTTGTGCCGATGAAAAACAATATTATGCATCTCTTGACCTCTTGTGTCATTCATCTAGATTTCATTTTGTTCATTTTGAAGGCAATGGAGGAGTCAATGACACCAACACACACATTGCTTTCTTAGATTTTAGCTTTATTATCATTATTATTATTATTATTATTATTATTATTATTATTATTTTTAATGGTCATATTCTTCTTATGAAATTCTAAATGTTTGTTATAAGTTGGCAAATAATTCATGCAAACGTAATCCGTCAAAAAGTTAAGAGTTGGCAGGGGTGTAGACACACACATGACAAATATTACATTTTCTGTTTTAACAAAAAAGCAACTAGCAGAATAAGACGAAAACAGAAAGCAACAAAAAAGTGTTGAATTTTTTTCTTTTTTTTTTTTTTTCAATTTTTTTTTTTTTCCAATTTTTTTTCAGGAGCAAATAATATCAAGAATTACCACATTAGAATAATCCTGTTCCATATTTCTTGCCAACCAACAAGAATGCTTTTTTTTTTTAATACACAGTTTAAAAAAAAAAAAAAAAAAAAAAAAAGGAAAAAAGTATTTTATATTGTTTATTATTACAGGGACATTTTGACTCCATATTCTTTGCTTTTTTCTTCTATTTACGGTTATTGAGTGTGCTTTCATAAGAGATACCACTGAATACTTCAATACTACTTCAGTTTTGCTGCAATGAATAACTCTGACATCACAAGATACAAGAAGTCAATTATATGAAATTTAATGAACAATGATTATAATTCAAGAGGAAATATTCAAAATAATTTTTTAATCTTCCCCATTACCCTCCCCAAAAAACCAACCTTATTAATTCACCCAGTTTTTCTTTTTTACTTGTAATTTCTATATTGAAAAAAAAATGTATTGAGAAAAAAAAAGAAAAAAAAAGCATTTTAATCGAATTCATATTACACAATAAGAAAAGATTCTCAAGTAACACAAGGGAGACAAATTAACTAAAGATTATACTATCAATTTGAAATTGATATAAAACTGTCAAGTATATAAACAGATACCAAGTAAGACATTTTTTTAAATTCAATTTGTTTATATTATATATATATATATATATATATATATATATATATATATATATAAATCAATGGTAATATTATGGATTTACACTCATAACTTGAAGTTTCATGGTAATCCAATCATCAGATGAGTCCAATGGTTGAGATCTTAAAAACCTGTCGTGAAATGGTTGAGATTTTAAAAACTAGTAATTTTTTAGCGTTTATATAAACGTGAAGTGTTTTCACGCGATAGGAAATATAAAGCGAAAAATTATTTTTTTTTAAACTGTGCTTGTTTAACATTTATGTGATGTGGATTGTGTTCACGTGATGTAATGTTATGACGTTAAAATTAAGGGATCAATTAGGGTCAGGTGGTAAGTGACACAGTAAAAATTTGTTCAAATGCCTACATTTCAAAACGAGTTCACTTCTTTTACTTGAGGTTGTTTTTATTAAAGAGTTTGTTCAATGTAGGCGATATATATATATATAAGTTGATATGATTTTGTTAGGAAACAAATACCATTCTAAGAATGAAGAATATAGCTATAATTTTGCAGAAAATAATTACAATCCCTGTGAGTGCACACATACACACAGATGGGGTAGCATTTATCCATTATAACACAAAGATGGAACATGATATATAGTCTGTGTACATGTGGACAAAGATTTTTAAAAATAGCTCAGTCCCTGGAATCAATGTCATGGGGGGCACTGGAACCACCCTTTTATACAATGTGGAGGTGCTACCTCTGGGATAATCTTCCCCACACATCTTGCCCAAAGGCATGAACACAATGCTATATCCTACCTGAAGATTATGTGGCTGAGGAAGAGTCCTACTAATCCCAGAATTATCTGTGCATGCATGTATATGTAGCCATAGTTGATTACACACACTGCTCTTGCAAGACACCTCAGAACAATAACATGAGATAATATCCTACCCTTATTCTGACTGGATGTACCATAGTACAACATTTAAGTAAAAATCTACATAAATATTTAGGTTATCTAGAAAATAGCTCAATTGTATACCTCATACCTCCAATAAGGTTTAAACTGTTAAACTGATGGGTATGTAAAATAGACCATAACAAAGACAAAAAATTATTATTATTCATTTTATACTATTACAGAAAATTTTTGATAACATCAATAGAAAACTTTTTTAAAGTACTAAATATTTACATCTATTTTTTTTTTTTTTTATATACAAAAATAATTTTTAGGAAACAGATTAAAAAATACTTTTGTACATTAAACTAAATATAAACATACTGTATTTTACTATTGAAAAAAAAATAATAAAAAGCCTTTTGGTCAGAACAACCATTTGTCATTTCATCTTTCCAAATGTTCTAATTAAGCAGTGAGTAGTTCAAAACCATATACATCAACTGATAACTCTAAAAAAATAAATAAATAAATAAAAAAAAAAATGTTTAAATTTTGAATGAAGAAGAGGGTTACACACACACACACATCTAGACACAAAAATATTAACCCCTTTTTGACCATTGTCAATATATTTAACTTTGTTCCATACCAAAAATTTGCAGAGGAATAATGTTTTCAAGATAGCCAGGATAAAGCTAAAAGCTGGTTAAGGGCCAAAACACATCTCCTAGCAACGCTCTACAGCATCATTTGACAATAGATGAGAATAGAGTTTCATCAAAAGAATTCTTTTTTCATTCTTTTATTCTTCATCAATAGAAAAACAATTTTTTCTTCAAGTCGAAAGCTTGTGAAATGAATGAATGAATAAATAAATAAATCATTTAAAAAGAAAAAAAAAAGAAAACAAAATATATCTTTGAGTTTAATCAAAAAAGAATTTTTGCAGATGAATTTCTAATTTCATATTGCTTTTAGATGAGAATAAATTCCTTTCTTGGAGAGAAAAATAAAATAAAACAAAACAAAAAAAAAAAAAAATACAATCAAATTTTGTCTTTATCGTTTATTTCCCTAAATTTCTAAAAAGCAACCAATCTGCAGACTTTCTCTTTGTCATTTCATTTTTGTTTTATTCTTATTACTATTACTATTATTATACAACTGGCACCTTTTTTTTTAATAATACAGAGCACATTCAGGTGCATTTCCAAATTAACACTTTTATTAATATCACATTGTACAATCAAGATCTCCTAAGGCTATAAAAAAAACTCAGACAAAAAATGCATATTTATAAATTAAACTTAAACAAACTTTGCTCTTTTAAAGTTGAATTCAAACAATCTATATTGTAATGATCCAATTTCTGTATGTTACCATAACACAGCAAAAATGGCAGACAGTGCTAGAGAGTTTTTCTTAGTACAATAGCATTAAAATGCTCTTAGAGAATTTAGAAAAGTTCTATTCCAATTTGAAATTTAATAATAGTGATCATTATAATTTCTCAACGGTAACTCTTGGATACTAATTATAAAGTCATTCTGCTTATTCATTTGTAACTAGAAGGGATACCCAGTATGGTCTTCCTTTGGAAAAAAAAATAACTTCAAAAATATAACACCACAATTAAAAAATCTACTTTAACACAACACAAACCAGGGACTGTGTGTGTGCGTGTTTTGAATTGATTTATTAGTTTAATGGCATCAAACTACTTATGGGTTATTTAATGCAGAAATTTGATTAATTTGTAATTTTTTTTAAATAGCACTTTTTTTATTTTTATTTGTCTATAATCATTTGTTTTCGGTTATATATCAAGTATTCCTATAAAATACAAATAATATTTAATACTGATAATTTATACATAATTAAGGGCCGGGTTAGCTCAGTCGGTAGATTCGGCTAGAATCACAAGGTTCCTAGTTCGATACCCGCCCTCACCAACTCAGCGTATGAGTAGCACAGGGATCTGTGCGGTAAAGTAAGGAGCTGATGGTAGGTGTGGCGTTCCACTTCAGACGCTAAAATAATCTCCTTGGTCTAGCGCTAGTGAAAAGGGGATAGACTCCCTCGCTGCATGGCTGATACCGACATTAGGCCGCCCTGACGACTATACATAATTATATGGTTTCAAGCAACTATTCATATATCTAATAATAAATTGTTTGCACACATTTATATGGTATCAAGTATTCCTATCTAACACTAATAATTTTTAAACAGATCTGTTTGACCCATGGATGGGACTAACAGGGTCACCAAGTCAGGATGG
This sequence comes from Doryteuthis pealeii, assembly GCA_023376005.1. Lineage (NCBI taxonomy): Eukaryota > Metazoa > Mollusca > Cephalopoda > Myopsida > Loliginidae > Doryteuthis > Doryteuthis pealeii. Next base: position 14,456,342 of record CM042163.1, read on the forward strand.
ACGTTGGAGTGATAGCAATAAAGGGGGTAACTCCATATTCCCCAGACTTACAGAACTGAAGCATCACTAATAGATGCATTTTAGTGTAATACACAGTATACCCCCATATCTTGCTCCTCTACACAGGTTGCAGTCAGTGTATTCTAAGCTCCGTCGACAGGGTGCCTTACTTACAAGATGTCACTTGTAAAATCTGTGATATTCACAAATAATAAACCAGTCAACAGTTATTTTATCTCAAATGAGAGGATGCATGAATCCCAGCATTGGTAGACACACATTTTATTTTTACCATATTTAAAATGGATGACAAAAGGTGCAGATTTCAAATGATGGTGACACACAACTTCTCTCCGATGTCACTTTACAGGCAAAAGGTTAATTTTTTTTTGTTTTTAAATGATATTTCTATCTTTGTTATGCCTTTAATTGGTTGGTTGGATTTTTTGGTATGTCAACCCTTGTTGGGTTATTTTATGCTGAAGACGTTTTTGTTATATTCATTGTTGGATAATCAATTTGTTTTATCTATTTAACCCATAGATAGGTTGGTTATTTTGTGGCATATCAACCGTTTTCTGATCAATGCCAAATCAAGTCATTTTAATATCTGATTTCTTGCAGTATCTGCTGTTGCTTAAATGGTCACCAATGTAAGTATTGAACAGGTTCATCACTGTTTAACTTCAGTGATCCAGTAGGAACCAGTGCTTTCAACAGGACTTGACTGTAAGTCCCCATAGATGGGACCCTAACAGGCACAATAATAGCAATGAAGGAGTACTCCACACTCCCCAGAGCTCCAGAATTGGAACCTCACCACTGGATGCTGTTTAACATCATACGCAGAACACTGTTATGCATTTAGATTCACAAAACTTAAGTATAATATACTTAAGCTCATGCCTGCCAAAAAGTTTTCATAATGTACTATCTCTGTCCCATAATAGTTGTTATATTTGCATATAAATTTTAGGTACTAAATTTAACAAACTTTTTTTATTATATATCTTTTTTTGCTTTAAAGATAAGGATGACTTGATTGTAAGTCCCCATAGATGGGACCCTAACAGGTACAATAAGGGTTAACAAGCTAGGCTACTAGACCATAACTACTGAGTTCAATTCTCACTAGGTTCCCCACACTTCTGGCCTTGTGTCACAACTAAGCTAAGCTTAGAAAATTAAAAAAGATTATTTGATTTATCATCGGGGGGGGGGGGGTAGAGAGAAGCAAGGTTGGTATGTGTAAAAGGGTAGGGGGGATGAAGCAAATGTATGAGCTAGTACAATTTGACAAAAAAAAAATGATTAAAAAAATAAAGGAAAACTTGTATAAAAAATTATATTATTCCATTCATAATAAGAATGAAGGGAAGAGCAATCTCATAAGAATTATTTTTAATGTTTAGAATGAGAGATTTTTTTTTGTTTTTTTTTTAAAGACATCTATTGATTTCAAATGACCTCCAATGTCAATCTCACATCAACTATGTCACAAGTAGGTATCATAAGAGTCTTCATGCCAAAAATAGAGCTTGTTGATATATCATGTAAGTGGTTCAGATAAGCACATGAACAAGGATGTACATTTATATAAGAGTCATAGATAATAAAAAGGTATCCTTTAATAACCAAAATAATTCTTTTAAGATTTTACCAATTCAAAATGAGATAAAGAGAATCAATCCAGGTTACTAAAATTTGTTTGCATTTCACATATTTTACGGCATATCAACCTCAGTGGGTCATTTAATGCCGATAAAGTTTTGAAATAAATCAATTCTTAATGGATAATACATTTTTTATGAATACATTTTTTCTATTTAACCCATAGATGGGACCCTAACAGGTACTACCACTCCGGGTCAGAGTGGATCAGGGAGCAATGGTGATGAAGGGGTGTTCCACATTCCCCAAACCTCCAAAACTGGAACCTCGCCATCAGATAGAGTTTAACGTAATTCCCAGGACATGTAGACCCGCAGCCACCGCCTTCTAGCACCCATATGATAAAAAGGGGTTGGGGCTTGCCATAAGGGCAATAGGGTTGGAAAATCATATAGGTGCTAGGGTTTGACAAGAAAAAGGTATGTATCCAACTATTCTCCCTTCAGCCATGGGTAAATAGTAGGGCAGACTGGGCTCTATAACATGGCAACATGTCTAGAAGAAGGAAACTAAATTCAAATAAATTGACTGTATCACATCCAGATTGTGCAGAGAGATCGGTAAATACACACAATGACAAGGATGGATAGGATTTCTTCCCAAATATGGATCTAGGGAATAATGTTTCACACGAGAGAGAAAGAAAAAGGGAGAGGTGTCAAACATGTAGCTTTCTGGTCGCTCATGAACCAACAAGACAAGAAGTATATATTGTCATTTACACTAAAGAAAAAAAAACTCCTTTGAAATAATTGAAATTGTCATAATATTTTAACTATGTGTTATAAAGCTAAAATGATTAATTGGAATCCTTTACCCCATTTCACATTGTAAGGAATGAAATATTGACCATTTTATACATTTGCAACTAAACCTAGCTTAATTACAAGGCATTGTGAGAGAAAATTGATTAGAAATTTAAAATTAGCATTATTTGTTTAGACTGGATCCCAATTAGGTTTTATTATTTCATACCTAAAAAAAAAAAAAAAAAAAAAAAACAATTTCTTTGCAAACAAATTCTTCTGATGAACATAAGATCAGAAAAATTATACTCTTGTAATAATAATAATAATATAATAATAATAATAATAAAAATCGATCGATCAATCAATCTTTATGAAATGAGATATAATAAAGAAAAATAATTTTTTTTTTAAATAATTTAGAAACAAAGATTAGCAAGGCTACATAGTATTGCCTGGGATAAAATAGATGCTGAAGTTGACTTTTGTAAAATCAAGTAGAAATTTTATTAATAAAAAAAATTTTAAAAAATAAAAGATTTTATACTTAAAAAGCAATAAAAATAGCTACCTTTTAGGTTGGGTTAATTTTCATTATAAAGTGCTAATAAAAATACTTTTTCCTCATCTTTTGTTATTCTATAACAGCATTTTCACTTTCAATCTCAAGATAGTCTTTTCTAAAATTTAATAATTTCTGTTAACTTCAAAATAGAGCAATTTTTCTGACCCAATTCAATATAGATATCTTATTATAATGGAGATTTGTGTTTTTTTCTGTAACCGAAACTATATTACTAATCGAGTCACAATTAACAGTTATTTACATCACATTCTTCATGATTTTATTTATATTTAAACCTCAATTATTAATAAAATTGCTTCGCCTTTTTATTAGTATTGTCCATATCTACATACAAGTAACATGCAATTGTATTTATATATACAAAAAATAGCGGTTTGCAGTGTGAATGGGAAGGCTAATTTGCATATTGATATTAAAAATGTGATTTTATTAAATATGTGCTTAGTATTATTGATTTCTAACTGTTTGGTTTTATTTTAATGAATATAAGCAAAATCTCTCCAACGAATCTTAAATGAAATCCATTAATAAGAAAAAATAAGTGTAATTTTATTCTTTATTTCCTAATTTACTAAATAGTTAAATAAGTAAAATTCAGCAATGAAAGACGGCAGTGATAGAAGAGTAAGTTTCATTTCTATTTTTCTATGATACCCCCACTGTTACATATCTTTTTACCTGCCTTCTTATTAGACTTTCTAATTTAATACGATATTTCATTACATTAAAACTTAAATACTTGCACCCGGAGGGTGCATGTATTTGCTAGTATTAATAATATACATGTCCTGTACAAAGATTTTTTTTCTTTTCTTTCTAAGGTGAAAAGATAGAAATGCCAAAGGACACATAACAAATATTAATTCTTTATAAATAAGATTAACTTTTTTTAACACATTTTTAATAAAATCTGAAATTTTACAAGAAAAAAATATTCAAGCAGTTTCTAAGCTTTTAATCTAAAAAACCTGATATTTTTGTTGCAGTGCTATTTTACTATACACCATAAGCGTAGAAATCATGTCAGATATACTAATAAAAACTTAATATAGCAACGATTCACAGCCTTTTAATAGAATGATATCTTTTTTTCTTCATTTTTTTTTAATTTAAAAAATGTTATCTGCATTTTGGAGCAAAGTTTGAATATGTTTTATGTTCAATATTGTGAGCGCATATATTTTCTGAGAGCCAAGGATTCAAAGGGTTTAAATATGTTTGGACGCATGCAAAAGTTATATATATTATATATTTACCAACCCCTCTGCACAAGTAGGATGTGGCACAAGGTCAATTTCAAAAGTTATATAGATTCTTTATGTACATAGCAAAAAAAATACAGCAAATTGTACAAAGATGATTATTACTCTTTTTACAAACTTTGTTCACATTGAGGGTTGCAATCCCTAAAAATAGATAATAGAATTAGCGACCAGAGTTCAATTCCTGGACAAGACTGTTTGTGTTTCACTTTGTGCTAATGCCCTTGGGAAAAGCATGAAACCATCTATTCACACACACACACACACACACACGATCTAAGAGTCAAATAGGACAGACTGGGTTCTTTAGGCAACCAGTCTAGGAGAAGGAAAACTGAAATCAAACCAGCTTTACTACACTTAAAATTTGACCCTGTTTCACATTCTCACCATGTCGGAGGGGTTGGGTAAATACAGTGAAATACAATGTAAAAATCCAAAACTATTATTTTTCTTGCCATGACGGTTTGTACTTTCTTCTTTGTGTCTTATTCTCTTCTACAAATTAATATAAAGATGATTTCCTGAAAATTCTTGTCGTTTTGGCTTCATAGATGTTTTGCTTAGAATCAGAAATTGCAGACAATATAAGAAAAACAAACCGATAAAAAATGAGGGTTCTTTTTTAAATTGTTTACTTGTATAACAGAATTTTTTTTAAATTGTTTCTATTTCATTGGATTAAATTTTACCACCGATTGAGAATTACCATATTGGGTAAGTGTCAATTTTTCATTTTTGATGTAAAATATAAAAATATTTTTTTATAGGTTTAAAAAAATCTAAGGCTAAAAAATTGTTGTCCTTTATTTCGTATATTTATCTTATTTTTCTATTTTAAACCGTTTCTACCCTTTCAAGGCTTTCTTTTAATTCTATAACTACGAACGAAGCAATTGTAACCTGATTTTACACTAAAAATAAATTTATGAGCAGTCACAAACATACAACAATTTTTAAGTTGAGTTTATAAGTTAGAAGCTTTAATAACTGTATAACCTATTTTGAATTAAAACTTTTTAAAGTTTTGCATTATAATGGTTGATTCAAATCTAATAAGTCTCTTCTTCCCAATGTCATTGCATTAGTCTACTAATGTTTTATTCAACAGAAGAATATCAGTCTTAATAAGAAGAAAAGGAAAAGGAATGATAGGTAAGTGAAAGAACAATGACAAATTAATGACAATATCACTTATCTTTTCCAAGAAAAAAAAAAAAAACAATTAATGAGAAGACAAAAAAAAAAGGATTGTGTTCAACAAGCACTCTCAAATTGACAAGTGTTCCTTCTCATTGTAATACTATACTCTGCTTCGATTCCGACACCAGGTCACCAGGGCAAGGGTTTTGTTTCTCAACCTCCACCCTTTCCAGTGTGCATCATCCACATTTCCCCTAGCTAGATGGAGAAAGAAGGGGACAACCCTTGATGATAAAAGGCTCCATGTTAATTGCATTAAAACTTACCCCCACCACACACACACACATTGATAAACCAAGTTAAAAATGTCAAGCTGAATACAGCTTCAACCCAGGCTCTTCTCCTCACTGAACTTGTCAACAAGGGCATAAAATATCTCTGACAAGCAAAATTTACAGCCTCTTTACAATTAGAGCATTCAAATACAACCCACTCTCCACACACACACACAAACATTAATATCTTTTTATTTTGAATAATGGAAAAAAAAAAAGGAATTTTTTTTTAACTCTTCATTGGTAGAAAATAAAAAAAGGAATTTTTTTTTTCAACTCTTCATTGGTAGAAAATAAGAGGAAATTGCCAAAAATTTGATTAAAATACAATTTTCTGGCACAGTAATATTTTTCTTTCATGCAGCACCTAAAATTTCTTATCAAAGAGGATTATTTTGTTGATTCTCAAAAAGAACTTGTAGACAAACGTATTCTTCTCCACAAATGAAGCACAATTTACTAACTTAAAAAAATAAAAAAAAACAGATTATTACACTTTTGGTCATCCATATTTAAGAAATGCACACATCAACTGTAATATTGAAATAGAAAGTACATTTTTTGTTTGTACATGTTTATTAATTCGGACTAGTCTTACCTTTCATCTGTTTTATTTCATCTATTTTTATCCCAAACACCCTGTACATATTTACTTTGTCGTTAATTGTTTTATTTTCATAGTTTCCTCCGGACATACATACACACACACAACTCCCCTTTATATAAGTATAGATTCATCATCATTATCATGTCGCGCATGTAGCAAGGATATCCATGACAATCTCTCACCAACCTTCCCTATTATTCATTGCACCTGGGAGGTCTTCTGCAAAATGGTAAAAATCTTATACTGATTTTTAATCCAAGGTGATTGTATCTAATTAATCCATGGAATATCCATTGGTTCTTCTAGTGTTTATGAAACCCTGATAATCTTGAACTAGATTTCTCAAAAAAAACGGATTGAAGCATTTTAAGATTGGTGACTAGTCTTTTGAAATAAAAGCCATAACGTGGAAAACCATTAGTTGTTGGTGGTTTAAACCCCACCCTCCAAGATTTAGGTTAATACTGCCCATCCAAATCTGGTTTGATTTGATTTTGTTCTTGTTTTACGGCATATCAACCTCAATGGGTCATTTAATGCCGACTACGTTTTTGAAATGAATTGGTGATAATGTTTAATTTTCTAAAGGTTTTTTGGGGTTTTTTGACATTTTTTTTTTTTGTGAATGAAACTTTTAGATGATTTTTTTTTAACATATATTTTTGTGTTTTCATTTTTTTTGGAAGATTTTTAGATTTTGTTGTAGATGTGTGCTTCTTTTATGTATCCAAGTAGTTTTTCTGGGTTTATTTGGTAGAATATCTGTTTTAGATTTGTTGTTTGGTAGTATTTTTTTCGTATTTGTTTTAGGTTGCTACATTCTGTTAATATGTGTTTGATTGTGTAGGGTTTTTGGCATGGTATGCAATAAAATTAAACATGTATTCAAAATATCTATTAATTTTTAGGAATTTTTGAGAGTATCATAGATCTCCCAATTTAACCGTATCCAACTCACAGCATAACCAAGGCAGTAACCAAGTTATAAAAAAAAAAATTTTTAAATAAAAAAAAAAAAAAAAACAAAGAAAAAAAATATTCTGTAAATACAAATAATTCTCATCCTAAAATTTATTAAAAGCAACTCCACATCCTTTATCTTGAATAACAACCATCTTACGACCCACATGTAATATGGGTTAAGTACTGCTAGTCATTTTAATCTTTCACATAGTACATTAATGTAATTTTAATTACAAGAACATAAAAAATATGATTGACAGATTTATGGTTTAGAATTTGCAGTTATTAATCTCAGTAATGGATTAGTAACTCTGATTATTGCAATAATTATTCATCTAAAAGAAGGAAAACTTGTTACAGATTAATGTAAAGATCCTTTTCTACAAGATGTCACTTGTAAAATCTGTGATATTCACAAATAATAAACCAGTCAACAGTTATTTTATCTCAAATGAGAGGATGCGTGAATCCCAGCATTGCTAGACACACATTTTATTTTTACCATATTTAAAATGGATGACAAAAAGTGCAGATTTCAAATGATGGTGACACACAACTTCTCTCCGATGTCACTTTACAGGCAAAAGGTTAATTTTTAATTATTTTTTTTATAAATAATATTTCTATATTTGTTATGACTTTAATTGGTTGGTTGGATTTTTTGGCATGTCAACCCTTGTTGGGTTATTTTATGCTGAAGACGTTTTTCTTATATTCATTGTTGGATAATCAATTTGTTTTATCTATTTAACCCATAGATAGGTTGGTTATTTTGTGGCATATCAACCATTTTCTGATCAATGCCAAATCAAGTCATTTTAATATCTGATTTCTTGCAGTACCTGCTGTTGCTTAAATGGTCACCAAAGTAAGTATTGAACAGGTTCATCACTGTTTAACTTCAGTGATCTAGCAGGAACCAGTGCTTTCAACATGACTTGACTGTAAGACCCCATAGATGGGACCCTAACAGGCACAATAATAGCAATGAAGGAGTACTCCACACTCCCCAGAGCTCCAGAATTGGAACCTCACCACTGGATGCTGTTTAACATCATATGCAGGACACTGTTATGCATTTAGTGTCACAAAACTTAAGTATAATATACTTAAGCTCATGCCTGCCAAAAAGTTTTCATAATGTACTATCTCTGTTCCATAATAGTTGTTATATTTGCATATAAATTTTAGGTACTAAATTTAACAAACTTTTTTATTATATATTTCATTTTAAAGATAAGGCTAGGATAGGATAAGGATAAGGATATAGATGAGGATAAGGATGGATAAGATAAGGATAGATAAGGATAGATAAGGATAAGGATATATAGATAAGATAAGGATAGATAAGGATAGATGATAAGGATAAGGATAGATAAGATAAGATAGATAAGGATAAGGATAAGGGATAAGAATAGATAAGATAAGGATAGATAAGAATAAGGATAGATAAGATAAGGATAGATAAGAGATAAGGATAGATAAGGATAAGGATAGATAAGGATAAGATAAGATAAGGATAGATAAGGATAAGGATAGATAGATAAGATGATAGGATGATAAGGATAGATAAGGATAAGGATAGATAAGATAGATAAGGATAAGGATAGATAAGGATAGATAAGGATAAGGATAGATGAGGATAAGGATAGATAAGGATAAGGATAGATAAGAATAAGGATAGATAAGATAAGGATAGATAAGGATAAGGATAGATAAGGATAGATAAGGATAAGGATAGATAAGGATAGATAAGGATAGATAGATAAGATAAGGATAGATAAGGATAAGATAGATAAGGATAGATAAGGATAAGGATAAGATTAAGGATAAGGATAGATAAGGATAGATAAGATAAGGGATAAGGATAGATAAGGATAGATAAGATAATAAGATAGATAGGATAAGGATAAGATAAGGATAGATAGGATAGATAAGGATAAGGATAAGATAAGGATAGATAAGGATAGATAAGGATAAGGATAGATAAGGATAAGGATATAAGGATAGATAAGATAAGATAAGGATAAGATAGATAAGGATAAGGATAAGGATTAGATAAGGATAGATAAGGATAAGGATAGATAAGATAGGATAGATAAGATAAGGATAGATAAGGATAGATAAGGATAAGGATAATAGATAAGGATAGATAAGGATAGATAAGGATAGATAAGGATAGATAAGATAGATAAGGATAGGATAAGGATAAGGATAGATAAGGATAGATAGGATAGATAAGATAAGGATAGATAAGGATAAGGATTAGATAAGATAAGGATAAGATAGATAAGGATAAGGATAGATAGGATATAGGATAAGGATAAGGATAAGGATAGATAAGAATAAGGATAGATAAGGATAGATAAGAATAAGGATAGATAAGGATAAGGATAGATAAGGATAAGGATAAGGAAGATAAGGATAAGATAAGGATAAGGATAGATAAGGATAGGATAGATAGATAAGGATAAGGATAAGGATAGATAAGGATAAGGATAGATAAGGATAGATAAGGATAAGGATAGATAAGGATAAGATAAGGATAAGGATAAGGATAGATAAGGATAAGGATAGATAAGGATAAGATAGATAAGATAAGATAGATAAGGATAAGATAGATAAGATAGATAAGGATAAGGATGATAAGGGATAAGGATAGATAAGAGATAAGGATAGATAAGGATAAGGATAGATAAGAATAAGATAAGGATAAGGATAGATAAGGATAGATAAGAATAAGGATAGATAAGGATAGATAAGGATACGGATAGATAAGGATACGGATAGATAAGGATACGGATAGATAAGATTAGCAAAGTAAATTGAATAGATTTAAAACTGAGATCTTTAATGTCCTTCCTTTGCTACTTTTATTTCATCCCACAGGTTAAGCCAAAATATGACAAATCTTTATGTCCCTTTCTACTTGACACCGGTTCACTGCACCTCTAAAATACCAGAATAACTTGGAAGAAATAAGAAGGTCAGATTATGAATATAGGTCAGGTCATGCAAAGTTAACCTTTCTGCTGCGATAGATCCAATTATTAGGGTTGGCTTCACCTGTTTACTCACACCCCACACCCACCACCTTATTAATATCATTTAAAAACAAAATCATCATCATCATCATCAGTTATAGATCCATTGGATGAGGATTCATCTCTTTGACAATATACATAAGCCCTCAAGACATCTGAATTTCTACACAAGGACACAGAGAGGTCAGTGAACTGATTGGTCAGTAATCCTCACACATAAGAGTACACTAAGTACTTATAATTGGTAGGTCAATGATCCTTAAAAGAACTGGCTGCAATAGATGACACCTTTTTGTTTTCAAGAAGATAACTTCATTTGCTCATTCAGAATTTTCAAACCAAGGGTTTTATACTAAAATACACATGACACCATTAAAATAAAGTATATTAAAATAAAGTACATTAAAATAAAGGGTTAGCTCAGTCGGTAGAGCGTTCGGCTAGAAACCACAAGGTTCCTAGTTCGATATTGGTCTTCGCCAACTCAGCGTATGAGTAGCACAGGGATCTGTGCAGTAAAGTAAGGAGCTGATGGTAGGTGTGGTGCTCCACCTCAGATGCTAAAAAAAAAAAAACAATCTCCTTGGTCTAGCGCTATTGAAAAGGGGATAGACTCCCTTGCTGTCTGGCTGATACCGACTTTAGGCTGCCCCGTCGACTTTACTTTTTACTTACGTTAAAATAAAGTACACTAAAATAAAGTACACTAAAATAAAGTACATTAAAATAAAGTACATTAAAATAAAGTACATTAAAATAAAGTACATTAAAATAAAGCTTGGCTGGCTGCTTCATCATAGAACAATGGTGTAATGATTAGCAAGCTATTGTTTGTAAGTTTGATTCTCACTGGGTGCCACAACTAAGCTAAGCAAATAACTATTGCTGAGATGAGTGATCCTTATTGGATCTGTCACACTTGCAATGTATTGTTCTAAGCTAAACTTTCAAGAATCTGGATCCAATAACTGTCTTGACTGACAAAATTTTAAATGCATGACAACCCATTTTGGGTTATTTCATGCCCAGAGGTTAGACAACCATATTCATTATACATTCATATTTATATTATTTTTCTTTAAGTGTTTAAGAGATTTTTTTTTTTTTTTTTGCACACAGCCCAATAGAATGATTTTTAAACATATCTATTTGACTCATAAATGGTACTCCAACAGGTACTACCACTACAAGTCCACTCTGACTTGAGAAGAGATACTCCACACTCCAAAATCTGGATACCCAGGACACTTATAACTGGGTAGCCTCCACCAGTGACAATCATCAGTATTCAATGACATTTATTTCAAATATTGATTGTAAAGATACAAAGGATCTCGTCATTTAGAAGAAAAGGTACAACACAATTTTCCCATCATCATTTAGCTTTTTCCCGTACAAAGTTAATATCAAATCTAACAGCTAAGCAAGTGAACCAAACTAAATTAACCTTGTGATTATTTTAAATCTAGATCAGGGTTTTAGTTTAGGTCTAACTCTCAAATATTCTTGACGTTTTTTTTAATAAGTTTAAATTGCAAAATTGTACAGTTCCAACACCTATGAACAAAGCAATCTTGCATTATCAAATTTTGAGGCCTCAAATTCCCCATTCTATCTACATTAAATATAAGTAAAATATGCTCAAATCTTGAAATTTTTCTTAAATTCTTATGTCTGAACTAAAAATAGAAGGGCCGGGTTAGCTCAGTCAGTAGAGCGTTCGTCTAAAAATCACAAGGTTCCTAGTTCGATACCGGCCCTCACCAACTCAGCGTATGAGTAGAACAGGGATCTGTGTGGTAAAGTAAGGAGCTGATGGTAGGTGTGGTGCTCCACCTCAGACAAAAAAAAAATCCTTTGGTCTAGCACTAGTGAAAAGGGGATAGATTTTAAACTATTTCATTGAGTTGTCTTTAAGGCTATATTCAGTACTTATTTAAAGGCTTCCTTTGGCAAACTTTAACCCCAATGTCAAATCATATTATTCATAGAATTCATATTGTAGTTAATTACAAATATATAAATGGAAGTACCCTAAAATTAGCCCCTAAAGGTTACCTCCCTTGATAAATCAATGATTGCATTTAATATGAACATAGCGCCCCCCCCCACACACACACACAATTATTAAATTAAAAATAAAACATTCCAATCTAACTTAATACAATATCATGAAAATGCTTCGACAAAAAATTCTATACTATGCTATTTTTAGTGTTACCTAACATGTATACAAAAATAATATAATATTGATATTTATTTTCCCATAGTAAACATATATTGCTTGGGAGGGGAGGTATATACACATATCATTATATAAAAATAGGAAAAACAAATTGTTCCAAAAATGAATTTATTATATTTTATCAATTTTTGGAACAATTTGTTTTTCCTATTTCTATATATTGTCGGATTCATATCCATACTTTACCCCTATATTTCATTATAAAAAATTTAAAAAACGGATTCAAAAGTCACTTTACTAATCATAATATAGAAATGGATTATTGAACAATAACAGTGGCTATTCTAACTGCTTCTGTTCATATACACATTTAAAAAAAAAAAAAAAAAAAAAACAGAAAGTAAAATATATCTGCAAAACAATTACATTATTAAAAGAGCTAGCATCATTGGATTGAAATGTATGATAAAATTGATTAAAAATTGGGTAAGAATATTTCATTCGTCATGATGCTTCGTCATAATGACGAAGTTGTCAATTCGTACATCTGAATATCATCAAAAAGATAATTTGGCATTCATTATATAATCTACAGAATGTGTTAGATTAAAAGAAAAAAAAAAAAGCTTGATAATCAGAAATTATAATAAAAGTTTAATTACTTGAAATTGTAATTTTCTTAATGCTAGATTTAATTTATCCAATTCTTTTTTTTACAAAGAACTAGATCCTTAACATTGAAATTTGTCATTTCTTTTTGCTACAAAATGAGATGTAAATATCTGATATCATTTCTTAGTGTTTGAGATATTAGATTAACTAGCTGAAAACCTACCCTATGGCAGCAAACTGTTTTTTTGTGAGGACTTAACATCAAGAAGGTTATAGCCCCTTGATGGCCATTGCTCATACTATATCTATACAAATGATTTTTTTCACATTGAAGGACAAACCAGAAAAATGAAGGACAAATCCTATTTCACTTTGAAGTGTTTACTTGTGAAAATTATTTATTGTATTTCTAGATACATTTGGTCTAAAGGCTTTTAATGATTTTATGCATTTGGTGATATTGGTATTTAGTTCATACAAATGCCCTTAGAAAAAACATGAAAAACTGAGTAATTTCTCTGAATGTTTGAGATGAGGCTGAGGGTTAGGTTCAAAGTTCCGTGATGGCTCCTGATTATGACAAGAAAGTTCCAGAGTCCGAGAGAAAGTCCAGAGTCCAAAGAGAAAGTTCCAGAGTCCAAAGAGAAAGTTCCAGAGTCCAAAGAGAAAGTTCCGAGTCCAAAGAGAAAGTTCCAGAGTCCAAAGAGAAAGTTCCAGAGTCCAAAGAGAAAGTTCCAGAGTCCAAGAGAAAGTTCCAGAGTCCAAAGAGAAAGTTCCAGAGTCCAGAAAGTTCCAGAGTCCAAAGAGAAAGTTCCAGAGTCCAGAGTCCCAAAGAGAAAGTTCCAGAGTCCAAAGAGAAAGTTCCAGAGTCCAAAGAAAAGTTTCCAGAGTCCAAAGAGAAAGTTCCAGAGTCCAAAGAGAAAGTTCCAGAGTCCGAAGAGAAAGTTCCAGATTCTGACAAGAAATACCTGAAGAAGGCCGGAGGGCATATCGGCCGAAATGTTGTACAAATAACAATGAAGATGGGGACAATAGTCCGAATAATGCAGATAATACCAAAACTGAGAAAAGTTTGAATTTTCTTGTGATAAGAAAAAAGCCATAACTGATTACTGGTTAGAAAAAAATAACTTATAAATCTACTTTATACAGTTAAACAAAAAGATTTGATGTATAGAATTTGGGGTTAAGCTTAGCATTATACTTAAATTGTAAAATAAAATCCCTTGCTAAAAAGTTAAAGTTTTGAAATTTTCAAATAGTAATATGCTAAAAAACATTCTCTGGACATCCCAAAAGCAAATTATATCCGTCTTTGAGTTATGCGATAATATAAAGAATAATATCTGATGAATTATATTAAGATTCATATCATGCGCACACATTTGTACCTGACCTTTAAATTTCTTATGTACTAGGTATCATTATAGTTCCTGCAATTTTTAGAGAGAAAATAATATATTACCAATTCTACAAGCTATTCTCATAGAAGCAATTCCTATAATGACATTCCGAACAGAAAAATTGACAAGTTTTATCAAACAAAATTGTAAATATTCCAAAACAATCTTCATAAATTGATATATTGCTGTTAAGTTACAAAGACAATAGCAAGTCTAATATTGATACAAAAATTTTTCAGCATTTATTTAAACTAGCAAATATATGCACCCTCCAGGTGCAAGTATTTAAGGTTTAATGTAATAAAATATTGTATTAAATCAGAAAGGCTAATGAAACTAAATAAGAATACAGATAAAAAGATTTGAAACAGAGGGAATATAATAAAAGATTTGAAACAGAGGGAGTATAATAAAAAATGGAACAACTGAAACTTACTCTTCCATCACTCTCGTCTTTCATTGTTATCTTTTCTAATTTAAGTATTTAGTTATAAGAGGAAGTAAAGAATAAAATGACATTTATTTTATCTTGTTAATGGATTTCATTTAAGATTCATTGAAGAGATTTTTGCTTATATTCATTAAAATAAAACCAAACAGTTAGAAATCAATAATACTAAGCACATATTTATTAAATTTGATTTTTTAATATTAATATGCAAATTAGCCTTCCCGTTCACATTGTAAAGCGCTATTTGTTGTATATATAAATATAATTGCATGTTGTTAGTATGTAGACATAGTTAACAGTATTAATAATGTAAGACAATTTTATTAATAATTGAGGTTTAGATAAAAATAAAATCATGGAGAATGTGATGTCAATAACTAAGAGAATAGTGACTTGAGTAGGAATATAGTTTCGGTTACAGACAGTAAAACACACAATCTCCATTATAATAAGATATTAATAGTTAACCAATAATACAGAATTCCTTTTGAATCTCACCAAACAAAACTCTCTCCCCACCATAAGTTCCATCACTAAATTCAGACTCATTTCCTTTAGACTTTGGTAATTGCAGAAGTTTGAATGTTCAGCAAAACAAGTGTGTTAGCATTGAAAGATGAAATCCTGATATAACCCAATTTCATAGGAGACCATGATGTTAGTGCTTTGGTTCAATTAAAACATCCTATACCACCCCATTCCGCCCGACTGGAAGTCACATTTGTTTTCCAAATCTACCCCAAATGTTAGCCTTTGTTTAATTGTAATATTAAACATATTTAGAAGTCTTTGATTTAAGGGAAATATCAGGTAACTTTAAATGAAAAGGCCATTTTTAGCCATTTTTGATAAATCCTTATAGGAATGGGGGCTCTGGACTTAGAAAATTCTCAACAGGATGTTAAGAGTGGAAGTATTATGACAGTCAAAACTAACTTTTCATTCACTTTTTGAGCTGAAGAAAAATCTTTTAGTTGGCCATGCAAAGCTGATTGGTAAGAAAAACTTATGTCACATGACATGCCCACTCATACTACACCTGCACAGAAACTTCAGTGAGTGGTCAGAGTGCAGATCTATTTTTAGAGTGATTTATGAATGAAAGGTCCAAATTTGATTTGGTTTCTTTGTTTAATGGCATATTAAACCTTCATGGGTTATCTAATGACAATGCAATCCTTGCTGAACAGCGGGGATGGGTGAAGGGGTTCATACCTTTCCCAAGGATATTAGTCCAAAGGTGAACATAATAGCATAGCTGGAGTTTGAATTCATTTTTCTCCAACGTCGCAGTCCAGCATGTTAGCCACTACACCACAGGATCCCTCTGACTAGATTTGTTTGTTTTACGGCATATCAATCTCAGTGGGTCATTTAATGCCAATAAAGTTTTGAAATAAATCAATTCTTAATGGATAATACAATTTTTTTTATAAATACATTTTTCTATTTAACCCATAGATGGGACCCTAACAGGTACTACCACTCCGGGTCAGAGTGGACCAGGGAGCAATGGTGATGAAGGGGTGCTCCACATTCCCCAAACCTCCAGAACTGGAACCTCACCATCAGATAGTTTAACGTCATTCCTAGGACATGTAGACCCGCAGCCACCGCCTTCTAGCACCCATATGATAAAAAGGGGTGGGGCTTGCCATAAGGGCAATAGGGTTGGGAAAATCATATGATAGACTAGATTTGTGTCTTGGATGAGATTGACTGATTACACAAGAATGATAAGTTGAGTAAATTTCCAAGCATAGTTTAAAATAAAAGATGAGGGGGGGGTGATGCTGGAAATTTTTGCATCATTAAAAAAAGGATGGAATCAATTAAGCATTTGATGCTAGAATTAAAAAAACTGATTCTATTAAATATGTACATTGCTACAACTAAGTACACATCACAATGTATCTTTATACACATGAAATATTCTTTCTTTTAAAGTCATGCTTGAAAATTATTCATAATCAATATTATGCAAAAGATTTCTAATTGCATTCCTTAAAAGACAAAAATGAAATAAATCACACCAATCAAATTTGAATATAAAGAATTCAAATTTATAACTGTAACTGTGTCAAAACATTCAAGTTAAAGAAAAGCTAATAAACTTCAAAGTGATACTTCATAAAATATTACCTTCTGACAAAATCAATATTAAGATTGAAAATTAACTTTTAGCCAACTAGAAAATAAATCTAAAAATTTCTAAAAAGGATTATTGCTTAGTGATCAATGTTCTCTCAACAATGTTTTAGATGGTCACATATGCACACAAAACAACGATTTAGTCGGTGTCACACACACACACACACACACACACACACAAAAACAATGATTTAGTCGGTACACACACCACACAAAACAATGATTTGGTCCACACACACCACACAAAACAAATTTAGTCGGTCACACACACACACAAAAACAATGATTTAGTTGGTCACACACCACACACACACACAACCAATGTTCTCAACTTAAAAGTTGTTGTTTTTTTTTTAAGTAGAGCAAAATTTGGATCCAAAATTAATTTTGAATGTTAGCTAAGAAGTTAAAAAAAAAAAAAAAGAAAAAAAAATAAAAAAATGAATAAATTGAAATCTTGTGTAAATTAAATTTAAATCTGAAGATTTAAAAGATAAGAAAATTTAATAAAAGGTTCAATTAGAGTGCAAAAGGAACTTTAATAGAAAAAATATAAATTGCATTCAAGAAATGATATTGTAATTAAAATTGTTTTTTTGTTTTTTTATTATATGGTTGTTCGTCTAAGAAATTAAAATTAAAATTCCAGATTTTACAATATCATTGAATACTTGAAAATGGACAAATCACAAAACTCTTTTACATCTGGCATGATTATTTATTCAAAAAACAAAAGAATTTTTTGGTAAATTTAATTTACAATCACTCCTCACTCCCTCAAAGTTTTAATTATTCACCTATTTATAAAATGTTTAAATAGAAAAATAGATTCTACATCTTGATGCATGTAGCTTATATAATATTCTATTATAATGGAGATTGTGTGTTTTTCTGACTGTAACCGAAACTAAATCACTACTCAAGTCACAATTCCATTAGTAATTGACGCCACATTCACCATGAATTTATTCTTATTTTAGCCTCAATTATTAATAAAATTGTTTTTCATTATTTATACTGTTAACCATATCTACATACTAATAACATGCAATTGTATTTATATATACAACAAAATAGCGGTTTACAGTGTGAACGGAAGGCTAATTTGCATATTGATATTAAAAATGTAATTTTAATAAATATATGCTTAGTATTATTGATTTCTAACTGTTTGGTTTTATTTTAATGAATATTAGCAAAAATCTCTTCAATGAATCTTAAATGAAATCCATTAACAAGAAAAGATAACTGTAATTTTATTCTTTACTTCCTCTTTTAACTAAATAGTTAAATCAGAAAAAATAACAATGAAAGACGAGAGTGATGGAAGAGTAAGTTTCAGCTGTTCTATTTTTCGATTATACTCCCTCTGTTTCAAATCTTTTTATCTGCATTTCCCATTTAGTTTCATTAGCCTTTCTAATTTAATATGATATCTTATTACATTAAAACTGAAATAAACT
Organism: Doryteuthis pealeii; assembly: GCA_023376005.1. Taxonomy (NCBI): domain Eukaryota; kingdom Metazoa; phylum Mollusca; class Cephalopoda; order Myopsida; family Loliginidae; genus Doryteuthis; species Doryteuthis pealeii. The sequence goes on from CM042163.1 coordinate 14,474,964, forward strand.
TAAATATCTTATTACATTAAAACTGAAATACATGCACCCGGAGGGTGCATATATTTGCTAGTAGATAGTAACAAAGTAATGAGAAAACACACACATACATTACATATAAGAAAAAAACAAAGTGTTCCAAGAGATGAATTTATTTGTAGAGGGTGAAGTTGACATTAAAACATTTTGGCTTTACCATCTACAAATAAATTTATCTTTTGGAACACTTGTTTTATCTTATTTCTACATACCATTGGATTTATTTCCATATTTTACTACCCATATATAAGTCGGGGTTGCCTAAAGTTGGTATCAGCCAGACAGCGAAGAAGTCTATCCCCTTTTCACTATCGCTAGACCAGGGAGATTGTTTTGACATCTGAGGTGGAGTGCCAGACATACCATCAGCTCTTCACTTTACCGCACAGATCCCTGTGTTACACATATGCCAAGTTAGCGAAGGTTGATATCGAACTCGGAACCTTGTGGTTCCTAGTCCGACACTCTACCGACTGAGCTCAACCTTTAAAGTCTTCACTCCTGGTTCGGAATCAGCATTGTCCATCTCCTAGACTTGATGCCAATCAAGGCTAGAGAACCCAATTTACATAATGATTTACTCAGTTTTTCATGCTTTTTCTAAGGGCATTAGTATGAACTAAATACCAATATCACCAAATGCATAAAATCATTAAACGCCTTTAGACCAAATGTATCTAGAAATACAATAAATAATTTTCATAAGTAAACACTTCAAAGTGAAATAGGATTTGTCCTTCATTTTTTTGGTTTGTCCTTCAAGGTGAACTAAATTGGGCCCATTGCTTCTAGTTCAATATCATTCTGCTTTACTTTCGATAAATAGTATTTCTCATACAATGACATTCATTTGAGTTAACCAGGTACCAATTCTATTGATTATTGACACTCAAAAAGGCTACCTTCAAGCAGCCATAGTGCTCAAAATAGAGTCATATCCTATTTACAGAACTAATTACAAATAAGACAAGTACTCAGATTAGCATTTAATAGTTACCTCCCTTGAGAAATTAAGAGATAGGGATAACATCTATCAAGACACTAAGTTGCAAATTTGATTAGAAATTGCAATATTCTAAAATATTTCAACACCATTTGCATTAACAAAAATATCATGACCAAGTGATATTTTTACTGTGTTGTGTTAAAATACAAAAATCGTATCTATTAATAATGGAGATTCGCTTCCGGTTTTTGTCTGTAGCAAAAACTATGTCACTGCTTACATCACTATACCCAAAATCGTCATAACAGAATAAATACACTCAAAATTTGAGCATGCAACATTAGACAGTCCTCATTGTTTTTTTAAAACAAGTTTTAATAGATACATCCCCAGTATCATATATTTATATATAGTTTGTTTTATTTTAATAGATATTCAAAGTTAATAGAACTTAGTTTCGATTTCAAATTGTTTTATTTTTTTTACTCCTTTAATAAATTTGATGATTTCATGATTTATGGTTCAAACTCTCCGACATTTAATTTTTAACTTCCACCTCCTCAAGCAATATCTTTCAAAAATTTATTTTTACATCGGCCGGAGGGTGTTTTTTTATTTTTGCTAGTCCATATAATATACATTTTTAATTATAAATTATTAATTTTGCACTTATTTGTTTCAAGTTTTGTCTACTTTGCAGCAAATTAGAGTCAGTTGGACACTGTGATGAAAGCTGCAACATAATGCAATTCACTCCTCCAGAAATTTGGAAATGGCATGCTGTACTGCTTGGCTTTCACACCAGAAGCTCTAATACAAAAATTAAAGTGTTTGGGTGTCAATATAAAGGCAGTTCAAAGGATTCAAAAAGAATTGGATGAGTTTAATGGTGATTATGAAGGTACAGTAGCTTTTCAGAAGCTTTACTCTCATCAGAAAAGAACTCCCAAATTTCTGGTAAAATCCAGAGAGTGGCTGCTGGAAGACCCTACATCTGGCAACAGGACACTGCGTCATCCCACACAAGCAGGAGAACCAAGTCTTGGCTATAAGAAAATTTCTGTGATCACATCACTCCTAACATCTGGTTGTCTAACTCCCCAGATTGCAATCCTCTTTATTATGTTTAGGGTGTGGTTGAGTGAGAGACTAACAAAACTATGCAACACTAAAAATGAACTGAAAGCAAGGATAACAGCAACAGTTACTAATTTAAAGAAGGAGACATTTCAAAAGGATTGCAAGAGATTCCAAATTAGTCTGGAGGCTGTGGTTGAAGACAATGCCACTTTCTTTGAATAAATTTAATTTATAGTATTTGTAAGGGGCCGGGTTAGCTCAGTCTGTAGAGCATTCGGCTAGAAACCACAAGATTCCTAGTTCGATACCGGTACTCGCCAACTCAGCGTATGAGTAGCACAGGGATCTGTGCGGTAAAGTAAGGAGTTGATGGTAGGTGTGGCGCTCCACCTCAGATGCCAAAAACAATCTCCTTGGTCTAGCGCTATTGAAAAGGGGATAGACTCCCTCACTGACTGGCTGATACAGACATTAGGCCGCCCTGACGACTACTTTTACTTTATAGTATTTCAAGATATTTTCATGTAATTTTGATAAATAAATTTGATAAAGTGAGATGTCAGTGTTATTTTTAGATGATTTAACTCTTAAAGTCCTATACCACCTCATTCCACCCAGCTGGAAGTCACATTCGTTTTAACTAATCAGACCCAAACAATAGCCTTTGTTTAAATTTAATATTAAACATATGTAGAAATCTTTGATTTAAGGGAAATAATAGGTAACTTTAGATGCAAAGGTCATTTTTAGCCATTTTTTTTTATATATCCTTATAGGAATGCTCTGGACTTAGAAAAATCTCAACAGGATGTTAAGATTTTTAAACAACAATTTGCCTATTGCACTTTGTATATATAATACAGAATTAAAAAAATCTTTAGTCTTGGATAAACTAATCCAAATCCATTTGGAAAATATCTTTTTCATTTTGAGCAATAAAATTTATAAACTCAACTTGTTCTATGATTTGTTATACAATCCTACAGCATAATATGCACAGTCTCACCACTAAAACAAATTCAACCAAACAAGTTAGGAATTGAATTTCATTCAAATTATAATGCATGTAATTAACCAGGGTGACTTTCCTAGTGATTGATTTGACATTTGATTATATCAATGGTTACCAAACCTTTTCAGGTTGACACTTCATCAGCTTCCAGATCTTATCTCTCACATACTGTTATAAGTTAAAAGAAAGGAAATGAATCAGACGGTATGAGTAAATATAAAAAAGATATGAAAACACCACAAAATGCTGTTAAAGTGAAAACATTTTATAACTTTGCTGATATTGAACAATATTTCGATTTTATGAAAATCGTCATCAGAGCTTGTTTATACTCCGTGTTGTTAAGAGCGGAGACAAAAGTCATATGAGTTCAAAACAAAAACCTTGACGTTGCAAAAAAGAAAAAAAGTTATACAATAGTTTCGAATGTGAGCCACTTCCGCCGCATTTTTCTCGGTCATCAGATTATGTATATCTTATTGTAACAGTTGTTAAAAAAGAAGATATATTGACAAGATTTGACACTAGACGAATTCACTTATTCAAAACGGGATGAGTATTAGCCTGTTGACATTAAGTTTTCAACAGATTTATAGAAAAAGAATTTTTAATTTTGTAATTAATATTGTAAATTTTCTATTTTTTGTTAAATACTGTTATATACTCGTTTGACTCAGGGAGAGGAGAAAGGAAATGGGTTCTTACTGGGTCTGTTTTACAAGACATCTTCATTAGCCCAAAATGGTTTTACAACTACGCAGTGAGAAGCTGGCATCTTGGGACAGACAAACATTGCATCTAATCCCTTTGTCTAACGGTCAAAATCTAAGTCTCACTTCTCACACTCGCCTTCAGCCAACCAGTAATCGGCGTCTAAGTCAGAGAAGATGAACTGCCTGTCAATCACTTTTTCAACTTCCTATAACGGTTAATGATAACTTTCCATTTATCATACCATTATTTAAATTTTACTACACTTACAGACATAATTCGTAGGCTACCCACGAATTATGTAACAATACAACTCCATTTGATTACTGAAAATTTAAAAATAATTAACAGTAATTAGTCAGTGATCATACATACCTAGAAGCCTCTATTCTTACAGATATGAAAATATAATGGCCACCAATCCCCAGGGTGTCTGCTTTCTAATCTGGCTAGCAATATTGTATGTTCTTGTCATCACTACCAAGATATATATATATATATATATATATACACCAAGCATGTTGGTAAATCCTCGCAGTGAGAAAAAACCCAGCAAATAGTTTGATTGTAAAAATATACTACCAAACATCAATTGGGGAGAAAAAAATTTTGGGAAAAAAGAAAAGACCAAGATAGTCGTACCAACAAAAAGTAATCTATTGGTACAGTATTTGGCCAAAAGAAAAAACAATTTATATATATATATATATATATATAAGATATATATATTCATACAACCGCTAGGGGAATAAGCTAATAAGTAAAAAGTGCTCAGTAGAGTCAGATCTTAGCCCTGAAGAGCATTAAGCGAAACTAATAGTAGGTTCATCTGACTTATTAGATTTATCTTAATATATATATATATATATATATTCAAACTCCACATTACTTAACCGAGATATAACACTTGATTGTGATTTCACCCTACCACTTCTCCATCACCTCCTTTTTTACTCATCAACCCCTTGGATGTTTCCACCAACGCCAACCACCCTCCTTCCCTTGGAGAGGGTAGCGGGTAGTGGGTCTGCTCACTTTGGGAATGACTAGTCTATACATTCTAAATATGAACATCACATAGATGATGAAGTTTTAAAATAATTACCACTTCATTGCATTATCAAAAATTATTTTTTTTATCAACTTTATTTCCCCTGGTAACACCAGCTATATCAAAATCTTTACATTAAATGTTATTAAAATTTAAATGTGCCATGATAAAAATCTGCCAATCATATCTCACAAGAATGGAATGATGACGGTTCCCTCTAACAAAGAGTCATTCAATAAGTTAATTTTTGATAATCTTTTGTAACAATTTCCCCTAAGCATGACTTTCTTACATTCAGGACTGACAACTCATATGTATGAAATGTATGATAAACTATCATGTTTTTTAAGAGTTTCTTTTTGTGGGGTTTTATTTAGTTATTAAAGGCTTTAAGAATTTTATTTCAATATCTTCTTTAAAAACTTTTTAAATGATTTCTCAAATACATCAAAACATTATGTAATACAGCAAAAGATATTTTCTTCTAAGCAAAAAAATTATTTACCTCATCTCATATTGTAAATACAGCTTTTTATATTAAATAGTTACATTTTAGAAAAAGCACCATATCTGTTAAGATATATGATGCACTGTATATTGAATTATGAAGAAGAAAAGAGAAAAAAAGAGAAAAAAAAAAAAAAAAAAAAAAAGGATTCTGGTAATCGATTTCCCAACTGCAAAAGTCTGCCCTATTATTTACCCATAGCCATAAGAATATTACAGCAGTCTTCAACCAGGTTTCATAAGCCTCTCTCCTGCAAAGAATTGAAACAGTCTCTCCAACCTTTGCTGTATACAGAGTTAATAAAGCAGGTGGTCGCACTCCATCCGGGTGCTTCAATTCGTTTCTTCCAGCATCCTGGCCCTTCACACCACGACAAAACCAACTGCCGCCCACACAAAATCTTAACACTGAGCATGCATCCAGGACACCAGGAAATGCTGACACTTCAAATAGGGTGAATGTATCATTAAATGTATACCATTTTAGAGGTCAAGACCTTGATTGCATCTGGTTAGAATAAAAGTAAAATAATTCTATCATACAATTATTGGAAGACTGGCAAGTGCTGTTTCAGCTAGTGTCAAGTTGTGTAAAAAGGCTGGAAATTATAAAGTCTTGAAAAAAGGATTGTTAACCTTAATAAGTGTAATTGTCCCATTTATAGAACATTTACAAAAATGGCTACGTCTATATTTGAGATAAATGGGCAAGAACTTTTTACATATACATTATTTTTGAAGCAACAGTTATTGTTCTAGGAAATGGAATCAGTGATCTGATTTAAAATCCTGGATGAGGCTGTTGGCATTTCATGTTGCACTAATGCCGTTGGAAAAGGCATGACTCATGTTCTCCCACAGCTATGGGTAAATAGCAGGACAGACTGTTCTTTAGCTTTGGTTAAACAGCCAGTCTAGAAGAAGGAAAACTGAATTCAAACTAGCTTTGCTTAAAAATTGGCCTTGTGGTGGAGGGGTTGGGTAAATACATTTTTAAAATATCCCCATGCTAATTATGAAAAAAAAAAAAAGTTTAATTTTTTCCCCTTAAAAAAGTAAAACCTTCACCTGACTTTAATAAATATGCTTCTAAATTGAGTAGCTTGACATCAAACACTTTAGCTGTGGATAGAAGACAAACTTTTCCCGATTAACATAATTTTTTTAATAAAATAAAATAAAAACTTTGTTGGTTAAGAGTGAATATTTCCAAAATAAATTTTGGTACTAATGCAGAATAGCATTCAAGTGATAATATCATTAGATTATGTATAAAAAGCATTATATTTCATTACACAGAAATCCCCAAAACCTTTGAAGACATTAGGGTTAGGGCAAGGCTTATGCTACTTCGGGAGTTTCCATAATCTAATAATATTTATATGTAAAATGTGAATCTAATCATTATCTCTTGCGTGCTATTCTGCATTTGTACCAAACTTTTATAAGCATTGCTGACTTTATAATTTGAATGCTGTCAAAAACTTCTAATAAAGCCCATTCACAATATGAGACTATGTAAAAAAAATATTTTCTTGGAAAAATAGTTTTTTGGAGTTTTTTTGTTTTTTTTTTGCTGCATCAAATATTCTGGAGTGTCTCGGAAATTATTACAAAAGATTATCAAAAATGGACTTACTGAAATAAAATGGAGAAGAAAAAAAATTCACTTGACATACAATAAACTATCACACACAATAGACAGTCTATGTTTTCAGTCTTAAATATAAGAGTCACGCTGATGGAATTACATTATTTTAAAAAAAATAAATAAATAAATGTTGTTTTTTTTTTCTTTAGGAGATTACACACATCTACATGAAAAAGATCAAAAGGAAAAATGTCAAGAATTTTGGAAATATAGAATTGGCTTATGTTTCTGTCTTATAATTACATTGGTTTTCTCTCTGGGTCATTGTGAACTTGTGTGATGGGGGAAAAGAAATTCCATCTTGGGATAATATTTTAGAAGGTCAAAATTATTCCTAGCAAAGTTAAAACTCCAGAGACAAAAAAAAAAATAAAGTAAAAGAAACGAATGAAAGAATTGGTGGTGGTGGTGGTGGGGTGCTACTTTTATTTTGTAAAAAGCGGAAAATATTGCAGTCCCCTTTTATCAAAGAACAACAAAAAATATCACCACTGCAATTGACATATAGAAGTTATTTTTATTTAATGGCACCATTTGAAGTTGAGTGTTTTAAATGAATTTTCTTGGAAAGAGGGGGAAAAAAAGTGAATATCATAAAAAATGTTTTTTGCTTTTCAATATTTTAACTTTTTATTCTTGGCAGAAATTACAACAAAAGAGAAAATAGCAAAAGTAAATAATCAAACTCCAAATTGCAAACATGAAATAATTTGTCTAATGTTGTTACAGAAAAAGAAGAAGAAAATATCCATGTGGCTTATTTTAGTTTTATATCTATTTCAAATTGTGTTAATAAGTCATAATTTAATACAGATACACTTAAGATGATTTGAATCAGTTATCTGACAAAAAACACAACTAAGATAACAAGAGAAAACGCAAAACATGTTTCTGGTGTATGTCTATGGGGGAGGGTATTTATAAAGAATTTACAGAAATAACTTTGTGGTTAGAAAGAAAATTGCACAAGTCAGAGGTTCACTGGTGGAATAGCAATACTCATTACACAAGACAAAGTTTAAAAGTTTGCTTTCCTTTTCTTTCGGCAATTCATCTGTAATACAAGTTTGTATATCATGTCGAACCAGGTACATTTCTTTTTGTCTGAACAAATGATTCTACTATTTCTCTGAATGTTTGAGATGAGGCTTGATGATATAATTTGCTTTTGGGATGTCCAGAGAATGTTTTTTAGCATATTACTATTTGAAAATTTCAAAAACTAACTTTTTGCAAGGGATTTTATTTACAATTTAAGTATAATGCTAAGCTCAACCCCAAATTCTATACATCAAATCTTTTTTGTTTAACTGTATAAAGTAGATTTACAAGTTATTTTTTTTCTAACCAGGAATCAGTTATGGCTTTTTTTTTTTATCACAAGAAAATTCAAACTTTTCTCAGTTTTGGTATTATCTGCGTTATTCGGACTATTGTCCCCATCTTCATTGTTATTTGTACAACGTTTCGGCCGATATGCCTCCGGCCTTCTTCAGGTATTTCTTGTCGGACTCGGAACATTCTTTTTGAACTCCGGAGCCATCACGGAACTTTGAACCTAACCCTTTATTTAGTCCACGGCATATCCTGTTCTCATTCCACTAACCATAGCTGGGGTAGAGTTGTGTTAGTTATTTTTCTATGTTACAAGAAATACCTGAAGAAGGCTGGAGGGCATATCGGCTGAAACATTGTACAAATAACAATGAAGATAGGGACAATAGTCCGAATAACGCAGATAATACAAAATGCTCTTTTTGTTTTTCACTGAGGCCCAAAACTTTTAAATAGAAAATTCTAGAGACTAAAGAGAAAATTTAATCACAGTATCGAGGAAGGACAAAATGAAGAATCATGACTTTTTTAAAAGAGGGACATTAATTAACTTTGATACTTAAACAGGTAAAATAGCCAAGAAATTAACATCCTTGCACGAAAATGTTAAGAACAAGACAACTTTTGTGTTCTTGTAAAATCCATAATTGCTAAAGTAAGTAAAAAGTAAAGTTCGGGCAGCCTAAAGTCGGTATCAGCCAGTCAGCGAGGGAGTCTATCCCTTTTTCAATAGCGGTAGACCAAGGAGATTGTTTTGGCATCTGAGGTGGAGTGCTACACCTACTATCAGCGCCTTACTTTAGCGCACAGATCCCTGTGCTACCCATACGCTGAGTTGGCGAGGGCCGGTATCGAACTAGGAACCTCGTAGTTTAATATTCACTCAATACAGAAATGATTGATTTTAATGGCATGTTCAACCTGTCTAGGGTTATCTTATGACTCAAGGTTAGAGAATTTCATGTTCACTGTCGTATTTACATTTTTTTGTGTGTGTTGTTTTTTGCACATTGCTCATCAGATATGTGAATAATCTTAAAACAGATCATTAAACCATTGGATCTTCTC
>CM042163.1:14484451-14681202 GCA_023376005.1 Doryteuthis pealeii
CAAACAGATACAAAATTACTTTTTACATTAAACTAAATATAAAACATACGTATTTTACTATTGAAAAAAAATAATAAAAAGCCTTTTGGTCAGAAACAACCATTGTCATTCCTCTTTCCAAGTGTCTAATTAAGCAGTGAGAGTTCAAAACCATATACATCAACTGATAACTCTAAAAAAAATAAATAAATAAATAAAATAAAAAAAATGTTAAAATTTGAATAAGAAGAGTTACACACACACACACATCTAGACACAAAAATATAACCCCTTTTGACCATTGTCAATATATTTAACTTTGTTCCATACCAAAAATTTGCAGAGGAATAATGTTTCAAGATACCAGGATAAAGCTAAAAAGCGGTTAAGGCCAAAACACATCTCCTAGCAACGCTCTACAGCATCATTTTGACAATAGATGAGAATAGAGTTTCATCAAAAGAATTCTTTTTTCATTCTTTTATTCTTCATCATATAAAAAACCAATTTTTTCTTCAAGTCGAAAGCTTGTAAATGAATGAATGATATAAATAAATAAATCATTTAAAAAGAAAAAAAAAAAAAAAACAAAAATATCTGAGTTAATCAAAAAAGAATTTTGCAATGAATTTCTAATTTCATATTGCTTTTAATGAGAATAAATTCTTTCTTGGAGAGAAAAATAAAAATAAAACAAAACAAAAAAAAAAAAAAATACAATCAAATTTTGTCTTTATCGTTTATTTCCCTAAATTTCTAAAAAGCAACCAATCTGCAGACTTTCTCTTTGTCATTTCATTTTTTTATTCTTATACTATTACTATTATTATACAACTGGCACCTTTTTTTTAATAATTTACAGAGCACATCAGGTGCATTCCAAATTAAACACTTTTATTAATATCACATTGTACAATCAAGGATCTCCTAAGGCCTATAAAAAAAAACTCAGACAAAAAATGCATATTTATAAAATTAAACTTAAACAAACTTTGCTCTTTTAAAGTTAATCACAACAATCATATTGTAATGATCCAATTTTCTATATTACCATAACACAGCAAAATGGCAGACAGTGCTAGAGAAGTTTTCTTAGTACAATAGCATTAAAATGCTCTTAGAGAATTAGAAAAGTTCATTCCAATTTGAAATTTAATAATAGTGATCATTATAATTTCTCAACTGTAACTCTTGATACTAATAAAAGTATTCTGCTTATTCATTTGAATAGAAGGATATCCCAGTATGGCTTCCTTTGAAAAAAAAATAACTTCAAAAATATAACACCACAATTAAAAAATCTACTTTAACACAACACAAAACCAGACTGTTTGGCGTTTTGAATTATTAGTTTAATGCATCAAACACTTATGGGTTATTTAATGCAGAAATTATTTAATTTGTAATTTTTTTAATACACTTTTTTATTTTTATTTGTCTATAATCATTTGTTTTCGTTATATATCAAGTCATCCTATAAATACAAATAATATTTAATACTGATAATTTATACATAATTAAGGGCGGGTTAGCTCAGTCGTAGAGCGTTCCTAAAAATCACAAGTTCCTAGTTCGATACCCGCCCTCACCAACTCAGCGTATGATAGCACAGGGACTGTGCGAATTAAAGGAGCTGATGGTAGGTGTGGCGTTCCACTTCAGACGCTAAAATAATCTCCTTGCGTCTACACTATGAAAAGGATAGAACTCCCTCGCTGCATCTATACCGACATTAGCCGCCCTGCGAACTATACATAATTATATGGTTTCAAGCAACTATTCATACTATCTAATAAAAATGTTTGCACACATTTATATGTATCAAGTATTCCTATCTAACACTAATAATTTTAAACAGATCTGTTTGACCCATGGATGACTTAACAGGTCACCAAGTCAGATGGACCTTGGAGTGATAGCAATAAAGGGTAACTCCATTTCCCCAGACTTACAGAACTAACATCACTAATAGATGCATTTAGTGTAATACACAGTATACCCCATATCTTGCTCCTCTACACATTCAGTCAGGTATTCTAAGCTCCGTCGACAGGGCCTACTACACAAGATGTCACTTGTAAAATCTGTGATATTCACAAATAATAAACCAGTCAACAGTTATTTTATCTCAAATGAGAGATGCATGAATCCCAGCATTGGTAAACACACATTTATTTTACCATATTTAAAATGGATGACAAAAAGTGCAGATTTTCAAATGATGTGACACACAACTTCTCTCCATGCACTTTACAGCAAAAGGTTAATTTTTTTGTTTTTAAATGATATTTCTATCTTTTTATGCCTAATTGGTTGGTTGGATTTTTGGTATGCAACCCTTGTTGGATTTTATGCTGAAGACGTTTTGTTAATTCATTGATAATCAATTTGTTTTATCTATTTAACCCATAGATAGTTGGTTATTTTGTGCATATCAACCGTTTTCTGATCAATGCCAAATCAAGATTAATATTGATTTCTTGCAGTATCTGCTGTTGCTTAAATGGTCACCAATGTAAGTATTGAACAGGTCATCACTGTTTAACTTCAGTGATCTAGCAGGGACCCAGTGCTTTCAACAGACTTGACTGTAAGTCCCCATAGTTGGACCCTAACAGGCACAATAATAGCAATGAAGGAGTATCCACACTCCCCAAGGCTCCAAATTGGAACCTCACCACTGGATGCTGTTTAACATCATACGCAGAACACTGTTATGCATTTAGATTCACAAAACTTAAGTATAATAACTTAAGCTCATGCCTGCCAAAAAGTTTTCATAATGTACTATCTCTGTCCCATAATATTATATTTGCATATAAATTTTAGGTACTAAATTTAACAAACTTTTTTATTATATATCTTTTTTGCTTTAAGATAAGGATGACTTGACTGTAAGTCCCCATAGATGGACCCTAACAGGTACAATAAGGTTAACAAGCTAGGCTACTAGACCATAACTACTGAGTTCAAATTCTCACTAGGTTCCCCACACTTCTGGCCTTGTGTCACAACTAAGCTAAGCTTAGAAAATTAAAAAAGATTATTTGATTATCATCGGGGGGGGGGGGGTAGTGAGAAGCAAGGTTGGTATGTGTAAAAGGTAGGGGGATGAAGCAAATGTATGAGCTAGTACAATTTGACAAAAAAAAATGATTAAAAAAATAAAGGAAAACTTGTATAAAAAATTATATTATGCCATTCATAATAAGAATGAAGGGAAGAGCAATCTCATAAGAATTATTTTTAATGTTTAGAATGAGAGATTTTTTTTTGTTTTTTTTTTAAAGACATCTATTGATTTCAAATGACCTCCAATGTCAATCTCACATCAACTATGTCACAAGTAGGTATCTTAAGAGTCTTCATACCAAAAATAGAGCTTGTTGATATATCATGGAAGTGGTTCAGATAAGCACATGAACAAGGATGTACATTTATATAAGAGTCATAGATAATAAAAAGGTATCCTTTAATAACCAAAATAATTCTTTTAAGATTTTACCAATTCAAAGAGATAAAGAGAATCAATCCAGGTTACTAAAATTTGTTTGCATTTCACATATTTTACGGCATATCAACCTCAGTGGGTCATTTAATGCCGATAAAGTTTTGAAATAAATCAATTCTTAATGGATAATACAATTTTTTATGAATACATTTTTCTATTTAACCCATAGATGGGACCCTAACAGGACTACCACTCCGGGTCAGAGTGGATCAGGGAGCAATGGTGATGAAGGGGTGTTCCACATTCCCCAAACCTCCAAAACTGGAACCTCACCATCAGATAGAGTTTAAACGTCATTCCCAGGACATGTAGACCGCAGCCACCGCCTTCTAGCACCATATGATAAAAAGGGTTGGGGCTTGCCATAAGGCAATAGGGTTGGAAATCATATACGTGCTAGGGTTTGACAAGAAAAAGGTATGTATCCAACTATTCTCCCTTCAGCCATGGGTAAATAGTAGGCAGAATGGGCTCTATAACATGGCAACATGTCTAGAAGAAGGAAACTAAATTCAAATAAATTGACTGTCACATCCAGATTGTGCAGAGAGATCGGTAAATACACACAATGACAAGGATGGATAGGATTTCTTCCCAAATATGGATCTAGGGAATAATGTTTCACACGAGAGAGAAAGAAAAAGGGAGAGGTGTCAAACATGTAGCTTTCTGGTCTCTCATGAACCAACAAGACAAGAAGTATATACTGTCATTTACACTAAAGAAAAAAAAACTCCTTTGAAATAATTGAAATTGTCATAATATTTTAACTATGTGTTATAAAGCTAAAATGATTAATTGGAATCCTTTACCCCATTTCACATTGCAAGGAATGAAATATTGACCATTTTATACATTTGCAACTAAACCTAGCTTAATTACAAGGCATTGTGAGAGAAAATTGATTAGAAATTTAAAATTAGCATTATTTGTTTAGACTGGATCCCAATTAGGTTTTATTATTTCATACTAATTAAAAAAAAAAAAAAAAAAAAAAACAATTTCTTTGCAAACAAATTCTTCTGATGAATAAGATCAGAAAAATTATACTCTTGTAATAATAATATAATAATAATAATAATAATAATAATAAAAAAATCGATCGATCAATCAATCTTTATGAAATGAGATATAATAAAGAAAAATAATTTTTTTTTAAATAATTTAGAAACAAAGATTAGCAAGGCTACATAGTATTGCCTGGGATAAAATAGATGCTGAAGTTGACTTTTGTAAAATCAAGTAGAAATTTTATTAATAAAAAATTTTAAAAAAATAAAGATTTTATACTTAAAAAGCAATAAAAATAGCTACCTTTTAGTTGGGTTAATTTTCATTATAAAAGTGCTAATAAAAATACTTTTTCCTCATCTTTTGTTATTCTTATAACAGCATTTTCACTTTCAATCTCAAGATAGTCTTTTCTAAAATTTAAAATTTCTGTTAACTTCAAAATAGAGCAATTTTCTGACCCAATTCAATATAGATATCTTATTATAATGGAGATTGTGTGTTTTCTGTCTGTAACCGAACTATATTACTAATCGAGTCACAATTAACAGTTATTTACATCACATTCTTCATGATTTTATTTATATTTAAACCTCAATTATTAATAAAATTGCTTCGCCTTTTATTAGTGTTGTCCATATCTACATACAAGTAACATGCAATTGTATTTATATATACAAAAAATAGCGGTTTGCAGTGTGAATGGAAGGCTAATTTGCATATGATATTAAAATGTGATTTTATTAAATATGTGCTTAGTATTATTGATTTCTAACTGTTTGGTTTTATTTTAATGAATATAAGCAAAATCTCTCCAACGAATCTTAAATGAAATCCATTAATAAGAAAAAATAAGTGTAATTTATTCTTTATTTCCTAATTTAACTAAATAGTTAAATAAGTAAAATTCAGCAATGAAAGACGGCAGTGATAGAAGAGTAAGTTTCATTCTATTTTTCTATGATACCCCCACTGTTACATATCTTTTTACCTGCCTTCTTATTAGACTTTCTAATTTAATACAATATTTCATTACATTAAAACTTAAATACTTGCACCCGGAGGTGCATGTATTGCTAGTATTAATAATATACATGTCCTGTACAAAGATTTTTTTTCTTTTCTTTCTAAGGTGAAAAGATAGAAATGCCAAAGGACACATAACAAATATTAATTCTTTATAAATAAGATTAACTTTTTTAACACATTTTTAATAAAATCTGAAATTTTACAAGAAAAAAATATTCAAAGCAGTTTCTAAGCTTTAATCTAAAAAACCTGATATTTTGTTGCAGTGCTATTTTACTATACACCATAAAGCGTAGAAATCATGTCAGATATACTAATAAAAACTTAATATAGCAACGATTCACAGCCTTTAATAGAATGATATCTTTTTCTTCATTTTTTTTTTAATTTAAAAAATGTTATCTGCATTTTGGAGCAAAGTTTGAATATGTTTTATGTTCAATATTGTGAGCGCATATATTTTCTGAGAGCCAAGGATTCAAAGGGTTTAAATATGTTTGGACGCATGCAAAAAGTTATATATATTATATATTTACCAACCCCTCTGCACAAGTAGGATGTGGCACAAGGTCAATTTCAAAAGTTATATAGATTCTTTATGTACATAGCAAAAAAAATACAGCAAATTGTACAAAGATGATTATTACTCTTTTTACAAACTTTGTTCACATTGAGGGTTGCATATAGTTCATTGGGAAATATCACAGAAGGAAAAAAAAATCCCTAAAAATAGATAATAGAATTAGCGACCAGAGTTCAATTCCTGGACGAGCCTGTTTGTGTTTCACTTTGTGCTAATGCCCTTGGGAAAAGCATGAAACCATCTAGTCACACACACACACAATCTAAGAGTCAAATAGGACAGACTGGGTTCTTTAGGCAACCAGTCTAGGAGAAGGAAAACTGAAATCAAACCAGCTTTACTACTACACTTAAAATTTGACCCTGTTTCACATCCTCGCCATGGAGGAGGGGTTGGGTAAATACAGTGAAATACAATGTAAATATCCAAAACTATTATTTTTCTTGCCATGATGGTTTGTACTTTCTTCTTTGTGTCTTATTCTCTTCTACAAATTAATATAAAGATGATTTCCTGAAAATTCTTGTCATTTTGGCTTCATAGATGTTTTGCTTAGAATCAGAAATTGCAGACAATATAAGAAAAACAAACCGATAAAAAAATGAGGGTTCTTTTTTTAAATTGTTTACTTGTATAACAGATTTTTTTTTAAATTGTTTCTATTTCATTGGATTAAATGTTACCACCGAAGGAGAATTACCATATTGGGTAAGTGTCATTTTTTCATTTTTGATGTAAAATATAAAAATATTTTTTTTATAGGTTTAAAATAATCTAAGGCTAAAAAATTGTTGTCCTTTATTTCGTATGTTTATCTTATTTTTCTATTTTAAACCGTTTCTACCCTTTCAAGGCTTTTTTTAAATTCTATAACTACGAACGAAGCAATTGTAACCTGATTTTACACTAAAAATAAATTTATGAGCAGTCACAAACATACAACAATTTTTAAGTTGAGTTTATAAGTTAGAAGCTTTAATAACTGTATAACCTATTTTGAATTAAAACTTTTTAAAAGTTTTACATTATAATAGTTGATTCAAATCTAATAAGTCTCTTCTTCCCAATGTCATTGCATTAGTCTACTAATGTTTTATTCAACAGAAGAATATCAGTCTTAATAAGAAGAAAAAGGAAAAGGAATGATAGGTAAGTGAAAGAACAATGACAAATTAATGACAATATCACTTATCTTTCCAAGAAAAAAAAAAAACAATTAATGAGAAGACAAAAAAAAAAAAAAGGATTGTGTTCAACAAGCACTCTCAAATTGACAAGTGTTCCTTCTCATTGTAATACTATACTCTGCTTCGATTCGACACCAGTCACCAGGGCAAGGGTTTTGTTTCTCAACCTCCACCCTTTCCAGTGTGCATCATCCACATTTCCCCTAGCTAGATGGAGAAAGAAGGGACAACCCTTGATGATAAAAGGCTCCATGTTAATTGCATTAAAACTTACCCCACCACACACACACACATTGATAAAACCAAGTTAAAAATGTCAAGCTGAATACAGCTTCAACCAGGCTCTTCTCCTCACTGAACTTGTCAACAAGGGCATAAAATATCTCTGACAAGCAAAATTTACAGCCTCTTTACAATTAGAGCATTCAAATACAACCCACTCTCCACACACACACACAAAACAAAAAATATCTTTTTATTTTGAATAATGGAAAAAAAAAGGAATTTTTTTTTTAACTCTTCATTGGTAGAAAATAAAAAAAGGAATTTTTTTTTTTAACTCTTCATTGGTAGAAAATAAGAGGAAATTGCCAAAAATTTTATTAAAATACAATTTCTGGCACAGTAATATTTTTTCTTTCATGCAGCACCTAAAATTTCTTATCAAAGAGGATTATTTTGTTGATTCTCAAAAAGAACTTGTAGACAAATGTATTCTTCTCCACAAATGAAGCACAATTTACTAACTTAAAAAAACCAAAAAAAACGGATTATTACACTTTTGGTCATCCATATTTAAGAATGCACACATCAACTGTAATATTGAAATAGAAATTACATTTTTTGTTTGTACATGTTTATTAATTCGGACTAGTCTTACCTTTCATCTGTTTTATTTCATCTATTTTTATCCAAAACACCCTGTACATATTTACTTTGTCGTTAATTGTTTTATTTTCATAGTTTCCTCCGGACATACATACATACACACACACAACTCCCCTTTATATAAGTATAGATTCATCATCATTATCATGTCGCGCATGTAGCACGGATATCCATGACAATCTCTCACCAACCTTCCCTATTATTCATTGCACCTGGGAGGTCTTCTGCAAAATGGTAAAAATCTTATACTGATTTTTAATCCAAGGTGATTGTATCTAATTAATCCATGGAATATCCATTGGTTCTTCTAGTGTTTATGAAACCCTGATAATCTAGGACTAGATTTCTCAAAAAAAAACTGAAGCATTTTAAGATTGGTGACTAGTCTTTTGAAATAAAAGCCATAACGTGGAAAACCATTAGTTGTTGGTGGTTTAAACCCCACCCTCCAAGATTTAGGTTAATACTGCCCATCCAAATCTGGTTTGATTTGATTTTGTTCTTGTTTTATGGCATATCAACCTCAATGGGTCATTTAATGCCGACTATGTTTTTGAAATGAATTGGTGATAATGTTTAATTTTCTAAAGGTTTTTTGGGGTTTTTTGACATTTTTTTTTGTGAATGAAACTTTTAGATGATTTTTTTTTAACATATATTTTTGTGTTTTCATTTTTTTTGGAAGATTTTTAGATTTTGTTGTAGATGTGTGCTTCTTTTATGTATCCGAGTAGTTTTTCTGGGTTTATTTGGAAGAATATCTGTTTTAGATTTGTTGTTTGGTAGTATTTTTTTCATATTTGTTTTAGGTAGCTACATTCTGTTAAAATGTGTTTGATTGTGTAGGGTTTTTGGCATGGTATGCAATAAAATTAAACATGTATTCAAAATATCTATTAATTTTTAGGAATTTTTGAGAGTATCATAGATCTCCCAATTTAACCGTATCCAACTCACAGCATAACCAAGGCAGTAACCAAGTTATCAAAAAAAAAAATTTTTAAATAAAAAAAAAAAAAAAACAAAGAAAAAAATATTCTGTAAATACAAATAATTCTCATCCTAAAATTTATTAAAAGCAACTCCACATCCTTTATCTTGAATAACCATCTTACGACCCACATGTAATATGGGTTAAGTACTGCTAGTCATTTTAATCTTTCACATAGTACATTAATGAAATTTTAATTACAAGAACATAAAAAATATGATTGACAGATTTATGGTTTAGAATTTGCAGTTATTAATCTCAGTAATGGATTAGTAACTCTGATTATTGCAATAATTATTCATCTAAAAGAAGGAAAACTTGTTACAGATTAATGTAAAGATCCTTTTCTACAAGATGTCACTTGTAAAATCTGTGATATTCACAAATAATAAACCAGTCAACAGTTACTTTATCTCAAATGAGAGGATGCGTGAATCCCAGCATTGATAGACACACATTTTATTTTTACCATATTTAAAATGGATGACAAAAAGTGCAGATTTCAAATGGTGGTGACACACAACTTCTCTCCGATGTCACTTTACAGGCAAAAGGTTAATTTTTAATTATTGTTTTTATAAATAATATTTCTATATTTGTTATGACTTTAATTGGTTGGTTGGATTTTTTGGCATGTCAACCCTTGTTGGGTTATTTTATGCTGTAGACGTTTTTGTTATATTCATTGTTGGATAATCAATTTGTTTTATCTATTTAACCCATAGATAGGTTGGTTATTTTGTGGCATATCAACCGTTTTCTGATCAATGCCAAATCAAGTCATTTTAATATCTGATTTCTTGCAGTACCTGCTGTTGATTAAATGGTCACCAATGTAAGTATTGAACAGGTTCATCACTGTTTAACTTCAGTGATCTAGCAAGAACCAGTGCTTTCAACATTACTTGACTGTAAGTCCCCATAGATGGGACCCTAACAAGCACAATAATAGCAATGAAGGAGTACTCCACACTCCCCAGAGCTCCAGAATTGGAACCTCACCACTGGATGCTGTTTAACATCATACACAGGACATTGTTATGCATTTAGATTCACAAAACTTAAGCACAATATGCTTAAGCTCATGCCTGCCAAAACGTTTTCATAATGTACTATCTCTGTCCCATAATAGTGGTTATATTTGCATATAAATTTTAGGTACTAAATTTAACAAACTTTTTTTATTATATATATCTATCTTTTTTTGCTTTAAAGATAAGAATAAGGATAGATAAGGATACAGATAGATAAGGATACGGATAGATAAGGATGGATACGGATAGATAAGGATACAGATAGATAAGGATAAGGATAGATAAGGATGGATAAGGATAGATAATGATAGATAAGGATAAGGATAGATAAGGATACAGATAGATAAGGATACGGATAGATAAGATTAGCAAAGTAAATTGAATAGATTTAAAACTGAGATCTTTAATGTGCTTCCTTTGCTACTTTTATTTCATCCCACAGGTTAAGCCAAAATATGACAAATCTTTATGTCCCTTTCTACTTGACACCGGTTCACTGCACCTCTAAAATACCAGAATAACTTGGAAGAAATAAGAAGGTCAGATTATGAATATAGGTCAGTCATGCAAAGTTAACCTTTCTGCTGCGATAGATCCAATTATTAGGGTTGGCTTCACCTGTTTACTCACACCCACACCCACCACCTTATTAATATCATTTAAAAACAAAATCATCATCATCAGTTATAGATTCATTGGATGAGGATTCATCTCTTTGACAATATACATAAGCCCTCAAGACATCTGAATTTCTACACAAGGACACAGAGAGGTCAGTGAACTGATTGGTCAGTAATCCTCACACATAAGAGTACACTAAGTACTTATAATTGGTAGGTCAATGATCCTTAAAAGAACTGGCTGCAATAGATGACACCTTTTTGTTTTCAAGAAGATAACTTCATTTGCTTATTCGGAATTTTCAAACCAAGGGTTTTATACTAAAATACACATGACACCATTAAAATAAAGTACATCAAAATAAAGTACATTAAAATACCGGGTTAGCTCAGTCGGTAGAGCGTTCGGCTAGAAACCACAAGGTTCCTAGTTCGATACCGGTCCTCGCCAACTCAGCGAGTGAGTAGCACAGGGATCTGTGCAGTAAAGTAAGGAGCTGATGGTAGGTGTGGCGCTTCACCTCAGATGCTAAAAAAAACAATATCCTTGGTCTAGCGCTATTGAAAAGGGGATAGACTCCCTCACTGTCTGGCTGATACCGACTTTAGGCTGCCCCGTCGACTTTACTTTTTACTTACATTAAAATAAAGTACATTAAAATAAAGTACATTAAAATAAAGTACATTAAAATAAAGTACATTAAAATAAAGGCTGGCTGCTTCATCATAGAACAATGGTGTAATGATTAGCAAGCTATTGTTTGTAAGTTTGATTCTCACTGGGTGCCACAACTAAGCTAAGCAAATAACTATTGCTGAGATGAGTGATCAAAATTGGATCTATCACACTTGCATTGTATTGTTCTAAGCTAAACTTTCAAGAATCTGAATCCAATAACTGTCTTGACTGACGAATTTTAAATGCATGATAACCCATTTTGGGTTATTTCATGCCCAGAGGTTAGACAACCATATTCATTAGACATTCATATTTATATTATTTTTGTATAAGTATTTCTTAAAAGTTTTTTTTTTTTTTTTTGGGGGGGGGGTTGCACACAGCTCAATAGAATGATTTTTTTAAACATATCTATTTGACTCATAAATGGGACTCCAAAAAGGTACTACCACTCCAAGTTCATTCTGACTTGAGAGTAATGGCAATGAAGAGACACTCCACACTCTGGATACCCAGGACACTTATAACTGGGTAGCCTCCACCAGTGACAATCATCAGTATTCAATGACACTTATTTCAAATATTGATTGTAAAGATACAAAGGATCTCGTCATTTAGAAGAAAAGGTACAACACAATTTTCCCATCATCTTTTAGCTTTTTACCGTACAAAGTTAATATCAAATCTAACAGCTAAGCAAGTGAACCAAACTAAATTAACTTTGATTATTTTAAATCTAGATCAGGGTTTTAGTTTAGGTCTAACTCTCAAATATTCGACGTTTTTTTTTAATAAGTTTAAATTGTAAAATATACAGTTCCAACACCTATGAACAAAGCAATCTTGCATTATCAAATTTTGAGGCCTCAAATTCCCCATTCTATCTACATTAAATATAAGTAAAATATGCTCAAATCTTAAAATTGTTCTTAAATTCTTATGTCTGAACTAAAAATAGAAGGGCCGGGTTAGCTCAGTCAGTAGCGCGTTCGGCTAGAAATCACAAGGTTCCTAGTTCGATAACGGCCCTCACCAACTCAGCGTATGAGTAGAACAAGGATCTGTGTGGTAAAGTAAGGAGCTGATGGTAGGTGTGGTGCTCCACCTCAGACAAAAAAAAAATCCCTTGGTCTAGCACTAGTGAAAAGGGGATAGATTTTAAACTATTTCATTGAGTTGTCTTTAAGGCTATATTCAGTACTTATTTAAAGGCTTCCTTTGGCAAACTTTAACCCCAATGTCAAATCATATTATTCATAGAATTCATATTGTAGTTAATTACAAATATATAAATGGAAGTACCCTAAAATTAGCCCCTAAAGGTTACCCCCCTTGATAAATCAATGATTGCATTTAATATGAACTAGGCCCCCCCCCACATTATTATCAAATTAAGAATAAAACATTCCAATCTAACTTAATACAATATCATGAAAATGCTTCGACAAAAAATCCTATACTATGCTATTTTTAGTGTTACCTAACATGTATACAAAAATTATATAATATTGAGATTTATTTTCCCATAGTAAACATATATTGCTTGGGAGGGGAGGTATATACACATATATCATTATATAAAAATAGGAAAAACAAATTGTTCCAAAAAAATGAATTTATTATATTTTATTCATTTTTGGAACAATTTGTTTTTCCTATTTCTATATATTGTCGGATTCATATCCATACTTTACCCCTATATATCATTATAAAAAATTTAAAAAACGGATTCAAAAGTCACTTTACTAATCATAATATAGAAATGGATTATTGAACAATAACAGTGGCTATTCTAACTGCTTCTGTTCATATACACATTTAAAAAAAGAAAAAAAAAGAAAGAAAGTAAAATATATCTGCAAAACAATTACATTATTAAAAGAGCTAGCATCATTGGATTGAAATGTATGATAAAATTGATTAAAAATTGGGTAAGAATATTTCATTCGTCATGATGCTTCGTCATAATGACGAAGTTGTCAATTCGTACATCTGAATATCATCATAAGATAATTTGGCATTCATTATATAATCTACAGAATGTGTTAGATTAAAAGAAAAAAAAAAAAAGCTTGATAATCAGAAATTATAATAAAAGTTTAATTACTTGAAATTGTAATTTTCTTAATGCTAGATTTAATTTATCCAATTCTTTTTTTTACAAAGAACTAGATCCTTAACATTGAAATTTGTCATTTCTTTTTGCTACAAAATGAGATGTAAATATCTGATATCATTTCTTAGTGTTTGAGATATTAGATTAACTAGCTGAAAACCTACCCTATAGCAGCAAACTGTTTTTTGTGAGGACTTAACATCAAGAAGGTTATAGCCCCCTGATGGCCATTGCTCATACTATATCTATACAAATGATTTTTTTCACCTTGAAGGACAAACCAGAAAAATGAAGGACAAATCCTATTTCACTTTGAAGGGTTTACTTGTGAAAATTATTTATTGTATTTCTAGATACATTTGGTCTAAAGACTTTTAATGATTCTATGCATTTGGTGATATTGGTAATATTGGTATTTAGTTCATACTAATGCCCTTAGAAAAAACATGAAAAACTGAGTAATTTCTCTGAATGTTTGAGGTGAGGCTTGAGGGTTAGGTTCAAAGTTCCGTGATGGCTCCCGATTATGACAAGAAAGTTCCAGAGTCCGAAGAGAAAGTTCCAGAGTCCGAAGAGAAAGTTCCAGAGTCCGAAGAGAAAGTTCCAGAGTCCAACAAGAAATACCTGAAGAAGGCCGGAGGGCATATCGGCCGAAACATTGTACAAATAACAATGAAGATGGGGACAATAGTCCGAATAACACAGATAATACCAAAACTGAGAAAAGTTTGAATTTTCTTGTGATAAGAAAAAAAGCCATAACCGATTCCTGGTTAGAAAAAAATAACTTATAAATCTACTTTATAAAGTTAAACAAAAAGATTTGATTTATAGAACTTGGGGTTGAGCTTAGCATTATATTTAAATTGTAAAATAAAATCCCTTGGCTAAAAAGTTAAAGTTTTGAAATTTTCTAATAGTAATATGCTAAAAAACATTCTCTGGACATCCCAAAAGCAAATTATATCCGTCTTTGAGTGATGCGATAATATAAAGAATAATATCTAATGAATTATATTAAAATTCATATCATGCACACATTTGTACCTGACCTTTAAATTTCTTATGTACTTGGTATCATTATAGTTCCTGCAATTTTTAGAGAGAAAATAATATATTACTAATTCTACAAGCTATTCTCATAGAAGCAATTCCTATAATGACATTCCGAACAGAAAAATTGACAAGTTTTATCAAACAAAATTGTAAATATTCCAAAACAATCTTCATAAATTGATATATTGCTGTTAAGTTACAAAGTCAATAGCAAGTCTAATATTGATACAAAAATTTTCCATCATTTATTTAAATATTAATAGTTAACCAAGATTCTAGCAATTTATAATACAGAATTCCTTTTGAATCTCAAACAAAACTCTCTCCCCACCATGAGTTCCATCACTAAAGTCAGACTCATTTCCTTTAGACTTTGGTAATTGCAGAAGTTTGAATGTCCAGCAAAACAAGTGTGTTAGCATTGAAAGATGAAATCCTACTTTCAGTTCATGATATAACCCAATTTCATAGGAGACCATGAGGTTAGTGCTTTGGTTCTCTTAACATCCTATACCACCCCATTCCGCCCGACTGGAAGTCACATTTGTTTTCCAAATCTACCCCAAATGATAGCCTTTGTTTAAATGTAATATTAAAAATATTTAGAAGTCTTTGATTTAAGGGAAATAACAGGTAACTTGAAATGAAAAGGCCATTTTTAGCCATTTTTGATAAATCCTTATAGGAATGGGGATCTGGACTTTGTTTAAATGTAATATTAAACACATTTAGAAGTTTTTGATTTAAGGGAAATAACAGGTAACTTTAAATGAAAAGGCCTTTTTTTAGCCATTTTTGATAAATCCTTATAGGAATGGGGATGTGGACTTTGTTTAAATGTAATATTAAAAATATTTAGAAGTCTTTGATTTAAGGGAAATAACAGGTAACTTTAAATGAAAAGTTAATTTTTAGCCATTTTTGATAAATCCTTATAGGAATGGGGGCTCTGGACTTAGAAAATTCTCAACAGGATGTTAAGAGTTAAAGAGGAAGTATTATGACAGTCAAAACTAACTTTTCATTCACTTTTTGAGCTGAAGAAAAATCTTTTAGTTGGCCATGCAAAGCTGATTGGTAAGAAAAACTTATGTCACATGACATGCCCACTCATACTACACCTGCACAGAAACTTCAGTGAGTGGTCAGAATGCAGATCTATTTTTAGAGTGATTTATGAATGAAAGGTCTAAATTTGGTTTGGTTTCTTTGTTTAATGGCATATTAAACCTTCATGGGTTATCTAATGTCAATGCCATCCTTGCTGAACAGCGGGGGTGGGTGACGGGGTTCATACCTTTCCCAAGGATATTAGTCCGAAGGTGAACATAATAGCATGGCTGGAGTTTAAATTCATTTTTCTCCAACGTCGCAGTCCAGCATGTTAGCCACTACACCACAGGATCCCTCTGACTAGATTTGTTTGTTTGGTTTGTTTTACGGCATATCAATCACAGTGGGTCATTTAATGCCGATAAAGTTTTGAAATAAATCAATTCTTAATGGATAATACAATTTTTTTATAAATACATTTTTCTATTTAACCCATAGATGGGACCCTAACAGGTACTACCACTCCGGGTCAGAGTGGACCAGGGAGCAATGGTGATAAAGGGGTGCTCCACATTCCCCAAACCTCCAGAACTGGAACCTCACCATCAGATAGAGTTTAACGTCATTCCTAGGACATGTAGACCCGCAGCCACCGCCTTCTAGCACCCATATGATAAAAAGGGGTGGGGCTTGCCATAAGGGCAATAGGGTTGGGAAAATCATATGATAGACTAGATTTGTGTCTTGGATTGAGATTGACTGATTACACAAGGAATGATAAGTTGAGTAAATTTTCCAAGCATAGTTTAAAATAAAAGATGGGGGGGGTGATGCTGGAAATTTTTGCATCATTAAATAAAAGGATGGAATCAATTAAGCATTTGATGCTAGAATTAAAAAACTGATTCTATTAAATATGTACATTGCTACAACTAAGTACACATCACAATGTATCTTTATACACATGAAATATCTTTTCTTTTAAAGTCATGCCTGAAAAATTATTCATAATCAATATTAGGCAAAAGATTTCTAATTGCATTCCTTAAAAGACAAAAATGAAATAAATCACACCAATCAAATTTGAATATAAAGAATTCAAATTTATAACTGTAACTGTGTCAAAACATTCAAGTTAAAGAAAAGCTAATAAACTTCAAAGTGATACTTCATAAAATATCAATCAGATATTTTACCTTCTGACAAAATCAATATTAAGATTGAAAATTAACTTTTAGCCAACTAAAAAATAAATCTAAAAATTTCTAAAAAGGATTATTGCTTAGTGATCAATGTTCTCTCAACAATGTTTTAGATGGTCACATATGCACACAAAACAACAATTTAGTCGGTGTCACACACACACACACACAAAACAATGATTTAGTCGGTCACACACACACACACACACACACACAAAAACAATATTTAGTCGGTCACACACACACACACACAAAACAATGATTTAGTCGGTCACACACACACACACACAAAACAATGAGTCGTCACACACACACACACACAAAACAATGATTTAGTCGGTCACACACACACACACACACTTACATACACAACCAATGTTCTCAACTTAAAAGTTGTTGTTTTGTTTTTTAAGTAGAGCAAAATTTGGATCCAAAATTAATTTTGAATGTTAGCTAAGAAGTTTTTAAAAAAATAAAAAAATAAAAGAAAATGAATAAATTGAAATCTTGTGTAAATTAAATTTAAATCTGAAGATTTAAAAAGATAAGAAAATTTAATAAAAGGGTTCAATTAGAGTGCAAAAGGAACTTTAATAGAAAAAAATATAAATTGCATTCAAGAAATGATATTGTAATTAAAATTGTTTTTTTTTTTTTTTATTATATGGTTGTTCGTCTAAGAAATTAAAATTAAAATTCCAGATTTTACAATATCATTGAATACTTGAAAATGGACAAATCACAAAACTCTTTTACATCTGGCATGATTATTTATTCAAAAAACAAAAGAATTGTTTTTGTAAATTTAATTTACAATCACTCCTCCACTCCCTCAAAGTTTTAATTATTCACCTATTTATAAAATGTTTAAATAGAAAAATAGATTCTACATCTTGATGCATGTAGCTTATATAATATCTTATTATAATGGAGATTGTGTGTTTTTCTGACTGTAACCGAAACTAAATCACTACTCAAGTCACAATTCCATTAGTAATTGACGCCACATTCACCATGAATTTATTCTTATTTTAGCCTCAATTATTAATAAAATTGTTTTTCATTATTTATACTGTTAACCATATCTACATACTAATAACATGCAATTGTATTTATATATACAACAAAATAGCGGTTTACAGTGTGAACGGAAGGCTAATTTGCATATTGATATTAAAAATGTAATTTTAATAAATATGTGCTTAGTATTATTGATTTCTGTTTGCTTTTATTTTAATGAATATTAGCAAAAATCTCTTCAATGAATCTTAAATGAAATCCATTAACAAGAAAAGATAACTGTAATTTTATTCTTTACTTCCTCTTTTAACTAAATAGTTAAATCAGAAAAAATAACAATGAAAGACGAGAGTGATGGAAGAGTAAGTTTCAGCTGTTCTATTTTTCGATTATACTCCCTCTGTTTCAAATCTTTTTATCTGCATTTCCCATTTAGTTTCATTAGCCTTTCTAATTTAATACGATATCTTATTACATTAAAACTGAAATACATGCACCCGGAGGGTGCCTATATTTGCTAGTAGATAGTAACAAAGTAATGAGAAAACACACACATACATTACATATAAAGAAAGAACAAAGTGTTCCAAGAGATGAATTTATTTGTAGAGGGTGAAGTTGACATTAAAACATTTTGGCTTTACCATCTACAAATAAATTTATCTTTTGGAACATTATCTTATTTCTACATACCATTGGATTTATTTCCATATTTTACTACCCATATATAAGTCGGGGTGGCCTAAAGTTGGTATCAGCCAGACAGCGAAGAAGTCTATCCCCTTTTCACTATCGCTAGACCAGGGAGATTGTTTTGACATCTGAGGTGGAGCGCCAGACATACCATCAGCTCTTCACTTTACCGCACAGATCCCTGTGTTACTCATATGCCAAGTTAGCAAAGGTTGATATCGAACTCAGAACCTTGTGTTTCCTAGTCCGACGCTCTACCGACTGAGCTAAACCTTTAAAGTCTTCACTCCTGGTTCGGAATCAGAATTGTCCATCTCCTAGACTTGATGCCAATCAAGGCTAGAGAACCCAATTTACATAATGATTTACTCAGTTTTTCATGCTTTTTCTAAGGGCATTAGTATGAACTAAATACCAATATCACCAAATGCATAAAATCATTAAAAGCCTTTAGACCAAATGTATCTAGAAATACAATAAATAATTTTCATAAGTAAACACTTCAAAGTGAAATAGGATTTGTCCTTCATTTTTCTGGTTTGTCCTTCAAGGTGAACTAAATTGGGCCCATTGCATCTAGTTCAATATCATTTACTTTCGATAAATAGTATTTCTCATACAATGACATTCATTTGAGTTAACCAGGTACCAATTCTATTGATTGACACTCAAAAGGCTACCTTCAAGCAGCCATAGTGCTCAAAATAGAGTCATATCCTATTTACAGAACTAATTACAAATAAATAAGACAAGTACTCAGATTAGCACTTAATAGTTACCTCCCTTGAGAAATTATGAGATAGTGTCTTGATAAATGTTATCCCTAAGTTGCAAATTTGATTAGAAATTGCAATATTCTAAAATATTTCAACACCATTTGCATTAACAAAAATATCATGACCAAGTGATATTTTTACTGTGCTATGTTAAAATACAAAAATCATATCTATTAATAATGGAGATTCGCTTCTGGTTTTTGTCTGTAGCAAAAACTAAGTCACTGCTTACGTCACTATACCCGAAATCGTCATAACAGAATAAATACACTAAAAATTTGAGCATACAACATTAGGCAGTCTTCATTGTTTTTTTAAAACAAGTTTTAATAGATACATCCCCAGTATCATATTTATATATAGTTTGTTTTATTTTAATAGATATTCAAAGTTAATAGAACTTAGTTTCGATTTCAAATTGTTTTATTTTTTTTACTCCTTTAATAAATTTGATTTCATGATTTATGGTTCAAACTCTCCGACATTTAATTTTTAACTTCCACCTCCTCAAGCAATATCTTTCAAAAATTTATTTTTACATCGCCCGAATAGTGTTTTTTTTATTTTTGCTAGTCCATATAATATACATTATAAATTATAAATTATTAATTTTGGACTTATTTGTTTCAAGTTTTGTCTACTTTGCAGCAAACTAGAATCAATTGGACACTGTGATGAAAGCTGCAACATAATGCAATTCACTCCTCCAGAAATTTGGAAATGGCATGCTGTACTGCTTGGCTTTCACACCAGAAACTCTAATACAAAAAATAGAGTGTTTGGGTGTCAATATAAAGACAGTTCAAAGGATTCAAAAAGAATTGGATGAGTTTAAATGGTGATTATGAAGGTACAGTAGCTTTTCAGAAGCTTTACTCTCATCAGAAAAGAACTCCCAAATTTCTGGTAAAATCCAGAGAGTGGCTGCTGGAAGACCCTACATCCAGCAACAGGACACTGCGTCATCCCACACAAGCAGGAGAACCCAGTCTTGGCTATAAGAAGATTTCTGTGATCACATCACTCCTAAAATCTGGTTGTCTAACTCCCCAGATTGCAATCCTCTTTATGTTTAGGGTGTGGTTGAGTGAGAGACTAACAAAACTGTGCAACACTAAAATGAACTGAAAGCAAGGATAACAGCAACAGTTACTAATTTAAAGAAGGAGACATTTGGAAAGGATTGCAAGAGATTCCAAATTAGTCTGGAGGCTGTGGATGAAGCCAATGCCAATTTCTTTGAATAAATTTAATTTATAGTATTTCAAGATATTTTCATGCAATTTTGATAAATAAATTTGATAAAGTGAGATGTCAGTGTTATTTTTAGATAATTTAACTCTTAAAGTCCTATACCACCTCATTCCACCCGGTTGGAAATCACATTCGTTTTAACTAATCAGCCCCAAACAATAGCCTTTGTTTAAATTTAATATTAAACATATGTAGAAATCTTTGATTTAAGGGAAATAATAGGTAACTTTAGATGCAAAGGTCATTTTTAGCCATTTTTTTTTATATATCCTTATAGGAATGCTCTGGACTTAGAAAAATCTCAACAGGATGTTAAGAGTTTTAAACAACAATTTGCCTATTGCACTTTGTATATATAATACCGAATTAAAAAATCTTTAGTCTTGGATAAACTAATCCAAATCCATTTGGAAAATATCTTTTTCATTTTGAGCAATAAAATTTATAAACTCAACTTGTTCTATGATTTGTTATACAATCCTACAGCATAATATGCACAGACTCACCACTAAAACACAAATTCAACCAAACAAGTTAGGAATTGAATTTCATTCAAATTATAATGCATGTAATTAACCAGGGTGACTTTCCTAGTGATTGATTTGACATTTGCTTATATCAATGGTTACCAAATCTTTTCAAGTTGACACTTCATCAGCTTCCAGATCTTATCTCTCACATACTGTTATAAGTTAAAAGAAAGGAAATGAATCCGACGGTGTGAGTATATATAAAAAAAGATATGAAAACACTACAAAATGCTGTTAAAGTGAAAACATTTTATAACTTCGCTGATATTGAACAATATTTCGATTTTATGAAAATCGTCATCAGAGCTTGTTTATTCTCCGTGTTGTTAAGGGCGGAGACAAAAGTCATAGGAGTTCAAAACAAAAACCTTGACATTGCAAAAAAGAAAAAAGTTATAATAGTTTCAAATGTGAGCCACTTTCGCCGCATTTTTCTCGGTCATCAGATTATGTATATCTTATTGTAACAGTTGTTAAAAAAGAAGATATATTGACAAGATTTGACACTAGATGAATTCTCTTATTCAAAACAGGATGAGTATTAGCCTGTTGACGTTAAGTTTTCAACAGATTTATAGAAAAAGAATTTTTAATTTTGTAATTAATATTGTAAATTTTCTATTTTTTGTTAAATACTGTTATATACTCATTTGACTCAGGGAGAGGAGAAAGGAAATGGGTTCTTACTGGGTCTGTTTTACAAGACATCTTCATTAGCCCAAAAGGGTTTTATAACCACGCAGTGAGAAGCTGGCATCTTGGGACAGACGAAGACTGTATCTAATCCCTTTGTCTAACGGACAAAATAGAAGTCTCACTTCTCACACTCGCCTTCAGCCAACCAGTAATCGGCGTCTAGGTCAGAGAAGAACTTCCTGTCAATCACTTTTACAACTTCCTATAACGGTTAATGATAACTTTCCATTTATCATACCATTATTTGAATTTTACTACACTTACAGACATAATTCGTAGGCTACCCAAGAATTATGTAACAATACAATTCATTTGATTACTGAAAATTTAAAAATAACTAACACTAAGTCACACCTAAAAGCCTCAATTCTTACAGATATGAAAATATAAAGACCACCAATCCCCAGGGTGTCTGCTTTCTAATCTGGCTAGCAATATTGTATGTTCTTGTCATCACTACCAAGATATATATATATATATATATATATACCAAGAATGTTGGTAAATACTCGCGGTGAGAAAAAGCCCAGCAAATAGTTTGATTGTAAAAATATACTACCAAACATCAACCGGGGAGAAAAAAATTTTTGGAAAAAAGAAAAGACCAAGATAGTCATACCAACAAAAAGTAATCTATTGGTACAGTATTTGGCCAAAAGAAAAAAAACAATTTATATCTATATATATATATATATATATATATATGTGTGTATATAAGATATATATATATATATTCATATAACCGCTAGGAGAATAAGCTAATAAGTAAAAAGTGCCCAAGTAGAGTCAGATCTTAGCCCTGAAGAGCATTAAGCGAAATTAATAGTAGGTTCGTCTGACTTATTAGATTTATATATATATATATATATATATATATATATATATTCAAACTCCACATTACTTAACCGAGATATAACACTTGATTGTGATTTCACCCTACCACTTCTCCATCACCTCCTTTTTTACTCATCAACCCCTTGGATGTTTCCACCAACGCCAACCACCCTCCTTCCCTTGGAGAGGGTAGTGGGTAGTGGGTCTGCTCACTTTGGGAATGACTAGTCTATACATTCTAAATATGAACATCACATAGATGATGAAGTTTTAAAATAATTACCACTTCATTGCATTATCAAAAATTTTATTTTTTTTATCAACTTTATTTCCCCTGGTAACACCAGCTATATCAAAAATCTTTACATTAAATGTTATTAAAATTTAAATGTGCCATGATAAAAATCTGCCAATCATATCTCACAAGAATGGAATGATGACGGTTCCCTCTTAACAAAGAGTCATTTCAATAAGTTAATTTTTGATAATCTTTTGTAACAATTTCCCCTAAGCATGACTTTCTTACATTCAGGACTGACAACTCATATGTATGAAATGTATGATAAACTATCATGTTTTTTAAGAGTTTCTTTTTGTGGGGTTTTATTTAGTTATTAAAGGCTTTAAGAATTTTATTTCAATATCTTCTTTAAAAACTTTTTAAATGATTTCTCAAATACATCAAAACATTATGTAATACAGCAAAAGATATTTTCTTCTAAGCAAAAAAAAAGTATTTACCTCATCTCATATTGTAAATACAGCTTTTTATATTAAATAGTTACATTTTAGAGAAAGCATCATATCTGTTAAGATATATGATGCACTGTATATTGCATTATGAAGAAGAGAAAGAGAAAAAAAAAGGATTCTGGTAATCGATTTCCCAACTGAAAAAGTCTGCCCTATTATTTACCCATAGTCCATAAGAATATTACAGCAGTCTTCAACCAGGTTTGATAAGCCTCTCTCCTGCAAAGAATTGAAACAGTCTCTCCAACTTTTGCTGTATACCGAGTTAATAAAGCAGGTGGTCACACTCCATCCGGGTGCTTCAATTCGTTTCTTCCAGCATCCTGGCCCTTCACACCACGACAAAACCAACTGCTGCCCACACAAAATCTTAACACTGAGCATGCATCTAGGACACCAGGAAATGCTGACACTTCGAATAGGGTGAATGTATCATTAAATATATACCATTTTAGAGGTCAAGACCTTGATTGCATCTGGTTAGAATAAAAGTAAAATAATTCTATCATACAATTATTGGAAGACTGGCAAGTGCTGTTTCAGCTAGTGTCAAGTTGTGTAAAAAGGCTGAAAATTATAAAGTCTTGAAAAAGGATTGTTAACCTTAATAAGTGTAATTGTCCCATTTATAGAACATTTACAAAAATGGCTAAGTCTATATTTGAGATAAATGGGTAAGAACTTTTTACATATAAAAAGTTGTACCAATTTTAAATTGCATATACATTATTTTTTAAGCAACAGTTATTGTTCTAGGAAATGGAATCAGCAATCTGATTTAAAATTCTGGATGAGGCTGTTGGCATTTCATGTTGCGCTAATGCCCTTGGAAAAGGCATGACTCTTCATGTTCTCCCACAGCTATGGGTAAATAGCAGGACAGACTGTTCTTTAGCTTTGGTTAAACCACCAGTCTAGAAGAAGGAAAACTGAATTCAAGCTAGCTCTGCTTAAAAATTGGCTTTGTGGTGGAGGGGTTGGGTAAATACATTTTTAAAATGTCCCCATGCTAATTATGAAAAAAAAGTTTAATTTTTTCCCTTAAAAAGGTAAAACCTTCACCCGACTTTAATAAATATGCTTCTAAATTGAGTAGCTTGACATCAAACACTTTAGCTGTGGATAGAAGACAAAGAAACTTTTCCCAATTAACAATTTTTTTAATAAAATAAAAATTGTTGGTTAAGAGTGAATATTTCCAAAAGAATGCTATTCTGCATTAGTACCAACATTTCAAGTGATAATATCATTAGATTATGTATAAAAAGCATTATATTTCATTACACAGAAATCCCCAAAACCTTTGAAGACATTAGAGTTAGGGCAAGGGTTAGGCTACTTTGGGAGTTTCCATAATCTAATAATATTTATATGTAAAATGTGATTCTAATCATTATCTCTTGCGTGCTATTCTGCATTTGTACCAAACTTTTATAAGCATTGCTGACTTTATAATTTGAATGCTGTCAAAAACTTCTAATAAAGCCCATTCACAATATGAGACTATGTAAAAAAAATTTTTCTTGGAAAAATAGTTTTTGGGTTTTTTTTTTTTGCTGCATCAAATATTCTGGAGTGTCTCGGAAATTATTACAAAAGATTATCAAAAATGGACTTACTGAAATAAAATGGAGAAGAAAAAAAAAATTCACTTGACATACAATAAACTATCACACACAATAGACAGTCTATGTTTTCAGTCTTAAATATAAAAAGAGTCACGCTGATGGAATTACATTATTTAAAAAAAAAAATAAATAAATAAATGTTTTTTTTTTTCTTTTCTTTAGGAGATTACACACATCTACATGAAAAAGATCAAAAGGAAAAATGTCAAGAATTTTGGAAATATAGAATTGGCTTATGTTTCTGTCTTATAATTACATTGGTTTTCTCTCTGGGTCATTGTGAACTTGTGTGATGGGGGAAAAGAAATTCCATCTTGGGATAATATTTTAGAAGGTCAAAATTATTCCTAGCAAAGTTAAAACTCCAGAGACAAAAAAAAAATAAAGTAAAAGAAACGAATGAAAGAATTGATGGTGGTGGTGGGGTGCTACTTTTATTTTGTAAAAAGCGGAAAATATTGCAGTCCCCTTTTATCAAAGAACAACAAAAAATATCACCACTGCAATTGAACATTATAGAAAGTTATTTTTATTTAATGGCACCATTTGAAGTTGAGTGTTTTAAATGAATTTTCTTGGAAAGAGGGGGGAAAAAAAGTGAATATCATAAAAATGTCTTTTTGCTTTTCAATATTTTAACTTTCTTATTCTTGGCATGAAATTTACAACAAAAGAGAAAAATAGCAAAAGTAAATAATCAAACTCCAAATTGCAAACATGAAAATAATTGTCTAATGTTGTTACAGAAAAAGAAGAAAATATCCATGTGGCTTATTTTAGTTTTATATCTATTTCAAATTGTGTTAATAAGTCATAATTTAATACAGATACACTTAAGATGATTTGAATCAGAGTTATCTGACAAAAAACACAACTAAAGATAACAAGAGAAAAACGCAAAACATGTTCTCTGGTGTATGTCTATGGGGGAGGGGTATTTATAAAGAATATTTACAGAAATAACGTTGTGGTTAGAAAAGAAAATTGCACAAGTCAGAGGTTCACTGGTGGAATAGCAATACTCATTACACAAGACAAAGTTTAAAAGTTTGCTTTCATTTTCTTTCGGCAATTCATCTGTAATACAAGTTTGTATATCATGTCGAACCAGGTACCATTTCTTTTTGTCTGAACAAATGATTCTTACTATTTCTCTGAATGTTTGAGATGAGGCTTGATGATATAATTTGCTTTTGGGCTGTCCAGAGAATGTTTTTTAGCATATTACTATTTGAAAATTTCAAAACTTTAACTTTTTAGCAAAGGATTTTATTTTACAATTTAAGTATAATGCTAAGCTCAACCCCAAATTCTATAAACCAAATCTTTTTGTTTAACTGTATAAAGTAGATTTATAAGTTATTTTTTTTCTAACCAGGAATCAGTTATGGCTTTTTTTCTTATCACAAGAAAATTCAAACTTTTCTCAGTTTTGGTATTATCTGCGTTATTCGGACTATTGTCCCCATCTTCATTGTTATTTGTACAACGTTTCGGCCGATATGCCCTCCGGCCTTCTTCAGGTATTTCTTGTCAGACTCGGAACCTTCTTTTTGAACTCCGGAGCCATCACGGAACTTTGAACCTAACCCTTTATTTAGTCCACGGGCATATCCTGTTCTCATTCCACTAACCATAGCTGGGGTAGGAGTTGTGTTAATTATTTTTCTATGTTACAAGAAATACCTGAAGAAGGCCAGAAGGCATATCGGCCGAAACGTATAAATAACAATGAAGATGGGACAATAGTCCGAATAACGCAGATAATACAAATACCTTTTTGTTTTTCACTGAGTAGGCCAAAAACTTTTAAATAGAAATTCTCCAGAGACTAAAGAGAAAATTTAATCACAGTATCGAGTGAAGGACAAAATGAAGACAAGTCATGACTTTTTAAAAGAGGGACATTAATTAACTTTGTCTGATACTTAACAGGTAAAATAGCAAAGAAATTAACATCCTTTGGCACGGAAAATGTTAAGAACAAGACAACTTTTGTGTCTTGTAAAATCCATAATTCTAAAGTAAGTAAAAAGTAAAGTTGTCGGGGCGGCCTAAAGTCGGTATCAGCCAGTCAGCAAGGGAGTCTATCCGCTTTTCAATAGCGCTAGAACAAGGAGATTGTTTTGGCATCTGAGGTGCAGCGCCACACCTACCATCAGCTCCTTACTTTACCACACAGATCCCTGTGCTACTCATACGCTGAGTTGGCGAGGGCCGGTATCGAACTAGGAACCTCGTAGTTTAATATTCACTCAATACAGAAATGATTGATTTTAATGGCATGTCAACCTGTCTAGGGTTATCTTATGACTCAAGGTTAGAGAATCATGTTCACTGTTCGTATTTACATTTTTTGTGTGTTTGTTTTTGTTGTTTTTTTTCTTTTTTTTTTTGCACATTGCCCTATCAGATATGAATAATTTGTAAACAGATCTATTTAAACCATGGATGAGATCCTAACAGGTACTACCACTCAAGGTAACAGCGGAACTGAGAGTTATGGCAATGAAGGGAAAGTCCACACTCCCTAGATCTTTAGAACTGGAGCCTCACTATCAAATGCAGTTTAGTGCTGTATCAAAGAATCACTTTCTTTGGAAAGAGGTCTTACTCATTCTACAGGGGATAGAGTGTTCTAAACCCCACCAACAGAGCATCAATACAGAAAACTAAAGCAGTTTATTGTGAAGATGTCTAAAACTTCTTGATTAATTTATTAATCAGTTTCACAAGTCAAAGGTCAACATTTGAAGATCAACGATTCAATAGAGAGACATTTTATTCAAGAATTGATTGAATCTCAAATCCTAAAAATATACACTTTATACTGTGTCACTTGTAGGATAGTTCACAAGTTCAAAAAGATTCTTATCTATATTCACTTCTCACTATTATTCTCCAGTCATATTTTACTACAAAACAAACTACTTTATTATTCATTATTTAAATCATTTATTAAGAGAGATAAAAAGGCAGACCAATACAACAAATGGATTGTGTTTACAAGAGAAAGAAATCTAAACTTAAGTGCACATTAAACCACCTTTAGCACTCATTTCCCCTCCCTTTCACTCGCCTTTGCTTCCAGCGATTTTCTATTAATTCAAAGTTAATGTCTTGAAGCCACGGATGAATCAGCAAATCAAGAGTTGACCAGTTGGCTGTTTCACACATGCCATACAAATGCCCTATTGTCCAGTGCAGACTCACAAGCCATTAGAGGACAGACCAATTTGAACCGTAGACACCACAGCACTAACCCACAATCCCCTCTCCCCTTACAACCGTCACCAACTACATCTATCTTTCCGAGATGGTAGCAAAAACAGAAAATCCCTACCCTACCCAACGACACGTAAACCAAAACATTAAGAAATCAACATCACTGAGTGGCTTGCTAAAATGGAAAAATCAGCGAACACTGCTACCCAAAAATGCAGAGCAACCTCCCTTCGGTTAAACAGGAAATTATACTTGTAAAAAGGCCATTAAGATTGTATTGAGGAAGTACACACCGCAGAAATAGCCTACAAATGCTGCAACGGTTAAGACATTTCTCCCTTTTCCTTTTCTAGGCATATACTCAACAGATTGAGAATTTCATTAGAAACCATTATTAAAAGAGACATAATACAATTGGCATTGCACTAATTGGGTACCATTTATAGAACCGTCAGTTAAAAATGGAAAGTAAATGCCACAAATGGTAACTAAATCTTATTGAAAGACTATGAATGCTTTATAGCAGGAAGTATATTAGTTATATACAGAAGACTTCCTTATTCTCTACTTGCTGGCCAAACTCATTTTCTTTACTCATTGCAATATTTAATAGATGAAACTGGTTTCTATTCAGCAATAATAATTGTCTCTTTATAACAAATGCTAAGACAGCTGCAAGTTGCATTTCTCAATACACAAAAGGAAATACCCCCCCCCCTTTTTCAGAAATACATTATAAATTCTCCAAGCAGATGGATTGATATTAAATATCAAGTTCTCTCTAGTGATTCTCTTCTTTGTTATTCACTTCCTACTCCATTTCTAAAACGAAGACAACAGATCATTTTAATATAGGAAAAAAAAGCATTAGAGTACCAACCTCTAAAAGTACAAATTTTTATTAGGTTTCATTTAAATGCAATGAAAAATCCATTAAAATTTCTTTCTTTTTTTTTTTTTTTTTTCAAAACAAATGTTTGATAGACCGTTGTTATATTATGGAATATGTCCACACAAAAAAAATATCAAGAGTGACAAAAGAAGTGAAATGAGAATAAGATGAACCATGTGTGACAGATATAAACATGCGTGACATCAGAGATGAGATCAAATCAAAAACAATAGCATGACAAATATCAAATGGAAATAATCAGTAAGAAACCACAAGTCTATATATATAACCAGGAAAGCGTGTGGTGTAATTGTTAAAGTCATGGGGAATGGACTCGTCGCCCAGAGTTCAAATCCTGGACATGGTGATTGCATTTCACTTAGCGCTAATACCCTTGGGAATGGTATGAATCCTACTCCCCTCCAGCTATGGGTAAATAGTAGGGCAGACTGGGCTCTTTAACCTTGGTAGGCAACCGGTCTGCGAGCCGTTAAAAGGGTGTCTGGTATGAATCCAATTCTCTCTCCAGCTATGGGTAAATAGTAGGGCAGACTGGGCTCTTTTACCTTGTTTAGGCAACCGGTCTAGGAGAAGGAGAACTCTGAATTAAAACCTGTTAAACTCCGCTTAAGAAATTGACCTTGTGTCACATCCTGCTCATGCGGAGGGGTTGGTAAATTTATATATATATATATATATATATATATACTAGCAAATATATGCACCCTCTGGGTGCAAGTATTTTAGTTAAATTTTATAATAAAATATCATTAAATTAGAAAGGCTAATGAAACTGAATAAGAATGTAGATAAAAAGATTTTGAACAGAGGGGGTATGATTGAAAAATAGAACAACTTTGAAACTAACTCTTCCATCATTTTCCGTTACTCCCGTCTTTCATTGGTAAATTTTCCTAATTAAACTGTTTAGTTAAAATAGGAAGTAAAGAATAATATTACAGTTATTTCTTTTTGAGGGATTTCTTTTAAGATTTATTGAAGAGATTTTTGCTCATATTCAATAAGATAAAACCAAACAATTAGAAATCAATAATACTAAGCATATATTTATTAAAATCAATTTTTTAAGATCAATATGCAGATTAGCCTTCCCATTCACACTGTAAACCTCTATTTTGTTGTATATATAAATACAATTGCATGTTATTAGTATGTAGCGAGTTAATAGGCCTTAGATGTAGATATGGTCAACAGTGTAAGTAAAGTAAAACAATTTTATTAATAATTGAGTTTAAATAAAATAAAATCATGGAGAATATGATGTAAATAATGAAAGGAATTGTGGCTTGAGTAGGGATATAGTTTCGGTTACAGACAGACAAACACACATTCTCCATTATAATAAGATCTTATTATAATGGAGATTGTGTGTTTTTCTGTCTGTAACCGAAACTATATTCCTACTCAAGTCACAATTCTCTTAGTTATTGGCATCACATTCTCCATGATTTTATTTTTATTTAACCTCAATTATTAATAAAATTGTCTTACATTATTAATACTGTTTACTATGTCTACATACTGACAACATGCAATTATATTATATATACAACAAAATAGCGGTTTACAGTGTGAACGGGAAGGCTAATTTGCATATTGATATTAAAAAATCGAATTTAATAAATAATTGTTTGGTTTTATTTTAATGAATATAAGCAAAAGTCTCTTCAATGAATCTTAAATGAAATCCATTAACAAGAAAAAATAAATGTCATTTTATTCTTTACTTCCTCTTTTAACTAAATACTTAAATTAGAAAAAATAACAATGAAAGACGGGAGTGATGAAGAGTAAGTTTCAGTTGTTCTATTTTTATTATACTCCTGTTTCACATCTTTTATTATACTTCCTCTGTTTCAAATCTTTTTATCTGTATTCTTATTTAGTTTCATTAGCCTTTCTAATTTAATGCAATATTTTATTACATTAAAACTTAAATACTTGCACCCGGAGGGTGCATATATTTGCTAGTATATATAAAACCAGTAAATTTGAAGCTGGCAGGAACGGCAAAATATGAAGAAAGGAAATAGGAAGAACTCTTACTGGTACAGAAAGTTCTCCAATACAGAAATGACACCCTTGTTCCATATCAATATTCTTACACAAAAAGGGCCACATTCATTTAGACTGTCTCACCAAGAAGTGTCAATAATTGATATTTCTCCTAGATCTTTGACACTTTAAAAGACACACCTACATTAAATCAATTGGAGGTGCATGTTATAACGGTTAGAGTCATAGTAAATGGACTCATTGATCCAAGTTCAAATCCTAGATAAGGCTGTTTGCATTTCAACATAGCGTTAATACCCTTGGAAAAGGTATGCATCCAACTACTCTCTCCAGCTATGGATGAATCGGACAGATTGGGCTCTTTAACCCTGGCTATGTAATTGGTCTAAAAAGGAAAAATGAATTTAAACCTGTTAAACTCCTCTTAAGAAACTGACCTGGTGTCACATCCTGCTCATGCAAAGGGGTTGATAAATATATACATTAAATTATTAAAAGACAAGATTGCCATTGCTGGATGCCCACTACAATCTTTAAGAAGATTGTTCATATAATTCAAATCCGGTAAGAATCAAATTAAAATCATTGATTTTTAATGAAAATCCAAACAAATCTTAAATTTATTAATTCACAATCTTTACTCCCCCCCCCCATACATTTTTAATGATAAAACTTAATGTTTAACTTTCAAATACAAAAGATCTTTTAATGAAAACAAGCACAGATTTCATTACTTCACCTCTAAAGTTTATTTTTCTTCAATGAATGAAAGAAATTAAAAAAACTTGAAAAGTGTCTTTATTGTTGATTGCAGATTTCAAAATAATCAAATTAAAATCTATGCAAAGTTACAAAAAATCTGGTGTAAAAAAAACAACTGGAAATATAACTTACTATACTCAATATGGGCCGGGTTAGCTCAGTCGGTAGAGCGTTCAGCTAAAAACCACATGGTTCCTAGTTCGATTCCGGTCCTCGGGAGCTGATGGTAGGTGTGGCGCTCCACCTCAGATGCCGAAACAATCTCCTTAGTCTAGTGCTAGTGAAAAGGGGATAGACTCCCTCACTGATTGGCTGATACCAACTTTAGGCCACCCCAACGACTTTATACTCAAAATAAATTTCAGTTTAAGTAGTGATTAACTTTGTGGAAAAATCACTTATACTACATTCTGATTTTTCTATTTATGTTACTGTAATAACAAAAAATGTCAGTGATACACCAATAAAATAAAATTTCAAATTCAATTTGCAAATTTTAACTAATAATATGCAGTTGACATATTCATCCAGATCATAATTTATCAAAGGAGATAAGTAAATACTAGTGTATTTCCCTTTATCTATTTGCAATTTATATTATAAATTCTATAAATAGATCTGAGTCAACATTAAGTTTTAAAATAATTTTAATAAATGTAAAGATTGTTGCTCTATGAAATTAATTTTTCTTTTACTGTGGATGCAATGACTGAAACACCTAATAACCATACTGAAAAATCTGAAAAATTAACAAATGGAAACTTTTTTTTTTTTTCTATAACCCCACCCCTCGCTTTCTTTTTTTTTTTTTTGCTTTTTAAATACTATTTTCTTGATATTTTTTCTAGAAAAATTCTAAATCTTTGTAAAACATTCAAACCCAGCAAATTCACAGTATTCAACACCATTGAAAATCTTCATTTGCTTCAGAACAAATCCATTTAGTCAACATTTGAAAATTTTAGACTAAAAATTTAAAAAATAAAAATAAATTTTTTTTTTTTAAATGTGCTGATAAATAATATCACTTTCATGTGGTAATTTTTTTTAAATGTGCTGATAAATAATATCACTTTCATGTGGTAATTTTTTTTAAATGTGCTGATAAATAATATCACTTTCATGTGGTAATTTTTTTTAAATGTGCTGATAAATAATATCACTTTCATGTGGTAATTTTTTTTAAATGTGCTGATAAATAATATCACTTTCATGTGGTAATTTTTTTTAAATGTGCTGATAAATAATATCACTTTCATGTGGTAATTTTTTTTAAATGTGCTGATAAATAATATCACTTTCATGTGGTAATTTTTTTCCAACTTTTAGAACTAGAACTTTATAAAACACCAACGTTTAAATCTAATGATTTCCAAACATTCCATTCTTCCAATAAAAATCAACATTTTCTTTTTACCTATACATACAATTTTCCATATATCAGTACCAATATTCATGTTACATCAATTATCATTTGTGCTAATGATTAAACAGCAAAACACAAAACCTGGCTACCTTCTTTGTTTTTCTCCAAATAAATCGGATGTATCATATATACCTGAAATTACTTAAGTCATTAAGACTTCATTCAAATTTAAAGATTTTTACAGAGTACTTAATATTGGTGGGTTGTTTCAAAATATTGGTAGATTCTTTCAGTAATATCAGCAGGCTGTTTATTAATAAGTTAAATATTTTACATATACTATATACTCAAGTAATGAATTACATCATGTAAT
The DNA here is from genome assembly GCA_023376005.1 of Doryteuthis pealeii. Taxonomy (NCBI): domain Eukaryota; kingdom Metazoa; phylum Mollusca; class Cephalopoda; order Myopsida; family Loliginidae; genus Doryteuthis; species Doryteuthis pealeii. Next base: position 14,518,230 of record CM042163.1, read on the forward strand.
AAATAACCCCTAATTCTTAACCTCAAAAAGGTTTATTTTTAATATATTGTATGTAATGAACTACAGTAAGCTTCAAAGTGTTCCAAAAGATATCTAGTGTAACGACCCATTATTTTTTTTAATGTTTTTTTAGATGAAAATTGGTCTTTAAAACTTGTTTATTACACCAGTCATAGTATAACATTTTTATTAAAAAGCTTTTTATAAATTCTAGTCTATTTTTAAAATGATCTAACATGTTTCAATGGCAGCCTAAATAGAGCATAAATTGCATCTTTTCTTCTTTACAGATCTACAAATTCTTCTTTAAAGATTTTAACCTGTGAAGAGATTTTTTTTTACTTGGCAAAAATAGAACTGGCAGCAGCAGCAGCAGCAGTAATAAAAGAGCAAAATAGTAAGCAGTATGTTTATTGGACAGAAGAGAAAATATTGATTGCCAAGAGAATAATCGAGCCAGGAGTCAAAGGAACTTGATGTAGTCCAGATGACAGGAATATCTATCAAATCCAGAGAGGGGCTTGTTGGGGAAAATGGCAAAGTGGAGGCCAACTGGGGCAAAGGAAAAAGGGCAAAAAAATCAAATGGGGAAATGAAGAGTTCAACAGATTCTGTACCAAAACAATACACCCACACTCAAAGCTTTTGGAACAGCTGATGAAATAAGAAAATCTAAATCAATAGTAAATCTTAAAGGATTAGGTTGGTCCAAAAAGCAATGAAAATATGATACAAATCAAGAGAATCTCTGGTTCAAGACCTAAAAGCATGTATACGTGAGATTTTTTTTTGTAGTCTTATGCGGTGATACAGAAATTTTGTAGTCTTATGCGGTGATACAGAAATTTTGTAGTCTTATGCGGGGATACACCACATAAGACTAAAAAATTTGGTATTTTTGGATGAAACTAGATTCCCTTTGCATATATCCAACAGCTTTGCATGATGAATAAATGTAATCACCATCACATTTATTTGACTCAAGATTCTATAATTTCCCACTATATAAAAATGTATTGTTTTAGGTTTTGTTTTTTGTTTTTTTTCTTATCTCTTTATCTGTAGTTTCATTCAGAAAATAAGGATATCCAGATATGCACAAGGATGTTCCCAAGATAGAGTCAAGAGAGTTTGGACCACAACAGAAATATTTTTTGATGCCCTATTATAGAAATTATTTCTATATACAAAAAATCAGTTTAATTCCTATAAGTTTAACATGATCAAAGGGGAACAACTCTTGGCTGATATATAATTTATTTATTTAACAATTTATTGATCTACTAGGAAAAAAAGAAGTTAGATTTAGGGTTAGATTAATGGGAAAATAAATAATTTATCAGTCAAGAGTTGTTCCACTTTGATCATGTTAGACTTATAGGAAATAACCAAAAATCCTTTTTTTAAATCCTACCTATGTAGACTTCAAATTTTGGGGACACTGCTGTATATTTTAACATACATTTTATAATATTAAATAAAATTTTACATTTGTAATAGTTGCATCTGAAGAAAATAGTTTTTAACTTTGAGACAAACAATGTTAATCAAAAATATCTTCCAAGATTAATCTCTGAAGATATTTTTTTTAACTGTTTCAAAATCAAAAATTATTTTGATCAGATCTAATTGACTATTACACATGTAAAATTTGTAAATCTATAAAAATAAAGATGCAATCACTCTTTATGTCCCAATATAAAATATAATACATAAAATTCATTTTTAAAATATCCTAGAATTTATAGGAATAAGCTTTTTTCTTTTCTTAAATAATATACTAATATAGTTAAAATATTCAAATTATCAGCTTATTTGTTAATATTTCTCTGAATTTTTGAGATGAGGCTTGATAATTTGTATTATTTGTTGTACAGATAAAGATGAGGACAATAGTCTGAATAATCCAAATTATCTGTTAATGTTCATGAAACAATCTGCCAATTTTAAGAAAAGGTCAACCAATATTAATGAAATTCTGTCATAATTTTATCAAACATTTGTTTTGAATATTTTAAAAGAATGATATATATATATATATATATATCATATCATGTATGCAAGTAATAAACACTTAACATATCAAAACAAAATTTTATAATCATATTCAAAGAAAAACTAAAATTTAACAAAAAAAAATTAAATTAAATAAAATCAAGAGATTTATATATCTTCTCATGGATGCAACAATGAAAAAAGACATCAACCCCATTTTTCTTTCGACTTGTTCTTTTTTTCAAATTTTAAGATTAATTGCAGCCTATTAATTTTGTATTGTAATATAATACAAGTTAAAAATTGTCCATTTTGGCTATATTGAAACTGTTTACAAAAGGATTGAACGTTGTGTTGTGTAGGCTATGTAAAATATTGCAGAGAGACATGAACACAAATAAGACAAAAGCATAATGCATCAGTTAGTGAGAAAGATGTCAAAAGAGATGATCTTTCAAAGTCCAAACAGTTAAGCAGAGAAAACAATCTTTGAGCCGAGGTTTGTTTATGCTAAAGACTGACTCAGCTTAAGCAAGACAATTCAATGTTAATTAAAGATGAAATCATCACAGTCAGGGCTTAACAATGGTTCAGTCCAACAATGGGAGAGATCAAATGAGACAGAAATCTAAGACTGAGAAGAAGAAAGTGGAGAGAGAGAGAGCGAGAGAGGGGAAAAGGAAGGGAAGTGTAGGGTGACAGAGATTTTAAGGGAAAGAGGAGTAGCAACGAAAAGAGGATCTGGGGCACAAAAAATAAAATAAGAGACAAAAAAAATGAAATAGGAAATCAGCATGTGGGATATAAATGCAACATATTACAAAGTAAAGACCAAGTCATCAACAGTAGCAGAATCCTATTTCTATATTGTCAGTTATTATCAATGCCATCTACAGAGTTTTTAAAAAAAAAAAAATCTAAGTCGCAAGAATTATTCATAAGCCTTTCTGATCATAAAATATTGATAACAAATGAACATAAAATCTTATTTAATCTTAATGGAGATTTTTAAACCCTAAATGTTTGTTTTATGTATTCATTAAAAAGAATAAAATAATAAAGAAAATTTAAAAATAAGTAGAAAAGAAAATAAGACTTATTTTTCTGTCTTTCTCATAAAATGAGGTTTTTTTTAATTTTTTTTATTAGATGTTGAGATTTCATATAATAATAAAAAAAAAAAAAGAACATTAAAATATATGTACAAAATATTAAAAAAAGCTTATAGATGTCTGTAAGGTCATCATTTCCAGAAATGGTTTTAAAAACAGATTATTTTTTTTTGTTGATAAAAACAAAAGATAAGAAAAAAAGTAAGAGCAAGCACTTTGTAAATATTTGGTCAATATTTATCAAACCAAATGCAAAAGTCATGTAAATACAAAATAAAATAATTATATTGAAAGGCTCAATTAAGTAAAATGATATACAAATAAAATATGATTAAAGTTGGCAAGATCAATAAGTTAAACTTTTATCATTGATAAATTTTATGTACGATTAAAGATTTACAGTTTTTATTTCTATTTTTTTTTTTTTTTTTTTTTAATTCAGTCCTGTAATCCTAATGTCTAGTCCAGGTTAAAAGCACAGGAAGGGTAACCTGAAGCCAAATTTTCTTAGACCATATTTTTTTTTCAATGCAAGTATCATTGGGGAATGAGAAATGTTGGTAAACAGCCCAAAGCTGGCCTATTTACTAAAACTTTTCTTGTTCCGAAATAATACCTACATAAAAAAAGGCCTAAAAAAGTTGGCATTGGGTTACCCTTACTGCAGTTTTAAACTGGACTACTAAGAAAGATATTTTAGTTACAATCAATTTGTAGGGAATACTAATGACTTTGGAAAAGATACTAATCCACTTACATTCTTGAAGATGCTATTCACTCAAAATGACATGCATGACAAAGTTTGGAATCCAATAAGAAAGCAATTAATCCCTGACCTTCATACTAAAATATGTTGTATTATATCAACCAAATAAACTAGTTCAATCCAAATGGATCAGTTGTGCTACTAAGCCAGAAATCTGACAAGACTCAGGCAAATCCATTTTCCAACAGGCATTCAACCTGATTTAATACTGAAACATTAACATGGTGCAACAGGACTGACTTTACAAACATTCCATGCGAGAAACACAAGACAGCCATACATAGAATAATCAAGAAACCTATACCATTATTTATAATGTCATAACTAATTCAAGACATGTTGCTTAATTTGTCTTTTATATATATATATATATATATGAAAGTAATTGGTAATTTGCTTGAAGCATTGTTAAGTATGTTATAATATATTAGTAATTTGAAGCAAATAATGCGTATGAAAAATAAAACAAAAATGTTATTTTTGTCTTATCGATTTCGTCTTATGCTTCGAAATCAAGACAAAAATAACATCTTTTTGTTTTTATTTTTCATACGCATTGTATTTGCCTTCATATATATATATATATATATATATATATATATATATATATATATATATATATATATTCCCACAAACCATGACATGCAGTTTGGCTTTTTAAAGGCAATCATTGCTTAATAACTGAATTTTATAACCACTTGTTATCCAATTTTTGTTGAATTCAACTTTATATCTTTCAAGTCTTGAAGATATAAGAATATATCTCAAAATAAGATTACTAGACAAACACCAAAAAGATTAAGTCAATGCCATATATAATGAGGTTTTAAAATCTGAAAAGCACAAGTTGAAATCTTAGAATATTTTTTATGAAATGATTTTATTAAAACAATATTTCAGTTTATATACAATTCTGTAGCCTAACAGTTATTAGCCGATTGTTTTCATCTGACATTTTCACACAATAATGTTCAATCTAAAAAAATAAAAATTAAAAAAATGATAAATAAAAATTTTAAAAATAAATAAAAGTAAAAATAAATAAAAGTAAAAAATAAAAAAATAAAATAAAATAAAATAAAATAAAATAAAATGAATGAAATAAAATAAAAAAATATAAAAATATAAAAATAAAAATATAAAAAATATAAAAAATATAAAAATAAAAATAAAATATAAAATAAAAAATAAATATATAAAAATAAAAATATGAAATATAAAATATAAAAATATAAAATATAAAAAATATAAATATAAAATATAAAATAAAATATAAAATATAAAATATAAAAATAAATATAAAAAATAAATATAAAATAAAAATAAATAAAAATAAAAAAAATAAAAAAAAACAGAATCGAGTCAGGTACTTTGACAAAAACAGAAGATTGTTGAAAATCAAATTTGTGATGTAAAATAAACATTTACATCATTAATACCACACACACACTGAAAAGTTTTTGTGCTAACTAAAAAGGAATTAATTTTTTTGAAGTGTTAAAAAAACATTTGAGAAATGATGTGGCAAGTGTATTATTTAACTGGTTGTTCAACTTGGTTGAGCCAAGAACTTTTCAGCATATATAAAATTCTGGAAAGAACTAAGATATAGTTTAAATTAATATTTAGAATCATATTCAAATTTGATATTTAAAAACAGTATTATTCTCATATTAACAAAAATGTGCCCGTCGTGTGCAAGTATTTAAATTTTAATGTAATAAAATATTGTATTAGAAAAACTAACAAAACTAAATAAGAATGAATGTAAAAAGATTACTTATTTTTTATTTCATTTCTATATAAACTTATACATAGGATTGCTTTTAATACATTTGAGAATAAAACAATATTAGAATTCAATAATACCAAGTAATTATTTGTTAAAACCAGTATGCAAATTATCCACACCATGTAAACCTTTATTTCTTAGTGACATATAACACACGTTGCAGGATTTTAAATGCATTAATAACATGGGCTGTTTTGAGACAAATCTAATTCAGACTTTAATAGAGACATTGTTAATAAATAAGATACTAATTAAGATTAAATAGTGATTATTTAATATTTCTGTGGTAAAAGTCTTCAGTTAAACTTCATTCAACATCAATTTACAATGCAATAATTTCATTAAAAAAAATTTGAACATTTTTTTTTAGTAAAAAATGCAATGTTTGATAATCATAAATTTCAATATAATCTAAAATTTTGGATTTTAGAAGAAAAAGATGAAATGTCAACATTTTTCCATTTACCCCATATGAAACCGAAATCAAAATTATGATTAGCAGAAAATTATTTTCAGGTATGTCAGTACCAATCAATATTAATAACTTATTTCATTAACTATTCACACATCTATCTTCACCTTTGTTTTGATTACTAAGTTCACATTTACAATACCAGATGAATCTGTGACAAGTAAACAAATAGAAAATAAGGAAGAAGAAAGTAGATTTGATATAAACCTAAAGGCAAAGAAAAGAAAATCACTAGCTGAAAAAAAAGTGACAAAAACAACAATGGTGAAGATACTAGTTTGAATGATACTTCATTTCAGAAATCTAAAGAAACAATTGTTATGTTTAGAGTCTTAAAAAAAAAAAAAAAAATCAGTGTAGTAGTTGTGGATAGAATGACTAAAATTTGAGATTTCAAACCAAATCAATCTATTTTGTACTAATATTTATTATACCTAGCTTGGTTCAACAATATTAACATGGTGTTGAACCAATCTTTCAAGTGGGAAAAGTCTGCATACCTGCCTTGAAATTATTTAAAAATCATTCTACCTGGGAACACACATTTTTTTTATTGATATTTACTAACTTTTGCCAAGTTTGACACAAGGTCAAATGGAATGAAAAAAAGATTATGTTGCTCCAATCTACTTAGCAAATAAAGTTTTAAAATCTTGACTTCAAAACACTAATGTGAAGTATGCAACAACCTCAAATACAAAATAGATTCCAGTTTTCTATTCATACAACTTGCACTACAAATCTGTAGATATATTTCAAACAAAATCAGTGAAAAAAAAATAAACTGTCTAATGTTTTAGATTAAAGTTTATAGCAGATTTCTAGAGGAGAAAATAAGAATCAAACTTACTACCAATTGCTTTTATAGATCACTGCAACTACAGCAAGAATTCTACTTCATAATTTAATAAATTCACAAAAAGAGTGATTGCAAGTGGGAGGGAGGGGGTTTGAAATCAAGTGACCAAATCATTTTTCCAGAAAAGCATCTGCTCAACTGATTCCCCCCCCCCTACAGAAACTAGAGATATTTCATATTGATCATATCAACAAAGAATTTTTTTTTAAAAAACAAAGGGAGAAGTAGGCCAATCAAATATCAGGTTTTTGTTTTCAAGGGTGAGAGTATCAACTTTATAAACAAATATGGATTATTGGTTCAACATGCTCAAATGGAAAAGCATTATGAAAAATGTCTATACCATTCCTAAACAAACAATGTGAAATTAACAACACTTTTAAAACTTATATATATATATATATATATAAAAATTCAAATTATATGCAAGTTAAGTAGTGTGGACATGGAGTCAACACCGGATTACAGAGTTTCTCAGCTATGTGATATATAATGTGTAAGTATAAAAACATGAAAAAAAAAACATTCAGATGTATTCATTTATGCCAACATTTAAGCGTTTCATTTTTTAATGGCATCATTCATAAATAAATGTATTCATTTTTTTTTTCTTATACTTACATACCATTGGATTTATATGAAGAAAAATAAAGTCCGGTTTGCTAATCACATGAGTGAGAAACTGACAGTTACCAAGTGCCATTGACTATGCTACCTTAATATTTATGAGTCCAGAAAAAAATTAAAATCAAAAAATCTCTTGAATTTTTATAACTAAAAATTTTTGACAAAAAAAAAAAAAAAAAAAAAATTAAGGTTAATAAATACAATTCAAAAGAATTTTAAATTTTCATGATAGATAAAGCAAGATATAATGTATTGTTTAAATATTATTTACAAATTAAAATGTGACTAATATTTCAATTATCCTTAAAAAAAATAAAAATAAAAATTGATCTTTTTAAAGTTAAGATGATAAAAATAATCTAGTGACACTGGACCAAATGTTATATAAGGAAAATTTGAAATTTTGAAAATTAATTGAGCTGAGCAACAATTTAAAATTTCACTTAAAATCTATTATCTTTGGTGTGGGTGTCTCATGCGTTAGAATATTGAACCGGATGCCAGCAGGTGTTGGGAAATAGAATTTGCAATGCTAATCTCAATGCACAGATAAAATCTGGGCTTGTATAAAAATAATGTGTGTGTGTGTGTGTGTGTGTTAAATGGGAGGGAGTAAAAAAATAATGTAATGAATTTCCTTAAAAAAATGTTTCATAAAGTTATATTAAGAATTTAATATAATTAGTGAAAAAAACAGAAGCCAAAATTATAAAAAAAATAAAAATAAAAACTTTTCTTTAAAATATTCAATATGTAATGTATATATTTGAAAAAAGATACCATACTCTAAAATAAACTTTTCCATCTCTCATGAAATTACTATTTCCAAATAGAATCAATTGAAAATCTTAAAAACAATGCAGTATATTGAAATCAGAATAAGGATAACAAGTGTAGAAAAAAAAAAAAAAAAAAAAGCTATAAAAAAAAAGGGGGGGGAGGGTTCATAAGTTCTTTAAATAAATAAATATTTAAAGAAACTATTACTATTTGTTATTCTTTTACCCACCACCACCAACCGTCCAGATGGTCATCTCTCATTTTAGATATTTGCATAAATTTAGCCAAAGAAAAATGATGAGAATTAGATTTTTTTTTCTGTTTTTTTAAATCTTCCCCCTTCTCAACCCTCTTTCACAATAGCCTGCTCATAATTCCTGATCCAGTTACAGATATACATTGGCGCAGATCTGGTCAGCATAGTGTTATGCTGAAATGAGGTCCAACAAGCAATCAGAAGCAGAGAGAGGTAAGAGGAGGGACAGGAGACAAAAGCCCTCAACATGCCATGTGGGTAATTGGGGGGGGGGGTGATATAAAGCTGGCAAGAATAGTGTGTGGGGTGGGGGGGAGAAGAAGCAGAGGCTAGGATAGCATAGATTTGCATCAGGGAGGACAATGAGAATCTCAACAGATAAGCCCCGGAGAGGCTCTCAAATCCATCCATCCATCCAGTGGAAGAAGGGAATTAATTTTTAAAATCAAGACTGGATGTCATGAAAATGGACACATCTTTGTTCATTGGAACGTAATTAGACAAACCCCAGCTCCACAGATTTGTATGTCAAAAAGTGTCACCCAGCTGAGAGGAGGGCTCAGAAGAGCAAAGTATTTCAAGGAATCATTTTAAAAATAAAGAAATTAAAAAATAAAAACAGCATTCAAAATACTCAGAAACAGATTTGATTAAAAAAAATTTTGAATAAAAAAATTTTTTTTTTAAATAAAAAAAATAAAAACTAAGTTAGGGTGGAGAATAAAATTGATTAATTTTTTTTAAGTGACAAAAAAAAAATGAGGTCATTGTAGTCATTGCAGAAATTAGGATAAATTGTTGGTTGCTTGTAAAGAAAAAAAAAAAAAAAAAAATTTTGCCTAATGCATTTTCACAATAACCAATAAAATTTCTCGGTCATGAAAAAAAGAGAAAACGAAAAAGAAAAAAAAAAAAAAAAGAAAAAAAAAAGAAAAATTGATTTTTAAAGATTTGTTACAATTAATTTATAATCTAAAAAAAAAATTAAAAACTTAAAACATATTGTCGAAGTCTGCTTAAAATAGAAATCATTAAAAAAAACTAATAAAAATAAAGAACTTTCTTTTCAAACTTATATATCTACTTAACTATGCAATTCTAAAATAACTAGTGACTATTAATTCACAAGAAATAAATATCTTGATAGAAAAACAAATAGAAAAGAACACAAATCAAAGGAATAAAGTTAAAATCCATCAGCTAAACATGGAATAATGCAACAACCTTATCTACAGATGTTTTCTCAAAATAAAATTTTAGAAACATTTCAAGTGAAAAAATAAGAATTATTGAATAAGAATTAGAAAAACAAATTACAGTACATATTCAAAATATTGTAAAAATCCACCATAAACATAAAAGAGAAAGATAAATTTAGAAATTCAGATTTTTTTAATATATTGAATTAATATAAAAAAAATTTTTTAAAAACAATTTTAATTTGGACTAGAATTTGTTTGAAATTTATGCACAGAGCACAAAGTTAATTTTAAAACAATGTTTTTAAACACAAAATTAATTAATGAAATTCTTTTGGAAGTTTGATTTAACAATTTATTGATAAAATCTTCATGTTGAAATATCTAAGAAATATTGAAATTGTCATAAAAACGGATATTTTATCAAATTTACTCTTTGCTTACTTTAAACCACTTGCAGCAGCTCTCTCACCACTGCAATCCTACCGTAGGCCATTGGTGGTTAGTTAATTATAATTAAGGAGGACTTGGATTACAATAATAATGGAACTTTATTTGAATAGAAGGAGTTGATAAATAGTGAAATTTGAAATACCTCATCAAGCAGGTAAAAAAATACCAAGAAAATTTTTTACAGCTATGTGGGAAATTTGGTTAAGAAACTGAGAAAAAAAATACAATGTTGGATTTCTAATTCAAATGTGATTAAAAAAAAGCAATAAAATGAAAATAAGAGTTTTTCTATAGTAGAGTTTGACTACTGCTTTCTACAGACAAATGCAGCATTTTTCTTTTTTTAATGTGGCCTTGTTACTTGAAATGAAGTTGCAAGTGTCAAAGGGAGGTAAATCTAATAATTCAATAAATATACTGATCATATAGCCACTTTTTTTTTTCATAATTTAACAAATTGAAACAAATTATCTCTATTTATCCAAATTATTTTATTTTGAATTCAACAATTAATTGCACACTTTTGAAATGACGATATTCACATTTTTTTCCTATTCAATAAAGTTTCATTGGTTTTCTGATTTTATTAGATTTACATAACATAGTTGTAACCAAATTTATAAATATTAAATGCGTTTCTCTATTCTTAAAAGTTGTTTGACATTTCTTTTTAAAGTGAATATTAAAAAAAACTGTTTTAAATGTTTTGCAAATATAGTTAACAAAAAACCCATTCAAACTTTTGTGTTTAAAGCTATCCTATTATTCCATTAAAAACAGGCTGTGAATGCTTCCTATATTTAAACAAGAACCAAAAAATATGGTGCATAATAAAATAGCCAGTTTACAGGTTCAAAGACTATCAAAAACAAGTGATGAACTATGACCGTTTTTAACACGTTGGGATTTGGTCCAATATTCAGCAAAAATTCAACTGAATATCTTACCACTTAAGAAAGGAAGGAAAGAAATAATCTCATTTTAAATAATCCCCCTTTGAATAATCATTTCTGTGATTAGAAGTAATAAAATAATATATCTATAAAAACAAAATCTAAATTCAATTTTATAATTCTCTTGAAAATCTAAAAACTTATTAAAAAGGAACTTTTTAGAAAATAAATACAATGGAATTTATTTAATAAATAACATTGAAAAAGGTTTCAGAATAAAGTTTTGATTTATTTGACAAATTTAAGAATTTTATTTAGAGATTTCAATCCAACTGGCAAAAAATGTTCACCTTGCAAATTCATAAAATCTTCAAGCAGAAATACCATTCCTTATACAATAAATATTAATCCACATTTTTCAGCACACAAAATATTTTGTGATTTAAGAAAATTATTTTATCTTTCAAACAATCATGAATAAATTAAAAATTTGCTGGTAAACTTAATATTGAATTAAAATTACAAATATATTTTTTAAAACATTCTTACAAAATTATTTGAATAATATAACTTTCAACACTAAGTCAATAATTGATAGATGCTTGTACAAAATAAGCAAGGTTTTTCATTAATGAATGCCATTTATGGACTAAGGGAGATAATTCATGCACTACCAAAATATATCCCGCTTCAGATTTAAATTAACAGATTTCTCTCCAATGATATTCATATAACTAACGGTAAACTAGGATCAGAACCCAGTGATGCTGATAGATTTTTGATTAAGTGCGTACTGGGACGCACATATTTGCTTTGAATGAGTCCCTGGGAAAATTTATGGGTCCCAACTAAAGTCTGCTAACTCCTACCTTGTAACTTATCCGTGTAATTTGTTTCTAAGAAACTATTGAAATGTATTTACATTTGGCTTGAAGTGGTGAGGGATGAAAAAAGAAAAACACAGGGACGCATCGATACAATTTTACTGCGTCCTTTTAGATTCTTGAGCGTCAGGGACGCAGGCACGTACCTATTAGCATTTTGAGAACCCAATAATTAAACCAACCAATCTTATATGATTGATGTGATTCTAATTCAGATTTGCCATTTTTAAGATAAAAGAAATTCTATAAAGATCCGAGTTACTTCATTTGATATTAATTTTGATATAAATAATTTTTTAATCATTATTCAAAAAAAAAAATAAAATAAATTTTAAAAAGTTGTCGAAGTGATCTATTGTCAGTATCATCCAAACAGGGCGGGAATCTATCCCCTTTTCGTTAGTGCTAGACCAAGGTGCTGTGGTGGAGCGCCATACCTAAACAGATCAGATTACCCAATGCACAGAGTTGGCAGAGACCAGTAACAAACCCAAGACCTTGCGATTCCTAAGCGGGTGCTCCAACTACTGAGCTATTCATTATAATGAAGTTTTAAAATCAGATCTTGAAACCATAAAACATGGAATTTGATACTTTTGTTAAATGGTGTACAATTCTACATGTAGAGAAAATATTATGGCATATCAAAAGTATTTACATTTTTTTATAGACACATCAAGATAATGTTATTATAAATCCTATTCAGCTTTTGTTTCAAATGTTTAATAATGAATACAGGTATTGAGAATCTGGGAATTTCAAGGCATTGTTTGAAACTGGACCTCAAAGCCATTGAATTGAAGAAGTGGAAGGAGATAAAATACAAAATTGTATTAAAAATAAACATTTTAATGGTGGTGACTTATTCCTTAAAATAAATCCCAGAAGTGGACAATCATTGGTTGTTGATTATGATACTTTGAAATGAAAGGTAAAGAACTGACCAGTCAAACATTTTCAGAAAAGGTAGGATCATTAAAAAGATACAAACTCAAAAAAACTTAAAGCCTAACACTCAAGGGGTTCTCCATGGACTTTTGATTAAAAAGGAGCAGGGGTCCTAAAATTAGGTAACCAAGCCAGTTAAGTAACCTAGTACTATTAGTATTTTTGTAATTTAATCATTGTAGTTCATTCAGACAATAACAAAATAAAAATTATTCTAATTAATTATTATTCTGATAACTCCATTGCAATCTATCAGATTTCCACATGCTACAGTTGAATGAGCTGTCTATCTTTATTAAATTCTAAAATGACTTACATAGTTAGTTAAAAGTTAAAGCTAATAGAAAAAAAATGACGATATGCATTTTTTTTTAAATTGAAATTATTTTAATTTATCATCTAAATATATGAATAAATTATTTATATCTATATCTAGTTATCTTCACCTTCCATTTTTGCACATGCATTGATCACATCATTGGCTTTCGTAAACAAACGCGCATATAAAAATTAACGGTTAATAACATCATATTCACTATACACATCTTTCATTTTGTCCCTCACATAAACATTACTTAAAAGTGTCCTGAAGATGGTACAATATACCGAAATGCTTAAGTATTGACACATAAAACTGTTTCCCCTAATCATAACATCCTGTGTTTGTTATATTTTTTAAATATTTTCTTCTCATATTGTCGGATTAATTTCCTCACCATATTTCCATCTATATCTAGATAATAAATATTATGCTTAATAGGTAGCAGGTACTTTTTACAATATAACAATGTTCCTCGAGAGACTCACCACCCCTTTTTAACATACTTGTCCAGTACCTAAACTTTGCTCCCCACCTCCTGGGTCTAAACAGGCTCATTGCTGTTTAACTTTGGTGATCTAGCAGGAACCAGTGCTTTCAGTATGACTTGACCGTAATTATTATATTAATGAGTAATCTTTATTAGTACTATACTTGCAACTATGTTATGTTTATATTTTTAAGAAAGAGCCTCTTATTATCTGCGTTATTCCGACTATTGTCCCCATCTTCATTGTTATTGTACAATGTTTCGACGATATGCCCTCCGGCCTTCTTCAATGAAGATGGGGACAATAGTCCGAATAACACAGATAATACTAATCTTCAAGAGAGAAATAGCCTCTTACATGTTGTAATGATTAGCAAGTTAGGCTTGCAGATCATTTTAGGGAGTTCAATTTTCACTGGGTGCCCTATACTTCTACCCTTGTATCAAAGTAAGCTTATTAAATAAAGTAAAAAAATTGTTCCAGCTATTCAAGAGTTTCCAGTAAGAATTCTAGTGAGTGGCATCCACTATATTTTTTATCTTCTACATCCCAGATGTAAGTTCCATTTTAATAGTTTCTTTCCTATAACATCCCTCTCAAATAAATGAGTTCCTCCCAGCTCCAACCTTGGACGTTTAAAGTCCATGGTTAACAAACATATTACTCTGTCTTAGTTGGGATTTTTGATTTGTCGTTTCTATCACATTTTTGTTACATTCTTACCCTTCATTTGTCATATTTTCATCCTTTGCCCAGATTACAGGAAAAACTTTTAAAAACTTTAAAATTTAAGAAAAAAAAAAAAAAAAAATAGAAATTTCCACTTATATGGTGAACAAGATGACTTACTTGCTACGAAACTCATCTGCTTGGCATGTCAAGTTTTAGAAGAAGAAAAAAAATGGTTGCCATTACAAGCAGATTTTTGGGGTGTAGCCTCATTTTGTCTTGTTCATGGTGTGATTATGGCAATGCTTACGCAAATTATGCCCACAACGAAATTATATAGCGAGATATAAAGTGTTTGTTTTGGCCAATTGGACAGTTGTGACTTTGGCGCAAATGTAGATTGTTGCTGTGACTTGGATATATGTAACAAAGTCTTTGAACTGAGAGACATTACCATAAAAGGAAGAAGAAACAACTCAAAAGAAGGACTAGGATTAGAGACAACAAATTATTATATGAGAGGGGGTTGGAAATTAAATAGATCTTAACTCAGAATTAAATTAGGTATTTTTTTTCTTTCTTCCATTAGATTTTCCTATAGTGACAAGCTCAACCAATTACTAGTTAGTTAACTAGTAAAAGCTCTACATGCAAAGAGCTGGTTAACAATTTTGTAACTGGTAAAAATGAAGATACTGAAGCAAATATTGATATAAAGTTTTTTTTAAAAAGTTAAAATCATCATCTTACCTGCTGAGTGCCTGTGGCAAACTAGATATTATGGGTCCATAACCAGCAGCATTATCATACAGTTCAAAGAGTGGAGCAGCTACAAGTTTGTAATTCCTGGGTACAGCAAATAACGCTAGAAAAAACACAAAAAAGACAAAAATGAAATAAAAACTAAAATGGTTACACATATGACTCATACAAATTAAATAATGTGTGTGTGTGTGTGTGTATATATATATATATATATATATATATATATCTTATTATAATAGAGATAATAAATAATGAAAACAATTATTAATAAAATTGTTTTACAATTAAGAAAACTGTATTTATATATACATAGCAGGCTAATTTGCATTTTATTTGATTTTAAAAATATCATCTTAGAGTTGATTTCTAATTGTTTGGTTTTATCGAGGAAAAATCAAAGAAACATTAACATAACTGTAATATTATTCTTTTTTTAAATAAATATTAGGAAAATTTAACAGACAGCATGTTGATGGAAGATTTTTAAAGTTTTCTTTTTTCAATCATTGTCTGATTCTTATTCAGTTTCAGCATTTCCATTTCTTTTTACTTATATATATATATTTATTATTATTTATATTTTGAAGGCAATTACAATGCGTTTAAAATAAAATAGTGTCCAATATCTAATCAATTTCGAAGTATCTTCATCTTCAGAGACTGTTTTTGAAATGGACGCGGTCTTGTGCGTTTTTTTGTTTTGGACGTTATAAACATGCATCACATGGGTTGTTGGAACGCCATGCAGAAGAGACGCGATTTCCATTGTTCAATCAATTTCAATTTCCTTTTTATATGTGCATTTATGGAATGTGTACGTTAATTAATTATATATTCAGTGTTTAATTCTAAACCTATATATATATATATATATATATATATATATATATATATAGCATAAATGTATGTCAGACATCCCTACTAACACCGAAAGATAATGCAAATTGTATAGAATATGAAAGGCTATTAGTTATATACACTTATATACACATTAAATAGTAAGGTGGACTTAGCTCTTTAATTTAAGTTAGGAATCCTGTCTAGAAGAAAAAACTAATTCAAACCCATTAAATTCCACTTAAAGCAACCATTGAATTTTTACATATTTTCACACAA
Organism: Doryteuthis pealeii; assembly: GCA_023376005.1. Lineage (NCBI taxonomy): Eukaryota > Metazoa > Mollusca > Cephalopoda > Myopsida > Loliginidae > Doryteuthis > Doryteuthis pealeii. Next base: position 14,534,626 of record CM042163.1, read on the forward strand.
AAATTTTCATTGTTTTAAAAGAATATAAAACATGGCAATTATTTTTGATACATCAAAATATCAAATGCATTTTTATCCAAACAACAATTGGACATTTTAAAGCCGAGTTTAATACAAATATTCTACAGATGTGTGTGAAGATGTCATTTATTTACAATCAATGAGTTAATTAAGCCATCAGATTACTAAAGATAAAAGATCACCAGCCCATAATAGTAGCAGCCTGGAATTAGAGACTAAAAAAAGAAAAAAAAAAAAAAAAAAAAAAAGCCCTAAATTGTTACAGCATTGGAAATAGACAAATAGGTAATAACTTTTATCTACATGTCATTTCCTACAGTTTTTATTAGTTTATGCCTGGCCTTACGATCCAAGGACAATCTCAGTCCATGAACCAAGATTACAGACAATATTGGATACTCTGGTTTGATTTGTAGGTCTGCTGAAAGGCTTCTCTTTTTCACAATATCATCATTTGGCAAATTTTATAAATATTCCATTTTAGAAGATCTAAGCTAAAGAATTATCTAGTTGTTAGTTTCAAGTGACGACCACAATAATCAGTTTCTTCAACTGAAAAAAGTATTCTGCTGGTAACACTCCCAATAGTTCTTGCACAATTCGTTCACTTCAGTTTAAGATTGAAACATGACATCCCGTTCTCTCCACTGAAAAAACAATCTCCCCAAGAGAACTCGCCTCGGCATTTATTTCTCTTGGTGGACAAACCACTTCAGCTAACAGGGGTGACAACAATTCCACCACTCATGATCAGGAGGTTGCGAGTTCAATCTCAGGTCACTCGCGCAGGTCAGACACACACGAATGCACTTAGTCCTTGGGGGTAAGGAATTCTTAATTCCACAGTCCCCACTTCTGCAACTCACACCTTGCTCTCTGTTACAAATTGTTTTCAACATTACTTCTAACTTAAAACATTAAGAATCTTTTAAACAAAAAAAGAAAAGAAAGGGTATACATTAATTTCTAATAATTAACTGACAGTCATAATCATCTTCATGTATATGAGGATAATCTCCTCTTGGTCTTAAAAATAAAATAAGAAATATATATGAATGAAACTAATTACTAAACTAGCACAACTCATATTCTAAGAAAGATAAACCAGATTTTAAACAACAAGTTCATATTTAATCAAAAAATAAATAAGAAATATGTTGGAATAATAAACTAATATCATTTGAAAAAAATGTATTTTTTTTATCTGTGAGGAAAAGCAATAATTTAATATCAGATTATTATAATGATATTTTCTTAAATTGCTTTTTTTAAAAAAATAAATAAATAAAATAAATAAAAAAATTTTAATGGAAAAATTCTAATAAAATTCTGTAGTTCATACTTTGAATGGTTTTATTCGTTTAAAGTAATTAATTTTTGCCAGACAGTGACAAAAATAATTTAATTTAAGAAAAGAAAAAAAAAAAAAAAAAAAAAACCTATCAAACCGAATAATACTGTCCAAGTAGTCTTACTTTTAATTAGACTACAGTATCATGCAACACTTTAACTGCTTTGATAAGTTTGATTCCATACAAAAAACAACCTTAAAAGATTTTTTATCAGCTGATATTCATTTTAAATATCTTGAATCAAAGATATTTTTATAAATTGAAACAGGAACTAAATTAAGCCATCAGATTACTAAAGATAAGAGATCAAAGCCCATAATAGTAGCAGCCTAGAATTTGTAACTAAATTAAAAAAAAATTTTTTTAAATTAAAAAAAAGCCCTAAATTGTTACAGCATTGGAAATAGACAAATAGGTAATAACTTTTATCTACATGTCATTTCCTACAGTTTTTATTAGTTTATGCCTGGCCTTACGATCCAAGGACAATCTCAGTCCATGAACCAAGATTACAGACAATATTGGATACTCTGGTTTGATTTGTAGGTCTGCTGAAAGGCTTCTCTTTTTCACAATATCATCATTTGGCAAATGTTAGAAATATTCTATTTTAGAAGATCTAAGCTAAAGAATTATTTTCAACATTACTTCCAAATTAAAACATTAAGAATCTTTATAAAAAAATAAAAAAGTTTTTTTTAAATTAAAAAGTATACATTAATTGCTAATAATCCTCATATACAAATGATTAAGACTATCTCCTGTTGCAATTAAAAATAAAACTTTTTTTTTTAAATGAATTACTTTACCAGATGCTATGGTCTGGATAATCTACAGATATAAAAGCTGTTGTCACTCAATTTGTTTGTTTACCAAATTATATCAGATAAATGACTTAGAACTGGTGTGATTAGAAATTGCACAGATAGGACAACAGTCCTGCACCATAACCAAAAGCCAATATTTACAAACATGCATGATGAAATAAATTCTAAGTTTTTATGTTTATTCTTTTTAAGAACTTTAGTTAAATTTTGGTATGTAATTATCTGAACAAGATACATTAATCCCCCCCTCTCTAATCAAATTATAATCTAATCCAAAAGTTTAAAAGAAGAAAAAAAATTAGCAAACAAGTTAGGCTGTTGCCTTTTTTTCTTTTACACCTATAAAACTATATCAAGAAATTCATCTGGAAGATGCACTTGACTATTTCATCAGTAATATGATCCAAAAAGGTTAAAGGTTATTTTTCTCTACATCTTCATGTTTCAAGTCTTATGTTCAGAAGAAAATCATTTTTGAATAGTTAATGGAAAATCTTGTTATGCCAATTATTTTAGTCTAATGAACAAAACTTTTGACAATTAGAAACATATTTGAAAGTATTCAATAAAAGAATCTGTTTTAATCTTAAAAACTAAATACTAGAAAGTGAAACCAATTACTAAACTAGCACAACTTTTATATCCAGAGAAAGGTAAAACCAGATTTTAAACAAGTTCATATTTGATAAAAAAAATAAATAAATAAATAAATAAAAAAAATGAATAAGAAATGTTGGAATAATAAACTAATATCATTTGAAAAGAAAATGTACTTTTTTTTTTTATCCGTGTACAGAAATGTGAATATTTGAAATAATTTTAAATATAAATTGATTATAACATCAGATTATATAGATCACTTTTTTTTTTTTTTAAAATCAAAAATTTGAATGGAAAGTCTTAATAAAATTCTAATTCTGTTCATACTTTGAATGGTTTCATTCACTTCAAGTATTCCCTTAATTTTTGCCAGACAGTATAAAAATGTTGATATTCCAGATTATATTTTAGATAAATAATCAACACATCAAAATATTTCATTTTAGGTTACAAAGATACATAATGATAAATAAATAAATAAATAATAATTAATAATAATAATAATAATAAAAAGATAAAGTATAAATAATTTCAGACATGGCAGAAATTGTTTAGATATTTCAGCCTTTTATATTCTTGATCTTTTCCCACTGATTATACCCCATGTTGTCAGGGCTATAATCAAAAAGGAAAAATTTTAACCTTTGGAATAAGAATATTTTGTATGCATTTGTTGTTTAAGGAAAAAATTTAAAAGGGGGGGTATTCTTTTACTTTCAGATTATTTACCTCATGCAGACTAAAGAATGAATCTGCCAAAACATTGTGTTAATATCAAAAATACAAAGAAGAGGTTAAATTGTCCAAACAATTTTGGTATGTTAATGACTTCTCAAAGATATTAACAATTTCAAGTATATGATTAGAAAAAAGAAAAAAAAAACTTTCATTTCAAATCGACTAATAGTAGTCTTACTTTAATTAGGCTACAGTATCATGCAACAGTTTAACTAATTTGATAAGTTTGATTACATATAAAAAGGAACAAATTTAAAAATATGAACTATTTTTTTTTTATCAGCTGATATTCGTTTTTAAATCTCCTTAATCAAAGATATCTTTTTTTATAAATGAAAACAGGAACCAAGCCATCAGATTACTAAAGATAAAAGATCACCAGCCCATAATAGTAGCAGCCTAGAATTCGAGACTAAAAAAAAAGAAAAAAATGAAAAAAAAAAAAAAAAAAAAAAAAAAGCCCTACATTGTTACAGCATTGGAAATAGACAAATAGGTAATAACTTTTATCTACATGTCATTTCCTACAGTTTTTATTAGTTTATGCCTGGCCTTACGATCCAAGGACAATCTCAGTCCATGAACCAAGATTACAGACAATATTGGATACTCTGGTTTGATTTGTAGGTCTGCTGAAAGGCTTCTCTTTTTCACAATATCATCATTTGGCAAATGTTATAAATATTCTATTTTAGAAGATCTAAGCTAAAGAATTATCTAGTTGTTAGTTTCTAGTGACGACCACAATAATCAGTTTCTTCAACTGAAAAAAGTATTCTGCTGGTAACACTCCCAGTAGTTCTTGCTTCCTGTAGTCCACCGACACTATACCTGATGCCACTCTCCACATAATTATGCACACACATACATGCATATTACTAGTGTAAACTGTTCATGTTCCTGACACTAACACATTATTCTGTGTATTTGGCATGAGACTTTGATGAGTTGTGGTGCACCTGAGCACTGTACACAATAAATTTCATTACTAATCCATTCACTTCAGTTTAAGATTGAAACACGACATGCCGTTCTCTCCACTGAAAAAGACAATCTCCCCAAGAGAACTCGCCTCGGCATTTATTTCTCTCGGTGGCCAAACCACTTCAGCTAACAGGGTGACAACAATTCCACTACTCATGATCAGGAGGTTGCGAGTTCAATCTCAGGTCACTCGCGCAGGTCAGACACACACGGAATGCACTTAGTCCTTGGGGGTAAGGAATTCTTAATTCCACAGTCCCCACTTCTGCCACTCACACCTTGCTCTCTGTTACAAATTTTTTTAAACATTACTTCTAACTTAAAACATTAAGAATCTTTTAGACAAAAAAAAAAAGGTATACATTAATTTCTAATAATTAACTGACAGTCTTAATTATCTTCATGTATATGAGGATAATCTCCTCTTGGTCTTAAAAAAAATAAGAAATATATATGAATGAAACTAATTACTAAATTAGCGCAACTCATATTCTAAGAAAGATAAAACCAGATTTTAAACAACAAGTTCATATTTAATCAAAAAATGAATAAGAAATATGTTGGAATAATAAACTAATATCATTTGAAAAAAATGTTTTTTTTTTTTATCTGTGAGGAAAAGAAATGTGAGCATTTGAAATAATTTAACATCAGATTATTATAAGGATATTTTCTTAAATTGCTTTTTTCAAAAAAAAAAAATAAATTAAAAAATTTTAACTTCATGCTTTGAATGGTTTTATTCCTTAAAGTAATTAATTTTTGCCAGACAGTGACAAAAAAAAAAAAAAAAACTATCAAATTGAATAATACTGTCCAAGTAGTCTTACTTTTAATTAGACTACTGTATCATGCAACACTTTAACTGCTTTGATAAGTTTGATTCCATACAAAAAACAACAAACTTTAAAAGATTTTTTATCAGCTGATATTCGTTTTTAAATATCTTGAATCAAAGATTTTTTTATAAATTAAAACAGGAACCAAATTAAGCCATCAGATTACTAAAGATAAGAGATCACCAGCCCATAATAGTCGCAGCCTAGAATTTGTGACTAAATAAATAAATTTTAAAAAATGAAAAAAAAAAAAAAAAAAAAAAAAAAAAAATGCCCTAGAATGTTACAGCATTGGAAATAGACAAATAGGTAATAACTTTTATCTACATGTCATTTCCTACAGTTTTTATTAGTTTATGCCTGGCCTTACGATCCAAGGACAATCTCAGTCCATGAACCAAGATTACAGACAATATTGGATACTCTGGTTTGATTTGTAGGTCTGCTGAAAGGCTTCTCTTTTTCACAATATCATCATTTGGCAATAATTCAATTTAGAAAAAAAATAAATAAAATTATGTCATTTGTAACATACCTATAATAAAATCTTATAATGTAAAGAAGTGTTCCTGTCTTAAATCGGATAAATATATTTGGGCTAATTTTCTATATAGTGAAAAATAAGTTTTATGTTTTGACTCAACAGAGGCTCCATAGTTCTGGAAACAATACTGGGGTCTTTTTCTTTATTCCCTACCAAAAGCTAACATTCATAATTTTAAAGTATGGAAGCCTACAAAAAAACAACAACTATGACTATGCTACAAGTTACCCAAGTGGTGTCCATTAAGTAAGATAACAACTGATTCTTTCAGACTGTCATTGGATTATTCTATGCCTGAACATCATAGATTGTCAACCAATGTACTAATAAATAAAAACAATTCAAATTAAGTATTTTAAAACATACTTGAATAGCTTTTAATTTAAATTTTTAAAAAAATCTCAAGCTCTATAAATTCTGACTTTTATCAAAGTTTCAAAATTGAAATTAAAAGAAAATTCTTTTATAAAAAGAAACAAAAATATCATTGATAAATACACTTGTATTTTCTGATATTTTTGTTCTTTTTAATGGTTGATGGATTTTTAACTTTTCCTTACCTAATTTAATAAAAACTGAAGTCCAACATTTTAATTAGTAAACATTTCATTTAATTTTAAAATCTAAAATCTTTTCTCAGTTAGAAGTAAAAAATAAAAATAAATAAAATAAAATAAATAAATAAATAGATAAATAAATAAATGAATAAATGAATGAATGAAATAAAATATTTGCTTAAAGAAAAAGCTAAATAAGGAAAACATTTTAGATACAGAACTGTTTACCCCTATATATCCACAGCTTCTGCAGAAGCAGAAAAATGCGTCAGCATTGCCCTAAATGTTTGACATACTTGAACTTTGATGAGATTATGTTGTCATCATTACACAAGATGAATTTTCCTTATTCATCAATAAATGTTCAAATGGCATTAAATATGTTGATATGCAATGTGAAGAAACTAGAAAAGTTAAGATATAAAAAAAACAATATTTCCCTTTTTCATTTTTTAAAAATATTACAATGTTATTTTCTCTGAACTTTTACAACTAATCTTTAATGGGGTGGGGAGATTCATTGGAAAACAATAAACCAGAATTTATCATTAGATTTCTTTTAAAAGAAAAAGAAATTAAGTTTTTTTTTTTTTTAAATTGACCTCCCCCACAACAGAAAAAAAAAAAAAACATTCTTTTGGCAGTGAATGCTATCATTTCCTAAATTCTAAGGCATCATTATTAAATACACTTGTATTTTATCTACATAGTGTTTTTTTTTTTTTTTGGTTTGTTTTGTTTTACGGCATATCAACCTCAGTGGGTCATTTAATGCCAATAAAGTTTTGAAATAAATCAATTCTTAATGGATAATACAATTTTTTTATGAATACATTTTTCTATTTAACCCATAGATGGGACCCTAACAGGTACTACCACTCCGGGTCAGAGTGGACCAGGGAGCAATGGTGATGAAGGGGTGCTCCACATTCCCCAAACCTCCAAAACTGGAACCTCACCATCAGATAGAGTAACGTTATTCCCAGCACATGTAGACCCGCAGCCACCGCCTTCTAGCACCCATATGATAAAATGGGGTTGGGGCTTGCCATAAGGGCAATAGGGTTGGGAAAATCAGATAGTTTATTTCTTTTTAAAAAGGTTCCGCCTAATGCGGTTAAACCAGTGGTTCCCTATCAGCCCCAGTAGAAAGATCTAAGGGCAGTGAGGCAAAGATGGGTTAGTGAATGAAAAAGGGCAGTGGGGAGCAACAGGGTGGTATTAGGAGCCACTTGATTCTAAATGACAATGTCGGGAACACATATGCAGTTTATACAGGCCAAATGCATAGGTTACAAAGTCCTAAATCAGTGTCAAAAGTGAAGTTTACTTGATGCCTACAGTCATTGGGAAGCATATAGCTCATTGGGAAGCTAAGTGGGCACAAGCCTGAAAAGGGTGGGGAACCACTGAGTTAGACCCGCAGAATTGCTAAAACTGTATTTCCAGAAATCTGATTTCCACAGGATAGGTTCAAATTATTAACCTTATCTCAAAATTATACTCAAAATATTTTTCAAGTAAATTTTGTGTTACAGTTCCTAAGGGCTCTTATTAAAAAGTCTTATTTGGCAGAAGATGGAGTGAGAAACATGTTAAATTGTTGGACCATATGAAAGGCACCCCTTTTGAAATTTTGATTTTTTCCATTTACACCGTCAAAATCCAGTTAATTGTTTACAGACGATTTTTAGAGATTTTTTTTTAAATTATAAAACTAACCCCTAACAAACAACCAGATTTTTACAGTGTAAATGAGAAAAGTGTCTCCATGAGTCGAGATCGTAGAAGGGGTGCCTAAGGTCATATGGTCCAAATTGTTTTCCACATTCCTATCCAATTTGTTTGTTTTTTTACTCATCGGTTTTAATGAAAATTTCAACCTAGCAACTCTGCTTAGGAGGGTAAATATAAAAATGGTTTTATAAACTTACCTTTCTCAGGAAGCTGGACTAAAAAGAGCCTCTTGTGTTCCTTGGGTTTCGTAATGTGGGCTGGGACATAAGGATACTGAAAACAGAAAGTAAGCATAAAATATCACTCAAAAGCAACAATAAGACTTTTCTTTGTTGTGTTTATAAGACTAAAAGTAAGTCTGCAGAGTCATCTATTGTTGATAACAGCTAGATGCTTTACTGCATATGTTGTATACTCTTTCTTACTTCTGGTCATCTACTCTTCTGGCCGGCTTTGGTTCTATCTTCTAACATTTTGGTCTGGTCTAGCATCTGGTGTTTCTTCTAAGGTCTGGTCTTCTATGGGGATTTCGGGTCTGGTTTCCGTTAGGGATTTCTCTTTATCAGAAGCCCTGTGACATTGTTAGTTTTTAGGTAATAAACACAAGACTTCGATTTACGTTGATGTTACTTATTTCCAAATCCCCAACCCAGACACCTGCGCAGTTGAGAATCACATCTTTCAAGCTCGGCTTCTACTTGCTAACTGACTGAGTTACTTAGTATCCTTAAACCGGAACAGGGTCTTCTATGCCTTCCGGTTCTCACGATTTATCCCCGGAAGGCAAGGTGAGAGTTAGGTCAAGCGCTGTCACTCACCCTCAAGGCCATCAGCTGCACTAATCGCCATTATGATTTCTACACTATTGCCATAAATATTAGGTGACTAATAATTATGTAACACATAGATAAGATTACCAAAGCTGTGCTACTTATGCACAGAGTTGGCAGAGACCGATAATACTTTATTTTCAAAGAAAAACTCATGAATTCTATATTCTATGGATTTCACATTCAAATCTCTCCAATAAAAAATAAATCAAGCTTTTTGATTTCTTTATTTTATAGGGTTAAGATAAAAGTCAATTACTCAGCATTATTTCCAATATGCACAATTCATTTGGTTGAGAAACAATTAACAAATATAATTGGTGGAAATTTTTTAAACAAAAAATCAATAATTAAAAATTGAAAAAAAAAAAAAAATCCTAAAAGTTGATTAAAAATAGGCAAAGTTCAAGTATTTACTGAAAGAAGGGGAGGAGAAGTTCTCCAAATAGTTTTGACTAATGAGAAAAGAACCTCTTTGGTTTAAATTCAGTTTTTCTTCAAGATTGGTTGCCAGGCCACAGTTAAAACTTAATGTCCTATAGCACCTCATTCCACCTGGCCAGAAGTCACATTCATTTTCCTAATCTACCCCAAATGATAGCCTTTCTTTAAATGTAATATTAAACAAACTTAGAAGTCTTTGATTTACTGGAAATAATAGGTAACTAAATGAAAAGGACATTTTTAGCCATTTATTGATAGGTCCTTAAAGGAATGGGGCTCTGGACTTAGAAAATTCTCAACAGGATGTTAAGAGTTAAAGAGCCCTGTCTGCCCTACTATCTATCCATAGTAGGAGGGAGAATAGTTGGATTCATACCCTTCCCAAGGGTATTAGCACTATGTGAAATGCAAACAGCTGCATCCAGGACTTGAACTCATCTTGCCATGTCCATTTCCTATGACAATAACCATTACACCACAAGCACCTCCAACAAACTTACTTCTTACACTACATTTTATTGATGCTTAAACAAAATTTCAAGGAACAAACATTAAGGCATACTTGCAGAAAATAGCATTTATAAAAATTCCAATTCAAGAATTTAAGTTTTTTGCTATAATCCTCCATGTTAGAGATATCTATGGGCCAGGTTAGCTCAGTCAGTAGAGAGTTCGGCTAGAAACCACAAGGTTCCTAGTTCGATACCGGCCCTCGCCAACTCAGCATATGAGTAGCACAGGGATCTGTGCGGTAAAGTAAGGAGCTGATGGTAGGCGTAGCGCTCCACCTCAGATGCTAAAACAATCTCCTTGGTCTCGCGCTATTGAAAAGGGGATAGAGTCCCTCGCTGTCTGGCTGATACCGACATTACTTTTACTTTATAGTATTTTAAGATATTTTCATGTAAATTTGATAAAGTGAGATGTCAGTGTTATTTTTAGATAATTTAACTCAAAGTCCTATACCACCTCATTCCACCCAGCTGGAAATCACATTCGTTTTAACTAATCAGCCCCAAACAATAGCCTTTGTTTAAATTTAATATTAAACATATTAGAAATCTTTGATTTAAGGGAAATAATAGATAACTTTAGATGCAAAGGTCATTTTTAGCCATTTTTTTTTTATATCCTTATAGGAATGCTCTGGACTTAGAAAAATCTCAACAGGATGTTAAGAGTTAAACAACAATTTGCCTATTGCACTTTGTATATATAATACCGAATTAAAAATCTTTAGTCTCCCTCGCTAATTGGCTGATACCGACTTTAGGCCACCCCGACGACTTTACTTACTTTTTTTATAGATCAAAATGTCTTCATTGTGATTGACATGGCAGAAAATGCTATTTTTTTTAAATTTATGAATGAATTTTCTCTGAAAACAACCATTCTAAAATTGATCAACATAATCATATGAAGAGAAAAAGGAAAAAAAAATAGCCAATGACTTTAGAGCATAAATCTAATGACCAAAAAATATTTAACAATTTCTAATTATTTTGCACTATAAATAAAAATTGAGACCAAGTTGTTAATACATTGCAAAAAGCTTACAATAATCAGATAAATCCTATTCAATATTTATTTGGTTCATATATTATTAATCTTTCTTCAAAATTTTGTCAATTTGAGACTGTACATATTTTTTTAATAATTTCCCATACATATTTTGACATTACTCTCAGTAGATGAGATATTACTACTGAGGTATATGAACAGGTTTACTAATTTCAGAGGATTGCCATTTAATGAGAAGATGGTACCATCTTGATTAAAACACATGAACTTTGTTTTAAAGGAGTTCATGTACAGACGAATGCCTCTTGCCCTTGCTCAAGAAAAAATTCTTCTGAAAAGTTTAGTTGAAATCAGTGGTGTTGAGCCCAGGCAGCCCTGTCCTGTTTGTGCTGCCCCTGTATGTGTGTGCGGCAAAGAATATATCGGGGACTAAAAAAAAAAAGTATGTACACAAAAATATGTCTCTGGGTTTTTCCTCTAATAATCAGGAAAATAAGAACAAAATTAGTCCCTGATATATTCTTTGCCCACACACACAGGAACAAAGAAATGGAAATGAATCTGACAGTATGTGGAAAGTAACAAATAAAAGTGTAAAATAGGAAATGTGAGGATGATTTATTAATTTTTGAAAAATATGATGTCATATTTCAATCATATACATATCAAATATTTATCAAGTGAGACAAGAAAGAACATTCATACGTTTGAATTTCATCATAAAAGTATTTAAATTTTAAAAAAAAAAAAGAAAAAAAAAAAGAATCTTGATTACTCAACACAATTTTCTCAGTTACACATTTCAGTCATAATTTTTCAAATTTCAAATCACGTACATCTTAAATATTGAGTAGTTTTACTTGTGCCATGTTCCAATCATGTTCTTTCAAACGCAAATGCTAGGTTGTTTTTTGGGGGGTTAAATGGTGTTGTGACAAAATTCAAGTGTAAAAATGTTTTCTTGTATAACAAAAAAAAAAAAAAAAAAAAAAAGTAAATATTTGTATTGCTCTGAGGATTGCAATACATATTTGATAAATCATCCTCACATTCCCTATTTTTCACTTTTATTTGAATTATGTAAATTTTTAAATCTGGAACAGATAATACACTTAGATCCCAGTCTGGGTGACATGGTTCTAATCTTAGAAATAAAACCTAAGATTTGATGGTTTAATACTGTCATTAAAAAAAATTTTAATTTTTTTTTTAAATAAAAAAATAAAATAACTAATTTTTTGTTTTAATTACCTGAGGAGGCTCAAAGTTTGGCCTCCACCAATTTCCGATTGTATCCTCTATGACCCAGTCCATGGGAGCTCCATCTTGTCGCCCAAGTGTCTGCAAAAAAGGAAAATCATCATGGTCATAATGAATAGAAGAGTAACAAAAAGAGTAGAAATGGAAGTTTTGTTAAAAGGATTAGGGAGAAAAAAAAAAAGATAATTTGACATCTGCAGGTTATAGGAAAAATAAAACGGTTATAATGAAAAGGGAATAGGGGGAAAAATGACAAGGAGAATGAATTAGAAAATGTTTCAGATCAATGAAAATAAAGTTTGATATTGAAATGGTTTACAGGCAAGGGGAAAAAATTTGAAAGCCAAGTGAGATTTGGGTTTTATTTGCCATCCTTGGAAAAATGTAAGAGTGATATGCACAGGGGGGAAAAAAAAAATTTAAAAAAATATGGTAATAGAAACAGCACTCATCCTGACATCAGTATAAAAACACAAAGATCATTTCAATCTGGTTAAATACATTCATACTCCAAAAAAAAATTTTCTAGAAATATGTTTTAAATGTATATTTTAAAAAACAAATTTTTTTCTTCCATCTTCACTGAAGTAATTTCGATCTCTAAATAATTCCACACATAAAGCCGTGTCTAATATAGTTATAGTAATTTTCATAAATCATTAGTCTAATAAAAGAAATCAACTTTTTCTGAGTAACAAAAATTAGAATATATTTGATAAAATTATTCAAAAGTGCAGCAACTAGATAGAAAATGAAAATATAAAAATTCTAAATGTCTGAAAAAGTTTTATTTCATTGAAACCTTTTTTCCTAAATTGTATCAAATCTCTCGCTAATTTTTTTTTTTAGATGAATAAATGAAATAAAGGATCTAATAAAATTGTCCAGATAGTCTTCACAGAGAGCCTATTCATAACCCTGACTATTTTTCAGTCCAATATAAAATGTATCCCTAGGCACACACACACATATAAGAGGGATAGAAAAATTTAAAAAAAGATAGCTAACATCTTCTACATGTATATAAACTGTCATATGTGAGTACAGCAAAAATGGGACACTAGAGAATGATTTTATTAACACAATATTCTAACTTATGAAAAAGTAATTTCTAATCCAATTAGAAACTTAAGAGTATGGTTTCAGTGTTCATGCTCTTCCCACTATTATAATTTCTCAAGGGAGATAACTATTGAATATTAATTAGAGTACCAACCCTTTATTTAAAATTAATCATAATATAAAGTTTACAAGATCATCCAGTATTGAGCTTAGAGTGAGTAATTATAAAAAGTAAAAACAAAAGTAAAGTCATCGGTGTGGCCTAAAGTTGGTATCAGCCAAACAGCGAGGGAGTCTACCTCCTTTTCACTAGCACAAGGAGATGGTTTTTGCGTCTGAGGTAGAGCGCCACACATATCATCAGCTCCTTACTTTACCGCACAGATCCCTGTGCTACTCATATGCTGAGTTGGCAAGGGCCTGTATCTAACTAGGAACCTTGTGGTTTCTAGCCAAACGTTCTACCGATTGAGCTAATTCAGCCCATATTCATCATTTTTTTTAAATCTTATAGTTCTTAAAAATAGCTAAGGGATTTCCACAGATACTACACTGATCCAAGATAGAAGTGCTGATCCATATGCAAATATTCCCAGCATTTCCAATGGGAACTGTGATGATTTTATAGGTACAAACAACACATAGGAGAAAGACATGTCAAAACTTTTGCTAACTTTCAAATTAAAATACGGTTTTCATGATAATTAGGAAGCTCATAAGATTTCATGCACACAGCTCAAAGGACGACTGATAAAACCTTGTACATGAGATTTCCCAAAATTGCTTCATGTTTACAAGTTTTAGCCATGTTAAGAGCATTTTATTTTTCTTCAAGAAAATAAATCCACATGGCACTCAAGATATATACATAAACATTTATAATCTGTGCTGAATCAGGATAATTTACTTATGTTGAAACCAAACAAAATCTTGGTTACTCCAAAACATTGCTAAAAATCATCTTCAACAGGAACTGACTAATTGGGACAAAATATTAACTATTTAACTTAGAGGTAACTTTGACATTCAGTAAAAAAGAAAATAAATTTTGCATTAAAAAAAGATTTTTTTAAATAAAAAAAATTAAAATAAAATAAAAAAAATTTTTAAAATTCACATACTCATTTTAATAAATCAAGGGTCTTCCCTAGCAGTTTTGCACTATAATTAGTGGAAAATGTAGACCCATTTCAGATATCAATTTTTAGCCCACTGTACATCTTCCCCAGGACTTAAAAGTTATTTTGTCTTCTCGAGTTGGAAACCCCCTCCAAGCTCAGGCCAACAATAATAATGAACATTTGATTAAAAGGCAAGGTTCTGATCAAATGAACAAGCAAGAATAAGTTATTGAGAATTTTGCAAAGAAAACCAGGACATTAAGATATTTAATACTTAAAAATAAATTTCATTTAAGAAGAGCTATGACTGATAAAATAAATAAAAACATTAAAGTGCCAAAGAAATTGAAAAGGAAAAAAAAAGGACTTCAACATTTTGATGACATGCAATTCTTGGTATTCCTTATTATGATGACTTTCTATATTGCACACTTAATAGGCTATCCCCAAAATTAGACAAAAAGCAAAATGATTATAACCCATAAAACTAAAATCATTTCCACAAACAGAAAAAAAGCAAAGAATGATTTAAAGCAATACAAACAACTTATTATTCTCTGAAAATTTAGGGACGAATTTTGCCTCAAGCCAAATTAAAAACAACATAAAAAAGAAAGACAAACTGTTGAGTTTTTGTTGCCAAAAGAAAAAGCTAAGACATTAAAATGATTTTGCATTTTTAATTCAGTGACATGAATGATGCCACCATCTCAAATCGATAGACAATTTAATAATTCATAAAACTAAGCTAGTTATATGTTTTTGTCATTTTTAATACTTTAAATAGCATTACAAAAGCTGTTTTTTTTGTTTTGTTTTAACTAAATAGTCTAATTTTTCCAGGGTTTATATATAGACAATATTTTTTTTTTTAATTAACTGAAATAAACTCTGCTCCTGTGAATAAGAGTCATTACTGTAGAACAATGGTTATCAACCTTTTTTTTTTACCTATTGACCCCCTTTTAATCCTATTTACTCTGGTGGAACCCCCATAGCCATTCATTGTTTAAAAATCCCATTGTATTTTTATAGTTAAATACATTTTACTTGCCTGGGTCCCAAATAATTTTATATGGACCCCGGTTGAGAACCACTGCTGTAGAACAATGCTTACCAAACAAGTAGTGCCATAAGAGTTCACTTCATACTGGTTGCTCACTTATTGTGGTCTTGTACCAGACATGGTTAAAACCAGTAAATCTACATGTACACTTGAAAAATCTCAATTTCATGATTTTTTTATATACTGTGCAAACTTTACTTGTATAAATTCTGTAATTATCACAGCATTTATACTGATAGAATACTTTCATATTTATTCAACAAGGAAATTAAAAAAGAGAAGTTACTCAAAAATAAAACTGACTTTTCTTAATTCTGTTTATCAGAATGTTAAAAGGGAAAAGAAAGCAAAATTGCTGTTTCTGAAGTTCAGTTTATGATCTATCTCTGTCCCATAATAACTGGTACATTCACATATGAATTTCATACACTAAATGTAACCACTATTACAGGATAGAGATAGTAACATACATGCAAGATTCACTGTCCAAAAAGAATCAGTGATAGCTTAGCTGTACGAATTGACAAGTTTTCAGACATCCATCATTAGTAAATATATATATATTCATATCAATTGCAAATAAAAACCAATTCTTTTTAAAATTAAAAGAAAAATTCAAAATGTTAAAATTTTAAGCAACATATATTTCAAGACAAACAAAAAAGCTTAGAAGAATCTGAAACTCAAATGTTAATTATTCACTTTATAAAAACATGCTCAAAACATTTAGCAAACAAGTCAGACTGTTGCTTTCTTTTGCACCTATAAAAACTATATCAAGAAATTCATCTGGAAGATGCACTTGACTATTTCATCAAATAATATGATCCAAAAAGGTTAAAGGTTATTTTTCTCTACATCTTTATGTTTTGAGTCAGAAGAAAATGCTCTTTGCAAAATCAATGGAAAATCTTGTTAAGCCAGTTATTTTAATCTAAATGAACAAAACTTTTGATAATTACAAATATATTTGAAAGTATTTAATAAAAAAAAAAAAATCTGTTTTAACCTTAAAAACTAAATACTAGAAAGTGAAACCAATTACTAAACTAGCGCAACTTTTATATCCAGAGAAAGATAAAAACAGATGTTAAACAATGAAAAGTTCATATTTAATCAAAAATAAAAATAAAATTAAAATATGTTGGAATAATTAACTGATTGATGTCATTTGAAAAGACAATTTTTTTTTTATCTGTGTACAAAAGAAATGTGAGCATTTGAAATAATTTAAAATATAAAAAAAGATTTTTTTTTTAAATTGAATGGAGAAATTTTAATAAAATTCTAATTCTGTTCATACTTTGAATGGTTTCATTTACTTCAAGTATTCCCTTAATTTTTGCCAGACATTATAAAAATGTTGCTATTTCCAGATTATATTTTAGATATTAAATAATCAACACATCAAAATATTTCATTTTAGGTTACAAAGATACATAATAAATAATAATAATTAGATAAAAGTATAAAATAATTTTGGGCATGGCAGAAATTGTTTGGATAATTCAGCCTCTTTATATTCTTGATGTTCTTTTCCCACTGATTATACCCATGTCGTCAGGGCTATAATCAAAAAAGGAAAAACTTTAACCTTTGGAATAAGAATATTTTGTATGCATTAAAAAAAAAAAAAAATAAAAAAAATAAAATAAAAAAATAAAAAGTGGGGTGGGGTCTTATGCTCAGATTATTCACCTGATGCGGACTGAAGAATGGATCTTTCCAAAATATTGTGTTAACATCAAAAATACAAAGAAATGGGTCAATTGGCCAAACAATTTTTGATATGTTTAGGACTCTTCTCAAAGTTATAAACAATTTCAGGTATATAATTTGAAAAAAAAAAAAAAAAAAAAAAAAAAAAAAAACCTTTAATTTCAAATCGAATAATACTGTTCAGGTAGTTTTACTTTTAATTAGGCTACTGTATCATGCAATGCTTTAGCTGCTTTGATAAAATTTATAAAACTTGATAAAATTTCATACAAAAAAAAAAAAAAAAAAAATTAAAAATATTTTTTATCAGTTGACATTTGTTTTTAAATCTTCTAAATCAAAGAATTTTTTATAATGAAAACAGGAACCAAATTAAGCCATCAGATTACTAAAGATAAAAGATCACCAGCCCATAATAGTAGCAGCCTAGAATTATAAACTAAATGGAAAAAAAAAAAAAAAAAAAAAAAAAAAAAAAAAATGAAAAATATTTTTAAAATAAAAAAGTAAATAAAAAAAGAAATGGAAAAAAAAAATGCCCTAGAGTGTTACAGCATTGGAAATAGACAAATAGGTAATAACTTTTATCTACATGTCATTTCCTACAGTTTTTATTAGTTTATGCCTGGCCTTACGATCCAAGGACAATCTCAGTCCATGAACCAAGATTACAGACAATATTGGATACTCTGGTTTGATTTGTAGGTCTGCTGAGAGGCTTCTCTTTTTCACAATATCATCATTTGGCAAATGTTAGAAATATTCCATTTTAGAAGATCTAAGCTAAAGAATTATTTTCAACATTACTTCTAAATTAAAACATTAAGAATCTTTATAAAAAAAAAAAACTAAAAAAGGTATACATTAATTGCTAATAATTAACTGACAGTCTTAATCATCTTTTGTATATGAGGATTATCTCCCCTTGGTCGGTGATGGAGAAAGAATGATTGGTTAATTTATACTATAATCTTCCAATTAAAGCATTTATTCTAAACATGGTCAACAGTTGCTTTACCTTGACAATTAAAGAAATTAAAATTAAAAATATACATTAATTGCTAATAATTAACTGACATAATCCTCATATGCAAATAATTAAGACTATCTCCTCTTGCTATTAAAAATAAAATAAAACATTTTTTTTTTTTTAAATGAATTACTTTACCAGATGCTATGGTCTGGATATTCTATAGATATAAAAGCTGTTGTCACTGGATTTGTTTGTTTACCAAATTATATCAGATAAATGACTTAGAACTGGTGTGATTAGAAATTGCACAGATAGGACAACAGTCCTGCACCATAACCAAAAGCCAATATTTACAAACATGCATGATGAAATAAATTCTAAAATTTATGTTCATTCCTTTTAAAAAAATTTAGTAATTATCTGAATGAGAGACCTCTAATCAAATTATTTTCTAATCCAAAAGTTAAAATAAAAATAAAAAAATAAAAATATAGAAACTTTCTATCTGACTTTTTTTTTTTTTAAATAATTTCTTATTTAAAATCAAATAAGTCTTTATATATACAGCAGATTCTTTTATACTTTATTGAATTGTAAATAATTCAATTCATAAAAGAAAGTTTCTTAAAAAAAAAAATTTAAATTAGTTATATAATAGAAATTTAAATAATACGCTCATTTTTTTATGTATTAAGCTAATTTATAATTTATATGTTGAAATGATAGCAATAAAAATAGTCACTTTAGCCAATACAACACAAAATTAAAAACTAACAAAAAACCCAAATTTCACTAATGCAAATTAATATATTGATAGAGTGCAAGAATTTTTATAAAACCAATAATTAAGAGAAAATTGGAAAGATCTTCCTTTTTTCAATACAATTAACAAAAAATAAAATTTTTAAAATAATATTACACACACATACTCAATGTTTTATAAAATATACAACCATTGATATAAAAGGGTAGAATTTACACACATTCTACAATATTAGTCGTTTCCACAGTATACTCAGAAACAATTGAAGTGATTGCATCATGCTTCATTCAAGTATCCATTCCTTAGGTGTATCAGTTGTTGTTTTCCAGGATGAAAGTATTTCATATAAATTTACAAATATGGGAGATAGAATCTCTCTCCCTGCTTACAAGTTGACAATTGTTGCTGGACTGGGAACAGAATGAAAAGAACCCAGGTCAGCCATTATTCTTAATGATCTGTCCAGACAGAATCTGATCACACACAAATTTTTTTTAGAAAACTATCCTTGCAGATTCAGCTTGCTGCAAACTACTGTTTTCAGGGTTAAACAAATAGTTTAAATATAAATTGTCAAAATGGTAGTTGCATCCTTTATTAAAATACTCTATTTTTATAACTTATTTAATTCTAATCCCACTGCAACCACATAAAAAAAATTTTTTTAAGAAAAAGAAAAAGAGAAGCAGCTGAAAGTCCACTCAACAAATCATTGTGTATGTATTTACCCAACCTGTCCACCACGAGCAGGATGAGACAAGGTCATTTTTTTGTGTGTGTGTATACTTATATATTAATTATATTTAAACAATTTCCGTTTAACTAAAAGACTAGTGCTTTTATTATAGAGCAATTTTTCTAAGATTCAAATATCTTTAATTCAACCATGAATGCTTCCATTAAAATTCACAATAATTAATAAGATTCTGTAAATATCTTAAATTGATAGAAATAATCCCAAGGGTAAAAAAAAGCACCACAGAAGGCTACAAATATGTATCCATGGTTTTTTAAAAAAAATAAGCATCTAATCTTTTAAATCATTAAACCCCAGATACTCTGTACCCAAGCTCAGAAAAAAAAAATACACATCACTCCAAGGTGAAAATATTTGTATATCCCATCATTCCATTAAAAAAAAAATGTTGGTGATTGGTCACACTATATTAAGCCTTTTTATCATTAGTATTTGATATGACCTTCCAAGCCCAAAATATCAGGCTTACCATGCATAGCAAACAGTGCTCAGTCCAAAATATTGGGCTTATGAGTTCAAAGGGTGAAAAAAAAAATTTTTTAATCAAAAATAAATATTAATTTAAACACATTTGTTTGTTAAAAAATATCTAAAGTAATTAAATGTAATAATTCATAGTTGATGGAATTAAGTAAAAATCATCCACCACTTGATTACTTATCAGGTCAACACATTGACAAAAGGACGTAATTATTTGCTTTCAATTATTAAGATGATATAAAAAGAGACAACTAAGAAAAGGGTAAGCAACTTCAATATGGATAATAATTTTTTTTTTAAATGTTTGGCAATAAGATTAAATTCAAGATGGTCATCTTTTTAAAAATAAAAAATTAATCCTTTTAAGTTCATCTTAAAAATCTTACAAGTGTAATTACATCTTTAAAAAATTAGTTTTTTTAAAATAATGTAGCGAGATCTATGAATTTATTATATATATATATATATATATATATTAATGAAAAAGAAGTGAATCATAAATTAGTTTAAAATTAAATAATGAATAACCTTAGATAAGATTAGAAGAATTAACCAAACTATTCCCTTGGCAACAAATATAAAGTGAATTATAAATAATATAAATCAATTAGAAGTTATTTTCATTAAAAAAAAAAAAAAAAAAAAAAAAAAAATTTGTTGCCTTAGAAAATATAGAAATTAAAATTCAATTATTCAAAAGAAGATTTCATAAGTGTTTTATAATTTTTAAGAAAAATCAAACGTTAAAATAATTTTACATATTAAAATCTACACACATTATGGCATGAAAAATCATTAATTTCCAACTCTCGTATTTCATTCAATGTGAAAATAAGGTAATCTATTAATGTACATGAAATAAGACTGTGCTAACTAAATAGAAATTTAATCTTAGAGAAACATATATAGATTATCATAAATGAAAGCAATTAACCTTTTTTCTAACAATTTCCATATCAAGTCTTTTTTTTTTTTTTTTTTTCAAATAATTCCAATAAAGTTTTCAAAAATTTTCTCTATTGACAATACCCAAATATTTTCGATCTTTGGACTTTTATATTATAAAAATATATAAAAATAAAAATTTATAAAAAGATAAAAATGAAATTATTTTATAATAAAAATAATTAAAAAAAAAAAAAAAAAAAAAAAAAAAGGTTTCAGAAAACTTCAGGTATTCATAAGGAGGAGAAAAAAGCAGGGGTATGCAAAAGAAAATAAAGTGAATGTGTTTGTTATAATAAAAAAAATGAACAAAAATAAATGTTCAAGAAAGGTTGGGCAGGGAAAAAAAAGTATTAGTAGAAAGAATGTTTTCAAATCAAACTAAAGACTTACTATATTATCCAACTATCACAACTACTGAATTTGTTTTTAATATTTGCAGTTCATTAATAATTAGAACCATAGATTTTTGTGTATTACTGTCAAATCAATGAAACAGAACTAAACTGATACAGAGACAAGGGCTGTGAAAGACATGAAGACAATTGAAGTATTCAGTAACAAAAGGAAATTCTCTTTTATAATAACCATATTTCAGAGAGTGAAAGCCACAGCAATTTTGCAACAAACATCCAAACTGATTCATTACTATATTATTCTAGAAAGTAAAAACCAATTTAACTGGATTTGAAAACAAAAAATATAAACAGGCTTTAACAACAGAAGATTTAAAACAAAAAGATATTTTTTAAATAGAATGTACCAGCTACTACAACATCTATATATATTTTATGCATAAAAGTAATCAAATTCCTCTCAATTCTTTTTAATAAGAGATGGCTCATATTTGCACAAGGAGGAAAAATCCATTGATATATCAATGTCTAAAATAACATTACCTCAAGAAAATCCAATATTAAAAGACAAAAATAATTACAACCAAGTATATATTAATTCTAAATACTATAGTGCACTGCTTTTAAATTTAAACTGCTTTATTAAAGAAACATTCACTATAAAACCTTAGTATTATGATAAATAAGGTTTAAATTTGCTTTGATATGGTTTATTTAATGGCATATCAACTCCTTATGGGTTATGCTGAAATTTGATTGGTTAATGTTTAATTATTATCGCTTTATATTTTCAATATCCCATTACAATTGGAGTGAACTTGGAAATAATGGCAACAAAGGAGTACCCCAGCCTCACCACCAAATATTTAATTTCATACCCAGGACCACACATTTTTTTTTTTTTGGGGGGGGTCTTTCTTAACACTATACTGAAATGCATTCAAAGTATTATAAGTCCAACTAACTGAGTAGAAATAATGTTTATATTTTAATGAATGAAGACCAAGAAAATCAAGTGATAGTTGTTAATATGAAACCTACTTGCAGAAAATGAAGAGAAAAAAAAAAACACACCAGGCACCCAGGTTAATTAGTCTCAATACACCAGATAAATATTTCAGTTTACTTTAGATATATTTAGAACTTTTTCCTTATTGGCTAGAAAAAAAAGTGTTTTTTTATATCCATTAAATCTACTGAGGAATTCAACTTAGAGTATCCCAAGCATTTTCAGAAACCATTTTGGTTTATTTGGTAAAGGAAGCATTTTAAATTAAAATATACAGTGCTTTTAGAAAAAAAAAAATTTTTTAAGTGGATTTGGACTTTTATGACAGATAAACAAAGTTGAAATATGTTGAGAGAAAATTTCAGTTATGAAAATACATTTTAACAAGTTCATTATTCAATAAGTTGGGAAAAAAAAACTTTCAATTCATATCAAATATAAAGTTTAAAATTTTCTCTCAATATCAAAAATATAAATAATCCTACTAAATTAGGTGTATGGGATTCCAAATATAACCGGGTCATTTTATTTAGAGCTTTTTCAAACTTTTGTACTAAATCAGTGTACCACCTTTTAATTAAAGAAATAGCTTAAGTTTTGAGAAGATCCAAATATTTTCTTTTTATGTAGGATTAAAATAAAAAAAAGAGCAAGAATCAAAATGTACATATATATCTATAGATACTAATATTTATTTTGTTATCTAAAAATATCATTTTGAACACATTCACACCATTATCTTAAGGTATTAATAACACTAATTCATAATAGACTGATATTCATTTTTCATGCACAAATTTTTAAAAAAAAACAAGCTTCTCTCCTGATGTTATATCTAATAAACACTAAATTTAAAAAAATATATCCATAGCAAACAAGCCAATCTACCAAATCAGAATTAAACAACTCATTATCTTATTACTGTATATATATATATATATATATATATATATATATATATAAAGTTAAAAGAAAGGAAATTAATCCGACAATATGAGTAAGAAAAGGTGGAATGAAAACATCACACAATGCTGTTAAAGAAGAAAACATCACACAATGCTATATTATATATATTATATATTATATTATAAATTGTTTTCTTCTTTAACAGCATTGTGTGATGTTTTCATTCCACCTTTTCTTACTCATATATATATATATATGCAGACAAGAATTTTAGAACTAGTTTTTGCATTAAAAATGTGAAGATCAATTAACAGTTTCACAACAAAACCAGACACGTTAGACATGAAAAAAAATTCACTCATAACTACTGATAAGAGATATGTAGGACTAAGAAATTAAAAACATGTACAATGCTTTTAGAAGATCAAACTCACCAATTTACAATGAATTTACCAAAAAACATTCAGTACTCTATGTCAAAGAAAAGACTTATTATATCACTGTATTTAAATATAGAAAAAGTAATTAAAACCCTTTCAATATTTTTAACCTCATTGGTTACACAATGTGTCATCAGTGGAGGAGTGTTGAACAATTGCCAAGGAAGATGCCACCTGCCTTAGCATAGCAAGGCATAAAGTAGCCTAACAAATAGAGAAGGGATTTTTTTTAAATCAACTTGACATAGAAAATTTATGCAGCTTAATAACAGAATTGTAATAAGGTTTCAGATTCCATTACCAGGTGCCAGATTGGTGAGAGTCTATAAAAAATTTTAAACTTACAAAGAAAATTTTCCAACCAATCAAAACACTCTTAACTAAGCAATACTTGTAAAGTCTGCATTAAATTATGATCTAATTTTTTGTATAAATTAATGCAATAAAATTAAACTGCTCTTGGAGAATAAAGCAATTTCCAATCTAATCTACAAAGTGAATTTGCATTCATGCACACCCAGACCAATAGATATGATTATTAAATACTAATTAAAACAGTTTTCTTGTTTATTTGCAAAAATTATATTAATTCTATAAATAGGATATGATTGACAAAAATTATGACAGCTAAGAGATGGACTTTAAGCAAATACTGAGTAAATATCAACAAAAAGCAATTTAAATATACATTCTATCAGGTTAGTTTTGTGAGAAAAAAAAGGGGGTGTCCAAGATAATTAGAAGAACAAAATTAATAATTTTATATGAAGTCAAGAAAACAAATTTGTTTAAATTTTATAATCAATCTGACACTCACAAGCAAATATTTTTTCAATGATATAAAAAAAAAAAAATTTGAAAATGAATTTTTTGAATATTGATTTAAGCATGAAAATGTTTGGATTTTGAATGCAAAACAAATTTTTTTTAAATTGTTACAATTTAAAATGTAATTTTTTAATAAACAATATGGATAGAGAACCAGGCATTTATAAGATTTGCATATTCATTCAATTTAAATTAATACAATGGTAAACAAAAATGGAAACTTTGCATGAGAAAGCTTTCAATTGTTTTTGTCACTCTTAGAAGCATTGAAATAATTGTCAGGACCTAAAAGAAAAATCTAATTATCTTATAAACAAATATAAAGAAATTAATTGACCTACTCTTGACTAAACTATTCTTTAAACCCTTACTTTCTAGATAACCTTCAAAAATAAATTTACCAGAAAACAAATTTAATCATTCTAAGACACAGCTTTGTTTAAAGCTATTTCCTCATTCCATTAAATGAAAACGGCCATTATATCAAACCTTTTATTATTAGTATCTTATATGATTTCCTTGAACCTGAAATATTGGACTTGTGCATTTACTATATACCACAATTATAGTATAAATATATAGGAAAATGATCAGCCAAAATATGAAGGTTTAAGATTCATAGGAAGATAGCTAATACACCATCTAGACTTCATAGAACTAAACTGGAGATATCTAGTTTCTCAAAACTGGTCTCCTGAGAAGTTTTGCAACGAGTTTAATAATAGTAATAAATAAGTTAAAATATATATTAAAATCCAACAATGTCTATAACAAATTTTTATTTTCACATAACCAGTTTGACTATCATAGTCAAACTGGTTATGTGAAAATAAAAATTTGTTACCGAGATTCATTGACATTTGTGAAACATCAAATCAAAAAATGAATCTACATTAAAATTCCTTTATTATTTATCTTAAAACCTGAACTTTTTACAACTATTTCATGTAGATTTTAAATATACATCAGAAAAAAAATATTCATAACAAACAAAAAATAAAAAAAAAAACAACATTTTTTGATTCTGTTTCAGTCAATAAGTATCTAAATATGAGGTTTCCACTATAATATTAACCAATGTAGATATTGTCATTTAATTTCATTAGTAAATTTACCAGTCATTAAGTATGAGAACATCTCAATAAATGAACTACTATATTCAATTCTAAATTTCCAATCATTAAAATTTTTAGAAACAATTTCAAATCTATAAAAAAATAAATAAAAAAAAAAAAAAAAGAAAAAAAAAAAAAAAAAACAGTAAAATACAAGTTGAAAGCTTTCCTGTGCAATGTTATTTTTGTTCTTTTTAAAATTTTTTTAAATATTTAAAATGGTATATAGTTAATGTTTTTAAAGATTAAAATCATTCCAAAATCTTAATTATAGACAATTAAAATACATTTAAATCTGATACAAGTCAGTAAATTGTTTATTAAGCTAATGATGAAAATGAAAAGAAAATGAATGTAGGTAAATCATGTATGGAAATTTTTTTCCACAATATAAACAACAATACTGCTAAGCATAAAAATGAACGTGTGTGTATACATATTTTTGTATGGATACACACAGTTTTATCAATATGCAAATGTAATGTATGAAATGAAATGCAAAATCTACAATTTTATGTTGATTAGAATGGAGAGTTGTCAGACACGCACTTTTTTTTTAGCCGTGATTTCCCTGGTCTCCTCC
This sequence comes from Doryteuthis pealeii, assembly GCA_023376005.1. Classification (NCBI taxonomy): domain Eukaryota; kingdom Metazoa; phylum Mollusca; class Cephalopoda; order Myopsida; family Loliginidae; genus Doryteuthis; species Doryteuthis pealeii. Next base: position 14,561,003 of record CM042163.1, read on the forward strand.
GCTGTTTCACTGTAAGACTGTATTGTAGATCCCTTCATTGGAAGCCACTTCACAGGGAAGAGAGAGATGGTGGCATTAGGAGATGTGGACACACATCAGAAGAAAAAAATGTTACAGCATTCAATTTTGTCAGACTTGCTGGCAGTAGCAATTTAAATAGACAAGTTAACTCGAGAATAAACTTTGCCTTAAAAAAGAAATGTCTTTAAGTTTAAACAGAAAAACGTTTCTTTAATACCAAAATTAAAACAAAAAAAAAATAAAATAAAATAAAAAAAAAATAAAAAAAATCTATGTTTGGTATTCTTTTAAGAGTGCACTTGAATTTTATAACATTGAAATATTTCTTTATGAATTCAAATTAATAAATCTATGTGCACAATTGATAACAGTGAGCAACAAAGATTCTGCTACTGGGATAAAAAATGCAAGTTTTAGACTAAATAGAGTGTGCTGATTCCAATTTTATCATCAGATTTGTTCTATCACATCAAGATTTTGTACAATATACAGCATATAACACTGACACCCTAAAAAAAAAAAAAAAAAAGTCTTCCTTCCACATCTTCACATAAAGAACTTTAAAAAGCAATAGCACATAATTGTTGTGGATTTCTTTCATAGAAATAAAATTAAACACAGAAAAGTGCTGCAAAACTAAAAACAAGCATTTTGATTGTTGTTTGATAAGTTCAGTGATAAATTGAAACCAACTTCTATTAACGTTAGTTGTACAGAACTTTCTGGTTTCTCATCAAGCTGAAAACTATGCTGATTTGATAAACATGCTAACAGCATATTAAAAGAATGTCCCTTAAAACACTTATATCTATTTTTTTCTAAAATATCTTGGTGCTGTAACAAGCACCGTTCCTATAATGGGAGGACCTGTTCAATGCACCGTTCCTATAATGGGAGGATGCACCGTTCCTATAATGGGAGGACCTGTTCAATGCACAAGAGTAAGTATCTCAAACATTTTTGAATACATGATCTGAAATAAAGTGAGTACTTAATATTCATTTCTATCTAAATTTTCTTTAAACATAAATATACTATTTATCTTTAACATTCTATAAACCAGTGGTTCTTAATCAGGGACCATATAACGGGGGCGGGGGGCACAAATATTTAATCATAAAGATATAATAGGATGTTTTAAACATCAAATGGCTATAAGGTGCACCATAGTAAAATAGGAACCAAAGTTATCCATGGGTAAAAAAAAAAAAAAAAAAAAAAGTTGAAAACCACTGCTATAAACTTAATATATAATTATGTATATCTCTCAAAAATCTTGAGATGCTAGAATTCCAGAAAAAGAATTAGTATACTCAATTTAATCTAGAACAGTAACAGTTGTCTGGGTCACAGACAAAAAAGTTTTTCTTTGTGGCTCAGTGTTATCCATTGTACATTAATTTATGTTTTTAAAGAACTTATTTTCAATTGCTGATTGATAGTTTATATAAACTAAAAACGTTCTTAATTTGTTTAACAAATGTTTTATTTGCTTATCAACTAAAACAGATACAGAATGTTAAACATCAGAAGTGCCACTTGAATATATCTACAATACAAATATGAAAATAAAAATACATACTAAATTTTCTATTAAAATGATTCAAATAATTTAAATGTTTAAGCTTGGTAATGGCCAACAAAATCCAAGAGAAGACCTTTGTCTTACTGTGCACATTAAGATTTTCCCAAGTATCAATGAATGGAACAAGAGCGGTTGATAACTGGTTAATATTTTTTTTTTTCTTAATGTATGTGTAATAAAGATAATCAGAAGTTAGATGTATACTCGTGGCCTTGATATAAGTTTATACTTATATCAAACTTCCAATTTCAACAGCAGTTTATTTTGCTAAGCATAAATAAAAAATAAAATCCAATTTAAGAAAAAAAAATAAAAACTAGGCATAAAAAGTAAATTTATAAATTTTAGAACAATCAGAATATCTAATTTAGTTATAACTCTTAAAGAAAAAGTCAAACATAGATTTCCTAAAATAAAACCTTATATATATATATATTTTTTTAAAAACAATGTTTTTTATGTCATACCTCCAAAGTCAATTTTAAACCAACAAAATTGATAGACAGGCATTTTATTTTTGTTTACTATTCCAGTTTACTTTTATTTTTTATCCCAAACATGCCAGAAAAAAAAAAAAAATGGTCAAAACCATTACCAACTGAAATGTTTTATATAAATTTTTAACAAACTTATAAAAAATAATTTTAAAAAGTTGCACAGTTTCATACAAAAATGCATTTTTCTGGCATCTGTTAAAATTATAATAATAAATCAATTAAAACAAAAATTGAAAATGGATTGTATTAAAAATCAATGACAGTATTCATGTAACCATAGGTGGTATGGTAGATGCAAAAGAAAATATTTTGCTAACTTATAAAATGGAGAAAAAAATAAGATATAAAAATAACATTGAAAAAGAAAAAAAATTTTTTTTTTAACAAAAGACCATGAAAATTAAATCTTGAGATGTGCTATAAAAAAAAAGAATTATGAAAAAAAAAAAAAAAAAAAAAAAAAAAAAAAAAACTGACATTAAATATTTAATTTAAATATTAACATCATGAACAGTACAGACATATAGTCTGTACTGTTCACAATGTTAATATTTATTTTTAAAAATCCCTGGGAAGTATAAAGATTATTAAATCAAACTATTGTGTTGGTAACATAATTGTGGCTTATTTTTTAACAAATTTGTTGAAAAAAAAAGCTGCAATAATTATGCACCAACCCAATAAAACCATTTGATATTCAAATTTTCATTGGTCAATTTTTTGTTTTGACAATTTTTAAATACAAAATCAACTGGAATGAAAAAAAAAAAAAAAAAAAAAAAAATCAGGTTTCCATGTTGTAGGGGTAACATTTCAAATTTTTTCCGCCTGCTTAAACAAACTAGAAAAAGAAAAATGTCTATCAGCCATGAGCATGCCAGGATATTGTTACATCACTAGAATAACTCATCAAAACTTTTCATCAATTTCAAAAAGTAAAAAAGTTTTATCAATGCTGTTCACAGAATTCAGTATAAAGAAAGCCTGTAGTATCAGAATATGCAACCAGGCTTCCATTAACTTTTGGAAACAAGTTTTCAGTCATGAGCTTAAAGCAAATTCTAGCAACATGTGTACATTATTCATTAACAACAGTCAACATTTTAATGCATGTTCACATATAACACATGTAAACAAATATTAATCCAATGTAAGCATTATAGCTCATGTTGGAGAGAATTTGTTATTTATAGCAATGACCGAAGGAGATTAACAAATGTAGAATTATGATTGTGTTTAATAATGAAATAGCATCAAAAGAAAAAAAAGTTGCCACTGGTTTTTCTTCAGTGTATTTTAAGAGAATATATATTATATATATATTATGTCAATAAATAAAAATAAAAGCTAATCTATAAATTTTTTTTTTTTTTTTTTTTTTTTTTTTTTTTAAATAATTTTGGCATGTTTAAGAAATTTATACTGAAATAGTAAAAACTAAGTGCCTGACAAATTTTGGGTTAACTGTTAATTTTTAGACTTAAAAAATAACTAACTATCCTATCACTGAAAAGAAACCCCTCTGTCTGTGTCCATACTCTGAATTAAATTCTAATCCAATAAACATATTGGCTGCAATCCACCAAAAGTATTTGGTAGGATAGTATTTGGCTGTTTTAAGAGCAGGTCTCTAGTGGCACAGACAAAGTGTTGGCAGTGGCACCTAAAAACCAAAAGTATTTTCGGCAACATCTGAAAAAGAGAAAAAAACTTCTTACTTCAGTCAACAGCCTCTTCAGTCCATCCACTTGGTCCTCATTTGGGTTAAGCTCTCCACCTGGCCTGAAGAAAAAAATAAAATTACAGAAATTCAGAAATAACAGAACTTAACACAACAAATTATTATAATGCAACAGAGTGAAACTTGAGCTTCTGGCAATTTAGAAACGAGTAGAGGAATTTTTTGAAAAAAAAAAATGTTCCTTTTTTTTTCTTCTGCTATCTATTGATGATGTCTAAGAGAAATTATCTTGGGTTTTACATAAGATACAATAGGTTGGTATAGATTAGTCTTATAAGACCATAGATATACACTTGGATCTTAGTGTCAGTTGGGGCATTATTTTATTTTGCCCAAGTATCAAGTCTACTCTCATCACTGATGTTGTCCAAGGGAAGGACAAAGACCAATACAATTTGTTATTTGTGCCATCATGGAAATTACCAGAATAATGTAGAAGACAATATTGGACTATCTTAGAGAAACCAGCTCCTGGGTTTAAATTAATATTTTCAAGCTTTCAAATCAGGATTTAAAGTTACTCTAATTTGTTCTTATGTTTTTGTTTTTTTTTGTTACTGAAACTGCTACATACACAGAGCTAAGTTTCAAATTGTTTTTCTTTTTTAAATTAGTAATCTTAATATTTCTGTAATTTACCATCATAGCATTTTGGTACAGGAGTCAATTAGTTCAAACTATTTTTTAAGACATTAGGGGATAATTCTTAGGGTTACTTTTAAGGAAACCAGTTATTCTTATACCAATCAAAGACCAAATGCATAAAGTAAACTTTGTGATCTATTTATATAATAAAATGCAATTATTCTTATTCAGACAAATTTTATTTATTACATTGTGTAATGTCTGTTTTGGCAGTTCATTTAACACACACACACACACACACACACACACACACACACACACACACACACACACACAAATATTATATGGTAATTTTAAAGCCTGATTCATAAACCTGAAAAAATAAAACAATTCAGATGTGTATACTTAAGAATAATAAACTATGTTAATTTTCCTGTTTCAGCATTTTCCATTGAAGGCACTTACTAGCAGACATTGGCTTTATTCAAACGTTGGCACAAACTGAAAAAATACAACCATGTTTATTGAAACAAAACAATTTATATACACAAAGTCAAATTTTAAATTCATAAAAATGTTTGATACTTACAATAAACTCCATTTGGCTTTAAATTACCAAATTTTGACAAATATCAAATCTTTATTGGACAAAAAAGTGTTTTATGTTCTTTCTATAATACAAACAGACAATTTTACCTTCAAAAGATAAGGCATGAAAATAATCAGTTTAGAATGGATTTTATCTTATTCTTTAGAAACGATCAGATTGAAAAGTAATCTTTCTTGGGATTTACAGAAGATTCCAAAGCAACAACTTTCAATAATCATGTCAAATAATTTTAACATATTACGGATTATAAAGTTATTTAAATTGCTTCAATAGCTTTTAACTCTTAACATCCTGTTGAGAATTTTCCAAGTCCAGAGCCCCATTCCTATAAGGATATATATAAATGGCTAAAAAATGGCCTTTTAATTTAAAGTTACCTGTTATTTCCCTTAAATCAAAAACTTCTAAATATGTTTAATATTACATTTAAACAAAGGCTATCATTTGGGGTAGATTAAGAAAACAAATGTGACTTCCGGCCAGGTGGAATGAGGTGGTACAGGACTTTAAGAGTTAATCCTCCATTAAACCCATTGCTTTTATTATGTCATGGATTAATACTAAACTGAATCTTTCAAAGCCTCCATGCTTCCTGTAGTCCGCTGACACTATACCTGATGCCCCTGTCCACACACATATGCACACACGCGCACACATACATGCGTATTACTACTGTAAACTGTTCATGTTCCTGATACTAACACATTATTCTGTGTACTTGACATGAGACTTTGATGAGTTGTGGTGCACCTGAGCACTGACCACATTAATTTTCATTATTATTTTTAAATAGACTAATACCAGCAAGAACAAATCCTATGATAGTTAAATTCCATGGCTATTTGATTTATAGCAGATTCTGGTTAAATAGAAAAAAAAACAATTGGTTACAAGTAATAGTCCTTATTATACAAATCTGCTTAAAAGTAATGACTGCTTATAGGAACCAAAATTAGAGATTTCCACGTGTTTAATTTAAGCAGAATACATTGTATATAGATATTTTGGTAATTTATGGAGGAAGTGCGTCCCGGTCTCCTGCCTCAAGAGTTGCTGCCCGATGACTATTAAAATAACAACCCAGCTCAGTCTATTCAAAACTATCCATCTATCTCAATTTGTTCATATTTATCTATATTACTTTAAACACTAAGATTTTTTTTATTCATGTTTGTTTAATGTCTTGTTTTTAGTTTAAATAAACAAGAATTACGACAAAAAAAGAAGCGACCACCCCCCCAAATACATTTACTTGTCGAAAATATCTATCTATCTATATTATTTTGTTTGTTTATCTATCTATCTATATCAGTCTATTACAAACTATATATTCATCTTTATATCTAAACAAGAATTATGACAAATTATAATAAATAAACAAGAATTACGACGAGCTGGGGTTGTTATTTTGATAGTCACCGGGTAGCGGTTTTTGAGGCGGGAGACCAGGACACACTTCCTCATAAATTACCAATATTTTTAAAAAGTCAAAACAATAAAAAAAAATTTTTTAAAGTTATTTTGTATTTGGATTTTTTGCACTTGTACTCATCTTTGTTCATTATATATATATATATATATATAACATTTCAGTCGATGTGCTTTCCGGCCTTCTTCAGGTGTTTCAAGATGAATTCCTGAGCCTTCACGGAATTTCAAACAAGAAACACCCGAGGAAGGCCACAAGCCACACAGGCCAAAATGTTGTGTATGCAACAAAGATAAAGACAACAGTCCAAAAAATCCAAAATAATACAATCAAGCCTCAAAATTTCAAACAGAGTTATTTTTGTAATACTAAATTAACAACCATAAAGTGCAAGAGTTACAACTTGAGATTTTTTGCTACAACTCAAAAAAAAAACACATGAAGTTAATATTGTCTTTAAACAATAAATAGAAAAATAATAGCAATGTATTGGTCATCAGACAAATTCATTTCCTATTATAAACTGACTGATAACACAAAATGTATCACAACCTGAATTTACAAAGAAGACTAAAAGCAAAAATTAAGAACTGAAAGACCAAACTTTTAGCTTTTCAGTTCTTCATTATAAAGATTACTCTATCCAACACTAAAATTCAAAACCCAAACCTTTCCATATATTTTTTTATGTATGTGTCAACCCAACTCCTCCACACAAACAAGATGCAACAAATGATCAATTTTTAAGTAGTTTCTCTCCTTCTAGACCCGTTACTATACCAAGGTTAAAGAACCCAATCTGTCCCATTTATTAATTGTTGGATACATACCTTTCTTAAGGGTATTAGCGCTATATGAAATGCAAACAGCCTCATCCAGGATTTGAACTCTAGTCACAGTGTCCATGTCCAATGACAATATCTGTTACACCACAAATGCCTATATTTCGTATGTATGAACTATTAACGTTCTACAAACATTGTCATCCCAAATGAAACAATTAGACGTGTAAGTAAAATTAAATAAAATATCCTATTTTATCCATTCTATACTTTCTTTCCTTTATTTCTCTTTTCAACATACCGTCGGATCCACGTCGATTTTCATTTTACACATATATACACATATATACACACATATATATATATATATATATATATATTAAACAAACAAACAAACCATTCCCCCTGGCATCAAGGAAAAAAGGATGAGCCCACTCAAAGAAGTACGTGTAAACTACAGCGTTCCACTGTACAAAATATTGGAGCGAAATATTTAATTTAGATATCTTTCCTTATAAAATACAGGAAAAACATTTTTTTGGGGGGGTTAATTAATTAAAAAAATTGTTCAAACTAGTTTGTATAAGCATCAGATAAAAGCAGGAGAATAAAAAAATTAAAAATTAAAAAAAGGGGGGGGGCTGAAACAAAGAGATATGTAATGTCTTATCACTTGTTAATCTAATAAAGCAAAAACTATTTATTACAATCACAGGTTATCAAAATCAGTTGGTCCAAAATCCATTTATATCAAAAATTTCAAGCAAACTATTTAAAAATGGTTGTATCAATGGCTATTAACACTAATGCCAGAAGCAAATAAAAAATATTGCTGTGCTATAAGTTACAGAATAGTCAGAGTAGTTTTGTTGGACCTTGACACCAATAAGCACCCCAGGTGTGACAGATTCAAAAGGACAGGTTTTGCTTTTCACCGTTAAAATCCAGTTATTTGTTAACAGACGATTTTTAGATGCACTTTTTTTTTAATTATAAAACTATAAACAAAAGGCATGTTTTTATATTAAAGACACTTTTTTTTTACTTATTTCATGTTGTTAATTCAATAGCAATTCGTTTTTAATTATAAAAATGTTAAACATTAGACACATTTAACACGGAAATAGTTGAAGTTATAAAAAGTATATTATAAGGTTATAATAATAACAGCTAACCCCTAACCCTAGCAGAATCTTTTTCTAAATAAATACTTTTTAATATTAACTATCTGTAGAGGCACATGAAAAATAAATAAACATGTTTGAAGTTTTTTTAAATAACAATATTAGTTTATCTTTAGTGCAAAATTAATTTTTTCACATATGCTAACAACAACATGAAATAAATCATTTTTTTTTAAATTAAAATCAAAAACTATTTTAGTATAAAAATGTTACAGGTTTTTATCAGCCGGCTGTTTTGTTTACTAACAACCAGTAAAAAGCAAAATTCAGTTCTTTTCAAAATGGATTTGGGTTGGTGTCAAGGTCTGTTTTGTTACTCATTTAAAATTAAGTGGATTTTCTAAAACAAGAAGATCAACCCCTGCTCAAAAAGAATTACAACTTATTAGAAATTATGAACTTCTTGATAAAATTCTAGGAGAGGGATCTTGTCAAATCAAAACAACCTAAAAAAAAAATAAATAAAAAATAAAAAATGAGATATAGAGAAAGATGTTAACATTAATAAGCATTCTTACTAAGCAAATTATTTGAAAACATTTTAATTAATAATATTCTTTCTAAAATAAAATATATACATCTTAACTAATCATAGAGGATTTTAAAATTTTTATACAGCATTAAAAAAAGATGTCAGCCAAATTTCTGCTTCATGTGGTGTCATTTGAACAAAACTTCCCACAAGTACAATTTCCAAGCTCATTATTTAAAATATTGATCTTGACAAGAGAAATATTTAAAAATTAGCCAGCTAAATCAGATTATTTTCAAAAAGAAGCCAACATCCTGTGAAGATGTTTTTTTTCTTTTTGGTGTTTTTTTCTTTAAAGCAAAAACTCACAGTTTGAAAAACGTTGTTCCTAACTGCAAAAGAAGGACATGCGGCAGGCCATGTTCATGGACAATCAAAACACCTTCCACAGATCTTCGCATTCCAATTTTTTCAAATTCTTCTCTCATCCTCTGGAACCTTGCTGGAACGGAACTATCCTTTTCATACAGCGGTTCCTTCGTGCCAAACGTATAGTTTGTTAATGGGTATCTAGGAAAGAAAAAAAAAAAAAGACAATTTCATAGAAAATATTTTCAAAGTGTTTTTTTTGTTTTGTTTTTTTTAATAATTTCAAATAAAAACTGACATACTAAAATTTGGTAATTTATGAGGAAGTGCGTCCCGGTCTCCTGCCTCAGAAATTGCTACCCGGTGACTATTAAAATAACGTCCCCAGCTATGTCGTCTCAGATTTTCTTTTATTCATGTTTGTTTAATGTCTTGTTTTTAGTTTAAATAAACAAGAATTACGACAAAAAAGAAGCGACACCCCACAAATACATTTACTTATAGAAAATATCTATCTATCTCCATTTGTTCATATCTATCTATATCATTTTGTTTATCTATCTTAGTCTATTCCAAACTATATATATCCATCTTCATATCTAAACAAGAATTACGACAAATTTCTATAAATGAACAAGAATTACGACAAATTTCTATAAATGAACAAGAATTACGCCAAAAAAGAGACCCCCCCCCCTCTAAAATACATTTAACGCCCTAAGTTTGTTGTTTTCTTTCAAGTAACACCGACATAGCTGGGGACGTTATTTTAATATTCACCGGGTAGCAATTTCTGAGGCAGGAGCCCGGGACGCACTTCCTCATGAATTACCTAAAATTTATATTTACTTGGTTAGCAAAACTATGCAAATAGACCATTAGTAGTGATTTTGATTCTCACTAAGGTCCCCAAAGTAACCAAGATTTAGTAACTGACTACTTAGAAAATAAACCAAATTTAGTATTCAATCTGCAGCATGGTCTGCGTTTGTGCTCAACCCAATCATTTTAATTTATCAGGACTTTCTCTTTATTTGCAATTAATTATAAGTTGAATATCTTGCAACTTTACAGTGAGCTTAATGGCTACCAAAGACGGCTTTTAAGAGAGTGAAAGGAATAAAATTAAATTTCATTTTGCAATTTTACCTTTCTACGTCTGAAATTCAACTCCTAAAAAAAAAAAAAAAAAAAAAAAAAAAAAATCACGTATTACCCCCCACCCACCCAAAGTGTGATTGTTTTTTGTGTTTTTTTTTTGTTGTTTTTGTTTTTTTTTATAAAATTAAGTTAAGATTCGGTAAGGCGTCCCATCGTAGGGTAATAGTTAGCAAGCTAGTCTCAAAGACCCATTACTACTGAAAAGCGAAATCCTAACTGGATATACTAGTGTCACATCCTACCCATGGCGAACGGGTTGGGTAAAAACCTACCTACCTACCACGGTAATTTCGACATAGAATAGGTTTTTATTACGTAGTTCGTCCGCTCTCTTTAAAAATTATTTTCTCAGAAATGTTGTATTTTTGAGAAAAATTGAATTGAAAACTGGATGTTAATGAATGGCTTAAAAGTAAGATTTCAATTTACAATACTACAACTATTAAACGAAACTGGTCCATGGCTTTCTGTCCATATTATAACAAGAATTTTTTTATTTAATATAAAACAAAAACAAAATTTCGACTTTAAAATTTTTTTAATCATAAAATTTATATCAGTTTTCGGCACTTTTCTGAAAGATTTTCTGTCTATTTTGAAATAAAAAGAATTATCATGGAGCAAAAAAAAATAAATAAATAAAAATAAGGCTAAATAAGTCAGATAAAAGTAAAAATTAAAGATCTTTGAATTTGCGGGAAAAAATGGGAACGGTTCAAAATAAATAATGAGCACACACAAAAAAATGAATAAATAAATAAATAAAAAATAAGATAATTACAAGTTTATTTTTCGGTCTATCTATACACAAGATGAAGAATTTAATAATTGATTAACTATAAAAAGTAATTATTTTTATTAGAGAAATCAAATGTTTAACTCGTGATATTATTATAGATATCTTAGGAAATTAAAGCAAAATTAATTAAAGTAATTGGTTATTTATTTACATAAACCGACGAATTCCTTTATCTACTTATTTGAAGTATAATATTTAGTATATATTTATTTTGATTTATAAATAAATAAAATGACTGATATGAAATAGGTACAAACTAGAAGTGCATTAAATCCTCGTGGGAAAAAAAAAATATCTAAAACTTTAGAAAAAAATAATGTGATAAGATACGATAAAAATTAAATACCGAAAGATTATTTATTTATAGGAAAATTATATAAATTTTCTGTTCATACGGAAAAATATTATATTAATAAAGAAAAAATAAAATTCAGAACAATGTACGAATGGTGGTCGAAAGAAAATTCTGCAGTTATGGACAAAAGCAGTTATCTCCTCTTTACGTAGATTTTCACATAAAACAATGTTTCTTTTACTTTCTTTATTTTAAATACACCGTTAATGCATTATATTAGACATTAAAAAAAAACTTTTACTAGAGACGGAAAATTAGATGCCAAGAAAGTATTAGGAGTAACTTAAAATTGCGTTTAATTTTATTGTTAGTTTACGATGAATGAATGAATGATGGAAGACATTTTAACTTACAGGTTGATGGTTCTCTCCAGTGTGATGGACGATGAGGAGAGACGTAAGTTCCCATATCTTGCCGTACTGTGTTGTTGTTGCGAGCCGCCGGCTGCGGTTCCACTTGTACCAGAACCGGTTTTTGGCCAGCCAGCAGACCTCGGATAAGACGGCATTTTGGGGGCCTGCTGAGCCATGTGCCACCTCCTCCTCTTCTAGACAGACCCGAACAAACTTCCGTGTGAAAGTCCCGATGGAAGCGCCATCGTTTTTAAACTTAAAGGGCAGATAACTCGAAAATAACCGATTTTTATTTCAAATCTTTTGAGATTATTATTCTTACTATGACTCTCTAATCATTGGGTGTTTTTAAAATTAAATTAAATGAGGAAATTTTATTTACTTTTTTTTTTTTTTTTTTAATACTTTGTCTCTTATAAGGCCAGAACGGTAGAGCATACTGAAAATGGTTTGAAAGACTGAAGTAGGTATTCTAAAAGAAAGTATTGTATTTTACTGTGTTAAGGATGTCATTCTAAGTTAGGTACTTTTATGGTTAGGCCTTTTTATAACCCAGCTTTATAAAAAGGGTAATTGTGAGTTCTTTAAGCGAGAATAAAGCAAGTCAACACTCTGATAACAGGATAACAACTGAATTTTATTTCAGAAATTTGGCGCCTGTCAGTGTATGTAGTTAGTGCATGTCAAGTATTTGTGTATATTGATGACCGGTTATGAGTCAGCTTTATTTATGAGGTTACAACAGGTACTTATGTAGAATAACGCGCAAGAGATAATATCATTCGATTAGGTATAAAAAGCATTATATTTCACGGAAATACCCAAAACAATTGAGGTGTTAGGCTACTTTGGGAGTTTCCGTAATCTAATGCTATTTATACATAAAATGTGATTCTAATGATATTATCTCTTGAGCACTATTTTGCATTAGTACCCTGAATAGGCAAGCTTCTCATCTTCTCAAACGTTTGATTCCATTGGCTACAAAAGATGGCTAAATAATTTTTACGTATTGATTTAGATAAAATCACTAAAAAAGTTGTAATGGTTAATAAAATGACAGTTGCCGATTATTTTAAAAAGAGGGAGTAAGAATCCCAAAAATGCAGTAACAGAAAACAACAAACGCTGAATTCAAAATCAAGCGCCAAAAAGGAAAAGTGGGAATTTTTCAGTAGTTCAGAGAATGACAAGACGAGTGGTCACGCAACAAATCAGCTCCAGTATCAGCAAAGAAAAACAAGATAAAATATGAACTATTAATACCACAATATAAAAGAAAGGACTATGCCCGGTATGCTATTATACATGTCTGTAATTCTATTTTAATACAGATTGTTATTTTAATACGACTCCGTTGATTTCTTTCATTGTGTTGAGTTTTGTTTAAAAGTTAGTAAGTTGTGTAAATCTATATACAATATATACAACACCCAGCTTGCTACAAAGTGTTCAATCACTTTTCCAATGCAAGTTTCTTGGTTTGATAATTAATGGAAGTTTTAATTGACTAAAAAATGTGTTTTGGTTTGGTTTGTTTTGTTTTATCAACCTCAGTGGGTCATTTAATGCCTATAAAGTTTTGAAATAAATCAATTCTTAATGGATAATACAATTTTTTTATAAATACATTTTTCTATTTAACCCATAGATGGGACCCTAACAGGTACTACCACTCCGGGTCAGAGTGGACCAGGGAGCAATGGTGATCAAGGGGTGCTCCACATTCCCCAAACCTCCAAAACTGGAACCTCACCATCAGATAGAGTTTAATGTCATTCCCAGAACATGTAGACCCTCAGCCACCGCCTTCTAGCACCCATATGATAAAAAGGGGTTGGGGCTTGCCATAAGGGCAATAGGGTTGGGAAAATCATATAGGTGCTAGGGCTTGACGTGACCAGCCAATTGATCAGAGGAGGCCTCTCTGACCGACCGACCGTCTAGCCCAAGATAGAGCCAAAGTGGAGTATTGCAGGTCATGAACTGCTCATCCACCTGGGCTCTATCCTTAAGCATCACGGGTCGCCACCCACGGCCAACAGGTGGCCCCATTGGGGGAGTCTTACCCCTCTACAGAGGTGCAGTCAGTGCATTCTAACGCCCCAGCCGACAGGGCGGTAAAAAATGTGTAGCTCCGAATGAAAATATTAGCCAATGAGATTAGGGATTTGTGGGGATTAAAAAAATACAAAAATAAAAATAAAATAAAAAGGACAAAACTCCCATGGGGCCTTTCACCGGAAATTCGATCTTCGCATGTCCGACAAAAAGGGCTGACTCCCTTCCCCTAAAAGAATCCCTCGGCCATTCTAACTGAGGCTGTAATTGGGTATAGTTGGTCCTTTTTAGCCAGGGAGATTTTCCCTCACTACAGGCCACTATGACCCATTTAATAAAGCCTGACTTATGAAACCACCTTCTGCCTTTGTCTCTTTCCTTTTCTTTCCTCTTTCATTCCTTTCTCGTTCTTTGAATGCCTTCTTTTTGGCGCGCCCACCAAAAGATATGGGGTTAAAAAGAAACCTGAGGGACACGCACCAAGAATATCCAGCTACCTTTAAACCCTAAAAACACTTTATCCCACTCCATAGATTTTATCTGCCATTGATAATCAACCAATCAGAATCGTGTTTACAAAATAAACAAACAAACAAAATGGCAACATTTAATTCAGACAACATCATAAACGTAAAAATTAAACAAAAATATTTTTTTATGTGCATATTCCCTTTGAAAAAGTATGAAGAAATGAGAAGACACTAGCAACAGTACTCCGAGGTTTGTATGGAGTTAACCACGAGTATGACAGACAGGTTGAGAGTTAAAGAAATAAAACCAAACCACTAGAAATATGAATAAAGGACTGTATTACAGAATAACAATATGTCGCAAACTTTAGTTCGTTCGCGCAAATAATAATTTGTCACTTAACTGGTGTATCCTGAGATATGGGGTATTAACGGAGACCTTGCTACGGCCCTCTGTTCCATTCGGATATGATGGACTTCCGTTTTGCGTCCGACTCCAATTCTGGTTGTCTGTTGAAGAAGAGGAGCGACCCTAATTTAGATCTGTCCCCAGTGCTAGCTGGATCAGAAGAGAGCATGAGTTTGCTTATTCAGCTTTGCCGCCAAAGTATGCTGGCTCATGATTGGTTGGTTTGAAACAGAGGCTCGCAGACAAAGGACGATAACCCCCATACCCCAGAATTCTCAATAAAAGTACAAAATTGCATCATTTTCAGTGAAAATACAAACTCGTTTTTTTAGAATATGTCGATAAATGGAAGAATTTGTGTGACAGAGAATACGAGTCAAGTGGCGGAAATGGGGACATACCGTATTCTTGAAGGAAGCGGGTTAGACTTTGGCATGTAGGATGTTGACCTAAGATCAAACCCACGTTTTTCGGAATATGAAAAGGTGATACTTGAGCTTAGTGCTGAAGATTGTTAAACTCCCCAAGTTCCCCGTTTGTTAAACCCAAATGCCCGTATGAAGGCTATAACACGGATATAAATAAACCAAAAGAAACTGAAGGGGTCAGAATAAAACAGAAGAAGAAGTCGACTTTTTGTGCCCCCTCAACATTCAAATTTAAATTTCATTTTTCTCACAATGTGGTAGGTCCACAAGCATTAATTGTGAAAAATTATCTCCAAACAAATTCTGAACAGGTGATGCTAACACAGATTTACACCAAATTGTTTGAGCCCTCAACATATATTCTGCATTTGTACCTACAAATGATATGTACACAGTTGTATGATTTGAAGTATTCCTATCTAATACCAATAACTATATAGTTTCAAGTAATTATTTCTATTTGGTTTTGGTTTTGGTTTGTTTTACGGCATATCAACCTCAGTGGGTCATTTAATGCCAATAAAGTTTTGAAATAAATCAATTCTTAATGTATAATACAATTTTTTTATAAATACATTTTTCTATTTAACCAATAGATGGGACCCTAATAGGTACTACCACTCCGGGTCAGAGTGGACCAGGGAGCAATGGTGATGAATGGGGTGCTCCACATTCCCCAAACCTCCAAAACTGGAACCTCACCATCAGATAGAGTTTAACGTCATTCCCAGGACATGTAGACCCTCAGTCACCGCCTTCTAGCACCCATATGATAAAAAGGGGTTGGGGCTTGCCATAAGGGCAATAGGGTTGGGAAAATCATATAGGTGCTAGGGCTTGACGTAACCAACCGATTGATTGGAGGGGGCCTCTCCAACCGCCCGTCTAGCTCAAGATAGGGCCAAAGTGGAGTACTGCAAGTCATGAACTGCTCATCCACCTGGGTTCTATCCTTAAGCATCACAGGTCGCCACCCACGGCCAACAGGTGGCCCCATTGGGGAGTCTTACCTCTCTGCAGAGGTGCAGTCGGTGCATTCTAAAACCCCAGCCGACCGGGCGGTATGTCTATTTGATAAATATCATTTTTTGCATACAGTTATATGGTTTCAAATAATTAATAATCATCGTTAGTAAACAATTACAGCTTTGAGTAACTATTTTTAATACAAATAATTTACAGTTATATGGTATCAAGTATTCCTATAAGATACAAATAATTCTTAAAGAGATGTATTTGATTCATAAATGGGATCCTAACAGGTACTACTACTCTGGGTCAGAGTGGAACTGGGAGTAATTGCAATAATTGGACACTTCACACTTCCCAGATATCCAGTACTGGAGCCTCACCATCAGATGCAGGTTAGTGTGATACCCAGGACACTCCTTTGGGAGAGGGTCTTATGTCTCTACATGGGATATAGTCAACATATTCTTAGCCCCCACCAACCAGGGGATGGTTAAGTTTAGGTATGCCAAAAGGGGGTGGGGACAAAGAAAAATTGAGATATTGTAAAAAGTACCTGGTACCTCTAAAGGATGAGTGGTCATTCCTAAAATGAGGTAACCAAGTGTTGGGATTATCTTCCCTTTGCCTGGAAGAGTTATCTTCCCGCTGGGATTTCCGTGCTGACCACCAGGGAGGTCTGGTATTTAAGCGCGAGGTCCAAACTCTTCTGCCTCTTTTAGCTACATCTTCTCGTACGAGCACATGGGTTAGACCATTGTCACACCCTTCTGCCCCCAACATTATGCTACTCTCCTGGAGGCTTTGCCCCTCCCCCATCACTAGTAAGTGATTTTGTATGTACGGACTCTCCAGTCCTTTTATCTCTACTTTTGTATGTTTATGTACATGTATTATATTGTTTATGTATCTTGTCTTATTTCGGTGCTGTGATATATAAAATGTTTTGTCCCACAAACGTGTCGGAGTTGTATGTTCATAAATTAACCATGAATCTTACACTAGCAAGTACCTGGTATTATTAGTATTTTTGTAATTTAATCATTGTAGTTCTTTTAGACAATAAGAAAAAAAAAATTATTCTAATTATTATTATGATAACTCCATTGCAATCTATTAGATTTCCATATGAGTTGAATGAGCTTGTTGGGTACCTGGTATTATTAGTATTTTTGTAATTTAATCATTGTAGTTCTTTTAGACAATAAGAAAATAAATAAAATTATTCTAATTAATTATTATTATTATTATAACTCCATTGCAATCTATTATATTTCCAAATGCCATAGTTGAATGAGCTTGTTGGGATTATCTTCACTTTATGTAAGAATTAAAGTTCCAAAGCCTTCAAAAAACATGTTCATCACTTCGGGTAGTCACCACTTGTAAGATTCATGGTTGATATATGAACATACAACTCCGACACGTTAGTTGGACAAAACATTTTATATTGTAAACAGCACAGAAATGAGAAGATACATAAACAATAAAATACATGTACATACACATACAAGAATAGAGATAAAAGGACTGGAGAGTCTGTACATACAAAATCATTTACTAGTGATAGGGGGGCCGAAGCCTCCAGGAGAGTAGCATAGCGTTGGGGGCAGAAGCCCCCACTGAGAAGGGTGTGACAATGGTCTAACCTATGTGGTCATTCCAGAAGATGTAGCTAAAAGAGGAAGAAGATTTTGGACCTCGCGCTTAAATACCAGAGGTCCCCTGGTGGCCGTCACGGAAACCCAGTGGGAAGATAACTCTTCCAGGCAAAGGGAAGATAATCCCAACAAGCTGTTAATCTTTATTGAATTCTAAAATTACTTGATTAGTTAAGTTAAAACTTAAAGTTAATAGAAAAAATGACATGACATGCTGTTATAGCTAAGCCTTTTTATAACCCATCTTTATAAAAAGGGTAACTGAGTCCTTTAAGCGAGAATAAAGCAAGTCAATAGTCAAGGATAAGAACTGAATTTTATTTCGGAAATTTGGTGCCTGTCTGTGTATGTATGTGTGTGCACATGTCCAGAAATGAATCAACTTTATTTATGAGGTCACAACACATGCATTTTAAAAAATTGAAATAATTTGTTACCTAGATATAAATAAATTATTTGTATTATACCTACATCTAGATAATAAATTTTATGCTTAAATAATTGGTACCAAGTACTTTTGACTACTATCACTGGGACTTCTGCATACCTCACCACCTCTATTACAACCTTCTCGACCACCAAACACCAAGTGTTCTGCAGACATTGCTAATCACACCACACTGACTATCACCAATATCGGACATTCTTCTTAACCCATTTCAACCGTGTAACCTTTGTGTTTTTAATACATTGTTAAACTTAAAATCTGTGTTTGTTTTTTCCTTGCCACCATACACTTCATACTAACACTGTTTATTACAAAAATTGAAATTAATTTATTGATTGAAGTCTAGTTTTATACAAATTTTCATCCATATAGGTATTATAAATTTTTTTAAAAGAAGCCTATCATTTTGTCATCTAATTTAGAATTGGAAGTTGTGTTTATAAATATATCCATATGCAGTGTACATTATATAAGATACCAACACAACATAATCACTACCCACTTGTAGACTTTTTGGTTAAAGGTGATGCCTTTCTATATTCAACAGATAAAATCTTTTGGGTCTGTCTTGCCTGATTTAATATTTTCAATATTAGCTGTTATTTATTTTAGTGTATTAACCTAAATTTCTATCTCAGATGTTGATATAAATATCTTTACATTGATAAAAAAATGTGTTATTTGAATATAACCTTTGCTATTCTCTATAAATAAAAGTATTTTGTAATATAATCATGCCAGTGGCAATTATCTTCCCTTGTTTGGATGGATTGCCAAAGGGTTATCTTTCCTTGCCACCAGGGTTTGCCACTAGGAGGCATCGCAGACCAAGAAAACTAAATCTCTGTCTCTCTTTTTCATCTGGGATCTCTAGACATGCACTAGTTGTGTCTCTATCCGTTTGGACTGGGGGGGGGGGCTTGCCTCCTTGTTGGTTATTTCTGATATAAGGTGTGTACCAGATGTTCACTTCTACTTATAGACTCACCGATAACCATGTGACCAACCTATTGTCCAATCACTGGCAGTGCTCTGCTGCCGATATTATTATTTATACTGGCTGTTCTGGTCATACCTGATCATTACTACTTGGATCTTCGTGGACAACGGATCATATCACTGGACCTTTTGACACTACGTAGGATTCCAAAACTTAGGACTTATTCACTTACCAAAGGATTCCATAGTTCAGGACTTACTTACTTAAGCCCTTTTACAACTGGCCAAGGATGGCGGTCAGATACTTAACACTCCTAACTATAGGCTTATACCCATGTATGTACGCAACCCCTTCTACACCCTATGGCTCCGCTGAAGTTACACGCACCAGTTACATCTTTGTCGTGTACCTGTTACACAATAGATATTCTGTGCACTAAGTGACTACTTCTATCCATTTATCTACAAAGACACTTTCCCTTTTGAACTGTATTTTGAATGTTGTTCAGACAATAAAATCAGTATATTGTTATGTATCTCTTTGTTGGAATTTGTTGTATATATTCACCTACGTTTGGAGGCTTTTTTAAGGCCTCCTAACATATTATAACAAGTGGTATGAGATAATGTAGTTAAAACCACCTTTAATTCTTATATGCCTTTTAAATCAAACTTCAAGTGTATGAACATATGTATTCTATTATGTGAAGGACACAATATACTCTTTATGAATGATAGATAGAAAACTATCCCCCTTTATAAACTTACTACAATCTGAGAAAAACAGCAGATCAAAGAGGATTTCAATAAAATTAACAAGTTTTAATGTCAACAAACTGTTGTAGAGTAGCTAACACCCCTTCAGCACTCTACCGGATGGACTGGGTCATAGCAATAAAATAACCTACGATTAAAGTAAATTAACTAGTTGAATAATATTTAGACTGACTTTGCAGCATTGGCTATACCAAACTGACCCTCCTCTTTTAGTGTGAGTTTGTCTTGTTAATTTTTTGTACTTATTTGTTCTGTGTTTGTGTGTATCCGTTTAGCACTGGATGCTGGTGCTTAATAAATGTGTTAAGCACACCATTCTTCTGTGTATCTTTCCATCTCGCGATACAACACAAACAAATATGCTTTTATATACAACAATATACAAAATAAATTTGTATGAAAGATGGAAGAGTATGATAAGTATTTTCCTGACCTCCCTACAAGTTGGATTGTCACAAGGACTTTTTAATGTCGGAAGACACATACAGACCAAAGTAGCCAAAACAAAGAGTGTGTGATCCCTTCAGCAATCCCCTTTTGGGGCGCATTAGGCACCAGATAACAACAGTAATTGCTCCCTACAAGAGGCAATTTCAAGTCCACCGAAAATGGCAATATTCAAAACTCCATAAAGTTCATTGCAGACCCCCCACTTGTATGGTAAAATCTGCAGATAAATCACACCCACACACATACACACACACCCTGTCAGTGGGGCGTTAGAATGCACTGACTGCAGAGGGATAAGACTCCCCCAATGGGGCCACCTGTTGGCTGTGGGTGGCGACCTGTAATGCTTAAGGCTAGAGCCCAGGTGGATGAGCAGTTCATGACATGCAATACTCCACTTTGGCCCTATCTTGGGCTAGACGGGCGGTCGGAGAGGCCCCCTCCGATCAATCGGCTGGTCATGTCAAGCCCTAGCACCTATCTGATTTTCCCAACCCTATTGCCCTTATGGCAAGCCCCAACCCCTTTTTATCATATGGGTGCAAGAAGGCGGTGGCTGTGGGTCTACATGTGCTGGGAATGACCTTAAACTCTATCTGATGGTGAGGTTCCAATTCTGGAGGTTTGGGGAATGTGGAGCACCCCTTCATCACCATTGCTCCCTGGTCCACTCTGACCCAGAGTTGGTAGTACCTGTTAGGGTCCCATTTATGGGTTAAATAGAAAAACATGAGTTGATAAACAAAATTGTATTATCCATTAAGAATTGATTTATTTCAAAACTTTATCAGCATTAAATGACCCACCAAACCAAACCAAACCAAACACACACACACATATATATATACATATAAAGGGCCGGGTTAGCTCAGTCAGTAGAGCGTTCGGCTAGAAACTACATGATTCCTAGTTCGATTCCGGTCCTCGCCAACTCAGCATATGAGTAGCACAGGGATCTGTGCGGTAAAGTAAGGAGCTGATGGTAGGTGTGGCACTCCACCTCAGATGCCAAAAAAACAATTTCCTTGATCTAGCGCTATTGAAAAGGGGATAGACTCCCTCACTGATTAGCCGATACTGATTTTAGGCCGCCCCGACGACTTTACTTTACTTATATATATATATATATAATTGAGTCGCCCTTAGTATGATAATTATCATTGTAGCAAATGACCTGAGTTCAAATTCTGGATGAGGCTGATTGCATTTCACTTTGTACTTGGGAAAGGTATGAATCCATTAGTACCCTTCAGTAGCTCAGTTGTTAGAGCATCCACCTTGGAACTACAAGGTTCAATACCATCCCTTGTCAACTCAGCGCATGAATGGCACAGCCTGGATATGTGCTGTAAAGTGGGTTGCTGAAGGTAGGTGTGGCACTCCACCTCAGATGCAAAAACCATCTCCCAGTAGCTCAGTCAGTAGAGCATCCGTTTTTGAACCACACAGTTTGATATTGGCTCTTGCCAATTCAGCACATGAGTTACACAGTTTGGATCTGTGTGGTAAAGTCAGGAGCTGATGATAGGTGTAGCGCCCCACCTTAGATGCAAAAACAATCTCCCTGGTTTAGTGCTAGTGAAAGGGGAATAGACTCCATCACTGCCTGGCTAATACTGATTATAGTCCACTCTGCCTACTTGACTTTACTTACAAATGAGTAAATAGTAGAGCAGTCTGGGCTCATTAGCCTTGGTAAGGCAACCAGTCATGGAGAAGGCAAACTCCAAATCAATACAATATGTACTCCATTTAACAAATTGACCTTGTGTCCCATCCCGCTCATGGTGGAGAGGTTGGGTATTCTTTTTATTGTTAATTTGAAAGTGAGGACACATTACTAGTTAATACACAACAGTGGTAAGATCAAACTAAAGTGTGAGAAAAATGCAAGAATAGTAAAGTTTGATATTCTAAGTCCTGTAAGAATTTTTTTTCATCTGTGCATATAATTACCTTATTTTTTCGAATTAATATCATCATGATCATTATCATGTGCTGACATCCTGAGATAGGGTATTATCGGAGCCCTTGCTACGGCCTTTTGTAGGTTCGGATATGATAGACGTTCTGTTTGATGTCCGACTCTGATGCTGGTTGTTGAGGAAGAGGAGCAACCCTTTTTTAGGTCTGTTCCCTTTGAAAGCTGGATCAGAAGAGGGCGAGTTTGCCTATTCGGCTTTGCCGCCAAAGTATGCTGGCTCGTGATTGGTTGGTTCGAAACAGAGGCTCCTAGACAAGGACGATAACCCCCATACCTCAGAATTCTCAATAAGTCCTTCTAATGACATCCAGTATCCATACAGAACTGATCAATGTAAGTTTTTGCTAGTCAGCCTCTACTCTGATGTGTCTAGGTGTACATGTCCACAGATGAATATATTTTATGAGTTCATCCTTATTTCTCCAGCAGTGTCCAATGTTTCTTGTTTTACTTGGATGGTTTGTGTGATAGGAGGTATAGCCACAAAGTCATTTTTATTGTGGAAGCCATGCACAAATCAAGACTCACGCATGGCATTGCAAAGAATGCTTGACAGAGCTAAAAGAATATCATACTAAAAGATGGTCCGAAAGTCTTGTCACCCTACATAATTTTTAGAGGCAAAATAATTACATAATACTTACCAAAATTTTCGAAAATGATTTTATTTATTTATTTTGAAAGGTAAAATAATTACATAACTTATATATCATAAACAATACATATACTTTTTAGAGGTAAAATAATTATGTAATTCAATTTATTAAAACAAAAAAATAAGGAAAGTTAAAACACTATATAGGGTGACGAGACTTTCGGACCACACTGTAATTAATAAATACGAGTTATCGCCCTTATGTTATATTGACATATGTATCTTGCTAGTTTAAGACGAGTGTGCCGAGGTAAACTTCATCCTATAATTAACTTTTTCCCAGGTTATTTGCATCCTATGAATATGTCAGTTCGCTGTTTACGTTCAAAGTCAAAGTCTCCACCCACCAACGTGGATAATATTGAAGATACAGAAAAAGTCCCCACACGTAAAAAGAAAAAGGTGACAAATTCTGAGCCCGCGAAGCAGACACGTGTTGCGAAGTGTTACGTAAAAAGTGTCAAACGTGAACCGAATCACTGTGACAATAACAATTCAACTAATGTTTTGGGAATTGCTATTAAGACTGAGATAGTTGATCCAGAATATGAGGAGAATAGCAATTATCATTTTACATCGTTAAAAACAGAACCCGAACTAAACGCAAACGAAGAAGACGATTATCAAAAAAAGAAAACCTTAAATTCAACTTCAAACCCCACCAAAACATTAAAACCAAATCTGGGCCGGTTGAAAAAAAACCGTGAGTTGAAGAAAGTAAAAATTGAATACGATGAAGGTGAAGTTGTTAAACATCCGAATGAAAAAATCACGGTAAAGAAAGAATCGCCTTATTTTGTAAAGAAAGAAAATGAAGTTGACACGAAAGATGTGAAAAGGTTAAAATGGGAACCTGACAATTGGATTTCGTTTACTCAATAATATCCGAGAAATGAGAAAAGGAACGAGATGCCCCGGTAGATACGATGGGTTGTGATGAAATATCAGACCGAACTTCTTCACCTGAGGTTAGTATTATTTTTGGCTTGAAATTTGTTAAAAAATTCTGTTACAATTTTAATTAATTTTTAAATAAATATGCATCCCTATTGTAAATAATTCTTTTTTGAAAAAATAATTATTTACAACAACAACAAAAATGAAAAGTTTTTCATTTGCTTCATGTTACTACCGATTTAAAACTCAATAAAAAGAAAATCATTATTTTAGCGTTCGAAATAAATAATTTCAAAGAATACGGAATTAAAATTTCATTCATTCATTCTCCTCTCTCTCTCTCTCTCTCTCTTTCTCTCTCTCTCTCTCTCTCTCTCTCTCTCTCTCTCTCTCAGTGGTAGTTCATGTTTGGGTCCCATCTATGGATTAGTAAAAAGTCGGGGCGGCCTAAAGTCGGTATCAGCCAATCAGCGAGGGAGTCTATCCCCTTTTCACTTGCGCTAGACAAAGGAGATTATTTTAGCGTCTGAGGTGGAGCGCCACACCTACCGTCAGCTCCTTACTTTACCGCACAGATCCCCGTGCTACTCATACGCTGAGTTGGCGAGGACCGGAATCAAAGTAGGAACCTTGTGGTTTCTAGCTGAACGCTCTACCGACTGAGCTAAACCGGCCCATGATATGGATTAGTAAATAGATTAAAAAATGAGTTTAGAATAAAATTTGCATACTCAACAAGAATGAATAAAACAAAAACGTCTTCGGCATTCCAAGGGTTGAGATGCAACCAAATAATCACATTCCGTTTTGTTCAGTGTTAGTATATCACAGATATGCTAATATTGGTCCTTGGTAAATGGAGACTCGACTCAAATATCCTTCTTAGCATCAAGCATACCAATAGAGCCAATAACCTCCATGGATCCAGATCCCCGTTGCGCCCCCCCCCCAAGACTTCCCAATTATTAATCTAAGATTATATACTGATTTCTGATTTGTTGGTTGGTTATTTAATGCCAAAATTACTTTTCTTTTGCAAACAATTACATAGCTTTAAGTTTGTAATGATATTTTTTGTAAACAATTATAGCTAATTATTATTAATACAAATAATTTGCATACAGTTATATGGTTCCTATCTAATAATTTTCAAACAGATCTATTTGATCCATAGATGGGACCTTAAAAGGTACAATCAATCCAGACTAGAGTGGGCCTGGGAGTAATGGCAATGAAGAAGTACTTCACACTCCCCAAAGTTTTCAGAACTGGAGCCTTACTACCAGATGTAGTTTAGTATCATACCCAAGACAATCCTTTTCCTTTTTTGGACCATATGACCTTTAGGCACCCCTTTTGCGATCTCGATTCATAAGGACATGTTTTTCATTTACACCGTCAACATCCGGTTGTTTGTTAACAGACGATTTTTAGAGTTTTTTTTTAATTATAAAACTAACCCCTAACCCTAACAAACAACCAAATTTTGACAGTGTAAATGAAAAAAATGTCCTTATGAAACGAGATCGCAAAAGGGGTGCCTAAAGGTCATATGGTCCAATAAATGTAATGTTACCCCTTAATAAGCCCTTTTGGTTCTTCTAATTTCTTTTTTGTCCGTGGTATCTTGTGTCAAAACAAAAAGTCGAACACCAACCATTTTTCCGTTCACCAGTATAAAGTTTATTTTCACTGTAGATCACTAACTGGTAATAGTTGTTAGCCAAACAGAGGAAAATAGAAAGATCAAAGCAACAGAACAATGCT
Source organism: Doryteuthis pealeii (assembly GCA_023376005.1). Lineage (NCBI taxonomy): Eukaryota > Metazoa > Mollusca > Cephalopoda > Myopsida > Loliginidae > Doryteuthis > Doryteuthis pealeii. The sequence continues at coordinate 14,586,861 of CM042163.1, forward strand.
TAATTAATGTCACTGTTTAAGCCAGTAAGAAGAAAGAAAGAAGATTTTTTACTGACGTTCCAAAAATTTATGTAATGTTTTCACTATTGTTCCAAAGTATTTCTCTAGCATATTTTGATACTGATTTTTAAACAACCGTTTATACTTGGATGTTCTCATATTAACAAAATTTCTATTGTTTGATTTGAATTTAACTCTTAACTTCCCAGAAGCAATTCTAGGCCCAAACCCCTCTGTTCCCATAAGGATTTGGTAAAAACAGCTAAAAATGGGTCTGTACATTCAAAAGCTGATAGTATCATTATTTGTGAACAGATTGTTGTGAAAATAGGCAGACTTGCAGAAAACAATTTCTTCCTTGATGTTATAAAGTTGTTTGCACTGAAAATGATTTTGCTCGTGCGTAGTTATGGAACAATTACATAATGATAGGTAAAAAAAAAACAGGTATACTCAATAAAGATGCTGAAAAAAACATTTTACAACACTTTAATAGGAATACTTTACATGCAGTTAGTCACAGAAATGACCATACAAACATCACTGACCTCAGTGCATCTCCATTGTGAAGCAATCAACAGGTAAAAAGACAGGTGTCTGAGGTATTTTTTTCATATTAAAAAGAAAAAATTTCGCTATATATCCAATGATTCTGCACTAAATAAGGTTCAGCAATGTTACAGTTCATATTTTCTACATCTACATATTACTGAAATTGTTTGGCAGCCTTGGGGCTACGTGAGACAATGGAGTAGTGTCAAAGTTTTTTTTTGTTTTTTTTTTCTTGAACTACATAGCCTGGGCGGGTTTATATGGAGGATTAGCTATTGCCCATTCAGCAAATCCCCCCTCTCCACACTGCCGCTGTGATCCAAAGGAAAGGCAAGGTACCCATGCAGTTTGGCAATGGTAGTGTCGCAGGAGTTGATGGGTAGCACTGGATTTCAGCATTACACCACCTTAGGCTCCTGATTTGTTTTCGGGGTTTATTCCCCTAAAAAGCGAAATTACAAATACAATTTTGCAACTTTGTTTCAATTTCAATGTTTAATTTTTTTAAAAATTAATCAATTACTAAAATGATTGATTGAGATAATAATTTTACATGATTTTATTCTGATATTCTTTTGAAGTTGATAAAATGGTGTGTTTTACTTTTTCAGGTTTACCGATATCAAGTTCTGTTGTCTCTTATGTTGTCCAGTCAAACAAAAGATCAAATCACTTCTGCTGCAATGGCCAGATTGAGAACACATGGTTGTAATATAAAAAACATTTTGAATACATCTGACCAGAAACTTGGAGAACTGATCTACCCTGTTGGATTTTGGAAAGTGAGTATTAAATAAGATTCTATGATTGTGATTCTTTTAGAAATTAGATTAAATTGATAGGCATTTCCAAATTCCAAGGGAAAGAGGCCAATATATTCTGTCCATTTCCATCTACAGATTTATTTTCTGTTTGTGCTTATTGAGTATGAGAGCTGTTGGGTATTTTTTTGTAAATTTAAAAGGCACTTTGGTATTTTGAAATCAAGCCAACATATATATAATATATGTTGTACCCGCCATCCTATGAACTTCGGTTTGTGGGTGGATCCCACGTTAATAGGGCCTTTTGTGCCTGACCTGGTACGAGTGGGGTACTAGGAAAATAAAATATATATATATATGTTTGTGGTGTAATGGTTACTGTTTTAAGAAATGGAATCCTCAACCTGAGTGCAAATCCCGGACAAGGCTGTTTGCATTTCAGCTACCCTTGGGAAAGGTATGTATCCAACTATTCTCACTTCAGCTATGGGTAAATAACAGGATAGACTGGACACCTTAACCTTGGTAATGGCAACCAGTTTAGGAGGATGAAAACTCTGAAATTTTGCTACTTTGTTTTTTATTTAAAATTTAAAAAATTTTTTTTTACTTTGCAGAGAAAAGTGTTTTACATTAAAAGCACCACCAAAATCTTAGAAGAGAAATACCAATGCGATATTCCAGATTCACTTGCAGATCTGCTGAAACTTCCTGGCATTGGACCTAAAATGGCCCATTTGATTATGAAATCTGCATGGAATCAACTGACTGGTATTGGAGTAGACACTCATGTCCACCGCATTTCCAATCGCCTCGGTTGGGTACCCAAACCCACAAAGGAACCTGAACAAACTCGAAAAGCGCTCGAAGATTGGTTGCCAAGGTAAGATATTAGTTATCTCAAGAATATCTCTTTTCAGCCTATAGAATATGCTGACTGCAACTCTGCAGAGGGGTAAGCCTCCCCACCCCACCCCTTAATGAGGCCACTTGTTAGCCATGGGTGGCGATCCATGAAGTTTAAGGACAGAATCCTGGTGGTTGAGCAATCGATGACATGCAATACTCCACTTTGGCCCTTACTTAAGCTAGACAGGCAGTCAGAGAGGCCCCCTCCGATCAATCGGCTGGTCACGTCAAGCCCTAGCATTTATGATTGTCCCAACCCTATTGCTTTTATGGCAAACCTCCAATCATATATGTGCTAGAGGGGGGGTGGCTGAGGGTATTAGTGTCCTGGCTATGACATTAAACTGCATCTGGTGGTGAATTTCCAATTGTGGAGGTCTGGGGAGTATGGAGCACTCTTTCATCATCATTATTCCCAGGTCCACTCTGACCTGGAGTGGTAGTACCTGTTAAGGTCCCATCTATGGGTTAAACAGATTTAAAAAATGAGTTTTAAAATGTTGACTTTTTTGCTATATAAGGTGTGTGTTAAAAGCCCACTCATATTTATAGACTCGCCAAGAACCATTTGATCAACCTCTTGGCCAATCACTGGCAGTACTCTGCTGCTGATATAATATTTATACCAGCTGTTCTGGTCACACTATGCATACTTACTTTGAACCTTCGTGGATGACGGACATAGGATTGTATCACTGGACCTTTAACAATACGCTGGATAGGACTTATTCGCAGGATAGGACTTATTCACTTACGAAAGGATTCCATAACTCAGGACTTACTTACTTAAGCCCTTTTCAACTGGCCAAGGATGGCATTTAAAAACTTAACATAAAAAAAATTTGAATACCTAACAAGAATGAATAAAACAAAACATCTTCAGCATAAAATAACCCAACATGGCTTGACGTGCCATAAAATCTAACTAATCAACCAATCAGCCTTTAGCAAAATAAGATTTTATCTTTCAAATTAATAGATACATTTCGATAAACATTATGTATTATATTAACTAGCAAATATATGCACCCTCCGGGTGCAAGTGTTTACGTTTTAATATAATAAAATATATTAAATTAGAAAGGCTAATGAAACTAAATAAGAATGAAGATAAAAAGATTTGAAACAGAGGGAAGTATAATTGAAAAATAGAACAACTGAAACTTACTCTTCCATCACTCCCGTCTTTCATTGCTAAATTTTCCTAATTTAATTATTTAGTTAAAATAGGAAGTAAGAATATAATTACAGTTATTTGTTCTTATTAATCGATTTCTTTTATGATATATCCCCAAAACTTTTGCTCATATTTATTAAAATAAAACCAAACAATTACCAATCAAAAACACTAAGCACATATTTATCAAAATCAAATTTTTAATATCAATATGCAAATTAGCCTTCCCGTTCACACAATAAACCGCCATTTTGTTGTATATATAAATACAATTGTATAAATATTATGATGTAGATAAGCCAATAGTATTAATCACATAAAACAATTTTATTAATAATTGAAGTTTAAATAAAAACAATATCATGGAGAATGTGACGTAAATACTTCAGGAAATTATGACTTGAATAGTAATATAGTTTCTGTTACAGACAGAAAAGCACACAATCTCCATTATAATAAGATATGTCACAGGTGAGATTTATTTAAGTGGGCCAGTTGGTAGAGTATCCGCCTAGGAACCACAAGGTTCCGTGTTCAAAACCAGCCCTTGCCAACTCGGCATATGAGTAACACAGCTGTGTGGTAAAGTGGGGAGCTGATGGTAAATGTGATACTCCACCTAAGATTTAAAAGCAATCTCCCTGGTCGAGCACTAGTAAGAAAGAGGATAGGCTCCAGAGGGTACAATTATTTTTTTTTTTTTCTGAATTTTTTAGATAAGACTTGATAATTTCTATTTTTTAGATTTGTGGATTGCTGTCCTCAACGTTATTGTTATATACACAATGTTGTTCAAATCCTGGACGTGGTAATTGCGTTTCACTTAGCACTAATACCCTTGGGAACGGTATGAATCTTACCCTCCCTCCAGCTATGGATAAATAGCAGGGCAGACTGGGCTCTTTAACCTTGGTTAGGCAACCAGTCTAGGAGAAGGAAAACTCTGAATTCAAACCTGTTGAACTCCGCTTAAGAAATTGACCTTGTGTCACATCCTGCTCGGTTGGTAAATGTATATGTATATACACAATGTTGTGACTGAGCTTGACAAGAAGGTTCTAGAGTTTCAACAAGAAACTCCTGAAGAAGGCCAGAGGGCTCATCAGTCGAAACGTGTATATAACAATAAAAATGAGGTCAATTGTCTTTTTTATAGGTTTTAAACAAGGTTTGTGAAATGGGGGGCAGGTGACTGTACAGCTGTTTCCTTGTGGGATTGCTGTTTCCACGACTTGTTCAAGACTGCACGCAGCATTCTTGTGCAGCTCCCATCTATCTTATTCTCAAGACGCTTCGTTAGGGTCCAGGTGGTGCAGCCATATAGCAGCACCGACACAACCACAGCCTGGAAGAACTGTCGCTTTAGCTTGTCAGGGAGATCGGACCTCCATATGACTGATAATCTATTTGTGGCCGACCATGCCTTTGCTATCTGTGTATTAACATCGCTCTCTGTGGAGGAGATATTACCACCCAGGTACGTGAATTGTTCTATTGGCTTAAGAGGCTTGCCGTTGAGTGTGGAGATGTTTCCTTTATTTTTGAAACTTATGAACTCTGTTTTATCAGAGTTCACATAGAGAAGGATGAACTCGTGAGTGACGCTCTCCTATGGAAGCCAACACATGGACATGCAAGTGTAGGGCGCCCAGCAAGGACCTACATTGACCAGCTATGTGAGGATGCTGGCTGCTCCACAGAGAAACTCCCAGGTGCAATGAATGATAGGGAAGGTTGGCGAAAGATTGTCATGGATATCCGTGCTGCATCCGCGACATGATGATGATGATGATGATGAAACAAGGTTAATGTGTATCTGTTTATATCGGCATTGCAGTCTCAGAAGACTTCATAATTCTTGTGCCCCTGAAGTTACGCGCCTTGTGACTGTGAAGTCCAATGTTTGAAAAACAGCCTCGACCACAGGTGTCGCATATGAAGGATGTCACTGAAGATGTTGATGTGTCGGTGTTTTATCGCCACTTTCTTCTGGAGCTCTTGGCTTCATGGTGTTGCACCAGTGTGACTTCAGACATGAACAGTCCGCTACAGAAAGCCCGCAGCCACTAAGGGCGCTCCCAAACCAAATTTTTCCAGCTGTAAAGTATGTGTTTATGTATATATAAACAACAAAAAGGAAAGTATGTTCATAACAATTTAATTTAAAACCACTACTTCAAAATCGTTTATTATTTATTTATTTTTATTAGTTAGGAGGTTGATTTAGAAGGCTATCACAATGCAGGTGTAAAGAAAAAAATAATAATACGATAACAATGATGTTGTGTGTTAACCTGTATTTAATTCTTGAATTTTCGAGGTATCTCTTTTTCAAAAGATCACTGGAACTGAAGCAGTCTAGTTATGGTATTTCTTTTTAAATGAATTTTTTTTTTTTTGAAAATGATGGTATTTTATATAACTGTATTCTCGTGTTGTATGTTTACGTGAATGCAGGGTTTTTTTTGTACTTGTGCGTATGTTGTCATGCGCGTGTCCATGAAAATGCATGTTGGTTGTGACGTTATGCAATCCCGCGCTAGGATACAGTCATGTGTGTATGTGCGTATTAATGAGCGTATTTGTGTTACGCTCTTTAATAACACAAATACGCTCTTTAATACGCACATACACACGTGCAATCCCACGCTAGGATACAGGCATAACGTCACAACCAACACGCATTTTCATGGACACACGCATGACAACATAAGTACAAAAAAAAAACAAAAACGCATTCACGTAAACATACAACACGAGAATACAGTTATATAAAAATACCATCATTTTCACAAAAAAAAAAAAAATTAATTTAAAAAGAAATGGCATAACTAGATTGCTTCAGTTCCAGTGATCTTTTGAAAAAGAGATATTATCTCGAAAATTCAAGAATTAAATACAGGTTAACACACAACACCATTGTTACCATATTTTTTTTTTTTCTTTACACCTGCATTGTGATCGCTTTCTAAATCAACCTCCTAACCAATATATACACAATGCTTTAAGCAAATTATAAAACCCTTTTATTTCTATTATTTTTTATAGAGAAATCTGGAGTGAAGTGAATCATTTATTGGTTGGATTTGGTCAGCAAATCTGTCGTCCTGTGAATCCTCTCTGCATCAGTTGTCTTAATAAAGAAATTTGCCCAACGGGAATTAAGAACAACAAAACCCCAAAGAACAATAAATCACCAAAAAAGTTAATCAAACAAGAAACTTGATTCCTTACCAGGAATTTTATTTTTGCATCGAGAATTTTAATCTCAACAACGTTCTTGTTAACTTCCTAAAAGTTATTTGTCTGAATTTTTGAGATGAGGCTTGATAATTTGTATTATATGGATTTTTTTAACGGTTGTCCTCATCTTTATTGTTATATACACATTTCAGCTGATGTACCCTCTAGCCTTCTTCTGGTCTTTCTTGTCGAACTTGGGAGCCTTCATAGATCTTTGAACTAAAACTTTTATTCAATCCACAGGGGTAGACTGTTCTTATTCCGTTAATCATGACTGGGTACAAGTGTTAAGTTATGTTAAGTATTCTATGTTATTATCGCCCATGGACAGGATTGAACCTGCAACCTACTGATGATAGTCACTTAGAACTGTATTAAGTCAACCCCATAAAACTTTTATTCAATTCACAGGGGTAGACTGTTCTCATTCCGTTAATCATGACTGGGTACAAGTGTTAAGTTATGTTAAGTATTCTATGTTATTATCGCCCATGGACAGGATTGAACCTGCAACCTACTGATGATAGTCACTTAGAACTGTATTAAGTCAACCCCATTAACTATCCATTGCGCCATGTGTCTGACTGGATATTAACGCTCCCAAATTTGACAAGAAACATCTGAAGAAGGCCAGAAGGCACATTGGCCGAAACATTGTATATATAATAATGAATATGAAGACAACAATCCGAAAAATTCAGATAATACAAATTCTTAAAATTGTTAAGGATTGTTTTTGTTTTCATTTTTTTTTTTTTTTTTTTTTTGTTTCTTATGAGATTGAAAAAAATGCTGTAATGAATAATTCTTTACTTCCATCAAACGTAATGTTACTAAAGAGAAAATAATTCGGACAATTTCATTCGCAAAACAACACTCTAATTTTAAAAGCCCCCCAAAAAATTATAATCATCAATTGAAAAAAGAAGGAGAGTCTCCGTGGCACAGTGGTTAACGTGCTGGCCTGTAATATCATTTTAAGCAAAATTAAACTTCAGTTACACTATTACATTCACCTTCGGACTTATACCCTTTGGAAAGATATGAACTCACCTCATTCCCCCAACTACGGGTTAAATAGTACCACAATTGTTTTTCTACAAGCATGGCTTTGGCATTAAATAACCCACCAAGATTGATATGCCATTAAAACAAAGAAACCAAACCAATTGAAAAAAAAAAAAAATTCCTGTGACTCTTTTTTTCATCCCATCATTTAAAAATGCCGGATAAATTCCATTTTATATCTCAGGGTTGATATTTTCAAATTTTCATACCATTAAAGTTTATTTTCACAGCTTTCCTTCTGATGTTTTTTGTTGTTTCTTTTAATACTTTCCCATTGACATTAGAAGCCAAACTATCCTCTTCCTCATCAATCTCATCGTCTTTGTTGACTTCCCCACAGACGCTTGGTCTAAGGGAGGCTACTCCGTCTGTAATTAGCAAATGGTGGTACCACAATCCATTTTGAACTGTCTCCAAACAGCGTTGAAAACACCAAAGGGTATTTGCTTCATACCCCACTTGTATGGGCTGGGCACAAGGCCTCGTTTTAACGTGGGCCCACCCACAAGCCAAAGCTTATTGCGTCGATCTGGGGGGATGGTCCCCTGGGATCGACACTATTATTTATTACTTAACCTGATCCAGAGGCCAAAGTACACTGGACCCCCAGTGAAGCCGGGTATAAACAGTAAGTCTCAAAGCATAGAATTTGGAACAGATACTACACTTTGATCCCCACCTATGCCGAGTAAGGGTATTTGCATCATACCTCACTTCAAGGCCTCGTTTTAACGTGGGCCCACCCACAAGCCGAAGCTCATGGGTGGGTAAGAAAAATTGCGTCGATCCCTTCGGCATTCCCCCTCAAGGGGGGCACTTCAGGTGCTGGGCAATAAACCCAGCCCTGCCCCTATTAGTATTTTTGTAATTTAACAATTGTAGTTCTGTTAGAAAATAAAAAAATGAATAAAATTATTTTAATTAATTATTATTCTAAATAATGCCATTGCAGTCTATTAGATTTCTATATGCCACAGTTGAATGAGCTGTGTATTTTTTATTAGATTTTAAAATTACTTGATTAGTTAAAACAAAAGTTAAATTTAATACAAAAAAATGACATGCTTTTAAAAAAAAAATTTGAAATAATTTATTATAAATTATTTTAATTTATTATCTAGATTTATAAATAAAGTATTTATATTATATCTAAATTGAGATGTTATGCTTAAGTAATAGGTACCAGGTACTTTTTAAGATATCACAATTTTTCCTTGTCTGGTTACCTGAGCTTTGACTCCACCCACCCACAGCCTCTGAGTCTAATTACTTATTCTAATAAGGTTAATTTTTTTTTCCTGAAAAGGGGATAAGTGGGTTTTGTTTTTGGATTTGTAATAAGAAGTGGGTACAAATGTTGCATAGTCCTCCTTCGCTACTCTGAATCGCATACGTTGCTGGTATACTGCTCAATGAAATCACAAGGCATACTGTATCATATTTAAAAGGTACGCTTTATTTGCTTCTGCTTCCAACTCGGTGATGCGTGTACACGGCATGGAACTTGACGTTGGCGGCTACTAAATGAGGAAGTCAAGATGAGATTACAAAAAACTGCTATCTGCCACACGTGGGGCCCTGTTGAATGGTACGATAAGTAACAGATACGCCCCTCCCCCAGGGGAGGGGGTAGCGGGTCAACTCTCCCTCGCTGGTTTCCTCAGGAGGACGTCACTTATGAGTTTGTTCTTAGTACTCCAGCAGGGTCTTGTCCGTCTTACTCGGATGGTTTGGGTGACATGGGGCAGGTGACCTTACAGTTGTTTTCTCATCAGGTATTGTTTCCACATTTTGTTTAGGACCACACGCAGAATTCTTGTGTAGCTCTCATTTAGTTTATTCTCTAGGCACTTCGTTAGGGTCTTAAGTGGTGCAGCCATACAGCAGCACTGACATGACAATGGTTTGGAAGAATTGTCTCTTTAGCTTGTCTGTGAGTCTGGATTTCCATATGACTGATAATCTATAACAATAATGAATAAATAAAAAAAATAGATCATATATCCTAATTTTATTTACTGTTCTTCAAATATTTTTGGTTAAATTTATTGTACTTTTATTAATAAATTATCTAAATTCCAACACCTTCAGTTGCAGCCACTGTGCCTGCTTATTCCACATTAACCCTATCAGCTATAAACAGTCAACACATACCACCCCCTTAAGTTTTGTTCACAAAGCCAAGGTATGGATTAAATCCTAATTCTTTCAATAATCTTCTGTTGTATACCCTTTCTTACTTCTTACTCTGGTCGTATTTTCTTCTGGCCGGCTTTGGTTCTATCTTCTAACATCTTGACTTGGTCTCTTCTAAGGTCTGGACTTTCTTGGGGACTTCGGGTCTGGTTTCTGTTAGGGATTTCTCCTTATCAGAAGCCCTGTGTCATTGTTAGTTTTTAGGTAAATAACACAAGACTTCGATTTACTTTGATGTTACTTTATTTGTAAATCCCCAAACCAGACATCTGCGCACACCCTATGAGCTCGGCTTCTACTTGCTGAGTTAAACTTACTATCCTTAAACCGGAAGACAGGGTCTTCCATGCCTTCCGGTTCTCACGATTTATCCCCGGAGGGCAAGGTGAGAGTGAGGTCAAGCGCCGTCACTCATCCTTCAAGGCCGTGGGCTGTAGCTTATAACGGCCATTTTGATTTCTACATTATTGCCATAAATATTAGGTATCTAATAACTATGTAACACTTCATCCATTCAACAAACTCATAATAAATCTTTAACATTGAAACAATATAAAAATCTATAGATTTCTGCCTCAAAATAAATCATAAAATGTGGAATTTTCATGGCTACATCTAGTTATTATTACTAGCAGATACTATGGATATACCATATCTGTATGATAATTTAATTATTACAACATTTGATATGTTTAAGAGCTATTACAAAAATACTTCAATATGTAAAAAGGATAATCGTGATTTAACTTTCCCTAACCCTAACAAACAAAATCAAAAAGGGGTGCCTAAAGGTAATATGGTCCGCAATTTCAAACCAAATCCTTTGTTCAATCCATGAGAGTAGATTGTTCTCAATCCACTGTCCATGATTAGAGGTTATATTATATCAATTAATTCTTTGTAAAGTTGATTGGTTGTGTGAAAGAGGTAGACAGTATATTTTACTACCCAACTCAGGGATTGAACCCATGATTGTGAATCATTGGTTAAAGTGTATCAAGTTACCCGGCATTTGCTATAATGCAGCTTGGGTAGTGCAGTAGAGCTCCACCGCTAAATATAAAAGCTATCTTACATGTTAAGCTTTTAAGAGCCAATCCGGGGAATTATAGCAGAAGTGCTTATCTGGTAGAATCCTCGATAAAGAGTCCATCCACAATGTGAATCCTTTGGTTATTAAAGTGTCCTGAGTTACTGGCAATCGTATAAGTCCTTTGTAAGTATTGGTAAAGATCCCGACAATCCTATGCATGTCCTCCAAGAGTGTGTATTTGATGTGTGACCAGCATGGGGGTGTTTAAATATCTTAGCAGGCCACTAGTACTGTTGAGAATTTTGGCATATAGTTATTTACTAAGCTTAGCTCAGATGCGGCACAAGGCCAGAAGTATGGGGCACCCAGTGAGGATCGAACTCACTTACAATGGTCTGCTAATCTAGCTTGCTAACCATTACATCACATGAGGTGCCCAGAATTTTGGCATATAAGGCGTGTGCTAGATGTCCACTTCTACTTATAGACTCGCCGATAACCATGTGACCAACCTATTGACCAACCACTGGCAGTATTCTGCTGCTGATATTATTATTTATACTGGCTGTTCTGGTCATACCTGCTCACAATGCTTTGAACCTTCGTGGACGACGGAACATAGGATTATATCACTGGACCTTTGACACTACGTAAGATTCCATAACCTAGGACTTATTCACTTACAAAAGGATTCTATAGCTCAGGACTTACTTACTTTAAGTTCTTTACAACTGGCCAAGGATGGCAGCCAGAAACTTAACAAGTACTGCCAGTGATTGGTTAAAAGAGTCAATCATGTGACCTTGGCTAGTCTATAAGTATAAGCAGGGAACTGGCACACACCTTATATACATAAAATTTCTCAACACAAACAAAAATTCTCTTTTAGGATTACCTTGGTTACACATTGCAATGTGTAAGACCTTTTGGTCTTTTAACTTTTTACAAATGTTTGTCTTATCTAGCAAACAATTTTTTTTTAAAGTCAACAAAATCCATATTTTTATTAGGTAGAAACGTAGATGAAAGGGAAAAAATATCTTAAAAAAATCATTTGAAATTAACAGTCCAGTTTTTACTACAAACTCAATACTTGGATCCCTCGACTAGTAACAATATTTTTTTACCACTATTTATATAAAAGAAACAAGTCTAAATTTTGGTAATTTATGAGGAAGTGCATCCTGGTCTCCTGCCTCAAAAATTGCTACCCGATGACTATCAAAATAACGACCCTGTAATAATAGTATTAAAAAAATTTTTTTTAAAAAATCATTTGAAATTAACAGTTCAGTTTTTACTACAAACTCAATACTTGGATCCCTCGACTAGTAACTATATTTTTTTATCACTATTTATATAAAAGAAACAAGTCTAAATTTTGGTAATTTATGAGGAAGTGCGTCCCGGTCTCCTGCCTCAAAAATTGCTACCTGGTGACTATCAAAATAATGACCCTGTAATAATAGTATTACGAACTACTTCCTCACATGACACAGCACAACACGGCAGTGTAGGAAGATCATAAACTGGTAGCAGACGCTTAGGGATAGAACTACTTACAAACGCTATCCGGGCATAGACTCACATAATACATATCACTGTACATTTGCAACATAAATATATATATTTCTATATTATACGCCTCTGTTAAACTTTACATTATACAACATATCTCTTCACAGACCCCAGCTCGTCGTAATTTTTATTTATTTATCGTAATTTGTCATAATTCTTGTTTAGATATGAAGATGGATATATAGTTTGGAATAGACTGAGATAGATAGATAAACAAACAAAATAATATAGATAGATATGAACAAATGGAGATAGATAGATAGATAGATATTTTCGACAAGTAAATATATTTGGGGGGGGGGTCGCTTCTTTTTTTGTCGTAATTCTTGTTTATTTAAACTAAAAATAAGACATTAAACAAACATGAACAAAAGAAAATCTTAGTATTTAAAATAATATAGATAAATATGAACAAATTGAGATAGATATGAAGATGGATAGTTTTGAATAGACTGAGCTGGGTTATTTTAATAGTCACCGGGTAGCAATTTTTGAGGCAGGAGACCGGGACGCACTTCCTCATAAATTACCTAAATTTTTACCTCCTTAATTATAATTAGCAACTATCGATATAGATACAAAGATCATCATCAGGTCATGCTAACAGCATGGAGACTCACGACTCTTGCTACCTAGCAGGTCTCCCACACAGCATACAGAATCCGCACAGAGCTGATTGATATAGGTTTTTTGCTGGTCAGACCACACTGGTGTGTCCATGTAGAATTTTCCACAGTCTGCCACCGGAGATAATCAGTTTCCTTCACTCAACAAATCCCAGCAGTCATCCAAATTTTTTCCTCTCTTGTAGTTACTTCCTGGCTCGTGTCGTACGTCACTGCCCTCGTCACAAAACTCCATATGCAACTGCCCTGTGCGTTTAAAACAGGCCTTAAATAGGGACACTAACATCCGGGTCCATCGCACAAGTCTAGTGATTTTACATGCGTGCTAACGAGGCAGACAGACGTCAAGCCACAACTCACGATCAGGAGGGTGTGAGTTCAATCTCCCCAATTTCCCGTTACACTCCCCCTGATCTCCTTCTACATGCCAAACACAGTCGGCACACTTTGAACCACTACGTGCAGGATTTCTCTCGCCACAAGAATGTCACCAATAAGCTTATCCTTGCTTCTCCAGCAATGTCTTGTTCAGTTTACTTGAATGGTTTGTGTGAAAGGAGGTAAGTGGCCATAGAGTTGATTTTTCGTAGGGTGCTGCTTCCAAGATTTTTCAAGACGGCACCCAGCATCCATATGTAGTTACTAGATAAAATATCTGATAAAATCTTCTGACACTATTTTAATATTACACTAATAAGTAATAGTTTTTCAAATTGCATAGTTCATCAATAAAATTAAGTCTACAGAAAAATTAATAAAAAAATTACAAGATAATGTAAATCTCTTCTACCATAAGCAAATGCAAAGACAAAATAACCATGAAGAATATATGTAAGTAAACATCACCTAACAATAGTAACAAAATGATATATTATATAATATAAAGTTTTTCTGAATTTGAAAGCAGTACCTATATTTGTTGAAGGACTTGTCACCTGCTAGGCATTACTTTCAGTACAACCCTCATACCAATGCACTCTTCTTACTTGTCATTTTATGCAATATAAAATCTTTGTCCAATTCTGAGTTTTTGAAGCCTGATCTTTGTGAACTTAGGGAGATTATACCAAATGATAAAAGGTTTCATCTGGTAACCAATTAGAGCTTCCCTTACTTGGAATGATGGTTTTTAAACAAGGTGAAATTTCCAGGAATTTTACAAACTCAATTCAATAGGGTATCTTAGCTGTAAAGGAATTAAAAAGAAAACCTCTGGAGAAAAATAAATAGATAAATTAAATAAATCTGAAAGATTATTTTGACTCGTGAAAATATCAAAATAAAACAAAAAAAAGAAAATTATCAAAACATTTTTTGCTTATGGCACAATTTAATGAACCAAGAGCAGAAACAAATATGCAAATGACATCAGAAACAGTCAGATGTCGGATACAGTTTTTTTTTTCTTTTTGGTTTTTAATCTTTTTTTAAAGTTTTTCTTTTTTTAATCAGTTCTCAACACCAAATAATTTGGCTTTTATGGCCAAATAAACAATTGTTTTTTTGGGTTTTTTTTTTTGCTTCAATTTGCAGTTTGCACAGTTTTTAATGATTTGAGTGATTTTTTTCTTTTTAAAGATATTTTTTTAAATACTTTTGGAGTTCAAGTGTTTAACATTTCATTAAATGAAACTGTGTGTATTTTTTTTTACTTCTTAATTCTTTGGAGGAAGTGAAAAAAAAAAAAACTAAATGCCTACACAGCTTTATATAATGGGCTTTTTCTTTTGTGTTGTAAATATGACGATTCTCTTCTCTTGCTTTGAAAATTGTTCATAAATCAACATGCAAACACACTGAAATACTTGGAGTTAAGCGCTGGCAAAGATATCATTAAACAAAATCCAGCATTACAACCGGATAAAACACATTTCAATTTATATTTATATATATATATATATATATATATATAAAAATAAATAAATCTAATGAGTCAGACGAACCTACTAAGTTTCGCTTAATGCTCTTCAGGGCTAAGATCTGACTCAGTCAGATCTTAGCCCTGAAGAGCATTAAGCAAAATTAAGCAAATTTTTTTTCTTCCCGGTTGATGTTTGGTAGTATATTTTTACAATCAAACTATTTGCTGGTTTTTTTCTCACCATGAGGATTTACCAACAAGTTTGGTATATTGAATTATATATATATATATATATATATATACACACACACTAGTTTAGTTTGGTACAGGGCTTTGATTGTCAATCATCCTGTGAGAAGAACTGAAATTGCTAACACTGGTTTATAAGCATCCTGCAACTGCAAGGAACTGCATGTTTAGTACCAATATATACTGTAATTACACTTATCTAATATGAAGAATTTAACATTAAAAATAATCAAATTTGGGGAGTAGTAACATATTAAAGTGTTAAGTTTTTTTGTTTTTTTTTAGAATTTAGATCCTTTAAATTAGGAAAAGTTAAAACCAAATTGTAATTTTAATTTTAACTAAAATCTAACCAAACTAAGTTCAATGAACGATCAGATTTCATCCAAACATAATGGCAACATCTATGCACCAATATGAGGTAAGAAAACGATGTCTATCTCATCAGAAATAAACCTATCAAAAAGGAAGATAAAGAAGGAAGTTGCCATAACAAGTCTAACAATTTATAGCTGATCGCAATCAAGTGTATCCATAAGACATTATCAAAATCAATCTTATGCCATAATGGCAACTGTTACACTTTTAAATAGACGATATATTCGGTTTATATGTATATATAACTATGGTTATCCTTAGGGTGAGGGGTGGCATTGTACTCGAGTAAAAACTTGTTCATATTTAATAACTTATTTTAATGTAAATGACTTCATTTACATTTTTCTATGGAATGATTTACCTTATATATCTCACTTATTTCAAGGAATCTTACAGTGTGAATGCATGTTGAAAAAAAAAAGAAAAAGAAAAAAAAAACATGTTTGTGTGCGTGTTTACAGTTATACATATTTTTATACGAAACAGGCCTACTTTGAAAGTAGGTAACTGTTTTTTGCCTTTCATTATCACTTATCCACAAATTATAAATAAAACTTCTTCAAAGTATGTGCGTGTGTGTTTGTTTTTAATGTGGAAGGGCCACAAATTCTGCCCAGATTTTGCCAAAAGGTGAAATGGTTACGAGAACCTTTTGTTATTGTTTGTGTCTTCATTGTCCAATAAAAGTCTTTGACAAAGTGTGTTACTGCTCAATAGATATTTTGCTGCTATTGAGAGTGGAAGCAAAAAAAAAAAAAGAAAAAAAGAAAAAGAAAAGAGTGGACCCAGGGCAATCGGGCCAAGAGTCACAGGTATCACTCAATAAGAACAAATAAAAGAGAAATACGCCCACACATGGATGGAGTAGTAGTAATAGTAGTGCCAAGAGGAAGAGGAGAAATCTGTTGTCTGTTATTGTCAGTCATGGTAGAAGTTGGTGCTGTAACAAATGAGCAGGGTGGGGTGCTGCTATTGTTACTTGGCGTGGGTGGATTCATTGGGTGGAAGTGCTGTCTGCTTTATATCCGTGACAATTGGTGAAGCAAATTGGAAGGAAGAATGGCTTCAAGGTTTTCTATGATGTAGCTGACTGGTAGGTACAACCAACCCAAGACCTGAAACAAGATAGAAAAGAGATTCAATTCATATCTTTGGAAAAAAAATAGAAATAAAAAATCACTCAACTTTTTGGGTTGAACATTTTTTTAATTTTTTTTTTTTTAATTTCAACCTGGGAAGTACCACCCACTCACAGGTGATTTAAGTTTTAAGTGAATGGCAGAATTATTAAATACAGTGGTACCTTATCTTATGAGTGCCCCAACTGAGGTGTTTTCAGAGTTACGAGCTATCACTAGGTCGATTTTTTTTTTTCCCCTTTGTGTTGAGAGCTAAAATTTTAGGTACAAGTGAGCTTCAGATATGCTTATGATAAGTTCACTAAAAACATTCAAGTTTTCAAATTTATTACGCCAAAGAAAAATATCTATAAAAATATTAAAACATTACAGCACATAATTCAATAAATTCTATTTTATTAGGTTTTTATACAATACACTGCTATTTTTCTTATTTGAAAAACATGACAAAAAATTAGGTTGTTTTTTTTTTTTTGGGGGGGGGCTAAACCAAATTAATGGTATTTCAGTTTATTTCAATAATAAAAATTGATTTGCTATACGAGGAAATTGAGTTACATGCGGAAAGAGTTAAACACATATGTCAATGTACCACTGTACATACAAAAATCAGAAATCTTAAATTTCTAAGATATAGCAATAACAGCTTTTTTTAAAGTTCATGACTGCATCTGTAAGATAACAAATATTAATTTGATTTATGTGACGAGTAAGAAGAGGCTCCATTAATAGTTCAATTGAAAAGTGACAATTTAGACTATTGCCTTTTGGAATGTTCAATTAAAGTAAAAGTAAAGTCGTCGGGGCGGCCTAATGTCGGTATCGGCCAGACAGCGAGGGCGTCTATCCCCTTTTCACTAGCGCTAGACCAAGGAGATTATTTCAGCATCTGAGGTGGAGCGCCACACCTACCATCAGCTCCTCACTTTACCATACAGATCCCTGTGCTACTCATTCGCTGAGTTGGCGAGGGCCGGTATCGAACCAAGAACCTTGTGATTCATTGCCGAACACTCTACCGACTGAGCTAAACCGGCCTTTAATGTTCATGTAGCAGTCACTAATTTTTTTTTTTTTGGCATCCTTCCGTCTACGAGAGACGATAGAGTAGTGTCCAATCTTTTTTTTTTAATTTTTAAACTACATAGCCTGGGCAGGTTCATATGAAAGATGAGATGTTGCCCAAGCAGCAAACGCCCCCCTCTCCCCACTGCAGCTGTGATACAAAGGAAAGGTAAGAAACCAATGCAGTTTGGCAGCAACAGTGTCATAGTAGGTGCTGTGTAGCATTGGGTTTCAGTGTCACATCATCTTAGGGACTCCGGCTGCTGATTTGTTTTTGGTGTTTACTCCCCTAACCTTTCCTTGGGATGGGGTAAAGCCGCCAGGCAGCAGAGGTTTTGTGTCGGACTATTTTTAGGTTCATGCCTTTTACACTGATAGCAACAAGATTTCTCATGTCCTCTGTTAATGACAAATAAGGTCATTATGGAATTATTTCTACAAGAAGACCAAGATTTTGTAATTGATTATCTATACACCGTGTGTCAAATTATTAAAAAGCTTGAATATTTATTATAACTAGCAGGACCTGTGGATATACCATAGTACGATAATTTGATTATTACATTTGATATGTTTACTTAAGAGCTATTGCAAACTAATTCAACATGTAAAGAGTATAATAATCTTGATTTATCTCACTCTCACTTTTTTTTCTGCCTTTTCAACTTTTCATAATGTTCAATTGAAACAGATTCTTATCGCTCCCAGGCGCTCACCCCCTCTCTCTATCTTTCCCCTAATTTTTATTTTCTGTGTAGCAGTCCTTATTTTTCCCTTTCTTTATAATAAAAACTGAATGGTCCATTATTTAGCTGAGGTGACGACGAAATATAAATTGGTGAATAAGCAATACCAGATAATCAGGATTTACATTTTTGCATTTCATCTTGGATGGTCTCATTTTTAACCAGACAGAGAGTGTTGCAAGATGATAACAGTCAGAAGATTAAGGAACAAGAGTATTTATTATAATTGGAATGTAGTGAAATTTTCATTGAAAACATCATAGGCAACATCTATAAGAGCAGAATGTGTCAACTAAAGAACCACAGATTTCAACATGTCAAATTATCAAATACATTAAATATGGGACACATTATCAAATACATTAAATATGGGACATAAAAGTAATTTAACTGCTACCAAGAAATCAACAATTGTTTCTGAATTAGCTAAAGGCAAAATAACATTGACCTCTTATGGTTTTGTTTTAATTATAAGATTTTACCAAATAAATTTTAATTTACATTTTTCTTGAACAATTTACATAACCTTCTTTGTAAACTACATAGATTTCACATTTGTAGGGACCGGAATTGTTTGGTGTTTGTGTAGTTGAAGAAGATCCGAGTTTTGATCACCACAATTTAAATGTATAAGACTACGGAAATGTAGTTTCCGTAGAAAACAAAAGAAGACAAAATTTATAAAGGAAACAAACTTTATATACATTAATTTACAATTGGTATATTCAATTGTTCTTTCAGCGGTGTATCAGACTGTATGTGTCTGTACGTAGTTGTGTGTGACAAGTGTTGTTTATATTTGTGCGATTGGTTGTGTCAACATTGTAGCTGTTTTGTCTGTGATTGAAACTTGTGATTGAAATTTGTTGTTATTGAGCTAGAGATAGAAAATTGGAAACGAAAATATGAGACCAACCCGATATATCATTTTGTGTCTTCGGGCAGCGACTTCTCCCCATTGTGTCGATGTTGGGAGAGAACTTTCGCTCCTACTGTTGAGTTAGAGGGCATTCGCCCCAACTCTGTCGAGTCGGGAAGAGTGCAAGCTCCCACTGTCCGTTGTTTTTCAGCTCTATGGGCCTTTTTATAATTTTCTTTTTTGTCATTGTCTACGTGATCATTAAGCTAAAATATTCATCAAATATCAGGTGATTTGCAATGATGCAATATCGAATGATTTTGGTACATTCCGATAACGTACATATTTTCCCATGGAATTTAAACCATTGTTTCTATTGTTGCTAAAATATTTCTAAACTAATATTTATTCGATTCTCTTTTGTTTACATATTTCTAAACTTAACTTATATAATTGTAAAATTACTTGTTTCAAAAAACTTAATTATTTTAATGTATTTAATTCCACATGCATGTAAATAGGGGCCAAAGTCCCCATACATTATACAGTGGAAATCTTAGATGAAAATTCACCAAGTAATTGTATCAGACTATGGAGTTATTGATCCACCATCACATGCCAACAAAAATGATACTATAAAAAAGATAATAAAATAATAAAATAAAAAACATGAAAACAAACATTTCCACCCACAAGAACAAAAAACAATGTAGCAAAAAAGAAAAAAAGGGGGTGTTCAGGTGTTTGTTAAAAGATGACTTACTGTTTTTGCCACAGTTCCCATGGGTTCTGGGTATTGATGTGTAAGGAGAGCAAGTAGAGCAGTAAATGAACACAGACCAGCAGTGAAAAGGATGAAGAAAGGGAGCTCTTTCTTGGGATAGACAGATACTTCATGAAATGCTGAAAGATAAAGGAGAAAATAAATGTATAAAGGTTTTCTGGGAATTCATTTTTTCACAAATATTTGCTATCCAAAAGGTTCTGAAGTGATAGAGAAAGGAAAATATGCAAGAAAAATTAAATATTTAAAATATCTATTTAATTTAAGATAAAATATTTTTTATAGAAAAAAAAAAAAATCATTCAATGTTTGTTTTTTTCTTTTTTTTTTTAAATTCTAGAAATTCAAACATTTAGCAGAAGATCATTTCTACCTTTACATTATATGGATCATATGACCTCTAGGCACCCCTTTTGCGATCTCGTTTCATAAGGACATTTTTTTCATTTACACTGTCAAAATCCGGTTGTTTGTTGGGGGTTATGGGTTAGTTTTATAATTAAAAAAAACAAAAAAAAAAATAAAAATCATCTGTTAACAAACAACTGGATTTTGACGGTGTAAATGAAAAAAATGTCCTTATGAGATGAGATTGCAAAAGAGGTGCCTAAAGGTCATATGGTCCCATTATATTATCACAAGTTTCTAATTCAGAAAGTGATGAATGCAAACTTAAAAATAAAGAGCAACATATTTTGAATATACCATAAGAATGATGCAATTGCAAAATTATTCAAACAAGTACAAAATAAAAAACACCCTCTGGGCGATGTAAAAATAGATTTTTCAAACATATTGCCTGAGGGGTGGGAGTAAAAAATTCAATGTCAGCAAGTTTGTACCCTAAGTAAGTAAAATCATCAAATTCATTAAAGGATTAAAAAATAAAACAATTTGAAATGGAAAACTTTAAATATGTATTAAAATAAAACAAACTATATATAGATATATAATACCAGTCATGTATTTATTAAAACTTGTTTTAAAAAACAATGAGGACTGTCTAATGTTGCATGTTCAAATTTTGAGTGTATTTATTCTATGTTATGATGATTTTGGGTAATGTGATGTAAGCAGTGATGTAATTTTTGTTACAGACAAAAACCGGAAGCGAATCTCCATTATTAATAGATGTTGATGTCATGTTTTTTCATAGCACAAATAAATTAGTATTCAACACATCTACATTTTTGCTGCCCATTATGAACTCTATTCAGAGTTTGACACAATTTAGATTTTTGCGTTATGTCTTTTTGTATTGAATAGAAAAATTCAGAATTATTTGACTTTGTTAATAACAGCCACTTCTGACATGCTTACGAAGAAAAAGACTGGTTTTAAGAGAAATATAAGGAAACAGAATTTTTGTAATAAAATTAAACAAAGAATATTAAAAAAAAAGAAAAAAGAAAAAAAACTTACAAGGGAGTAATTCTCTGTCAACACTTTCTGTACAAGTTGGATATGGATGGAATAAATGTCCCTTTTCCAATGGATAAGGGATCATTCGGAATGCTGGAACAAGAAAAGATCAAATCATGGATCAAGAACATTCATTTTGTTACTTTTTATTCAACAATATTTTTTTTACTCAAGAAAATTCCTGCACCACTTAATTCAAATATTTTTCTACTACTTCTGTCTCATAATACCTGATGCCGCTCTCCACATACATATGCACACACGCGCACACATACATGCATATTACTACTGTAAACTGTTCATGTTCCTGACACTAATACATTATTCTGTGTACTTGACATGAGACTTTGATGAGTTGTGGTGCACCAGAGCATTGTACACAATAAATTTCATTATTATAATAATAATTTTTATGTAAATTTCATACATTAAATGTAACAACTATTATAGGACAAAGATTGTATCATTTATCGTGTATATCAATAAGTAGGAGTTTGTCTATTTTCTACATGCAACCAAATAGCTTTATGTAGAGCTACCAAATTTTGCAAACTACTGTTCTTCTACAAGGACTGCTTTGGCATTAAATAACCTATGATGGTTGATATGCGATTTTTTAAAAAATTGCAATATTTATTTGTCTCAGGGGAAGGTTTTAATATAAAATAATTAGATATAATAATTTTTACCTGAGAAAAAAAGACTCAAAATGATATGTTTCTAACAATAAATAATCAATGGGAAGCCATGTTGCTGCGAGATGATATTAATCTTGTGAAATTTAAATTTCTAAACTTCATAAAGAAAATGTTTTACTAAAATAAACATTCACATTTAATTAAACATTACTGAATAGGTTTATAGGTGATTCTTTGATGTAAATAGTTCTTTAGCTATTTAGGATTAAGGAGTTGTCTATTAAAACTGAAAGTGGTCAGTTTATCTCAGTCAGTAGAGCATTCTTCTAAGAATTGTAAGGTTCCAGATTCGATACTGGTCCCCAGCCAATTCAGCACACGAGTAGCACAGCTTGAGTAATCTGATCTCTGCATTAAAGCACCTGGGAGCTAACAGTAGGTGTGCTGCTCCACCTCAGCAAAAACAATCTCCTTGGTTTAGTGCTAGCAAAAAAAGGGGGATAGACTTCCTGACCGATACTGATAGGGTTTCAGATGAGTTACAGAGGGTGATAACCTTTCAAATAATTTTGTAAACACTCTGTAAGGTTCAAAGTTATTTAATGAACATACAATTCCGACACGTGAGACAAAACATTTAATATATATAACAGCACATGGAAACGATAAGATACATAATGTACAGGAGAATAGAACATGTAAATACATATACAATATTTAGGTATAAACAAGATACCTATAAATGTAGGTAAAATAAAGATGTTACAGACATGGAACTAAAGGATAGTCCATGCTGTATAAGGGACTTACAGTAATGTAGGGGGTGGGGGGCAAAAGCCCCACTGAGAACGGGGTAGATAGATTCTAGCCCATAGCAGTTCTTGAGAAGATCCAGCTTAAAGAGGAAGCAGCGTTTTGAATGAACACGCTTAACTACCAGAGGTTCCCCTAGTGGGAACAAACAGCAACGCAGCGAGAAGATAACTCTTCCGGCAAAAGGAAGATAATTCCCTACAACTGGATTTTATAAACTAGTCTATATGCTATTAGCTAAGTTTTTCCTCAGTGTGTTATTTTTAAACAATTTTTTTTTTCATATCAAACAAGAAATTTTAATTATCACAGTGCATAAAAGATGCTGGTTGGTTGGTTGGATTTTAACAGCATATCAACATGTTTGGGTTATTTAATGCCTAGAAGTTAGGAAATAATACATGTTGTATATCTATATAATACATGTTTATACATGTAGAATTAAACAAATGGCTCATCTCCTGTTTAACAATTTTATTTTTGATCTTTTCCAATCTATACATAAAACAATACAAACCGTCCTTGAATAAAATTAATTTCCAATGCAGTACACACATTCTAAAACACCTTTCTCACCAATTCTTCTCCTTCCAGCCTCCACATTAATATATAAAAAAAAAAACTGGAATACATCACCCCTGATGATGGCGCTTCGAAGTGCCGAAAGTACTCGGGAACTGAACTTTGGTGGACTTATCCATCAATTCCGCCCAGACATTAAAAAGTTGGCCAGAAAATTGGAAAAGATCAAAAATAAAATTGTTAAACAGGAGATGTGCCTTTTGTTTAATTCTACATGTATAAATGAAAGAATGCTGCCCAAATACACATATTTCATAATACATGTTGTATATCTATATGTACACTTTTGGAGTTAACGGTTTTAATGATATGTTATAATCATTGAGGATCATGTTGAGGGATTACTTGTCTGGCATTGATCAAGTTTATGTTTATATTTTTTGGTATAATTTCATTTCCCTCAAAAAGGAAAAAAAATATAAATATAAGAATAAACTTTTAGATCTTGCAATAAACCGATAATGTTCTCACCTATGGATAAAAAAGAAGTAAGAAAAATAATACTTACTGCCTTCCCAGGTGCAATGAAGCAAATTAAGTGCTCCTTCCACCCGTTTCCAGTGATGCAAATGAAAAAAAGAATAAGCAATGGCCTCACTGTCACCTCTCTTTAGAATATGCTCTGGAGGGAGGATTAAACTTTTCATTTCAAGCAAATACTGGAGCGGAAAAAAAAGAAAGAAAATTAAAAAACATTAAGATTGGCTTAGTTTTTACATTTATTTATAACAGGAGAAAAAAAGAAAAGAAAATAGAATTTTACTTATAATAGACATGAAGGCAACATCAATAATGGCATTTTAGAATTTAAAAAATTATAAAAGGTTGTTTGAAAAAAAGAGCCAGTTTTAGATTAAATCAAGAAATGTTGAATTTGTGTTGCATAGCGCCTTCTTCACTGGCACTAAATAATTATAATTTTATATATCTCTTTCTTTCTTTTATATCTGGTCGTATTTTCTTCTGGCCAGCTTTGCTTCTGATTGTCTTTGGTATTTCTATCATCTATCTTGACTTGGTCTGGCATCTTCTAAGATCTTGGATATCTTCTAAGGCCTAACGTCTGGAGTTGACTTGGGGATTTCGGTCTGGTTTTCTGTTAGGGATTTCTCTCTATCAGAAGCCCTGTGTCATTGTTAGTTTTTAGATAATAAACACAAGACTTCAATTTATTTTGATGTTACTTTATTTTTTTTAGATTAAATCAAGAAATACTGAATTTGAATCAGTGCTCAGAATTGTTCCAAAACAAACCGAAATACAAGTAAATAAAGCAAATAAGATATTAGGATTAATACGGAGGTCATATGAATACATGGATGAAGAAATGCTGAAAAATTAAATCATTTTATTCAATTAAACACTGCTGAAAATGATTATCAAGAAAATGTTAAAGTTACAGGTTCTGAATTTTACGAAATTTCACGTATTGTAAAATGGAATTTATTTTTTAAACCTTTAACAATCTTTAAAGTAGTCTGACTAATTCTTGTCTTGTTTCATGTTTGTTTAGTGTCACGTAAAAATAAATCAAAACACTGCTACATGATAGAGAAACTTCATTGAATGAAATCAACAAGTACCCACCCAATCAGAAGCATTTTTACTGTTTTATGAATATTCATGAATAATTTGGGAAATCTTGTGTAGATTCGGCAAGTGTTAAAAATAAAAACAAAAAACACTGTCCTTGTTATTTTACTAGTTATATTTGTTTACTGTAATAATAACATTAATTTTGTCTCAGATAATTCAAATTTTCCAGGACAAATTACAAAAATTTTCCAGGATTTTTTTAACCCCCCCATTTTTCCAGTACTAGAAAATGTACATTTTATTTTCCAGGACGCGTGGGAGACCTTATGAAGTATGCCTTGTGTAGAATTGTATAAAACAATGGCATAATGGAGGTGTTTGTGGTGTCATGGTTGTTGTTGTAAAAAAATGGACACTGAACCAAAGTCAAATGGATGTGTGTTTGCATTTTACATAGTGCTAATACCCTTTGGAAAGGTATGTAGGCATGCCTACAAAGTCAGAAAACAGCATAGCTCACATGACTTTTAGAAACATTTTTTCACGCACAGAGTTGCTGAGGCATGGAATAAACTGCCTGCATATGTTGTAGGCTACCAAAACATTGCATCTTTCAAAACCTTCATGCTTCCTGTAATTCGACAAAACTATACTCGATACCCCCCCTCCACACACATATGCATGCATATGCAGACATACATGTATATTATTACTGTACGCTATTCATATTTCTGACATTAGTACATTATTATTGGCAAAACTGTAATGTAATGGGTGTGAAGGATGAACTTCTTAACTGGTTAAAGTCCTTCATTCTTAACCGGAGAGAGGTGGTTACAGTTCTTGGACAACACTCCTCACCATATGAGATGTCATCTGGGGTCCCACAGGGATCTGTTCTTGGCCCCCTTTTGTTTGTTGCGTATATCAATGATATAGATGCTAACTTAAGGAATACCACAGTACTGAAGTATGCCGATGACATCAAGCTGTACCTTGAGATAAAAAAGATCCTGAATGCTGCAGATCTTTCTTGCAGTCAGACCTAGACACAGTGCAGCAATTTAATTTAACTTTGAATCTTTAGTCAGTTGCTTTCGCAATGCCAAGCAGAACAATTACATTTAGACTTTATATATATAAATCTACCTTGCTATGGGAAAATGATTAGGAAAATTGTCATTGCTACAGTGGTGTAAATTTGATCGGCACATTTATAGCTTTGTTTGTTTGTTTGTTTTGTTTTACGGCATATCAACCTCAGTGAGTCATTTAATGCCGATAGAGTTTTGAAATAAATCAATTCTTAATGGATAATACAATTTTTTATAAATACATTTGTTCTATTTAACCCATAGATGGGACCCTAACAGGTACTACCACTCCGGGTCAGAATGGACCAGGGAGCAATGGTGATGAAGGGGTGCTCCACATTCCCCAAACCTGGAACCTCACCATCAGATAGAGTTTAACGTCATTCCCAGGACATGTAGACCCGCAGCCACCACCTTCTAGCACCCATATGATAAAAAGGGGTTGTGGCTTGCCATAAGGGCAATAGGGTTGGGAAAATCATATAGGTGCTAGGGCTTGACGTGACCAGCCGATTGATCGGAGGGGGCCTCTCCGACCGCCTGTCTAGCCCAAGATAGGGCCAAAGTTTATAGCTTTGTACCAAACTAAGTTTAGTAAATATAAATAGATTGCCAGATTGAATTATTTTTTCTAATTTACCTTTGGTGCATGAGGATTGAATTCCACAGCTCTGTGTATTGCTTCTACTGCTGTCATCTCTGCTGTGCTGAGGCCTCGTTTTGATGCCACATCTGGAGAAAATCTGAGGAGAACAAAATTAAAAGGAAAAGAGTTAAGATCAGAGAAAAAGAAGAATCTCTTTTGGAGTTCCATTATAAAATATTGTCAATTCTTCCTAAAAATCACTGTAGATTGACTCAATTCAAAAGACAGAAAGGAAAAGTATGACGGAGAACGAGAAAGGAAAAAGAGCAAGACATTGTCTTGCCTGCTGGGATCAAACCCGCGTCCTCCTGCATGCGAAAACAAATGCGATTTAGGCACTGGACGGACGCGAGGTTCGACTGATGTGCCCGGATGTTTGGGTAATATGCCCATAAAATAACCAAAGCGAGTGGAGCATGGCGGGACGAGCAGAGAAGCTTTCGGCTTACGTGAGACGGCAGTCAGAAAATATTATTTTGACGATGGCGACGGATTTTTAGCTGCTGGTCGAAGACTGTGTTGACCAAAAGAAAGTTTGGCCTGCGAGAAGACAGTGAACTCGCTTCTTTTTGGTCCCCCCCCCCTCAGCGGGAACTTGTTGAAGCAAATATCTATTTTCCCCCTCTATTTTTCCCCCATTCTATAATACATTTTAGAGTTAAGCAATGTCATAATGGTAACTTCTACGACCACCATTCTAGGACATTCTGCACATATGCTAAACATTTGTCACCTAGAGAAATACAAATAAGATATTTGAGTGGGTGGGTGGGGTGCTATCCTACTAGTTATAATATTGATTTAACATACACATAAACCCGATTTCACTAGTGTATTGAGAAATAACATTGTTATGGTTATTTAGAGGAATGATAGTCGATTGAATAGTTGATTTCACAGCAATGTACGGCCAGTTATGTTATGTGAAAAGATATCAAAAATAAATATTGTGCACAAAAGATGATGTTATCTTCGTGTTATTCATTCCAATGAAATAACATGGGATCATAATGAAGGATAAAACAGTGAGAAATGACCTTTGGCTGAGAAGACAGGCCGAGAGAAGATGACTTTATAATACAGAGAGTTCAAGTATGTTGGTTTGGTTTGTTTTACGGCATATCAACCTCAGTGGGTCATTTAATGCCGATAAAGTTTTGAAATAAATCAATTCTTAATGGTTAATACAATTTTTTTATAAATACATTTTTCTATTTAACCCATAGATGGGACCCTAACAGGTACTACCACTCCGGGTCAGAGTGGACTAGGGAGAAATGGTGATAAAAGGGTGCTCCACATTTCCCAAACCTCCAAAACTGGAACCTCACCATCAGATAGAGTTTAACGTCATTCCCAGGACATGTAGACCCGCAGCCACCGCCTTCTAGCACCCATATGATAAAAAGGGGTTGAGGCTTGCCATAAGGACAATAGGGTTGGGGCAATCATATAGGTGCTAGGGCTTGACGTGACCAGCCGATTGATCGGAGGGGGCCTCTCCGACCGACCGTCTAGCCCAAGATTCAAGTATGTTGGACTCTAATCAAATAGAGAAAAATAATAAGGCAAAAAAGTAGCAATCCAAGATGTGTATTTTACATGACATACTATACATCCTGAATTAGGCGTCTCATTGTGGTCAAGCTAGTCTCACACATCCATTACTACTAAATAGTGAGTTTGATCCTCACTGGATGCCCCATGGTCACATCCTACCCGTGGCAAATGAGTTATGTATTAGGGCATCCCATGTAGGGTGTAATGGTTAGCAAAATAGTCTTGCTGTTGAGGTTGGATATTCAGCAGAGTGTTGCATAATGGAAATAATGCGTGAAATAACAGAATTTACAATAGGTAAACAATAAGGTGAGGAGGTGGGCACACAAGGTAAAATAGATAATGTCAGGAGATGTTAACACACAAGGTAAATTCAACAATGATTTATTACGAACTGATTTAATTTCTTACAAGGGTTAAAAAGGCGGGAACAAACCCGGGGGCGAAGTTTTGAGCTCCTGCTGATGTCACATCAAATATATTTATTAATAATAGAAATATGGACTAATAAAATCCAACACTTGTAGATCTATTACAACTGAATAAAGAGTTAAATCCTTGCTAGATGCCTCATACTTGCAACACATCCAGCCTGTAGAGAATGGGTTGGGTAAATACTTATTGTACATTCTGAATGTTAATCAAAATATAAGTTTAATCCCATTGAAAAAAAAATTAAATTGAAACTCACTTGTCTGCAACTGCTCTGACTTTTAGTAAAGCTGCTGTGTAACAAATTGTTGCTGATTTTGGTAAATTGATATCTGCAAAGACAATTAAAAATGGTTTTTATTTTGCAGAGAAAAACAAATATATTCAAGTGAAAAATTCTTAGCTGCTGATAAAAAAAATTCTGAAATATCGAAAATTCTTTGATAGGATCCAAAAGATTTGTAGCAGTTCCCTGGTAATATTTTCTGGTGATGTAATGATGACACGAAGACGACTGATGTTGAATGTAGAAGATTTTATTTACTTCCAAACACTGTGAAATACTGAAATAAAATGGGGTATAAAACAATTACTAATTTACAAAAAGGGTCTTTAACAAATGCCAGCAACTTCACGGGAAAATTGGAAAGAAACATACCTGTGCGCCGTACCAGTACCAAGAACTAACTAAAAGACTGAAATTCTAATTTTAGGACAATATTTTCCACACAACCTTTTTGCTGCATCAGCCTGGCGGAAGTCCATATTTTGCCCTAAGGATATCTGTTGATCTTCCCACAATGCCATTCAGGCCCTGTGGGTCACTTGATTATCAGACCCTAACAGAGTTGTTTCCCTTACACTGTCCAAATTTAAGGGTATATTTGAGGGTAGAAAATAACTATTAGGCGCACTCAAAGGCGACAGCTACAAGATTCTTAAGTATCAGTTTGATTTTATACGTGTGGTATTGTCGAGGTGAAATAATACACAGAGGAAACAGAGTGCTTAATATATTTATTCCACATCAGTATCTGGTGCTAACAGATACATACAAAAAACGCAGAATAATAAGTCACAAAACAATTAACTTACAAGAAATAGAGGAGGGTCAAATGCGGTATAGCCAAATAAAGTAAGATCAGTCCAAATATTAATCAGCTTGTAGGCGTTATTTTCGGATTTGCCTGGGGAGTTGTCTGCCCGTTTAGTTTTGCTGGTTCCCGCTAGGGGCCTTTGATATTTAAGCGGCTGATTTGAACGTCTCTCTCTCTTTGCCTGCCGACCTACAAGACACCACTATGGGCTAGACTTAGGTCTACTCCCGTCTCGTTGGGGCTTCGGCCCTTAACACTGGCCACTCACTGCTAGTAAGTCTATTATACGATATATGACCATCCTTTAGTAATGTATCCGTAACTACGTTTTTATGTACATTTAGGTATCTCTTTGATACCTAAATATCTTGTATTTTACCACTCTTGTATATGTAGTTATATTACTTTTGTATGTATGTTTATGTACACCTCTATGTATTATGTACCCTGTTTATTCTGTGCTGTATATAAAATGTTTTGTCTATCAACCTTTGTCAGAGTTTTATCTTCAAGTTTTATCACTTTAATCCTTACAAGCTTATTAATCAACTGTTGAAATCCTTAATTGTAGACTATTTAATGCTATGAGCCAGGCTATCTGGTAGAGAGTGCTGAAGGGGTGCTAGCTATTCTACAACAATATGTAACAAAAAGACTGAACATTCATAAAAACTATTAACTCTTTTTCAAATGTGGCAAGCCAAATATGCGTGTTTATTTTCAACCAAATTTAATAAAATTCTTCTAACTAACACAACGCGCGTGTGCATTTGAGCCCAGCTAAGGCAGACATCTTTTCTGCCTGACGTCCAAGCTGGAACTGATAGGTTAACTCGGTCCTACATGACTTTACTTATTTCGCAGGCTTCTGTAATATTCCATGGAAAGTCCTGCCCGTGATATGAAAAGGGGCAATCCCTTCAGAAATACAGGGGTTGACAAGATTATGTAACATTACGATAGAGGAGTATATGCTATTGAATCAACCCCAAACAACATGGTTTCCATGCAACAGATAAGTGCTTCAAAATTAGAAATTATAAGGGGTGGTTTAGCTCAATTGGTAGAGCATCTGCTGAGGAACCACAAGGTTCCTAGTTTGATACCAGCCCTCGCCAACTCTGTGCATGAGTAACAGCTTGGATTTGTGCGGTAAAATGGGGGAGCTGATGGTAGGTGTGGCACTCCACCTGTGATGGAAAAAACTAGTATGAGTGAAAAGGGGATAGACTCCCTTGTTGTCCAGCTGATACCAGCAATATGCCACTCCACAGACTTTACTTTTTTTTTTTCATAACTTCATCTTTGGTTATTTCCTATAAGTCTAACATGATCAAAGGGGAACCACTCTTGACTGATAAATTATTTATTTATTGATCTATTAGGAAAAAAGAAGATGGGGTAAGGGTTAGGGTTAGTTTAACTTTTAAAGTCCTATACCACCTCATTCAACCCGGCCGGAAGTCTCATTCGTTTTCCTAATCCACCCCAAATGATAGCCTTTGTTTAAATGTAATATTAAACATATTTAGAAGTCTTTGATTTAAGAGAAATGACAGGTAACTTTAGATGCAAAGGTAATTTTTAACCATTTTTTTATATATCCTTATAGGAATGTTCTGGACTTAGAAAGTTCTCAACAGGATGTTAAGAGTTAATGGGAAAATAAATAAATAATTTATCAGTCAAGAGTGGTTCCCCTTTGATCATGTTAGACTTATAGGAAATAACTTTATCTTTTCTATAAATGATCATGTTATGGTAGTCCATTAATATTGATAATGACATTCTAATTTCTTCATTACACAAGAAGAGATGAAAATGCGGAAGATATTATACAACCCCTCCACACAGAAATACACATTATCTTTATTTGCACAGACGAGTTTGCATGCAACAGGATAGATATGGTCTGCATTTTTCAGCATATTTACTGCATTTGGTTTCTATGGAAACCACTAAAACTGCTCTATAAGCATTAATATCTTTAGCCAACCTATTCAGCACAGAATGTGACAAGATCACAAGTGAAAATATTTCTACCAACATAGGTTAAGTAGGTATTTACTTAACCCGTTCACCACAGGTAAGATGTGACACAAGGTCACAAGTATGGGTCATCCAATGAACATCAAATTTACTAATCAGTAATGGATCTGCAAGACTAGCTTGTTAACCATTACACTCCAATGGGATGCCCTAGGTATTACCATTTGGCATGGGTAGGCTGTGACACAAGATCACAAGTATATATTAATACACTTGTTCCTAAGTCTTCTGTCCATTATCATCCTGCAACACCCTCTGGTTAAAATTGAGTCTGTCCAAATTGTTCCAGATGCAATGCAAAAATGTAAATCCAGATTATCTGGAGTCACTTAATCGCAGATTTCTTATTTTTTCCATTCTATTTCATCCAATTTTAAAAATGAAACATTCCAAATGGTCTTGCATCACATGGTGTATATTAATACACTTGTTCCTATATCTTCTGTCCATTATTATCCTGCAACACCCTCTTGTTAAAAATAAGAGTGTCCAAATTGTTCAAGATGCAATGCAAAAATGTAAATCTAGATTATCTGGAGTCACTTAATCGCAGATTTCTTATTTTTTCCATTCTATTTCATCCAATTTTAAAAATGAAACATTCCAAATGGTCTTGCATCACATGGTGTATATTAATACACTTGTTCCTATATCTTCTGTCCATTATTATCCTGCAACACCCTCTTGTTAAAAATAAGAGTGTCCAAATTGTTCAAGATGCAATGCAAAAATGTAAATCTAGATTATCTGGAGTCACTTAATCGCAGATTTCTTATTTTTTCCATTCTATTTCACCCAATTTTAAAAATGAAAAATTTTAAATGGTTTTGCATCGCTTAAATGCCCAACGTAAAATTGACATTGTGAATTACGGAATCCAACAAGGAGCAATTTGCTATATTTGTTAACTAGCTTGTTAACCATTACACCATAATGGGATGCCCACATAACTTAAGTATAATCCTTCAGAATATTTAATGCTATAAAAAAAAAGGGGGGGTAAAATTTGCAGAGATAATTCACAAATTGAATTTTAATTTCATTTACCATAAAACTTAAATTTACAAATAAAATAAATTTGGGAAGAGTTTAAATAAGAAAAAAAAGTCACTACACAATTGTTGACTTTGAAAATTAAAAAGGAATTTTGAGATCAAAAACTACTGTCATTGATTTTAATCTTTCAAAAAAAAAATTTAGTTTACATCAATTATATTTAATTAAACTTTCAAATAAATATTTTGTACATCAAATCCAATAAGATCTTTTATATAACCCAATTCAAAAATTTAACTTTAAGCTAATTTTTAAATATGATAAAAAGGAAAACAATTTATATTAAAAAATATTCTCATTGTTTTTTTTAAGGAGAAATTCTAATAATCATAGAATTTTAAAGAATTAAAGTGAAATAGGCAAAACATTTCAAGGAAAGATGTGTTAATATAGATAAATAAAATAATAGCTGGCATTTAAGATACAGCACAAAAAGTTTACAAAGTTATCTCCCTTAACAACTTTTCTGTTGTGAATAGACAAGTTATTTTATATTTAACTCTTTGAACCCCTAAACCAATTATTTTGGATTGAGTACTTTTTTTTTACTATACACTTTAATCCCAATATTTTGGAAGATATTTTTAATATTTTTCTATTCTCCACCACAATTATATCTTTTGTTAAAATGAAAATAGAAAAAGATTCTTATTCCAATAATTATATTTTTTCAAAGCAATTATATATACATTATAAATTACAAACATGTTATATTACAAACATGCAAAAATACATCACACACCCCTTTTTTTTCAAATTAGAACGTATGTATGAATGGTTGATTAGATTTAAAAAAAAAAAACAAAAAACTAAATAGATTCAAATGAGGAAAAAAAGAAAAAGACAATTTTAATTTAAAATATGAAATTATGACTCACCATCATATTTAGCCAAAACAGCTTGGACATCTGCATATGCTTGCAATTCTAATAAAGCTTCTATGAGATTTTCATGAATTGTGAATAAATTCATCATGGGAAATTCTTTCATTAACTACAGAAGAGAAAGAAAAAGAAAGAAAAGTTTTAGACATTGAATAATAAAGATAAAAAGAGCATAACAGTTTAGGGGATTAATGACATGAAAAATGAGTTGAATTTATTTTAAAATTAGAACAAAACCGGTTAAATTAAATATACTAAAAGTATACAAAAAAGAAAACATGGTGAAGTTTGCTTTTTTAAAAAATACTTTTCAAATGCTTAAAATTGTTTTACAAATAAAATTTCTTTATTTCAAAATGAAAATGCAAACTAATAAAAAGTTGTTTGACTTAAATTGTTGAGAAAAATCATTCATACAAAATTATCTCCCCTTGATTCAATTTCAATACTTTCTTGTTTTGTTCCTTTTCTCTTAAACGCCATCTTTAATTTGAAAAATAAAAATCCTCACAACAATAATGAGAGGTTATCTTGTTATGAATAAATGGTTGAGTTTTT
The DNA here is from genome assembly GCA_023376005.1 of Doryteuthis pealeii. Taxonomy (NCBI): domain Eukaryota; kingdom Metazoa; phylum Mollusca; class Cephalopoda; order Myopsida; family Loliginidae; genus Doryteuthis; species Doryteuthis pealeii. The sequence continues at coordinate 14,621,455 of CM042163.1, forward strand.
TGTGCACAGTAAAAAAAAAAAAAAAAAATTTTTTAAATGGAATTCAGTTTATTTGAACTGAGTTTGTTTCTACAAAATATCTTATGAATAAATATAATAAAAAGATAGCAATAAAATGAGAAAAACTTTATTTCAATGCCAGTTGATAAACCATTCATACACTAAATTCTTTAAGTATTAAAGCCAATTGAATGCTGAGCCAAATATTGGGAAAAAAATACTCTTTCTGATTTAGACTGCTGATAACAAGTAACACTAAAGATCTTCAGTTCCCATACAAAAAGCATTGGCCAAAAGACTAAGAACATTTTGAGCCAGGAACAAATGTCTTTACTGACCAGAAGAAGGTTGATAAGGTAGAGAAGAGTTCTATCACCAATGATCTTGATCACAAACTAAACTGAAGTGAAAAAGAAATATTCAATCTGTTGAGATAAATATGAAACAGCAGAAAATTTTCCCCTAGAACAAAATTCTGGTTCCATAATTCAAATATGGTATCCATGATACTGCAAAACATAGCAACTTAAAAACTACAGAAGAAAAGAAACCTAGTGCATTTGACACTAAATATATACATAAAATTCTGGATATCAAATGGAATGATATATATATATATATATATATATATATATCAATCAAATGAAGAAATCTAGGACAAATCACAACAGCTCCCCATTTCAACAACTGTTTACAGACAAAACCTTCCTCTTAACAAGACCTACAAATCAAGCCATGAAAGAAATGTTAACAGGTCAGAGAAAGCAACCCAAGATGACCTGACAACAAATAATAGAGAGGAACCTTTAACTGGTTAATAAAGAGTGTAATGATACAAGAAAACTGGCCTCAAAACTCATCATGGTGGAGTGCTTTGACTGTGTGTCATATAAAGTGGGAGCAACTGAATTCAAGGACCAAATATGGGATTTTTTAATTGGTGAATTTATACCCAATTTTTGACGCTAAAGAAAATATGCAAATAACAATATGACAAGAAATGAAATAATAATGAAATTTATTGTGTCCAGTGCTCAGGTGCACCACAAAAAATTCAAAATATTTTCTCTTTTTTTTTTTTTAAATTTCTTATATTATTGATTAAATTGTTTTCATTCTCACCCCAATAATCAAATTTCTGTTTGATTATCTAAGGGTAAATATTCAAATTGTAAATATTCTAATTTGAAATTTTGATTTAGCAGCGATGTGTTTTTAGAAATATTAATCGAAACCCAAGTCTTCTAAAAGTGTTAGCAGATTATAACCTAATAGCATAATATGTTATATAAAAGTAATTTGATAATTTTTTGATTAAAATCTAAAGATAAAATCTTATTAACTTTTGAAAGAGGAAAAGAAGTGAAAAGATTACTAATTGTTTCATAATATAATGATACCTTTATTTTAAATGGTATCATTATTTTCTTTTCTTCTTCCATCATGATTTTTTTTCAGCTTTGAACTGAAATGACAGGACAAAATGTTAAAATACAAATTATAGAGTTGAATACTCAATCATACATTTTCCTTCAAAGTAATTTGCAAAATTGAACAAACAAAACAGTAAAATTCTGAAGTGAACTAAAATCTTTCAAAACGAGGAATTTTAAATTCTCTTATGTTGTTTGTTTTTAGCAACCATTGTTTTTTTGTTTTGTAAAATGGTCTTCGATCACAACTGGAATTCAGTTATTTTTCTGAATAATTATAATATAAATTCTATAACTTCAAAAAGCTGTTTTAGGTGACTTTAAACAAGTGAATTTGGATTAAAGACCTCAAGTAGTTATTAAAATTGATCTCTTGATAAATAAAACATAGCAAGTTTAATAAAAACTAATTCACCAATATGAAAAAATAATACAGTGTAAATGAATTTTGCAGGAGGTTTTTTTTTTGCATTCAAAAAAATTACATTTAAGACCCATGAAGAAATATTGACATTTTGTGCGAAAAAAAATTAAAAAATAAATAAAAATAGAATGAAATAAAAGGAAATAAATAAAATAAAATAAAATAAATAAAAATAGAATAAAATAAAATAAAATATAAAATAAAATAAAATAAATAAATAAATAAAATAAAAATAAAATGAAAATGGATAAAATAAGAAATAAAATAAATAAAAGAGTAAAAAATAAAAGAAGTAAAAAAAAAGTAAAAAAATAAAATAAAAATATATAGAAGGAATTATCTTATTAAAACTTACATCTCTCATCATTTTCACTGCCTCTCTTGTCCGACCAAGCTTCCGAGCACACATGGCAAGACGTCTTTTTATATAAACTATCACATTAGTATCACGTCCTTAAAAACAAAAGTAATAAAATATTGAATAGATTAAGAAAACAAACATATATTAACAGTCATAACATCATTGGGGCAGTTTTTTTAATAATAGTTTGAATAATATTGGGAGAGAAATATAGCTTTGACCAGTAGAATAAATTATAGTTTGGTAGTTTTGCAATTTTGGTTAAAAAATTATGAATACTTCAATTTTGAGAGAGAGAGAAAAAAAAAACCCAAAAAAACAAAGAAACAGTCATAAGTAGAATATTTTATCATTTATTGAAGTTATCTTCATAACTACTGACTGAAGTATCACTTTTACCATTACTGATTTCATCTTGAAATTCTTCATCATTTTCCATGTCTCTAATATGCCCATAAAGTTTGTTCACATGAGAATTGGCCTTGTGAATTAATCCTTGGACTACTTTGCTCTCCATATTTTGAATTGATGCATGCAATTTTGGTGCTCTATGTCTTCCCCCTTGGCAATGGAAGGGAGAAAAATATTCTATGTGCAAAAGAAAGATTTCAAGCTCTATTCAATAATATAAGGAGTTTAAACTAGCAGTAAAAAAAAAAATACTGAGTAAAACACAAAATAGGCCTCAAGGATGTTGTGGACTGTAAGTAAAAAAAAAAAAACCAACAAAAAACAGTAAAGTCGTCGGGGTGGCCTAAAGTCAGTATCAGCTAATCAGCGAGGGAGTCTATCCCCTTTTCACTAGCACTAGACGAAGGAGATTGTTTTTGTGCCTGAAGTGGAGCGCCACACCTCCTATCAGCTCCTTACTTTACCGCACAGATCCCTGTGTTACTCATATGCTGAGTTGGCGAGGGCCGGTATTGAACTAGGAACTTGTGGTTTCTAGCTGAATGCTCTACCGACTAAGCTAACCGGCCCTATAAAATAGGGCTGGTTGTGGACTGTAAAAAAAAAAAACAATTTTTGTTCATCATTAATCTGCACAATTTTGATACAAGAGAATTATGTATGGTGTGACACAATGAGGAGTTCAGCTAGAATTTACAATTTATTAATCAGAAAAGAGAAGTAGTTTTCTTTTTGTATGTCAGAAGTGATTTCTTTAAAATGGAAAATATTAAAATTAGAATATTGGATAAATAATTCTTCTTAGAGAGTTTATAAATTCAATCAAAGGTCACAGCAGCTACTGAATTGATAAGTTTATTAAAACTGTCAAGTCTTAGGTGTGACTGAATGAAGGAAGCTCATTGCATTTCTTTAACCTTTTTCTGAAGCCCCAAAATTGTACCAGTTGACATCAAAATATCAACACCGAAATGAAAGGGCTCAAAAATGTTCCTCCTCAAAAAAAAAAAAAAAAAAAAAAAAAAACTAATAAGTTTATTTCATACTGCCATTAAATTCAGAAGGATAGAAATCTTAAATTGTTGCAAGGTCATTTTCCAAATTATCTTACAATATTTTGTCAATATACTTACTGTGTTGTGCTTCATGTGCAGGACTTTGTTGACATGTATGCTGAGACTTTTTATAATTAATTTCTGCTAATTTGTATGACTGTTTAAATAATTTTTCAGCCTGGAAAAAGAAAAAAAAGTTTACAATCAAAGATTATCTTGAAAAGTGAGTAAGTATGTAAGTTGAATACTTTTTAATTTAATAAGCATAAGAAAATGAGGTTGATTTTTTGATATTTGGTAAAATATTCCGACACCGCTAGTTTTGATTAATGGATCCACAATACTAAAACATATTTAGATCATTTTTGGGTGGATCAGAGTTTCATCTTTGCTGATAGAGTCCACCTGGTGAGGGGAGGGTTGTAAGACCCGAAACCCCTATGACCAAATAATGACATCACTGACAACGCTCTCCAAAATGTAGTAATGTGCGTATATTTAAAGATTAACTTTTTAGTTAAGTATTTCTTTCAATCTCCTAGTTTATACAAGTACCGAGCAAGTCTCTATATGGCCATTATGTATCTCTGGGCCAATATATAAGAATTTATGAACTATTCGTAAACTACATATAGTAAATCTGGAAAAGAGGCAGCCTAATAACATGTCAGGTCTACCGGTGGAACAGATATGTTACAAAACCTGAAATCTGTAAGGATACTGGCGTAACATCACTAATGACCTCCTTTAGTGCATTTCAGTGATGTTTAACAAAAAAACGTACCGCCGTAAAGTATGTAGCGATTAATTGTTCCACCCTAGACTGACAGTCGCTAATAGCCGCAAGGGTAAGGAACTTGGCAGACAAAAATTCTGTCGGGTTTCAATCCTGGCTAGAGGTAGCTGCACTGATGAAAAGTAAACTTTGAAACATGTGTCTGTGAATGACTGATATATATATATATATATATATATATATATATATATAAATACACACACACACACACACATAATAATATATATATCAAACATTTTGCCCTGAAGAAGGCCGTTTTCTTTGTATACTTAAATATTTTATAATTTTCTATTATTATTTTATTTCATATTTAAAATAATAATAATAAATAGAATACAATGTGTACATGAACAAACTCTCGGCCAAAACACGTGTTGGTACTTCACTAAACCAATTTTATCCATTCAACATTTTCTTTCCTCTATTTATTTATCCTTTCATATATATATATATATATATATATCTTTGTAGTTGGAATAAATACATTCATTTCCAAATGGGAAGGAGTAATAAAAAAAACAAGTCTTACTTCTACAACAGATTGTGATTCTTCTTCTGCTAAAAGGATTAAAGCTGTAGCGCACCTGAAAATAACAATTTTTTTTCTTTAATCAATTATATAAAAAAAAAAAACTAAAAAAAAAATCTAAAAAAAAAAAACAAACTTTATAATATAGTTTGTTTCATTCCAGTGTTCATCTATGACAAATACATTTTAGAATCTAGGTTGAATACATTTTAATTTAATAAGTATATATATGAGGATTGCATAAATGAGAAACTGACAGTTACCAAGTACCATTAACTATATATATATATATATATATATATAGTAAAAAAGTCGTCGAGGTGGCCTAAAGTCGGTATCAGCCAGTCAGCGAGGGAGCCTATCCCCTTTTCACTAGCGCTAGACCAAGGAGATTGTTTTTGGCGTCTGAGGTGGAGCACTACACCTACAATCAGCTCCTTACTTTACCGCACATATCCCTGTGCTACTCATACACTGAGTTGGCGAGGGCTGTATTGAACTAGGAACCTTGTGGTTTCTAGCCGAACGCTCTACCGACTGAGCTAACCCGGCCCCTGATATATCAATGTGTATGGTTGGCAATATTATATTTGAAGAAGCATATAATCCAACATACAGTGTTATTAGAAGAGTGCTCAATATCTGATAGAGCGTTAATAGATGAATAAATAAATGAATATTTTAGTTTATATTTATTTACATGGGAATATGTCTGCTACCATTAGTTTCTTGCTGTGTATGCTTAATTTTTTTTAAGCAGAACAATCATCAGGCAGCGAAAAATATTTTGAAAATGATGAAACATTTTCAAAACGTTTTTCACTGCCTGATGATTGCTCCGCTTAAAAAACATTAAGCATACACAGCAAGAAACCAATAGTAACAAACTTGTTCCCATGTAAATAAATATAAACTAAAATATCTATCTATCTATATATATATGAGAGGGAGAGAAAGAGATAAACTTAAATTAGTAACATTAAGATATAAAACAGGATATAAAAAAACTGCAAAACAACAAAAAAATTTGGCTATTTTAAGCCCATGATAAGCACATCCTAAAACTTGGCACCCTAGGCAACTGTCCATGTTTTCAGTACTTTGGGCTGACCCTGCATACTTGACAGTAACTTAAAATAAATCCTATGAATAAATATTTTTCTGTAATAGTAAGACGAGGAAGTAGTAGTAAAGTCAGTGGCAAGTGATTAAAAAGAAGAAGCAAAAACATTTACCAGAATGTAAGAGTTCTAATAACTTAGTGCTAAAATACAACAATGATTATCATTTTTATTTATTAAAATTCATTCTATATAATCTTAAATACTCACTCAGGATTTTTCTCCAATGCTCGATGAGCTTCTCGAATTCGGACTTCAGGATTTCTTTCTCTCCAAGCCATCTGCATAACTATAAATTAAATTAAATTAAATTAAATTAAATTAAATAAAAATCACTATACCACAAAATTAATGATACACATTTCATAGCCAATGCTTTGTCTCACAATGGTTTATTCTTTCTCAATGGATTTCATGTAAAGATATTTGACATTCATTTCAGAAAATGTAAAGGGTATATTAATAATTAGTTATCACATGTACAGATACTACACTAATCATAGGCAAAATTATCAAGGAATATCACCGATTCTAGGCAAGATGAATAGATACTACACTTTCAATACAAGCAGAAATTACAAAGAAAATAAACAGAAAAAGTCATACTATTTATTGCTGCAGATATATTGTAAGAAAGACAATTTTATTATTATCTGCATTATTCGGACTATTGTCCCCATCTTCATTGTTATTTGTACAACGTTTCGGCTGATATACCCTCCGGCCTTCTTCAGGTATTTCTTGTCGGACTCGGGAACCTTCTTTTCGAACTCGGGAACTTTCTTGTCGTATTCGGGAGCCATCACGGAACTCCGAACCTAACCCTTTATTTATTCCACGTTCTCATTCCGCTAACCATAGCTGGGGTAGGAGTTGTGTTAATTAATTATTTTTCTAACTGCTTTCACTCAGGATTGAACTCGAGTACCAGAGATAACTGTCACTTAGAATTGTTTTTAACCTAACTGCCTAATCCACTCGGCCATGTGTCCAATTGGAATTGAAGAAGGCCAGAGGGTATATCGGCCGAAACGTTGTACAAGTAACAATGAAGATGGGGACAATAGTCCGAATAACACAGATAATACTAATCTTCAAGCCTCATCTCAAACATTCAGAGAAATAAGACAATTTTATATTATTTTAATGAGATACTTATTTTTTTTAAAGTAATTTTAGTATTTTATTGCTGCAGATAGGTTAGAACATTTTGCTTGGAAATTTTAGATAAACAATGTCTAGATTAGCAAAAATTTTGAATAGATATTTTTAATTTCTATCAAAATTTATGACTGACCAAAATATGACAGACTAATAAAAATATTTCTATCTTATTTTTAAAATAAACCACTAAGCAAAAACATATGTTACATCAAAGAGAAGGAAAATAAAGTAGAAAACATAAGATATCAATTTAGACAGAAATAAGTAAAAAGATGAAAGAAAAGAACAGATTAAATAACCCACAAAGTTTATTAAAACCATGAGTATATATAAACTGAATAGGGCCAGTTTAGCTCAGTCAGTAGAGAAACTGCCAATGTTCCGGGTTCAATACCAGTTCCTGCTAACTCAGCGCATGAGTAGCACAGATTGGGTAATCTCATTTATGCAGTAAAGTAGGGAGCTGATGGTAGGTGTCATGGTCCACTCAGCAAAACCATCTCCCTGGTCTAGTGCTAGCAAAAGGTGATTAGACACCTCATTGTCTGGACGATACTGACAATAGGCCACTCCAACTTTACTTATATAAACTGAAGTACTGGTTTACCCTAAGTAAGAGGTAAAGACTTGGATTTAAGCTGGTCTTATGTTTTTAATTTGAATTTACACCAAATGGTAATTATTACTCTTAAAGATAAATCCACATAACAGGAAAGATAGATTTATCAAGTTAATATTGTTTTATCTATTAATAATGGAGATTCGTTTCCGGTTTTTATCTGTAACAAAAATTACGTCACTGCTTATGTCACATTACCTAAAATCGTCATAACATAGAATAAATACACTCAAAATTTGAACATGCAGCATTAGACAGTCCTCATTGTTTTTTAAAACAAGTTTAAATAAATACATGACTGGTATTATATATCTATATATAGTTTGTTTTATTCTAATACATATTTAAAGTTTACATTTCAAATTGTTTTATTTTTTAATCCTTTAATGAATTTGATGATTTTACTTACTTAGGGTACAAACTTGCTGACATTGAATTTTTTACTCCCACCCCTCAGGCAATATGTTTCAAAAATCTTTTTTACATCGCCGGAGGGCGTTTTTTTATTTTGTACTAGTCAAGTTAATATTGTGAACAAATTATACAGTCATTTGGTTTAATGTGTGTAAAATCAAAAAAAAAAAAAAAAAAAAAAAAAAGATCCTTTATGACTATTTTCTATTTATTTGTATTTTATAGATATTTACCAACTCCGCCGCACGAGCAGGATGTGACACAAGGTCAATTTCTTAAGCGGAGTTCAACAGGTTTGAATTCAGAGTTTTCCTTCTCCTAGACTGGTTGCCTAACTAAGGTTAAAGAGCCCAGTCTGCCCTACTATTTATGCATAGCTGAAGGGAGAGTAGGATTCATACCTTTCCCAAGGGTATTAGCGCCATGTGAAATCTAAACAGCTTCGTCCAGGAATTGAACTTGGGTCAACGAGTCCATTTCCCACGACTAACCATTAGACCACGCGCCTTATTTGTATTTTATAAGTAAACAAATATAAAGATGAATGTTAACCTATCAACTGTAGCAAAAGTAGCTGAGCTGTAGTTTTCTAAATGCAGCAGTAATTTTAACCCATTAACTCTCAACCATTTATACACCCTGACCCTTGGCCAAATGGAAGATTTATTTGATATAAACAATTAGGTATGTATTAGGTACTTCACTAGCAAAGTGGTCACTCTTCAGAAGTCCCCCACCCCTTTTTTTCTAATTTCTCACAAAACTGTGTCAAAATAAAAGAAATCAATTCTGATGTTTTAAAGCACTGAAATAATTTCATTTTTTTTTTTAATGCATATGCTAATGGATATTTTCAATAAGAAATTGATCTCAGAATTATTGGTAAAGAAAAAAAAAAAAAAGGATTTAGTTTATTTTTTATCCAATAAATCAATTGTGATCTCATTCATAAATTCTTATGAATAATAAACCTAAGTTTGACTGATGCACTTTTACAAAGATATTTGCAAATAATAACTTGTCTTGTCATTTTAAGGAAGGAGAAGAAGAAATTCAAAATAAAGTTATTTAGTTCAAGAGATCTAAATAACTTTGAGGCACTTATTACTTGGAGGAAAAATGTGATGCCCTGACACATAAATAAAACAGAGTTGCCAGTCATCAAAATAAATTGGGAATTTTCATCATTCTCACAGTTATAGTTATATATCTGTGATCAATGGATATTTCCACCATTTGCAGTGGAGCCATGGAATTTCAATAATGGAAAATACTGTCATCTTCAGTTAATGGCTTAAAGAAGTCTCACTATTGTCCTTGTGCCATACAAAGCCAACTTTAATAAATATCTTCAAATGTTAAGCATTCTCAAGTATACATAATTTTAATAACTAAGGTATTTTATTCACACAAAGTGTTGTAGCAATCTCCCCCTCCCCATGCTGTCAATATGATATAAAGTCTCTTATTTACATTTAATGTTAGAGCATTATAGAATATAGTTAGGTACAAGTAGTCTATAGAGTCCATCAGATACCTCAATTTCATATTTGTTTGGCTATATTTTAGGAAGGATCTTATATTCTATCAAATAACATATTTTTCTAATATAATGTGTTCTTAATCCTCCGATGATATGAACTATAATATTTTTCACTACAAAACATAGTTTAATACTATATTTAATACTATACTTATTTTTTTAAATAAAATAGGAACACCAAAGGGGAGAAAATAAGAGAAAATGATTTATCACTAATATGAATGAATTAAAATAACTTCTAAAAGTTTAAAAAAAAAGTTAATAAATGAGTAAAAGAAATATCAAGATAAGTATATACTATATACATATTTGTCGAAAGACTATTTATCTTGACAGTTTTTAGCGGAAAAAAAAAAAAAAAAGGAAGTGGTGACTTAATTTTTTTAAAAATCTGCCTATTTTATTTATATTAGAATTATGTTCTTTATTAAATAAATTTTCTTATTCAAGTTACATACATTAGAATCATTTTTATTTTATGTTTGTTTAGTGTTTAATAAACATGAAACAAACACAGCTCAACTTAACATTTCGTATATAGACACTATATATAAGCTTTTCATATAAATTATTCAACTACCTCGTATTTTTATTTTTAAAATTTTGTTATTGTTATAACACATTTAAATGTTAAGCTGAGTGTTACTAATTAAAAAAATGTAAAGATAAATAAACTTTCGACAACTATATGTATGTATTTATTTACTGTTTACTTACTTATTTACGAAATGTAAGTTAATAACTACCTCGTATTTTTTTTTAACTCCTGTCTAGATTTTTGTAAAAGTTTTTTCTAAAACTCTTTTTTACATACGAAAAAATTAAATACTGATTAAGAACAAAGTTGAGTTATTATTAATTGTTAAATTAAATATTTTCGCTTATTACTGTTATTTACTTCGCAGTAAAAAATAATTTAATTGATAAAACTACATACAAATTACATATTTAGAAAGATTATTTTATTTTCGTTCTTACCAAATAAATATTTGTAAGATTAGACCGATGATATGCGAGAAATTCTGAGCTGAAATGATTAGGGCACAAATTTGTCAACTTCAAATTATCAGCAGCGGCGCAATTTTACTGTTGATACAGGCAGCAGGCAGCGGAATTTTTCTAATATTAGCAGCAGCAGCTAAGCCATGATTAACGTAAATTGTTTGATTTTATTTAATTAATTAATTAATTATATCCCTTAATCAGTAAAAATCATTAACCAAATTTGGCATGTTTTTTAGTTAGAAGGTTATTAATGTGTATGCAAGATTTTGAATCTGAGTAACCTCCCATTTTGGACTTATACGTCGACACATACATACCAAACTTCCTTTTATATATATATATATAGATGATACCTAATATATAAGGTTTCATAATAATACAGAAATGCACAACAATGATAGGCGATATACACTACAATTTGATTACACACATTTGCATATTCTATGCAAATATTTTACACATTGTTAAATATGTAAATTTTAAAAAGCCATTTAGCTATTACACTATTGCTGCTCTAAGAAAATTATGGCGTGTTCCATAAATTTGAATCCATAAATAAAATTCAGTTAAAAATAAATGAATGTTTATAAAAAGTGTAGATAATCTATAATAATATTGATATTTGTTTTCCCTTTTGACAAGATTAAGGTGAAACAATCAATGAACTCCCCCCCTCATTCTCCTCTGTGTGTGTGTGTGTGTGTGTGTGTGTGTGTATAAAGATTTTTCTTATCTAAAAATATATTACCTACATTTTTGTGTTGGCTACATATTTATCTCGACATCTGTAAGTCTAATCATGGACAAATTTAAATCTTTATAATCAATTTTTTTTATAACTTTTCCAAAGAACAGAAAAATAAAGACCTGAAAACAAACTTAAGACTATTTCCCATTTTTCTTTTCAATTTGTAAAAAAATATTTTTCCTTTGAAATACTGATTTTTTTAAAAACTGATGTTTGAAGATTACTTTTGTCTGGACTAAGATTGTCATTTTTTTTATTTTTTTTTTTTGCTTTTTTTTTTTTTTTATTAAAACAATTAAATCTGAACTAAAGAGACCAACAGAATAGAATAACTTGATATTCTCAATTTCGAAATTCAGTTTCAGAAAATTTGTTCTCAAGACTTGATTATCAATATTTTTGTTTGGTTTGGTTTCTTTGTTTAATAGAATATCAATAATCATGGGTTATTTAATGCTTAAGTCATCCTTATAGAAGAACAGTAGTGGTACTATTAACCCATAACTGTGGGGATGAGGGGGTTCACAACTTCCCTAAGTGTTCGAATCTGAAAGAGAACAGAATAGCAAAACTAGATTTTGAACTTGCTAACTACGTTGTTGCAGTCCAGCACACAACAGGGATTCCCCTAACCATGGCAATATTTTTTTAATAATCTTCCATTAATTACCGTCTTTTTAATTTCTTTTTTTTAAAGATAATATTTTCATAATTTTTTTTTTTTTTGGGGGGGGTCAAATTTTCCATGACCCAACCTTTTGTGACAGAATTTTCTTGGGAGACGAAATGACATCTAAATGGAAAAAAATCATGAAGAAGAAATTGCTAAAAGTCTATGTGTTAAATAAAAAAAAAATAATTCTGTAAGTTTTTAGGAATTTTGAGAAAATAATAGAAAATTATGACAGAATGCCATTAACATGAGTGACTTAAAAAAAACAGAAAGGGATTTAAAAAAAAAAATCATTTAACTATCATTATTGATCGAATTTAATTTCTGACCCCAAATAATACTTAATATAGAAAACCAATATTACTGTTTGTCATATAGTACCTAAAAGAGGAAATGGAATCATCAGTTTTCCATAAATGACAAAATATCAGACAAGAGAATGAGCAAGACCTCATGGACTTGTGAATACAACTTGTCAATTGGTGATTACTCTTGTTCAACTTCTATCTTGTCTAATAAACCTTTTTTTCTTTACCTAAATAACTCGTTGTGTTTTCTTCCTACTTTCTGTTAAATCTGATACACGAGTTGCAACACTGTTAGAAAAATACTCAAATTTGCAGCCACTGGTTTCTGCTCCCATTATATTCTTCCTCTTGTCATCTATGAGTAATAAGAAAAGGAAGTGATGGCCTTTTTCCTTAGAGCAGATGTCAACACACCTACACATGTTTTTGTTCTCTGCTATCATTCACTTTCTCTACAAGGTTTCTCTTTTTTTTTTAAGATTCTATAGGAATAAAGGGAGGGAGGGAGGGAAAGGACAGGAGAGTATTATTCTTACAAGCTGAGGAAAAATTGAATTCAAATATATGACATAGGCAGGTGGAAGCTAAACCAGAGTGAATAAGTAGAATAATATATATATATATATATATAATATATATATTATATATATATGGAAACACTGGTTGTTTTGTGATCTCTACTCTCAAATGATTAATAATATAGTTGAACACGGCAACTAATCTAGGAGAAGAAAAACTGAATTCAGACCAAGAGAAAGTAACAAAAAAAACAAAAAAATTAACACTTAACTACATCACCTAAGAACAAACATAGTAAGGGTATTTGCCTCATACCCCACTTGTATGGGCTGGGCACAAGGCCTCGTTTTAACGTGGGCCCACCCACAAGCCGAAGCTCATGGGTAGGAAAGAACAAAAATTGCGTCGATCCCTTCGGCATTCCCTCAAGGGGCAGGTATTGCCTGGGGGGAAAGCCCCCTGGGATCGACGCTATTATTTAGTACTTAACCTGATCCAGTGGCCGAAGTGCACTGGACCCCCCGACCGAGGTTGAGTAAATAAGGTAAGAACAGTCATAGTAATTCAGTTTAGTGATAAAGGAAGTTATGGAGAGCCACGATCACCAAAATCCAGAAAGATCATGATATTTACCGCGTACCCCACTTGTACGGGTCAGGCACAAAGTCCCTATTAACGTGGGACCACCCACGAGCCGAAGCTCATGGAGTGGCAGGTGAAAAATTGCGTTGATCCCATCGGCATTCCCCCTCAAGGGGGGCGCCTCAGGCACTGGGCAATAAACCCAGCCCTGCCCCTTTAAATCAAGGGGGCAGGTGTTGCCTGGGGGGATGGCCCCTGGGATCGACGCTATTATTACAGCCAAACCGGTCCAGCGGCCGAAGCTCGCCGGACCCCCAGTCGAAACCGGGAGAAAGGTCATGCCAATTTCCATTTACACACACACACACACACGTGTCTCAAGTTTTATTCGGGTGGTCAGATGTCCAGCTTTTGAGCCGGTCATCTTCCATCTGGTGCCAGCTTCAACTGGACCTATTTTGATTTACACATTGTAACAAGACCTTAATTTGTCACCATGGTAACAAACCTTCTCCTGTCACTCAATGACTCCACATGGAATAGTTCACTATGCAGTAGTAGAAGGGGTGTTCAAATGCAACATTCCACTTCAGTCAGGTCTAAATTACAAGGTAGACCATGTCCCCCTCCCCTCTATTCTTGCACACAAGCTGTCCCTGCTAATAGCATATAATATTAAGACTTGTGTGTTTATTTACACCCTTTAAAAAGTCACAAAAAGAAAGACCAAGTTTAACCATGAATGGCTCAAAGAATTTATCTTATAAGCAGCGATAGTGGATGGAAAAAAAATTTTTCTTTACAAACTTTATTGAAGAAGAGCAAGCAGTATGCTCAGAAATTTGAATTGCATACACCATTAAACATGTTTTGACAGTGCAAAGATCTTGCCCCCTCAACATAAAAAATATTATAATATAAACATGAATGAGCTCTTCAAAAGGGTTAAAATGGATGACAATGTTATATCTTAAAACAGCAGGTTTATACAAAAGAATATAAATGTAAAAATTGGAAATATTTTTTATAAATATAATTCCATACTTCTGTTTGGTTTTATATCTAGAAACAGAAAAGATGATTTTCATGCTTCTGTACAGTATGCCATTTTGATGTGGAGATTGGCAGTAAAAGGAAAAGTGCAGTTTATTGACACACCACTACAGATAAAACATAATAAATCCTCATTTTTCTGCTTAAATTCTTTCTGGATAACAATGTCCTCCTTTAGGGAAATTTGTGAATGGCCAGTCTTACACACAGACACAGACAAATAAATCTGATTTGTTTGATTTGTTTTACTGCATATCAACCTCGGTGGGTTATTTAATGCCGACAAAGTTGTGAAATAAATTCATTCTTAATGCATAATACAATTTTGTTTATAAACTCATGTATTTCTATTCAACCCATTTAACAGGTACTACCGCCCTGGGTCAGAGTGGACCAGGGAGCAATGATGATGAAGAGGTGCTCCACATTCCCAAACCTCCAAACTGGAACCTCACCATCAGATAGAGTTTAACGTCATTCCCAGGACATGTAGACCCTCAGTCACCGCTTCTAGTGCTTAAGGGCAATAGGGAAAATCATATAGGTGCTAGGGTTTGACGTGACCAGCCGATTGATGCCTCTCCGACTGCCCATCTAGCCAAGATAGTGGAGTATTGCAGTCATGGACTGCTTAAATGCCTGGGCTCTATCCTTAAGCATCATGGGTCGCCACCCACGGCCAACAGGTGGCCCTATTGGGGGAGTCTTACCCCTCTGCAGAGGTGCAGTCGGTGCATTCTAATGCCCCAGCCGACAGGGTGGACAGACAAGATAGAGAATAAGAACATTCACAGCTGACTTTCAAAGACAAGCTTCAGGTAAGATTATGAAACCATGTCTGAAATTGCGTAAACTTACCCGAAGATCATTTTCGTGAAATCGAGTCATAAGCGGTCTTATTTTATATCTTTGAATTATCTTAATATTCCATTGTGTCTGTATGTCAAAATATTTGCTCTGTATTTGTGTATAGAGCACAGTAATAATTTTGCTGCTTTTGTAACGATTTTAGATTTTATCTAGCAGTCAGTTCAACAATTATGATTTTATTTATTAGAGATTCTAAATGAAAATTATATTACCAGTAAAAAACAAAAAAAAACAAAAATAAACAAAAAGATCCAAATAATTTATTTCTACCAAATAGTATTATCAATAAGTTTGTATATAAATATAGTTACGTATAAAAATCCCCAGTTTATAAAGATCCTTGTCTCTTATATACACACACACACATACATACATACATACATTGTTATTAGTTATACAATATTAATAAAAGCCGAAAATGGCAATTATGATAACAGCCTTTTCTTCTTATCTTCTCAAGTCAGGAACCCTTTTTGTAAGGTTATTTCCTTCCTTGAAAACAACTTGGTAAGTTTGTATACAAAGTGGTTTTAAAAACAATATAAATTTATTTAAAAATAAAACAGGACAAGAAATGAGGAGGATTGTTTCTGAAGCAGGAAGTTTTATCTACATTATTTATTTTAAGCTTTTAACTAAAAGGATGAATAATTATTCAAGAAAATTTAACCAGTTTCTATAAAAAGGGAAAAGGATATTCCAGTCAACTAGAAAGGAAAAGAATGGAGGACAGTTGCCTGCCTGTAAAACACAGACATGATATAAAAAAGGAGATTTATAAAATTAATTTCATTTTTAAAACTTAAATTTTGTAGGACCACCCAAAAATTACAAGTTTGAGTTAAACATGTAAATTTATTAGTATTTGTCCTTTTGCTTCAGATTGGGTCCATTCTTTAAGAAAATCAATATCAAGCTTTATTTTAAAAGGTTTCAAACTGATAAGTCTGTATCATTGTTTGGTTTTACGGCATATCAACCCTTCATGGGTATTTAATGCCAAGATACAGAAGTACAATCTTTTTGTTGTTGTTATGAGACATCTATTAATAATGGAGATTGTCTGTATTTCTGTCTGTAACAAACGTCATCGCTTTACGTCACAATATTCTTATGCTATATACACCCAAAATTTGAGTAAGCAATTTTAAAAATTGTTTTTTTTACTCTCGTTTTTTTTCTTTTTTTTTCTCCCTTTTTTACAGTAACAAGAAGTTAACTAAAAAGTTTACAAATAAATAAATACCTACAATTTTGTGGAAAATATTCAAAATAATTGTTTGATTATTACATGCACGCAACATTTTATTTGAGAGGGACGGGGCTCAGTTTTCATTTCAAATTATTTTTTTTTTTTTTTACTCCTTTAATAAATATGAGGATTTTGCTTACTTATGATAAAAACCCTCTGACATTGAATTTTTAACCCTCTCAGGCAAAGTCTTTCAAAAATTAATTTTTACGACGCCCGGAGGGTGTTTTCTGTTGCTAGTATGTATAACATATACTAACAATTTTCACCCATAGCTGGGACCTCAAAAGGCACCACAAACCTGGGTCAGGGCACACCTAAGAGTAATGATGCTTAAGAGGTAACTCCAGACTCTCCAGGAATCCAAAGAAAATTAGGGCCCCACCTCTAGTTGCAGTTTATTGAGGATGTTTTTATATTTATAAAAATACCAGTGGGATACACAGTGTTACTTAACCCTTAATGTCCTATACCACCTCATTCTACCTGGCTGGGAGTCACATTCATTTTCCTAATCTATCCCAATGATAGCCTTTGTTTAAATGTAATATTAAACATATTTAGAAGTCTTTGATTTAAGGGAAATAATTCGGGTAACTTTTAAGGAAAACACCATTTTTAGCCATTTTTTTTTGATAAATGGTTATAGGAATTGGGCTCTGGACTTAGAAAATTCTCAACAGGATGTTAAGAGTTAAGAGAAATTACTTCATCTTGGGTTTCTTTTTAATGTTGAAATTCAATAATGTGCCAGTTCATCTTGATAATCAATCTGACGCCATTGTAAAGACTTGAGGGTCTAAATTTCTCAACAGTATGACTGGAACCCCCCTTTTCATTTTTAAATTAAATTTAGATAATTTATAAAAGGTGACCTAAAACCTTTCCTAAGATCAAAAGAGGCTACATGCTAATTTTTAATTCATAAAGTCCAAATGCTGACACAATTATGCAAACGGAAGTATGGAATTATATTTATAAAAGATTTTTCCAAATTTTACATTTATATTTTTTGTATAAACCTGTTATTTTAAGATATAACATTATGTCATTATTTTTGCCCTTTTGAAGAGCTCATTCATGTTTATATTAATATTTTTTTATCTTGAGGAGGCAAGATTTATGTACTGTCAAAATATGTTTAATGGTGTATGCAGTTTGACATTCTGATCATACTGCTCTTCCTCAAAGTTTGCAAAGAAAAATGTTCTCATTCCACTGTCCCTGCTTAGAGGATATATTTTTGTAAATTCTTTGGAGTTAATTTGTTCTCGGATATCATTTATCTATCACTTCAACTAAATCATGCATATATGCACCTACAGTAATGTGAAAATATCATTATTATATACTGATATATTCCAAACTAATTTCACCATCTTAGTAGTTGTTATAGTTAGGTTTCCTACAGTGAGGAAATAGTTCCAGTTGTCTGCAGGTGTTTTAGTCAATAACCTTTTAAGAATTTTGAACCAAACTATTCAATCCATAGAGATAGCATAGCATAACTCCAGAACGATATATGTATCAGAACGAGGTAGATCGCATGGGCCAACTCAAGCTTTAGTAATAGTCGTCATTATTAATAGCCGTTAGGTCAGAAACAACAAGTTGTATAGTCACAAGGGGCTTTGTATTTATTTCCAGGATCATGGGCTCTTCCTCAGAGAGAAGGAAAGACAGAGAGAAAAAGAGGGAGTATCGTCAAATTATTCTATCCTCATAGTATTATGCTCTGTACTGTTGTCTCACACCCACACGAGAGACCGAATCCAACGTCTGACTCCTACTAGGGCTGAAAGGAAAAGAGACTGATTTTTTCTTCTCCCATTTCTCGTCCCGGTGTCACATCCAGTTCCGGTCATTCTTCGGTCAAAACCCGGAACTTCCATTTTTATTTTTAATTCTATTTCCTGGGTCATTCTTCGGTCAAATTACTGGCACCCCGCTTAGTGTTTACTCTTCCAAATTTTAACTTTTGTTTGTTCTTGTTTCTGTTGGATTTGTCAAGTATTCAGCTCTGTTACAAGCTGACTACAAAAACTATCTCTAGAGTATTGGCAGGTGGTTTATATGCAGCTTTGGGTTATTCCATTATGAACTCTGGCAAGTTCACTTCCTGGGTTTTGATTGGCTGATGGTATTCAGGGTGAGTAGAGATATGGATAAGTACCCACTCTTCAGCCTTCAGTCTGCACTGTTCCAGCAGCATGCAAGGACTGTATTTAAGTTACAGCTTGCATGTTGTTCTTGTCTGCTAACTCAACGGTAGTTAGAATCCCATAGCGACGGTGAGTATTATATTATTTCTATGTTATCTTGGGAATAACTTCTACAGTTTCTTTTTCCTATCTTTCTCTCCCATAGACCACAATAATTACGCTACAATATATTGTTCCCATTCTGGGAATACGGATTTACCAACCTCTCCGCTATGAGCAGGATGCAAAAGTCAATTTCTTAAGTGGAGTTTAACAGGTTTGAATTCAGAATTTTTTTTCTTTCCCTAGACTGGTTGACTAACCAAGGTTAAAGAGCCCAGTCTCTCCTACTATTTACCCATAGCTGGAGCAAGAATAGATGAATGCATACCTTTCCCAAGGGTATTAGAGCTAGGTGAAATGTAAACAGCCTCATCCAGAATTTGAACTCAGTTTGTCAAATCCATTTCCTATGATGATAACCATTATACCACACACCTCCATTCCATATTTAGAAGATATCTTGCATCAATTAATTCATTCTTCTGATATCACTTATCTGCCTCTTTCCCTGAATCAGAGTATATTACACTACCTGGGCCCAGGACTGAACATACAACAGCAAGGTAACAATTTATACTTTAATCAACTAAGACCAAAAGACCACACAGTGACGGTAACTTATAGCCTTGCTTGTCTGCCACTCAACTGGGCTGAGGGGTACAACAGCCAAATGTGACGATAATAATACCAAACAAAATGAGGACATGAGTCTGAATACATCAGTGCTTAATAATTCCTCATCTCATAAATTCATATAAAAAAAAAAACTAATAAAGCAATTTAAATCATTTTAAGCGTTAGGGTAAGTAAAAGTAAAGTCGTCGGGCGGCCTAATGTCGGTATCAGCCAATCAACGAGGGAGTCTATCCCCTTTTCACTAGCGCTAGACCAAGGAGATTATCTTAGTGTCTGAGGTGGATAGCCACACCTACCATCAGCCCCTTACTTTACTGCACAGATCCCTGTGCTACTCACGCTGGCGAGGGCCGGTATCGAACTAGGAACCTTGTGGTTTCTAGCTGAACGCTATACCGACTGAGCTAACCCGGCCCCTAAGCGTTAGGGTAGTGTACATTTATTGTTAGAAAAAGAGACTTTATTCTTTGCAACATCATTTAGAATAACTTTCCTCTACAACTCTGGACAGCAGGTTGCTCTAAGAAGTGTCTCTTGAGATAATAATAGTAAATATAAGAATTAGGTTATCTGCCCCTGAATTTGAATGTGAGAATAACCAGAAAGGAAGTGAATACATTGTGAAAGAAAAAAAATACTATCAGTCATCGTTGTTACCATAGAAACAAGAAAGCAATCTATCTTTGGCTGAAGTTTTCATCTTTTTTGACTATCAGCAATAGAGCCACCCACACGCCTGTCAATAGAATGAGTAAAGCTTTCCCCCTGCCCCAAGAGTATGGAGACTAAAAAAGTTAGATTGGATGGGAAAGAAAGGAAGAAAGTCATTGTTTTCACCTGTCAAGTAGTAGCTGGTACATTCCATGTAAATTGGTTGAGATTGGGGACGGGGGGGGGTAGAGGTTTCGGAAAGCAGAGACCTCCGTGGACGAAGGATTAAAGAAATAGACAAAAAGAAAATAGAAAAAAAAATGATAAAATTCTGTTGTTTCTTTAAAGATACTCTCTCTCTCTCGTTTATTATAAAACTAGTCTCATTCAGTCCACTACCTTTTTTTCAGTCTCCCTTGTCTTTCTATTTCTGATGCATCCCTACCCAATTCTCTTTTAAGCTACACTTTTTTTTTTTATGAATACCTTTGTCATCTCTTCCTCACACTTTTTTTTTACTACTTCTCAACTTTATTATTTTCTTATCTCTAGCAACTCTGCATCTTTTTTCTCACTTCCATTGGGAAGCAGTAAACATTACAACCGGTCTAAATACCATAATTCCAGGACAGAATACCACAGTAAGAAAGACAGATAACCACTCTCCATATCTAAAAGCTTATCATTCATTTGTATAAAAATGGAAGAAAATGTTAATAGATATCCATGATTTTTTTTTTAAAGATGCATTTTGAAATTAGTGAAAATAATTTTTTTGTAAATCATAGAAGACAATCAGTTTTTATTACATTAATTAGCTGAAGTATTGTAAGGGGTCAGAATTTGGATTTAAATTGGTTATTTTACGATTGTAGTTGTCAAAACATTTTTTAAATGTCACAAACACTAATTGCTACTATAAAAGACAAATACACACAATCAAAAAAAAATTATTTACCATTCTCTTTTTTTAATATAAAGTTTACTGTTCCGAGAGAAATTCATAATCTAAAGGAGTGACATTTATTTTAAACTGATATTATTTTGTCCTAACTAAGCAATAATACTAGTTATTTTTAAGTCTCCAGTTTGAAGAATTACCTATAAACCTAATTAGTAATGTTTAATTAAATATTGGTAATTATTTTAGAGAACTTTTTTTTTTTTCAAGTTTGAAAATTTAAATTCTATATGATTAGTTACAGCAACATGGCCTCCCACAGATTATTGTTAGAGACTCTTAAAAAAATTTGCCATGTAGAACAATTTTTTAAAGCCTTGGTCCAAAAAAAAAAAAAAATTACAAATTTTTAGTTTTACATTCAACCGTTTTAGATCTATAGAGGACAGAGAAATTCTCTTCATTTATTAATATAGATTCATCTAAAAAAAAAATTTTTTTTTAAAAAAAAAGGGGAGGGGGTTGTTATCCGATGAGTTGATTTTTGATTTTTCCTCCTCTCTTCATCTTTCCCACACTCCCATCACCTTGAATTTTCCATCTTTTTTAACCCCCCCCCCGTGTTTTATTTTCCTCCTTGTATGTTAGCCCTGCTTCCACCCCCTCATTTTCATATTTCTTCTGCCTACTTCCTCCCTTTTCATTCCTTGATTTCTCCTCCTTTCATCTTCCCTTTTCTGCAAGTGCAGCACCAAAAGCAGAGAAATGATTAGGAGACAACCGCCTGCAAATAGCTTTAATACTGTCAACAGTTACCATAGTAATATTATTCTTCTTCTTCACCCAGCTGTTACTATGGTAATGCATTTCAAGCTAAGCTAATTATCTCTTCATTCTCACATTGTTTATAATAAATCCTTTACAACTTATTGGGGAAAAAAGAGAACCCAACATTCCTTATGATTATTATCCATACAGTTCCCTTTAGAAATATTTCTATTACAACCATTATATCATTGACAGCATTATAAAATACCATTACTCTCTTATAACAAATAGTATTATCTATATTAATAATTGGAGGTACATGGTGTAATGGTTATCATCATAGGAAATGGACATGATGAGAGGAGTTCAAATCCATTTCTCTGATAGCCATTGACAAAATTATAAAATGCCATTACTCTTATAACAATACAATCTATATTAATAAGGAAGAGTGAGTGTATTCTACAGACAGCCAAATGGTTTAATGTAAAATCACCAATTTTGTAATGCATTTTTATAGTAAAATCATTTCCAATATATTTTTCCATATAGTAAAATCATTAATTCTTTTGCAATGCAACAAACTCTTCCTATGTATTATTTTTATTTTTTTTACTGTTATCCTCATCTTTATTGTGAAATATACATACACAACATTTTGGCCATGTACTTTCCAGGCTTCTTTATGTGTTCCTTGTAATCCATTGGGGTAGGAACACCTGAAGAAGGTCGGAGGGTACATGATGATTGTGTATGTATATTTCACTATAAAGATGAGGGCAAAAGTTAAAAAAAAAAAAAAAAAAATTAAATTAAAAAAAAAGAAAAAAAAAAAAATACATATCAAGCATCAGCTCAAAAATTTAGACAAACTCTTCCTAGTTATTAATAGCAGGGAAGAATTTTCCATCTACAAATAGGCAAATATTTTGATTTATAAATCAGTTATCGTTTTGGATCCAAAAAATTAAAAAAATTATTATTCCTTATGCGGAGGAATGGTTTAAATGATAAACAATCAGAAGAGAAAAAAAGCCATATTGCTGCAAGATGTGATTAGTTATACAAAATATCCAAACATAAAAAAGAATGAATGAATTGTCTTATTTGGCCAAGACAATTCATTCATTCTTTTTTATGTTTGGATAATTTGTATAACTAATCACATCTTGTGTGTATATCTATCTACCACAATGAGGGAGATTAATATTAAAACCATTAAAATAGACATTTTAAAGGTTTTAAATTAATATCCCTCATTGTGATAGATAGACACAAATTTTTAAAATCTATATATCTTTAATAAATATTTTAAGGGTTTTAAGTTAATTTTCACTATTGTTCCATCTAAATTTAGTCATGTTTTATCATTTGTGTTATATATATTTAAATTTTAAAAATTTTAAAAAATCTATACAATTGAAAATGTGTGAGTAGTATATTTTAGTTGAAGTCATACAATACAAAAACAACTTATTTAAAATATCATTGTTGTCATTTTAAAACATCTGTTAACTTGGAATAGTGAACAAAAAAATGTTTAAAAAAGAAAAAGAGGATGGAAATTTTGACAATACTGATAAGAGGCTAGGTTCTTATTTTGATGTAATCTGTATAATAAAAGCTAATAAATAAACACTGAAAAAATAAATAAACAACAAACAAACAAACAAAAACAAAACAACTCACACTCCTAAATACTATAAAGCCATTATTAAAAGGGGGAAGTGTAGAGACACCATCACTTTTGTTATAATAGCTCAAACTACAATGTATAATATTGTGCCTAAAATTAATGGCAAACTAGAAAGATTAGGTGTTTTAAGAACTTGAATCAAAGAAAATAAGTTAGATATCAAACATCCAACTAGTTATTTTTCTAATCAATACCTATTTTACAATTTTTGTTGTATGTAAAGTAAATGGAAGTGAATCCGACAGTATGAATTAAACATTTTTAGAAAAAAACAAACAAATGATATTATAGTTCGCTGACAGAAATCTGTTTTGACCTTTTATTAAAGTGGTCTTCATCAAGAGCGAAATATTTGTGATAGAAAGATGGAATAAGTAAACCGTTACAAACAGGAGGGGTACAAACGAACGTTCATGTTCGGAGCCAGAATTTTTTTGAAAATGCATATTCTGTGTTAAAAATAAAACAAATTTTATTTTTAAAAAATCAGAAGCATTATAATCCACAAGAAAACTCAAAAGAGTTTGTTGTAAAAATATATAAAAAATGTATAAAAAAGTATCAAAATGTTCATGATTCTAGCCACAAAAAAACAAGTTAAAAGTCCACAGCACAATTGAAGAAAGGTGGAAAATTTCAAAGGATTTGTAATGTTGACAAATCCGTAGTGTTGTAGATCATATTAACCTCCGGAAATGTAGAAATCCAGATATTTTGTTTTATAACATCATTTCTATAACATCATTTGTTTGTTTTTTTTCTAAAAATGTTCAATTTTTGTTGTCAAAAATCTAAAACATGGTTTAAAAATAAGTCTTACTATAAAAGATAAATCCATATAATAGAAAATATAATTACTAATTATTCTTTTATTTTACCTATGAATATAATTTTTTCTTTGAAAATTTTTTTCATTTTTTATTTATTTATTTTTTTAATTTGAGTGATAAAAGATTTATCAATTTAAACATTTTTGTTTTTAGACTGTATTGTTAATCCTAAGTAAACAATAATGGTATGTAATTATTTTGCATTTCCAGCTTGAACAACGACCAATAAACCTAATTAGTAATGTTTAATTAAATGTGAATAATTATTTTTGTTGCTGTTTTTCTCAGTCATCATTAGAAAACTAGTTTCACTCACTCTTCTACCTTACTTACTCCTCCCTCGTCTTTCATCATTTCTTTTTTTTTTTAAGTGAGTAAATTTAAATAATGTATAATTAGTTGCATCTTGCAACAACATGGCAACCATCAAATGTCAGTGTAAAATGAAAAATAGGAAAAAAAAACTCATCAGTGCCAGTAGGGGAAGATATCTTTCTAGAATTCATGGCAAAGTGTTGTTTTTTTTTTTTGGGGGGGGGGGTTACATACCAGGACAAAGGGGATCTCATTGTTCCTTTATCAGTGTAAGTTAGGGACACTCAAAATGTTTGTTTTGTTTACCCAAAAGATGGCCTAATGGATCTTGTCATTACAGAGGGTCAGAAGCTGATTGACATCACACACACAATTTAGAGGGGATTTAACATTATATTAGGTATGCTTTTGAAACAGTAATTATTTTTAGCCTAAGTTACACTAGTGAAGGTCTACAATTTTGGCCTTATCTAAAAAAAAAAGAAGAAAAAAAAAAGAAAAAAAAGAAAAGACAAATGAAATAAAATAAAATAAAACAAAAGGAAGATTAAAAAGTCCTGTTTCATATAAAATGAAGATAATGATATTTTAGTATATCCCATTATATGGTAGCATATCAACAATAGGATAATAAAATAACCTATTAAAAAAGGTTAGTCGAAATGTAAAAAAACATTAGCCAGGGTGGTGATGGGCTATTGTCATTACATATCATATATTGGTACTGTATACCATTTATCACTTAACTTGACTTCTTATGCTAAAAGAAATCCTATTTAAGAAAACTTAATTCACATTAGTTTAATCTATTATTCCAAAACTTAACATCCAAACTGAAGTTTTGTTAATCCAGGATTTTTTATGGTAAAAAAGAAAAAAAAACTAAAAAAATAGTAATTATGAGCTGGGGTTGTTATTTTGATAGTCACCGGGTAGCAATTTTTGAGGCAGGAGACCGGGACGCACTTCCTCATAAATTACCAAAAATCTTAATTGTTAATTACAGATATAATCAATTTGTACTACTGAAATTACTGAAACAACCAAAAGGGACAATATTTGTAAAATCAGATTAAACCTTGAAATACAAAGATCAGACACTGATGTGAAGAATGAATGTCTCTTTTTGGATTTAATGCCAGTTCCATTAGGGAGAGGGAAAAAAACAAAAAAACACAAAAAAAACACAAAAAAATGAAATTTCTGGGGAAATGGTAAAACTATCAATGCCAAATACACTAACAAAGTTTTCGTGAACTGAGTGACCCTAAGACAAATATGAAAAGGTACTGAGCCATAACTCATCAGGGAAAGACATTATAATCCCCCACCCCAAACATTGGTAAGCTGTAAGATATCAGAAAGGGATTTCATCTTTTGAGCGTCAGTAGATCTGAACGAGAAAGAATCGGTAAATCTTCAAGAGCCAAAAAAGCACTTTACATGAAAAATTAATATATTTTTCTTTTACATTACAACAGGGTTGGATACAAAGAACATTTTTTCAAATTATTAAAGAGGACAAGTGAAATGCAAACTTAAAACCCTTAAATTTTAGTATCATAGCTGTTATAATTAAAAAAGATCATTGATTGATTCTAACAGCATGTCAACCCATCTAGGGTTATTTTATACATAGAAGATAAGGAATCACATTCATTGAACATTTATACAGGGTGTGCACTTCAAAGTTATAAATTCTTCAATGTATACATAGACATTTTACGGAGACCCTGTATTTATATTTTTTTTTTTGTAGTTGTTTAAGAGTTATTTGCACATCATTTCATATCAAGTATTCCTATTCAATAAAAATAATTTGCACTCAGTTGTATGGTTTCAAGTATT
The DNA here is from genome assembly GCA_023376005.1 of Doryteuthis pealeii. Lineage (NCBI taxonomy): Eukaryota > Metazoa > Mollusca > Cephalopoda > Myopsida > Loliginidae > Doryteuthis > Doryteuthis pealeii. Next base: position 14,648,244 of record CM042163.1, read on the forward strand.
CTTATCTAACACTAATAATTATATGGTTTCACAGGTAATTTATGAGGAAGTGCGTCCCGGTCTCCTGTCTCAAAAATTGCTACCCGGTAACTATCAAAATAACAACCCCAGCTTGTCGTAATTCTTGTTTATTTATCGTAATTTGTCTTAATTCTCGTTTAGATATGAAGATGGATATATAGTTTGGAATAGACTGAGATAGATAGATAAACAAACAAAATAATATAGATAAATATGAACAAACGAAGATAGATATTTTCGACAAGTAAATGTATTTTTTTGGGGGGTCTCTTCTTTTTTTGTCATAATTCTTGTTTATTTAAACTAAAAACAAGACATTAAACAAACATGAATAAAAAAAAAAATTCTTAGTATTTAAAGTAATATAGATAAATATGAACAAATTGAGATAGATAGATAGATATGAAGATGGATAGTTTTGAATAGACTGAGATGGGTCGTTATTTTAATAGTGACCGGGTAGCAATTTTTGAGGCAGGAAACCGGGACGCACTTCCTCATAAATTACCGTTTCACAAATAATACTAAGTAAACAATTATAGCTTCACGTAACTATTAATACAAATAACTTAGTTATATGGTATCAAGTATTCCTATTGAATACACATAATTTTTAAAGATATCTATTTGACCCATAGATGGGACCCTAAGAGCTATCACATCTTTAATAATTGGAAGGAGTATATATCTATATAACTCTTTAATTAAAAACTGAATTACTTATACCCATCAGATAAGTTCCCCCACCAAGCTATAATGGTAAACAGTAGTACCGGTCTTCCATAGAGTGAATATTTACAAGACAAAATGTTTATAAGAGAATGGCAAAAAATCCAATAAAATTTAAGCACAGTAGTAGCATTTCCTTCATCTTAAACACAGGTAGAATGATTGCTTATCTCAATACTAATAAATACTGTTGAGTTTTTGGGTTATAAGGCATGTGTCAAATGCCCACTTCTACTTATAGACTCACCGAGAACCATTTGACCATACTCTTGGCCAATCGCTGGCAGTACTCTGCTGTTGATACAATACTTAAAGTACTACTCATAATTACTTTGAGCCTTCGTGAACGACGGACTTCATAGGATTATATCACTGGACCTTTAACACTACGCAGGAGAGGACTTATACACTTACCAAAGGACTCCATAACTCAGGACTTACTTACTTTAAGTCCTTTTCAACTGGCCAAGGATGGCGTTCAAACACTTAACAAATACTAATTTAAACGATCTGTAAGCAGCATCGAGACAAGAATAAGCAAGTCCAAACATAACTATCAGGCAAGTGAGCTTAGTTTAATGTCGTTTCATTTGTTAATGTTAGATTAACTGTTAGAAGTCAAGGCTGGTGAATACCTTTTTTTTCTTTTAAAAAAAAATTATAATTGCAGTGTTAAATCAGATCACAAATCAGGAGTTTTAGTAGAAAATATTTAGAGCTATGATAACCATAACAAAGCGAGTACTAAAACAGATTGTTTTATTACTTTTATTCTTTTGTAGTAAAAAGGTTCACATTTTATAGAGTCAACAGGTTGAGAGAATGAACTAATTCTTGGCAATCTTCCGACTTGGAATGTTGCCATATTTCTTTTTGGATAGACTGAGGGAAAATTCTCAGTTAGTCTTATCAACGAGCAACAGGTAACAAGGACAAAAAAAATCTGAAGCATTTTTACACTGGGGGGGGGGACTATTATCATAAAATTAACCTGTGATAGTTTTAGTAACATTAAAAGTATCTGAACATTAACCCCCCCCCCCCAACCTTTTAGGTTATGACCAAATTGTTAAATCTTTACAGAATTATTTTCCATTGATATAGGGAACCAATAAGTAGGAAACATTTATTTCAAAAATGCAAAATGTTTAAATAATTAGCAAAGAAATCTAGAATTCTAAAATGCTGGAATGCACTTTATTTTTCATCAATGAATTGAAAAATATTAAAACTTGAAAAGTGTATTAAGTGTTTAGAGAAACACTAAAGAAAGGTGATATTAAGATATCAAAAAAAAAAAAAATTGAATCTTAAGAATAAAGACTATATGAGCTTATAACCAAGTACAAGTAAACTACCATATATACTCAGAGAGGTCACACCCCTAATTTGTGGTTGTCAATGTGGGTATTTACAATTGACCTGCAGATAAGTCACATCATAATCTGGCTAGATACACAACCTATACTAACATAAAACTTATCAAGTATTCATCTCTGTTTCAAACCTTTGCTTACAAATAAGGATCTAGAACACTTTGCCATAGACTGTAATATATAATGTAAACATATAGAAATAAGGATTGCGTTTCTTAGTACTACTAGCAAATATATGCACCCTCCGGGTGCAAGTATTTAAGTTTTAATGTAATAAAATATTGTATTAAATTAGAAAGGCTAATGAAACTAAAGAATACAGATAAAAAGATTTGAAACAGAGGGAGTATAATAAAAGATTTGAAACAGAGGGAGTATAATAAAAAATGGAACAACTGAAACTTACTCTTCCATCACTCTCGTCTTTCATTGTTATTTTTTCTAATTTAAGTATTTAGTTATAAGAGGAAGTAAAGAATAAAATGACAGTTATTTTATCTTGTTAATGGATTTTATTTAAGATTCATTGAAATAAAACCAAACATTAAAATAAAACCAAACAGTTAGAAATCAATAATACTAAGCACATATTTATTAAATTCGATTTTTTAATATTAATATGCAAATTAGCCTTCCCATTCACACTGTAAACCGCTATTTTGTTGTATATATAAATATAATTGCATGTTGTTAGTATGTAGACATAGTTAACAGTATTAATAATGAAATACAATTTTATTAATAATTGAGGTTTAGATAAAAATAAAATCATGGAGAATGTGATGTCAATAACTAAGAGAATTGTGACTTGAGTAGGAATATAGTTTCGGTTACAGACAGAAAAACACACAATCTCCATTATAATAAGATTGTGTCTTTGACTTTGATTTGTATTCATCACAAACAAGTGAAAAATCCAGTTACACTTCAAGAGAAGCACTTAATAACTTTAGCTAACCTCAGAGAATGTAACGCTACACATTGTGATTTTAACTTATGATAAAATTAGAAAACAAGTTTAATTAATTAAGATTTAATCTTATGTGGGAGGTTTTGTGTGAACCTGTGGATAGAAAGCAAAATTTGCAAGAAACGTGTGTGTGTGTATGTGTTGTATACCCTTCATTACTTCTATTATTCTTCTATTCTTCTTCTGACATCTTTTCTATCTTACGTTTTCTTCTAGTGTCTGGACTTCGTCTTGGTGGTCGGTCACACTTAACTCATTTCTTCTTCTATATCAGTCTTGTTACCAAGACATTTACCAACCACAAAACTGTGATTTTCTTAAGCTTTCTAAACATTTCATGTAACTAAATATCTGACTAACATAGCGCGGGTATGCAGAGCGAGTTACAGTTAAGGCAGGACATCTTCACTGCCTGACATCCAACTGAAAACTGAGGACTCAACCAGGTCCCACGTGACTTCACGTATTTCGCAGGCTTTCTGTACTAATCCATGGAAAGTCCCGCCCGTGATATGAAAAGGGCCATCCCTTTAGAATTACAGGGGATTGACAATAATCTTATGCAACTGCATAGATTATGTAACATATGTTGTTGTGACTAAGGTGAATCAGTGTGAATTATAATTTGCTTATTTGTTAGTATACAATTATCATGTTGTGAAAATATTGTACCAGAAATTATTTAAAAGTATATGATGTTCTGGTTAACTATTTGCCTACTTTAAGCCACTCACCACAGCTCTCAAACCAGGAACTGTTTCTATGCATACCAGACTTTGATCTAGTATGAACAAAATACTACCAAGCAAGTAATTTGAAAAAAACTTTTCACAAAAGTAAGACCATCCTGGATTTTACATTTCCTAAAAGTGGGATTGTACTCAAAAATATAGGTAATTAAACAATAGTTAACATTGAGACATATATACATTTTTATTCTATCAAACTACCGCTACGAATCCAAAACTTAGTTGGCATTAAATGATCCACTGAGGTTGATATGCCATAAAACAAACAAAACAAAACCTGATGGTTAGTTTATTATAATTGAGCTGAAGGAATGATAGGACTTTACTTGAATAGAATGAGTTCTGATGTGAATAGATAGTGAACTTTGAAATATCCCATCAAATAGGTAAAAAGTACAAAGAAAATTTGGTACAGCCATTGGGGAAATTTGGTAGGCAAAGAGTTAAGATAATTTAACTGTCTACTTTAAGCTGCTCACAGTGGCTCTCCCATCACTAAGATCAATACACAAAACTGATGGTTAGTTCTTTATAATTGAACAGAAGGACTCAGCTTACAATAATAATAGGACTTTATTTGAATAGAATGAATTCTGAGGTGAATATAGTGAAGTTTGAAATATCCCATCATACAGGTAAAAAATACCAAGAAAATTTGGTATGGCCATGGGGGGAAATTTGGTAGGCAAAGAGTTAAGTTTAGGATAGGGGGGGGGAGAGAAAAGGAAAATGGTAGACAGAATTCTTACTTTCATATTCTTGTTTTCCAGCATCACTATCACATGTGAAAAAGGTTTGATGATCTTGTGCAGAAAGATTCATATCATAATAAGTCAGAGGTTCTTTATCAGTCTCCCAGGTAAAACGTTGGTACTCTGCTCCACGAAGCAGGTTCAAAGGGTTCCGCCAAACTTTACATTCTAGAAAAAGAGAAAAGAAAAGAAAAAAAAAAAAAAGCACGCAAAAAAAGTATTCAAGAAACAAACAAAATGTCAAAAAAAATTTTGAAAGGTCAAAAATAAATTCAACAACACAGAAAACACACTTACCAAATATATAAAATACAGTAATATCATTGTGAGTTTGAAACATTATCAACCATTATTGATTTCAGTTTGCTTTTCATTGCAACTACTCCTCACAACTTACAGCATCAGTTCACACTAGATCACAGTGATTGAAAAAGGTTCCTCTAACTTAATTCCCCACCCCTTTAACAGCAGAAATTGAGTATTTGATTCATCATTTTTGTTACCCTACATTTTCTGCCATCTGAAGATGTGCTTTGATGATAAAAAGTTTACCTAAATATTTGTATGTATTTATCCAACCTGTTTGCCACGAGTAGGATGTGACACAAGGTCATAAGTATAGGGCATTCAATGAGGATCAAACAAAAAATTGTATCTCTATTTTTATACGAATAGAAATGAATCTAATTCTGTTATATGGTCTTTTTTTTTGTTGGGCACTCTATATTTTACAGAAATCGTTTCTTACATAACATCAAGAAACAGTTTCTGCAAGCGCGTAATGACATCAATAGCCGAAAGTAAACGCATTTTAAAAATCACAAATTGCACTAAAAACGAAACTCCTAAGATAAATGGATGTTATAATTTCTTCTCTTTTTTTTTTTAATACCCTGTCCAATCGCAAAAGCTGCTTGGTAGTGCTGGGAGTGGTAGTCCTAACATGAGCTATGAAATTGTGTTATTACTCCTGGCTGGTAGCTGATGAGGGCAGGGCAGTGGGAGGGGGGGAGTCCTCATAGCATAGTGGCTAATGTGCTGGCCTGTTACATTGGAGTGAGTGAGTTTAAACTCCAGTCATGCTACTATGTAAACTTTTGAACTAATACAATCGGGAAAAGTATTAACCCCATCCCCCCCAGCTATGGGTTGAATCATTATCATCAAGTCGCACGGATATCCATGACAATCTCTCGCCAAACTTTCCTGTCACTCATCGCGTGCAGTCTTGAACAAGTCATGAAAACAGCATCCCACAAGGAAGCAGATGTATGGCCACCTGCCCCCCATCTCACAAACCATCCGAGTGAGACGGACTTAGGCATGCATGACACTGCTGGAGAAGCAAAGACGAAAGCCAACACATGGGCATGCTAATATGGGCCGCCCAGCAAGGACCTACATTGACCAACTATGTGAGGATAATGGTTGCTGTGCAAAAGAACTCCCAGGGGTGATGAATGGGTTGAATAGTAATACTATTCTTCTACAAGGATAGCTTTGGCATGAAATAACCCACAAAGTTTGATATGCCATTAAAAGGAACCTATGTTCAGTGGGAAGCCAGTTCAGTACTTAATAAATGAGTAACCATTTAGGAACAGTAGATATTGTTATCAACATGAGACAACTATGTCCAATTAAGCAAAGCTAAGTAAATAACAACTACAAAAACCATAATTCGGACCATATGATCTTTAGGCACCCCTTTTGCGATCTAGTTTCATAAGGACATTTTCTTCATTTACCATCAAAATCCGGTTGTTTGTTAACAGATGATTTTTAGAGGGTTTTTTTTAATTATAAAACCAACCCCTAACCCTAAAAAAACAACCGGATTTTGATGGTGTAAATGAAAAAAATGTCCTTATGAAACGAGATCACAAAAGGGGTGCCTAAAGGTCATATGGTCCCATCATTCTATGACCATCTGACTAGTTAAGATGAAAAGCATTTATTTCCTATCTGTACTGTAAAGTCAGCAGAGTAGTCTATTGTTGGTATCAGTAAGTGAGGGAGTCTATCCCATTTTCACTAGCATTAGAGTAGGAAGATTGTTTTTGCATCTGCAACAGCTTCCCACTTTACCACACAGACCAAAGCTGTGCTACTTATGTGCTCAGTATCCAGTATTGAACCCAGAACCTTGTGGTTCCTAGCCAGATAGTATAATTAAGAAATAAAAGTTTGATTTGTGTAAAAGAAATACAAATTTGACAAAGCGGACCATATTACCTTTAGGCACCCCTTTTTGATCTCAATTAAGAAAGGACATTTTTCATTTACACTGTCAATATCCGGTTGTTTGTTAGGGGGTTAGTTTTATAATTTTTTTAAAAATCTAAAAATCTTCTGTTAAAACAAACGGATATTGACAGTATAAATGAAAAACATGTCCTTTCTTAATTGAGATCAAAAAGGGGTGCCTAAAGGTCATATGGTCCAACAAAGCCAACTATGAAGTTAAGTCTTAAGTCTTCACTATCCAACCCATACCTAGTTTTATTCATGACCTATTGCACTATATTTCCCAACCACCCTTATTCACCAAATAAACTATCATTTTCCATCCTTTAATTTTTATTTTTCTACAAGCCTAAACTGATCCCCATAAATTAACTCTTAACATCCTATTGAGAATTTTCTAAGTCTATAAGGATTTATCAAAAAATAGCTAAAAAATGGCTTTTTCATTTGAAAATACCTGTTATTTCCCTTAAAATAAAAACTTCTAAATATTTTTAATATTAAAATTAAACAAAGGCTATCATTTGGGGTGGATTAGGAAAACAAATGTGACTTCCAGATGGGTAGAATAGGATGTTAAGAGTTAAATACAAAATGAGATAAAGACGCTTTATACAAATTCCGACTCGTCTCATCCGGGTCTCTGCAAACAGCATTTCAGATACGAGGAGGTAGTGAGTTCAAATATCCGTGGCCACTCGCCACACTCCTCCCCTTCGCACAGGCCAAACATATCCTGACGCGCTTTGTTTGTGGGGGCTGGGAATCCGCTCGTTCACAGTTCTGCCCTTGAATTTCGCTACATTGTGGAATATAGTTAGTGGTACTATATAACCTATAGCTGGGGTATGAATATTGTTCTTACTTTTCCGAAGGGTATTAGTCCGAAAATAAACGTAATAACACAACTTCAGTTCGAACTCGTTTACTAAGATGTCACATTCTAGACCGATAGCCACTACGCCACTGGATCCCCCGGCATCAATCTAGACAGGAGAACCCGTTCATAGGTAAATAATCCGGTCACTTTGATGGTAAATATGCCCGTGTTTATATAAGTAATTGTGCACTTCTAATCATATATATGCCCAAATGTAAAACAAAACAAAATGTAGGTTAGTATGAGACCCACATTTAATTGTTTTGAGGGGGGCACTATTTTCTGTATTTTATGAAGCCCCATTCTTTTTAGCAACAAAAAAATAAATAAATAAAAGGATGGGTAAGAAATTGAGGGTTAAAATAAACATCAGGTTTAATTTAAGAAGCTTGTCAGCTGTTCCAGGTTTTTTGTGTGCTGCAAAATTCAGTAGTGCAGAAGATGAAATCTAACCATATAAATGTATTCCTTATCTCTGCCAAAAAACATATCTATATAAACATATCAAAAACATCTCCTATTCTACAAAAAATAAATATTCATATATTTTTTGAATTGGAATCTTATATAAATATATTATAATATATTATAAAATAAAAATATTAGATGCTAAAACAATCTCCTTGGTCTAGCGCTATTGAAAAGGGGATAGACTCCCTCGCTGACTGGCTGATACCGACTTTAGGCCGCCCCGACGACTTTACTTTTATATCATAAAATAAAAATATTATAAAACCTTATAAATATATTATAATATATTATAAAATAAAAATATTTTAAAATCTTATAAATATATTATAATATATTATAAAATAAAAGTATTATAAAATCTTATAAATATATTATAATATATTATAAAATAAAAGTATTATAAAATCATATAAATATATTATAATATATTATAAAATAAAAGTATTATAAAATCATATAAATATATTATAATGTATTATAAAATAAAAATATTATAAAATCTTATAAATATATTATAATGTATTATAAAATAAAAATATTATAAAATCTTATATATTTTTTGAATTGGAATATTATAAATATTATCAATTCTACAAAAACATATCAATAAAATTCATAAGTGCAGAAGATGAAATCTAACCATATAAATGTATTCCTCATCTCTGCCAAAAAACATATCTGATGTAATAACATTTGTAGAAATACTATCTTGTATTATTATTAACCGAAGCATAGTCAACTATTATGAATTTGAACAGATCAGACAGAGCTTTTTTACTTACAATGTTTATTGATACCTAGAAAATGATGGTCAAAGTAGTTGAAATGAAAATCAAATGAGATTAAAAGGAAAGAAACCAGTCAAAAATTGTTAGTTGACAATGATTCATCTAAAATATTCAAGATATATATATATATATATTATATGAGGGCTGGTTTAGTTCAGTCAGCCCTCACCAACTCAGCATATGAGTAGCATAGGGATCTGTGCGCTAAAGTAAGGAGATGATGGATGCCAAAACAATCTACTTGGTCTAGCGCTAGTGAAAAGGGGATAGACTCCCTCACCGTCTGGTTGATAACAACTTTACTTTTACTTTATATATATATTAGCAAATATAGTTTGTCAAAAATAAGGAATAAGGCAATATGGTTAGATTTGACTTTTGATCAAACAAATTAATTTTGTCGAGTATTTTCTTTAAAAAATCCTAGTTCATATATATATATATATATATATATATATAAAATATTCAACTATTGAAGTCCATTACTTAAAGTTTCATGGGAAGTGCACAATCATCTGTTCCATCTGTTCACTCCACATACAAGCTCAAGAGTTCATAATTTGAATATTTTACCTTTTATACCTGCTCTGCTATAATAGCATCAAGCAATTGTAGGCAAAAACTTCAATTTGAATTTCTTTTATTATTATTATATTATATGAGATCATGGTCTTAAAGTCTAGGAACGATTTCCTCATCTTTTTACAAAAAGAGGTCCTAGGCAACCGAAAAGGCTACCCAATTTTGGTTACATTAAAAACAAATTTTTAAATTGTGCATATCAATTTATTTCTACAATAACAAAAATCTGCCAGTTTAATACAAAAATGTACAAAAACAATGAAAGCAATATATAAAACTTAAAAGCTAACAAAAACGTACTGGACTAATTTAACACTGAACAATACAAAGCATCAAATGAACATGTTTGAAACATTATACAATAACATATGAATTTAACATTTTTAGAAAAAACAAATGATGTTATTAGTTTGCTGACAGAATCTGTTTCGACATTTTAATACAGCAGTGTTCTCATCAAGAGCAACATATGAAGGAAAGACGGAATAAATAACCGTTAGATAGGGAGGGTACAAATGAACGCTGGTGTTCGATGCTGGAATTATTAAAAATATGTATCTATGTTAAAAATAAAATAAATTTTATTTTAAAAAATCAGAAGCATTATAATCCATAATAAAACTCAAAAGAGTTGATGTAAAAATATATAAAAAAAGTATAAAAAGTATCAAAAATGTTATGATGTAATCCAGCTACAAAAAGTAAGTTAAAAGTCCACAGCACAATTGAAGAAAGATGGAAGATTTCAAGAATTTGTAGTGTTGACAAATCCGTAGTGTTGTAGATCATATTAGCCTCCGGAGATTTGTTAATACTACAAATTCTTGAACTTTCCATCTTTCTTCAATTGTGCTGTGGACTTTTTAACTTACTTTTATAAGCTGAATATATCATGAACATTTTTGATAGTTTTTATACACTTTTTTATATATTTTTACATCAAACTCTTGAGTTTTTATAATGGATTATAATGCTCGATTTTTTTTAAATAAAATTTATTTATTTAACACAGAATACGCATTTAAAAGAAATTCCATCATCGAACACAGCGTTCGTTTGTACCCCTCCTATCTAACGGTTATTTATTCCGTTTTTCATTCATATGTTGCTCTTGATGAAGACCGCTCTTATAAAAGGTCGAAACAGATTCTGTCAGAACTAATAACATCATTTGTTTTTTCTAAAAATGTTAAATTCATACTGTCCGGATTAATTTCCATTTACTTCACCAATAACATATGAAAGGGAAAGGAAACCATTAACTAAGCATAAGCAGCAAATATTGTCAAGCAGGTCACATCTGAAAGGAAGTCATTAACACTTTGGATAATAATATATATATATATATATATATATATAATATATATAATATTATATATATACTCTTACTGTATACAAAAACTGGGTTTAAATTTTAATATGAAACAGACTTTATTATAAAAATTAATTTAAATCAAATTTAATAAACAATCACATGATTTGTCTGAATTTTTAATATATATATATTTTTTAGATGAAGCTTCATGTGTATTTTGATTTTCAAACTGTTGTCCTCATCTTATTGTGGTAAGTACAAAACAACATTTTGGCACTGAATCCTCTGGCCTTCTTCACATGATCCATGCATATCTTCAGATGATCCATAGCAATAACCAACCTGGGAAATCATTTTGAATAGTTTAACTGTTGATCAAACAAGGCATTGAAGAACTTTTGAAGATCTTGTACAAATAATGACAACATTGTTTTAAAATGATCCAAAGTTGGTTTCATTGCTTGCTTGGATAGACAGGGAACAACTGAAGGCTAGAGAATACAGTGGTCGAAATGTTGTGTTTTTATATCACAATGAAAATGATAGTCCGAAAAAGAAAAAAAAAAGAAGAAAAAAAAGAAAGAAAAAGAATAGTTAATAATAATCACATGAATTTAAGATTTAATTCATTAATTTATTTATGTTGCATAATGATACAAGAATATTTGAGTTCAACTAAAATCAACTATAAAAAATATATTGGGAGCCAAAATCTTTGTTTTTTAAAATTTTTTAATAAGTTCTTTTACGAGATTAATTTAAAAAAGTATTAACGCAAATGAAAATCGTTGGATCCTGTTAAACAACTGAATATAATAAATCTCAGTTTACATTTGGGTATTTTATGCATCAACAAAAATATAGATAATTGGAAATTTTGCAAATAATTTCCAAGGAAATTAAGATTGAACCCTGATTATAATTATGGATTTGGGTGTAACACTGTCAAATATATCTTTGTTTTACCTAGCTTCATATTCTGATCACATATTTTCTTCTAACCATGAAAACAAAACAAAGCATGGCGAGACTACCTAATTTCCAAAATTAGATTCAAAAGTTCTCCAAAGTCTGGGCAAACCTCATTCAAGAAACCAAACTTTTTTGGTAACTCTTTTTGTTAAATAGAAGATTTAAAACAGATTTCTACCAATGCTCATCCCTGGATTAACTGCACATGAACAGTCAATTAAATGGCTTACCGAAAAAAGCATTTTTTTTTTTTTCTAAACACAGCACTGTACGATATTTGCAGAAATAGAGCAACATTTAATCAATGTCAGTGAATAGGAAATTTAAATATATATTACAAATTCTATGGAAAACATGCGATCAGAATGAGGTAAGAAAAATAATAAATACGCAAGTGGAGGAAAATTCAGTGTTTTATATCAATCTAGATTATGATATTTAAAGAAGTTATCAAGTACTTTTATAAAAGATTAAATCATTATTATCAAGGTACTCATTCATAATGAATGACATCTCCACTCCTTATCTTTGGTATATGTATTACCCAACCCTTCCACTCAAACAGGATTGAACGAAGTTAATTTTAAAGCAGTTAACAGGTTTGAATTCAGAGTATTCCTACTAGATAGGTTGCCATACCAAGGTTAAAAACCAGTCTGACCTACTATTTACTTGAAAAGGCTGGAGAGAGAATAGTTGGATCATAAACTTTCTCAAAGATATTAGCACTATGTGAAATGCAAACAGACTCATCCAGGATTTGAACTCTGGTCACAGAGTACATTTTCTTTGAATATAAACTGTTACACTACGAGGACTTCCTTACTTTGGTATAGAGAAAAAGGACAGGTTTATGCTGGACATGTTGTACAGGCGTTTGACTTGTACAATTCAACTTCAATGGTATAGAAAGTCAACACATTCAAAAGTTGCAGCATCTTACCAGACTCCAGTCATTTAGCTGGAGTCTACCTTCATACATTCATAGTTTTGGTTGAGAAGTGTCACTTATGGCTTTCCATATTTCAAGACAAAGGACTCAGTTTTGAATTCAGAGTTGTCTTGTACATTCTACCCACAGCTGGGTATATTATATATAATATACACAGGAATTAAGGGTAGAGTAACATTTTGCAAGTAACAAAAAAATAAGTCTGGATTTTTTAGATTAGGCTGATAATTTATATTATTCGGACCATTGTCCTCATCTTATTGTTATATACACAACATATGGCTGATGTTCCCTCTGGCCTTCTTCAGGTGTTTCTTGTTTCCTGATATGACATGGAGGCTCCTGAGTTCACAAGAAACACCTGAAGATTGGAGAGTTACATTGGCGAAATGTTGTGTATATAACAATAAAGATGAGGACACAGTCTGAAAAAATCCAAATAAACTAATAAAAAAGATATAATTATACTTTTAATTTCACAATATGATTCTAGTTCTTTAACCTGAAGTAATTCAATCTTTACTATAATAAAATTAGGATCTAGATAATTAAAATTAAAGTTATTCAGGTATAACTATTAATAATGGAGATTCGTTCCGTTTTGTCTGTAACAAAAATACGTCACTGCCTTACGTCACAATTACAAAGTCGTCAATACATAGAAAGCAGTTAACAATAAAATAGATATAGCTATTCTTTATAATTCAATGTTTGAATCCTTTCAATTTAATAAATAACTATATATTATTTAATAAATAAAATATATAAACTATGAAATTAATAGAAATTGTATTCCTTTTAAATGGAAAAATTATTTGCAATTTGTAATCATTTAAAATTATTTTTAATCTCGCCTCTTTTTCATCACAATAAGTTAACTAAAGTTTACAAATAAATAAATACTACATTTGTGTAAAATTTATGTGCAAAATATCAAAATAATTATTTAATTAATAGATCACACAACATTATTTGAGGGAACAGGACTAAGTTTCCATTTCAAATTGCTAATTTTTTTTACTCCTTTAATAAATTTAATGATTGCCTTTACTTATGAAAAAACCTCAGACATTGAATTTTATTGCCTCCCCTCAGACAATATATTTTTAAAATTAAAAAGGGTTTTTTAATTGCTTGAAGTATTGTGTATATATTGGTTTGTTGGTTGGTTTTGAAGTCTGTCACAATCGAGTGTAAAGAAAAAAAAGAAGGTAACTATGATGTTTTTGTTAACCTGTCATTTTATTCTTAATGTTTCGGGATGAAAAATCCCATCATTAGAAGAATAACTGGAACTGAAGTTGTTCTTAGGGCTGCTAAATCTTCTGTCTTGGGTCTTCCAAATTCTGTTGTTATGTGTGTGGTGCTTGCTTATTGTGTGTGTGTGTAATTGTGTGTGTGTGTGCATGCTTGTGTGTGTAAATGTAGCGTATGTGTGTGTGCGTGGTGCTTATGTCTGTGTGTTGATCATTCTTTTTTATTTTATTTTAATTATTATTCGATTTGATCGCCTCTAAGCAAGTTTTAATTTTATTTTTTATTAACAGGATCATCTGGATCTCTTTTTATTGATATGTGTCTGAGACTTTTTAATTAATTTTACACCACCCGGAGGGTTTTTTTTGTTGCTAGTAATAATAATAATAATAATAATATAATATAATAATAATAAAATAATAAAAGAATATAAAAGGATAATGCAGAAGAAGAAGTGGACAGGAGGGAGCATTAAAGCTAAAGCAAAGCTTTTTGCCGTGCCTACCAATAACATTTGATTTGAAAATAGAGATTTGTGGTTTACACCTACTTGATATTTAGTGAGTACCCACCTGGTACTGACGTGTGGCTGTTGCTGGAGCCACTTTCATTGGAATTGCCATCGTTATGTACTGTTGCCACTGCTACACTGCTTCCCCCAGAAGAGGGGAGAGGTGGTTCAGCGAGAAACCTGTTCAATGAATGATGTGCCCATATTTTTTAAAGTACACCATTCAAATATCTAAAAGAAAAAAAAAAAAAAAAGGAAACATAAAATATTCAAGAAATATGTCAGAACTTAAAATATTTATGATACATCAGAAAACTTCTCCAAAATATTGAAATGAGAAAAAATATCAAAATTAAAATCAATTAAAGAAAAAATAGTTATAAAATGGTTAAGAACTAAAAAGTGCACATAATAAAATTACTGTGGCAGCTTAGATAAATTTCTTTAATAAAGATTTATTTCATTAGATCTATCGATTCATTTACTAGGGTGGCATAAGTTTTGCAATATTTGTTACTTGCTAGTTGGGCATGTATATCGATATATCACTACTTTACTGTTGCAACATTCACCATGGTCGGTTGATCAGCCTCCACCCAATGAATTCACTGTGTTCAAATGCAAACGCTACACCATGACATCCAGAGTATCAGAAGGCCTACGTATAGAGTGATAGATACATCAGCCTGCGAATCTTGATGGCGCAAGGCCAATATCATACCTATGAGGCAACAACATCAATGCCATATTGATGAAGAAAGCACATCATAAGAGCTTGTGCTTCTTCAAGTTTAGTTGTTCGGACATTTCCAGCATGCAAAATGATGAAATTCTGTGATGAACATCAGCTTGCTAATTTTTTTTTTTTTTTATTTTTTTTTTCTAATACTTGCACCAAAGAGACAGTAGATGCACAGTTTTGTGAAGGCATAGCAGAGTGCATTCAGATTGAAGGTGAATTTTGTTAAAGGATATCAAGGGAATATAAAAATTGAATGCGGTCCCCAAACCCGCATGTTATTATTCCAGTTAGGGGAAAAAGATGAAAAACACAATTGAAACATAAAAATATTGATCAAAGCTAGACGTGCCCTCTCAAAGTTGTCAAAAAAAAAAAAAAAAAAAAAAAAGAATATTTACTTAATGATAAAATATCACATGAGCAAATCAGTTCAAGCCATGGATTGAACTTTGCGTGATTGGTAATGTGCACTGACAGTGTGCATGCTTCACACCCTGTACTGTTAAATGTCTGGCGATATCCTTAGTCCAGATGTAGTGAATAAGTAAGCAAGCCTTAAGTATCTGTGTTATAGTATCTTGTAAGTCAGTCGTCCAAGATGGTCCGAGTGTCAATGAAATAATTTAGAATCAGGCCTCTATAAATACAACACAGAGCAGCAGCACTGCAGTGATTGGACAATAGGAGATCTTTCTCAGGTCACGTGCTTATAGGCGAGTCTATAAATAGAGGTGACCATTTGCCTCATGCCTCATATACAATACAAATTTGAAAGTCACACAGATGAATGTGCAACAGTCAAAATTTGGAACTTATTGCTTTGATAAATTTGAAATGGAAGCAACCAAATACATTTTTTGTGCAAAAGTGAAGATTGATCACTGCTATAGCTAATCAGTTGGTCAAGAAATTTTGCTTGGGTTGCAAGAACCCCCAACGATAGCAAGTTTTCAACCTAAAACCGTGGATCCCAAAGGTGTGTCCAAACTATAAAGTATCTAGGAGTAGCCACCAAGAATATCAGGAGAGTTTTTGACAGCTACAGACACTTTTACTAATGGTTGTGAAGGTAATATACCACACCAGACTGTGAGATTCAAAAACTCTCCTGTATTCTTGTGCTACTCACTAGATTTACTTCTATAGTTTGGAACACAACCTTTGGGATCCACGGTAGTTGAAACTTGCCTAATCGTTGGGTTCTTGCAACCCAAGCAAATTTCTTGAACCAACTGATTACTATACAGTGATCAATCTTCAACTTTGCACAAAAAATGTATTTGGTGCTTCCCATTTCAAATTTATTAAGCATAAGTTCCAAATTTTGACTGTTGCACATTCATCTGTGTGACTTTCAAATTTGTAATTTTTTAGTATATGAGGCATAGGCAAATGGTCACCTCTATTATAGACTCGCCTATAAGCACGTGACCTGAGAAAGATTCCTATTGTCCAATCACTGGCAGTGCTGCTGCTACTGTTGTTGTATTTATAGAGGCCTGATTCTAAACTTATTTCATTGACACTCGGACCATCTTGGACGACTGACTTACAAAGAATACTATAACACAGGATACTTAAGGCTTGCTTACTTATTTCACTACATCTGGAACTAAGATATCGGCCAGACATTTAACACGTACAGGGTGTGAAGCAATGCACAACATGTCAGTGCACCAATTACCATCACAGCAAAGTTCAATCCATGGCTTGAACTGATTTGCTCATGTATATTTTATCATTAAGTAAATAATTCTTTTTTTTTTTTTTTTTTTTTGACAACTTTGAGAGGGCACGTCATACTTTTTGGATTCATATTTTTATGTTTTCATTGTGTTTATTCATCTTTTTCCCTAACTGGAATATACATGCGGGTTTGGGGACCGCATTCAAATTTTTATATTCCCTTGATACTCTTTAACAAATTCACCTTCAATCTTGAATGCAACTTCTGCTATGCCTTCCACAAGAACTGGTGCATCTTACTGTCTCTTTGGTGCAAGTGTTAAATTAGCAAGCTGGGATGTTCCATCACAGAATTTCATCATTTTGCATGCTGGATGTCCGAACACTAAAACTTGAAGAAGCACAAGCCTCTATGATGTGCTTTCTTCATCAATATGGCATGATGTTGTCTGCCTCTCATAGGTATGATATTGGCTGCTGCGCCATCAAGATTCTGCAGCGGATGTATCCTATCATCTCTATCACAGTAGCCTTACTGATAACTCTGGATGTCATGGTGTAGCGTTTGCATTTGAAACACAGTGAATTCATTGGGTGGAGCTGACTCAACCGACCCAGGGTGAATGTTGCAACAGTAACAGTAGTGATATATGATATACATGCCACAAACTAGCAAGTAACAAAATATTGCAAAACTTATGACTCACCCTAGTAAATGATCGATAGATTCTAATGAAATAAAATCTTTATTAAGAAAATTATCTAAGCTGCACAGTAATTATTATGTGCACTTTTAGTTCTTAACCATTTCATACTATTTTCTTTATTATTGATTTTAGTTTTTTGATATTTTTTCCTCATTCAATATTTTGAAGAAAGTCTTCTGATGTATCCATAAATATTTAAGTCTGACATATTTCTTGATATTTTATGTTTCCTTTTTTTTTTTTTTTTCTTTTTAGATATTTGAATGGTGGTACTTTAAAAAATATGGCACATCATTCATTGAACAGGTTTCTCTGAACCACCTCTCCCCTCTTCTGGGGGGAAGCAGTGGTAGCAGTGGCAACAGTAACCATAACGATGGCAATTCCAATGAAAGTGGCTCCAGCAACAGCCAACAACAGTCAGTACCAGTGGGTACTCCACTAAATATTCAAGTAGGTGTAAACCACAAAATCTCTAATTTCAAATCAAAATGTTATTGGTAGCCACAGGCAAAAAAGCTTTGCTTATAGCTTAATGCTTCCCTCCTGTCCACTTCTTCTTCTGCATTATTCTTTTATATTCTTTTATTATTATTATTATTATTATTATTATTATTATTATTTATTATTATTATACTAGCAACAAAAAAACACCCTCCGGGTGGTGTAAAAATTAATTTAAAAAAAGTCTCAGACACATATCAATAAAAAGAGATCAGATGATCCTGTTAATAAACAAAAAAAAATAAAATTAAAACCTTGCTTAGAGGCGAATCAAATCTGGAATAATAATTAAAATAAAATAAAAAGAAATGATAGACACACAGACATAAGCACCACGCACACACACATACGCTTACATTTACACAACAAGCATGCACACACACACACACTTACACAACACACATAAGCAAAGCCCACAACATACACACACAGAATTTGAAGACCCAGACAGAAGGAATTTAGCAGCCCGCTAAGACAACTTCAGTTCCAGTATTCTTCTAATGATGGGATTTTCATCCCGAAACATTAAAAGAATAAAAATGACAGGTTAACAAAAAACATCATAGTTACCTCTTTTTTTCTTACACTCGCATGTGACAGACTTCAAACCAACCAACAAACAATATATACACAATACTTCAAGCAAATTTAAAAAACCCTTTTAATTTAAAAATATATTGTCTGAGGGGAGGCAATTAAAAAATTCAATGTCTGAGGGTTTTTATCATAAGTAAGCAAAATCATAAATTTATTAAAGGAGTAAAAAAAAATTAGCAATTTGAAATGGAAACTTAGTCCTGTTCCCCTCAAATAATGTTGTGTGAATCTATTAATTAAATAATTATTTTGAATATTTTGACATAAATTTTACACAAATCGTAGGTATTTATTTATTGTAAACTTTTAGTTAACTTATTGTGACTGAAAAAGAGGCGAGATTAAAAATAATTTTTAAAATGGATTACAAATTTGGCAAAATAATTTCATTTAAGGAATACAATTTTCTAATTAATTTCATAGTTTATATATTTTATTTATTTAAATAATATATAGTTTATTTATTACAATTGAAAGGATTCAAACATTGAATTATAAAGAATAGCTTATATCTATTTTATTGTTAACTGTTCTTATTCTATGTATTGACGACTTTGTGGTAATTGTGACGTAGGCAGTGACGTAATTTTTGTTACAGACAAAAACGGAAGCGAATCTCCATTATTAATAGATTATACCTGAATAACTTTAATTTTTAATTATCTAGATATCCCTACATTTTATTATAGTAAAGATATGAATTACTTTCAGGTTAAAGAACTAGAATCATATTGTGAATTAAAAGTATAATTTAATATCTTTTTTATTAGTATTATTTGGATTTTCAGACTGTTGTCCTCATCTTTATTGTTATATACACAACATTTCAGCCAATGTACCCTCCAATCTTCAGGTGTTTCTTGTGGAACTCAGGAGCCTCCATGTCATAATCAGGAAACAAGAAACACCTGAAGAAGGCCAGAGGGAACATCAGCCAATATGTTGTGTATATAACAATAAAGATGAGGACAATGGTCCGATAATATAAATTATCAAGCCTAATCTAAAAAATCCAGACTTATTTTTTTGTTACTTGCAAATGTTACCCTCTACCCTTATTCCTGTGTATATTATATATAATATACCCCAGCTGTGGTTAGAATAGTACAGACAACTCTGAATTCAAAACTGAGTCCTTGTCTTGAATATGGAAAGCCATAAGTGACACTTCTCAACAAAATATGATGTATGAAGGTAGACTCCACTAATGACTGGATCTGTAAGATTTGCAACTTTTGAATGTGTTGACTTTCTATACCATTTGAAGTTGAATTGTACAAGCAAACGCCTGTACAACATGTCCAGCATAACCTGTCCCTTTCTTCCTATACCAAAGGTAAGAAGTCCTCGTAGTGTAACAGTTTATATTCAAAGAAAATGTACTCTGTGACCAGAGTTCAAATCCTGGATGAGTCTGTTTGCATTTCACATAGTGCTAATATCTTGAGAAGTTATGAATTCAACTATTCTCTCTCCAGCTTTTCAAGGTAAATAGTAGGTCAGACTGGGTTTTTAACCTTGGTATGGCAACCTATCTAGTAGGAATACTCTGAATTCAAACCTGAAACTTTGCTTTAAAATTAACTTCGTTTCACATCCTGTTTTGAGTGGAAGGGTTGGGTAAATACATATACCAAAGATAAGGAAGTGGAGATGTCATCATTATGATGAAGTACCTTGATAATAATGATTTAATCTTTTATAAAAGTACTTGATAACTTTTTAAATATCATAATCTAGATTGATATAAAAAACACTGAATTTCCTCCACTTGCGTATTTATTATTTTTTCTACCTCATTCTGATCGCACGTTTTTCCATAGAATTTGTAAAAATATATATTTAAATTTACCTATTCCACTGACATTGATTAAATGTTGCTCTATTTCTGCAAATATCGTACAGTGCTGTGTTTAGAAAAAGAAAAAAAAAAATGCTTTTTTCGGTAAGCCATTTAATTGACTGTTCATGTGCAGTTAATCCAGGGATGAGCATTGGTAGAAATCTGTTTTAAATCTTCTATTTAACAAAAAGAGTTACCAAAAAAGTTTGGTTTCTTGAATGAGGTTTGCCCAGACTTTGGAGAACTTTTGAATCTAATTTTGGAAATTAGGTAGTCTCGCCATGCTTTGTTTTGTTTTCATGGTTAGAAAAATATGTGATCAGAATATGAAGCTAGTAAAACAAAGATATATTTGACAGTGTTACACCCAAATCCATAATTATAATCAGGTCATCTTAATTTCCTTGGAAATTATTTGCAAAAATTTCCAATTATCTATATTTTTGTTGATGCATAAAATACCCAAATGTAAACTGAGATTTATTATATTCAGTTGTTTAACAGGATCAACGATTTTCATTTGCGTTAATACTTTTTTAAATTAATCTCGGTAAAGAAACTTATTAAAAAAATTTTAAAAAAACAAAGATTTTGGCTCCCTAATATATTTTTATAGTTGATTTAGTTGAACTCAAAATATTCTTGTATCATTATGCAACATAAATAAATTAATGAATTAAATCTTAAATTCATGTGATTATTATTATTATTCTTTTTTCTTTTCTTTTTTTTTTCTTTTTTTTTCTTTTTCGGACTGTTGTCCTCATTTTCATTGTGATATATAAAAACACAACATTTCGACCACTGTATTCTCTAGCCTTCAGTTGTTCCCTGTCTATCCAAGCAAAGCAATGAACCAACTTTGGAAATCATTTTAAAAACAATGTTGTCATTATTTGTACAAGATCTTCAAAAGTTCTTCAATGCCTTGTTTGATCAACAGTTAAACTATTCAAAATGATTTCCCAGGTTGGTTATTGCTATGGATCATCTGAAGATATGCATGGATCATGTGAAGAAGGCCAGAGGATTCAGTGGCCAAAATGTTGTTTTGTACTTACCACAATAAAGATGAGGACAACAGTTTGAAAAATCAAAATACACATGAAGCTTCATCTAAAAAAATATATATATATATAAAAATTCAGACAAATCATGTGATTGTTTATTAAATTTGATTTAAATTAATTTTTATAATAAAGTCTGTTTCATATTAAAATTTAAACCCAGTTTTGTATACAGTAAGAGTATATATATATATATATATATATATATATATATATATATATATATATATATTATCCCAAAGTGTTAATGACTATCCTTTCAGATGTGACCTGCTTGACAATATTTGCTGCTTATGCTTAGTTAATGGTTTCCTTTCCCTTTCATATGTTATTGTGAAGTAAATGGAAATTAATCCGACAGTATGAATTTAACATTTTTAGAAAAAACAAATGATGTTATTAGTTTGCTGACAGAATCTGTTTCGACCTTTTAATAGAGCGGTCTTCATCAAGAGCAACATATGAATGAAAAACGGAATAAATAACCGTTAGATAGGAGGGGTACAAACGAACGCTGGTGTTCGATGATGGAATTTCTTTTAAATGCGTATTCTGTGTTAAAAATAAAATAAATTTTATTTAAAAAAATCAGCATTATAATCCATTATAAAAACTCAAGAGTTTGATGTAAAAATATATAAAAAAGTGTATAAAAACTATCAAAAATTCATGATATATTCCAGCTATAAAAAGTAAGTTAAAAGTCCACAGCACAATGAAGAAAGATGAAAGTTTCAAGAATTTGTAGTATTGACAAATCTCCGGAGCTAATATGATCTACAACACTACGGATTTGTCAACACTACAAATTCTTGAAATCTTCCATCTTTCTTCAATTGTGCTGGACTTTTAACTTACTTTTTGTAGCTGGATTACATCATAAACATTTTTGATACTTTTTATACACTTTTTTTATATATATTTTTACATCAAACTCTTTTGAGTTTTATTATGGATTATAATGCTTCTGATTTTTTAAAATAAAATTTATTTTATTTTTAACATAGAATACATATTTTTTAATAATTCCAGCATCGAACACCAGCGTTCATTTGTACCCCTCCTATCTAACGGTTATTTATTCCGTCTTTCCTTCATATGTTGCTCTTGATGAACACTGCTGTATTAAAATGTCGAAACAGATTCTGTCAGCAAACTAATAACATCATTTGTTTTTTCTAAAAATGTTAAATTCATATGTTATTGTATAATGTTTCAAACATGTTCATTTGATGCTTTGTATTGTTCAGTGTTAAATTAGTCCAGTACGTTTTGTTAGCTTTTAAGTTTTATATATTGCTTTCATTGTTTTTGTACATTTTTGTATTAAACTGGCAGATTTTGTTATTGTAGAAATAAATTGATATGCACAATTTAAAAATTTGTTTTTAATGTAACCAAAATTGGTAGCCTTTTCGGTTGCCTAGGACTCTTTTTGTAAAAAGATGAGGAATCGTTCCTAGACTTTAAGACCATGATCTCATATAATATAATAATAATAAAAGAAATTCAAATTGAAGTTTTTGCCTACAATTGCTTGATGCTATTATAGCAGAGCAGGTATAAAAGGTAAAATATTCAAATTATGAACTCTTGAGCTTGTATGTGGAGTGAACAGATGGAACAGATGATTGTGCACTTCCCATGAAACTTTAAGTAATGGACTTCAATAGTTGAATATTTATATATATATATATATATATATATTATAGAACTAGGATTTTTAAAGAAAATACTCGACAAAATTAATTGTTTGATCAAAAGTCAAATCTAACCATATTGCCTTATTCCTTATTTTGACAAACTATATTTGCTAATATATATATAAAGTAAAAGTAAAGTTGTTATCAACCAGACGGTGAGGGAGTCTATCCCTTTCACTAGCGCTAGACCAAGTAGATTGTTTTGCATCCATCATCTCCTTACTTTAGCGCACAGATCCCTATGCTACTCATATGCTGGTTGGTGAGGGCTGACTGAACTAAACCAGCCTCATATAATATATATATATATATATCTTGAATTATTTTAGATGAATCATTGTCAACTAACAATTTTGACTGGTTTCTTTCCTTTTAATCTCATTTGATTTCATTTCAACTACTTTGACATCATTTTCTAGGTATCAATAAACATTGTAAGTAAAAAAGCTCTGTCTGATCTGTTCAAATTCATAATAGTTGACTATGCTTCGGTTAATAATAATACAAGATAGTATTCTACAAATGTTATTACATCAGATATGTTTTTTGGCAGGATGAGGAATACATTATATGGTTAGATTTCATCTTCTGCACTTATGAATTTATTGATATGTTTTTGTAGAATTGATAATATTTTAATATTCCAATTCCAAAAATATATAAGATTTTATAATATTTTATTTTATATACATTATAAATATTATAAATTTTATAATATTTTTATTTATAATACATTTATATTTTATTTTATTTACTTTATTTATAATATATTATAATATATTTATATGATTTTATAATATTTATTTTATAATATATTATAATATTTTATAAGATTTATAATACTTTTATTTATAATATATTATAATATTTATAAGATTTTTAAAATATTTTTATTTTATAATATATATAATATATTTATAAGGTTTTATAATATTTTATATTTATGATATAAAAGTAAAGTCGTCGGGGCGGCCTAAGCGTATCAGCCAGTCAGCGAGGGAGTCTATCCCCTTTTCAATAGCGCTAGACCAAGGAGATTGTTTTAGCATCTAATTTTTTATTTATAATATATTATAATATATTTATATAAGATTCCAATTCAAAAAATATATGAATATTATTTTTTGTAGAATAGGAGATGTTTTTGATATGTATATAGATATGTTTTTTGGCAGAGATAAGGAATACATTTATATGGTTAGATTTCATCTTCTGCACTACTGAATTTTGCAGCACACAAAAAACCTGGAACAGCTGACAAGCTTCTTAAATTAAACCTGATGTTTATTTTAACCCTCAATTTCTTACCCATCCTTTTATTTATTTATTTTTTTGTTGCTAAAAAGAATGGGGCTTCATAAATACAGAAAATAGTGCCCCTCAAAACAATTAATGTGGTCTCATACTAACCTACATTTGTTTTGTTTTACATTTGGCATATATATGATTAGAAGTGCACAATTACTATATAAACACGGGCATATTTACCATCAAAGTGACCGGATTATTTACCTATGAACGGGTTCTCCTGTCTAGATTGATGCCGGGGGATCCAGTGGCGTAGTGGCTATCGGTCTAGAATGTGACATCTTAGTAAACGAGTTCGAACTGAAGTTGTGTTATTACGTTTATTTTCGGGACTAATACCCTTCGGAAAAGTAAGAACAATATTCATACCCCAGCTATAGGTTATATAGTACCACTAACTATATTCCACAATGTAGCGAAATTCAAGGCAGAACTGTGAACGAGCGGATTCCCAGCCCCACAAACAAAGCGCGTCGGATATGTTTGGCCTGTGCGAAGGGGAGGAGTGTGGCGAGTGGCCACGGATATTTGAACTCACTACCTCCTCGTATCTGAAATGCTGTTTGCAGAGACCCGATGAGACGAGTCGGAATTTGTATAAAGCGTCTTTATCTCATTTTGTATTTAACTCTTAACATCCTATTCTACCATCTGGGAAGTCACATTTGTTTTCCTAATCCACCCCAAATGATAGCCTTTGTTTAATTTTAATATTAAAAAATTTAGAAGTTTTTATTTAAGGGAAATAACAGGTATTTTCAAATGAAAAAGCCATTTTTTAGCTATTTTTTGATAAATCCTTATAGACTTAGAAAATTCTCAATAGGATGTTAAGAGTTAATTTATGGGATCAGTTTAGGCTTGTAGAAAAATAAAAATTAAAGGATGGAAAATGATAGTTATTTGGTGAATAAGGGGGTTGGGAAATATAGTGCAATAGGTCATGAATAAAACTAGGTATGGGTTGGATAGTGAAGACTTAAGACTTAACTTCATAGTTGGCTTTGTTGGACCATATGACCTTTAGGCACCCCTTTTTGATCTCAATTAAGAAAGGACATGTTTTTCATTTATACTGTCAATATCCGTTTGTTTTAACAGAAGATTTTTAGATTTTTAAAAAAATTATAAAACTAACCCCCTAACAAACAACCGATATTGACAGTGTAAATGAAAATGTCCTTCTTAATGAGATCAAAAAAGGGGTGCCTTAAAGGTAATATGGTCCGCTTTGTCAAATTTGTATTTCTTTACACAAATCAAACTTTTATTTCTTAATTATACTATCTGGCTAGGAACCACAAGGTTCTGGGTTCAATACTGGATACTGAGCACATAAGTAGCACAGCTTTGGTCTGTGTGGTAAGTGGGAAGCTGTTGCAGATGCAAAAACAATCTTCCTACTCTAATGCTAGTGAAAATGGGATAGACTCCCTCACTTACTGATACCACAATAGACTACTCTGCTGACTTTACAGTACAGATAGGAAATAAATGCTTTTTCATCTTAACTAGTCAGATGGTCATAGAATGATGGGACCATATGACCTTAGGCACCCCTTTTGTGATCTCGTTTTCATAAGGACATTTTTTTCATTTACACATCAAAATCCGGTTGTTTTTTAGGTTAGGGGTTGGTTTTATAATTTAAAAAAAACCCTCTAAAAATCATCTGTTAACAAACAACCGGATTTTGATGGTAAATGAAGAAAATGCCTTATGAAACTAGATCGCAAAAGGGGTGCCTAAAGATCATATGGTCCGAATTATGGTTTTTGTAGTTGTTATTTACTTAGCTTTGCTTAATTGGACATAGTTGTCTCATGTTGATAACAATATCTACTGTTCCTAAATGGTTACTCATTTATAAGTACTGAACTGGCTTCCCATGAACATAGGTTCCTTTAATGGCATATCAAACTTTGTGGGTTATTTCATGCCAAAGCTATCCTTGTAGAAGAAATAGTATTACTATTCAACCCATTCATCACCCTGGGAGTTCTTTTGCACAGCAACCATTATCCTCACATAGTTGGTCAATGTAGGTCCTTGCTGGCGGCCCATATTAGCATGCCCATGTGTTGGCTTTCGTCTTTGCTTCTCCAGCAGTGTCATGCATGCCTAAGTCCGTCTCACTCGGATGGTTTGTGAGATGGGGGGCAGGTGGCCATACATCTGCTTCCTTGTGGGATGCTGTTTTCATGACTTGTTCAAGACTGCACGCGATGAGTGACAGGAAAGTTTGGCGAGAGATTGTCATGGATATCCGTGCGACTTGATGATAATGATTCAACCCATAGCTGGGGGGGATGGGGTTAATACTTTTCCCGATTGTATTAGTTCAAAAGTTACATAGTAGCATGACTGGAGTTTAAACTCACTCACTCCAATGTAACAGGCCAGCACATTAGCCACTATGCTATGAGGACTCCCCCCTCCCACTGCCCTGCCCTCATCAGCTACCAGCCAGGAGTAATAACACAATTTCATAGCTCATGTTAGGATACCACTCCCAGCACTACCAAGCAGCTTTTGCGATTGGACAGGGTATTAAAAAAAAAAAGAGAAGAAATTATAACATCCATTTATCTTAGGAGTTTCGTTTTTAGTGCAATTTGTGATTTTTTAAAATGCGTTTACTTTCGGCTATTGATGTCATTACGCGCTTGCAGAAACTGTTTCTTGATGTTATGTAAGAAACGATTTCTGTAAAATATAGAGTGCCCAACAAAAAAAAGACCATATAACAGAATTAGATTCATTTCTATTCGTATAAAATAGAGATACAATTTTTTGTTTGATCTCATTGAATGCCCTATACTTATGACCTTGTGTCACATCCTACTCGTGGCAAACAGGTTGGATAAATACATACAAATATTTAGGTAAACTTTTTATCATCAAAGCACATCTTCAGATGGCAGAAAATGTAGGGTAACAAAAATGATGAATCAAATACTCAATTTCTGCTGTTAAAGGGGTGGGGAATTAAGTTAGAGGAACCTTTTTCAATCACTGTGATCTAGTGTGAACTGATGCTGTAAGTTGTGAGGAGTAGTTGCAATGAAAAGCAAACTGAAATCAATAATGGTTGATAATGTTTCAAACTCACAATGATATTACTGTATTTTATATATTTGGTAAGTGTGTTTTCTGTGTTGTTGAATTTATTTTGACCTTTCAAAATTTTTTTGACATTTTGTTTTTTCTTGAATACTTTTTTGCGTGCTTTTTTTTTTTTCTTTTTCTTTTCTCTTTTCTAGAATGTAAAGTTTGGCGGAACCCTTTGAACCTGCTTCGTGGAGCAGAGTACCAACGTTTTACCTGGGAGACTGATAAAAGAACCTCTGACTTATTATGATATGAATCTTTCTGCACAAGATCATCAAACCTTTTCACATGTGATAGTGATGCTGGAAAACAAGAATATGAAAGTAAGAATTCTGTCTACCATTTTCCTTTTCTCTCCCCCCCCCCTATCCTAACTTAACTCTTTGCCTACCAAATTTCCCCATGGCCATACCAAATTTTCTTGGTATTTTTTACCTGTATGATGGGATATTTCAAACTTCACTATATTCACCTCAGAATTCATTCTATTCAATAAAGTCCTATTATTATTGTAAGCTGAGTCCTTCTGTTCATTATAAAGAACTAACATCAGTTTTGTGTATTGATCTTAGATGGGAGAGCCACTGTGAGCAGCTTAAAGTAGACAGTTAATTATCTTAACTCTTTGCCTACCAAATTTCCCCAATGGCTGTACCAAATTTTCTTTGTACTTTTTACCTATTTGATGGGATATTCAAAGTTCACTATCTATTCACATCAGAACTCATTCTATTCAAGTAAAGTCCTATCATTCCTTCAGCTCAATTATAATAAACTAACCATCAGGTTTTGTTTTGTTTGTTTTATGGCATATCAACCTCAGTGGATCATTTAATGCCAACTAAGTTTTGGATTCGTAGCGGTAGTTTGATAGAATAAAAATGTATATATGTCTCAATGTTAACTATTTGTTAATTACCTATATTTTTGAGTACAATCCCACTTTTAGGAAATGTAAAATCCAGGATGGTCTTACTTTGTGAAAAGTTTTTTTCAAATTACTTGCTTGGTAGTATTTTGTTCATACTAGATCAAAGTCTGGTATGCATAGAAACAGTTCTGGTTTGAGAGCTGTGGTGAGTGGCTTAAAGTAGGCAAATAGTTAACCAGAACATCATATACTTTTTAAATAATTTCTGGTACAATATTTTCACAACATGATATGTATACTAACAATAAGCAAATTATAATTCACACTGATTCACCTTAGTCACAACAACATATGTTACATAATCTATGCAGTTGCATAAGATTATTGTCAATCCCCTGTAATTCTAAAGGATGGCCCTTTTCATATCACGGCGGGACTTTCCATGGATTAGTACAGAAAGCCTGCGAAATACGTGAAGTCACGTGGGACCTGGTTGAGTCCTCAGTTTTCAGTTGGATCAGGCAGTGAAGATGTCCTGCCTTAACTGTAACTCGCTCTGCATACCCGCGCTATGTTAGTCAGATATTTAGTTACATGAAATGTTTAGAAGCTTAAGAAAATCACAGTTTTGTGGTTGGTAAATGTCTTGGTAACAAGACTGATATAGAAGAAGAAATGAGTTAAGTGTGACCGACCACCAAGACGAAGTCCAGACACTAGAAGAAAACGTAAGATAGAAAAGATGTCAGAAGAAGAATAGAAGAATAATAGAAGTAATGAAGGGTATACAACACATCCACACACACGTTTCTTGCAAATTTTGCTTTCTATCCACAGGTTCACACAAAACCTCCCACATAAGATTAAATCTTAATTAATTAAACTTGTTTTCTAATTTTATCATAAGTTAAAATCACAATGTGTAGCGTTACATTCTCTGAGGTTAGCTAAAGTTATTAAGTGCTTCTCTTGAAGTGTAACTGGATTTTTCACTTGTTTGTGATGAATACAAATCAAAGTCAAAGACACAATCTTATTATAATGGAGATTGTGTGTTTTCTGTCTGTAACCGAACTATATCCTACTCAAGTCACAATTCTCTTAGTTATTGACATCACATTTCTCCATGATTTTATTTTTATCTAAACCTCAATTATTATAATTGTATTTCATATTAATACTGTAACTATGTCTACATACTAACAACATGCAATTATATTTATATATACAACAAAAATAGCGGTTTACAGTGTGAATGGAAGGCTAATTTGCATATTAATATTAAAAAACGAATTTAATAAATATGTGCTTAGTATTATTGATTTCTAACTGTTTGGTTTTATTTTAATGTTTGGTTTTATTTCAATGAATCTTAAATAAAATCCATTAACAAGATAAAATAACTGTCATTTTATTCTTTACTTCCCTCTTATAACTAAATACTTAAATTAGAAAAAATAACAATGAAAGACGAGAGTGATGGAAGAGTAAGTTTCAAGTTGTTCCATTTATTATACTCCCTCGTTTCAAATCTTTTATTATACTCCCTCTGTTTCAAATCTTTTTATCTGTATTCTTTAGTTTCATTAGCCTTCTAATTTAATACAATATTTTATTACATTAAACTTAAATACTTGCACCCGGAGGGTGCATATATTTGCTAGTAGTACTAAGAAACGCAATCCTTATTTCTATATGTTTACATTATATATTACAGTCTATGGCAAAGTGTTCTAGATCCTTATTTGTAAGCAAAGGTTTGAAACAGAGATGAATACTTGATAAGTTTTATTTAGTATAGGTTGTGTATCTAGCCAGATTATGATGTGACTTATCTGCAGGTCAATTGTAAATACCCACATTGACAACCACAAATTAGGTGTGACCTCTCTGAGTATATATGTAGTTACTTGTACTTGTTATAAGCTCATATAGTCTTTATTCTTAAGATTCAATTTTTTTTTTTTGATATCTTAATATCACCTTTCTTTAGTGTTTCTCTAAACACTTAATACACTTTTCAAGTTTTAATATTTTTCAATTCATTGATGAAAAATAAAGTGCATTCCAGCATTTTAGAATTCTAGATTCTTTGCTAATTATTTAAACATTTTGCATTTTTGAAAATAAATGTTTCCTACTTATTGTTCCCTATATCAATGGAAAATTAATTCTGTAAAATTTAACAATTTGGTCATAAACCTAAAAGGTTGGGGGGGGGGTTAATGTTCAGATATTTTAATGTTACTAAAACTATCACAGGTTAATTTTATATAATAGTCCCCCCCCCCCCAGTGTAAAAATGCTTCAGATTTTTTTTCCTTGTTACCGTTGCTCGTTGATAAGACTAACTGAGAATTTTCCTCATCTCTATCCAAAAAGAAATATGGCAACATTCCAAAGTCGAAGATTGCCAAGAATTAGTCATCTCTCAACCTGTTGACTCTATAAAATGTGAACCTTTTTACTACAAAAGAATAAAAGTAATAAAAAACAATCTGTTTAGTACTCGCTTTGTTATGGTATCATAGCTCTAAATATTTTCTACTAAAACTCCTGATTGTGATCTGATTTAACACTGCAATTATAATTTTTTTTAAAAGAAAAAAAAGGTATTCACCAGCCTTGACTTCTAACAGTTAATCTAACATTAACAAATAAACGACTTAAACTAAGCTCACTGCCTGATAGTTATGTTTGGACTTGCTTATTCTGTCTCGATGCTGCTTTACAGATCGTTTAAATTAGTATTTGTTAATGTTTGAACGCCATCCTTGGCCAGTTGAAAAGGAATTTAAAGTAAGTAAGTCCTGATATGGAGTCCTTTGGTAAGTGTATAAGTCCTCTCCTGCGTAGTGTTAAAGGTCCAGTGATATAATCCTATGAAGTCCGTCGTTCACGAAGGCTCAAAGTAATTAGCGTATTACTTAAGATTGATCAACAGCAGGTATGCCGCGATTGGCCATGAGTTGGTCAAATGTCTCGGTGAGTCTATAAGTAGAAGTGGGCATGTGACACATGCCTGTATAACCCAAAAAACCAACAGTATTTTTAGTATTTATAAGCAATCATTCTACCTGTGTTAAGAGAAGGAAATGCTACTACTGTCTTAAATTTTTATTGGATTTTTTGCATTCTCTTATCAAACATTGTCTTGTAATATTCACTCTATGAAACCTTACTACTTTTTACCATTATAGCATTTGGGGACTTATCTGATGGTATAAGAATCAGTTTTTAATTAAAGAGTTATATAGATATATACTCCTTCCAATTTTAAAGATGTGATAGCTTCTTAGGGTCCCATCTATGGTCAATAGATATCTTTAAAAAATATGTGTATTCAATAGAATACTTGAACCAATATAACAAAGTATTGTATAATAGTTACGTAAGTATAATTGTTACTTAGGTATTATTTGTGAAACCGTAATTATGAGGAAGTTGCGTCCGTTCCTGCCTCAAAAATTGCCTACCCGGTCACTCAGTAAAAATAACGACCCCATCTCAGTCTATTCAAAAACTATCCATCTCATACTACTATCTATCTCAATTTGTTTCATATTTATCTATATTACTTTAAATACTAAAAATTTTTTTTTTATTTCATGTTTGTTTATGTCTGTTTTTAGTTAAATAAACAAGAATTATGAAAAAAAAGAAGAGAGACCCCCCAAAAAAATACATTATTGTCAAATACTCTATCTTCGTTTGTTCAATTTACTATATTATTTGTTTTATCTATCATCTCCATCTTCCAAACTATATATCCATCTTCATATCAACAAATTAAGACAAAATTACAAAATAAACAAGAATTACGACAATGGGGTTGTATTGATATACCGGTACAATTTTTGAACAGAGACCGGACGCACTTCCTCAAAATTACCTGGAAACCATATAATATTATTTAGATAAGAATACTTAAACCATACAACTGAGTGCAAATTATTTTATTGAATAGAATACTTAATGAAGATATGTTGCAATAACTCTTAAACATCTACAAAACAAAAAATATAAATACAGGCTGTCTCCGGAAAATGTCATGTATACATTGAAGAATTTATAACTTTGAATGTGCACACCCTGTATAAAGTTCAATGAATGTGATTCCTTATCTTCATGTATAAAATAACCCTAATGGGGTACATGCTTTAGGAATCAATCAATGATCTTTTAATTAGAACAGCTATGATACTAAAATTTAAGGTTTTAAGTTGCATTTCACTTGTATCTCTCTCT